>CM035839.1:178649694-179249694 GCA_020510985.1 Pholidichthys leucotaenia | reverse complement strand
TACATTAGAAGGGACTTGCCTACCTCCTGGTGATAGTGGTGTTACCTCACTCGCTCCCTGCCTGTCTCCCTTGTCTGAGGTGGCTGCATTGGAAGGGGGATTCCAGGCGTCTAGGCCTGATATTCTTCAGGTCCAGCCGTCATCTGCTTCAGAGGCCAGTGTGCCTCCATCCATCACTCCAGCAATCAGAGGACCTCCACCCATCGGTCCAGAGATCAGGGGACCTCCACCCGTCCAAGTGTGCATCCACCGATTGTTCCAGAGGACATTGCACATCTGCTGTTTGTTCCTGTACTCAGCGCACCCCAATCATTGGTTCCTGAGTTCAGTGCGCTGCTGACACCTGGTCCAGAGGGCTGTGTGCTGCTGTCACCTGTTTTTGAAGTCAGCGCGTCCCCTTTTCAGACTCAGACTCAGAAAGGATTTATTGCCAAGTACATTAACAGTAAACAACTGATAACATACGAGGGATTTGACTTGACACAGAAAATGACCTGCATTTCCGGTGACGCAGCAGCGTCTGAAAAACGCGCCTGTCATCAGATGGGTACAGGATGCATAGGGAAGAAAAGGATAACACAATAGGAAAGAGCAAAAAACCATTGATTGTCAGAATACCGGTCATATATGATCAATATTATGATTACAAGAAAAAAAGCCCTCAATGCACAATTAGCAGACAAGAATGTACACAAAGACACAAAGGGAGCAGTGAGTGAATGATCTTTTTCATCAGTTTTTATGAGTCAGTGTGGGTGTAGTGTTGAGTGTAGGTGTTTGTATCAGTTAAGAACAACAAAGTCTCTTTGGCAGGAGATGTTTTGTCTTAGCGGCTGGCATTTGTCCTTGAGCCATGCAGCTGGCTGTCCGTAGAGTCAATGCAGCTCAAATGTTTTGGAAACAAAAAACTGCAGATAATCTTGAGGACTTGTGTGAGGGGGTCAGATTAGTCGAATAGTACTGATCCCAGAGAAAGAAACTTTATATTCTCTTACAGATTCAGTACTTTAATCCTTCAGTGCTGGACGTTGAATCCTTCATGGACGGCTCTCAGCGTGATCATGATGTAATCCATTTTCCTAGACAGTTCTCCATTTGCCGCTGTCAGAGTCCTCTCCATTTTTTCAATTTGATTGTTAAGCCTCGCCTGGCAAGCATTTTGATAGGCTATGTCCATCTTCATCAATTTACAGTACACCAGGACAATCCTAGATCCAATCAGAATGATCCCGATGACCATTGCTACGAAGACGTACAAATCTTCGACATCTTCGATAGAAAGATCAGACAGGCACAAGAGTTTCCAATTACTTGTGTCCCTCAAATAGCCCGCAGCCGCAGTTCCTGCGGGGCAAACTACCTCCCCCGGGGCACTTTTCCTCGTTGAAAAAATAGTGTCAATTGCGTTCAAAGCCCAGCTTATTAAATCCATAATTTCGTTCGATAATCAGCAGTAGAGACATGCAGACAGACGATAGCAAGCTGGGATCCAGTCAGTTAGGGGAGGAAAGAGATAAAAAGTCAGAGCTGGAGAGAAGGAAAAAGCGTCTGCTCTCTTTGGGAGGCGGAAGTGAATACCAATACCTGAGGTTAGTGCGCAACAGTTGTCTGTTCCTGAGTTCAGCGCACGCCCTTCAGCTTTTTCTAAGGGCAGCATGCTGCAGCCACCTGATACGGAGCTAAAAGCTCTTTCATTACTGGCTCCAGAGCAAAAACTCCCCTGTTATTGGTCTCTGAATTAAGCATTCCTGCATCAATTTCTGACCCAGAAGCTCCTACAATGTCGTCTTCTAAGTTAGAAGGTTCTATGTTGTCATCGCTCAAGTTTGGAGGTTCTGTGGGGCGGTGCGGTGGCGCAGTGGTTAGCACTGCGGCAGCACAACAACTCACCCTTGGCCATGGGATCCCTGGTTCCATCCCAGCCCCTGACCAACAGTGATCTGTGTGGAGTTTGCATGTTCTCCCGGTGTCTGTGTGGGTTTACTCCAGGAGTTCTCCAGTTTCCTCCCACAGGCCAAAAACATGCAGGTTAGGTTAATTGGAGACTCTAAAAGTGGCCCTAGGTGTGAATGTGTGTGTGAATGGTAAAGGGATAGTGCCGTACCATGGCTGCTTCATCCATCCAGGTGGATTCCCTCAATTTCCCCTGTGGGGATCAATAAAGTATACAAAATCAAAAATCAAAATCAAAAAATTTCTTGAGGTTAAAGTGTCCATGTTATCATGTCCTGAGTTTAAGGGTTCCATATTGCCATCTCCTGAGTTTAAAATTTCAATGTTGCTATTATCTCCTGAATTTAAAGTTTCTGTGTTATCTCCAGACTAAGGAGCTCCTGTGTCATCTCCTGAGTATAAGATCTCCGTGTCATTATTTCCTGAGGATAGGGCCCCATGTTCTCCTCTGAATTAAAGATTCCTATGTTGCTATCTCCTGAGCAAACAGTTCCTTTGAGGTCTCTAAGTCAAGAGGTTCCTTTGTGGCCTCCAGAGCAAGAAGCTACTTTGTATTTTGCGGAGTAAAAAGGTCCCATGTTTTCTCCAGACCAAAAGGCTCCCGTGTCATCTCTTGAGTTTAAAAGTTTTATGTTGTCATTATCTCCAGAGGTTAAAGGTTCCAGGTTATCATTATCTTCTGAGATAAACATGTCTGTTATCTCCAGAGCAAGAGGCCTTTATCTTGTTTTCTCCAGAGCAAGAGGCTCATCCATTATTTTCTCCAGAACAAACAATTTTTATGTTGTTTCCTCCAGACCAAAAGGCTCCCATGCCATCTCCTGAGGATAAAGGTTTTATGTTGTCATCACTTGAGTTTAAAGGTGCTGTGTCTTCTTCAGAGGTTAAAGTTTGTGAGGGTAGAATTTTCATGTCATTATCTCCACAGTGTTATGCTTCTGTTTTGTTGTCTTCTGTGCAAAAGGCTTCTATGCTATCACCCGTATTAACTAACTAACTAACTAACTAACCTGCACTTATATAGCGCTTTTCTAGTCACAAAGACCACTCAAAGCGCTTTCATTAATACTAACCCTCTATTCTAAGGGCCTATAGGAAACAGATATCTAGGGACAATTTAGAACAGCCAATTAACCTAACATGCATGTTTTTGGCATGTGGGAGGAAACCGGAGAAATCCCGGAGTAAACCCACGCAACACGGGGAGAACATGCAAACTCCACACAGATCACTGTTGGTCGGGGGCTGGGATCGAACCCACGATCCCACGATCCCCACAATCCCCCGGCCAAGGGTAAACTGTGCTGCCGCAGTGCTAACCATTGCGCCACCGTGCAGCCCGGTGGCGCAATGGTTAAAGGCTCCTGAGTTTAACGCCTCTACAGTACCATGTTCGTCGGTCAGATGGCCTATGGTCTGTGGCAGACTGCCCAACGCGCATTGTTATTCTGTCTTGTGGGCCATGTTCCTCCGCCTGATGGGCCATGAACATTGGTAGGCAACCAGATGCTCCTCCTGCTTGTGGTCGAGGGACTCTGGCTGACCACCTGATGAACAATTTTTCCTTGTGTATGTCCCTGTTTTGCCTCGCCATACCTATGTCCCCCTCCACCCACCCGATTGGGGTGTTCTTGTTTTGCTTGGAGAGTGTCTGGAATCCACCCTTGAGGACGGGGGGGGGGGGGCTGTCATGGTCTGGGGCATGGTCTTAGGATCATGCCCACATTTTGTGTTCATTTTTTGCCTCTCTGTGTTCATTATTATGATTGTCATGATTATTTGCCTTCTGTCCTCTGTTTTTGTCTTTGGTGTTCCCCAGTCTGTCATCATCCCATGTCCTTGCCCTTTGTTTCTCTGTGCTGCAATTATTATTTGTATTTTTGTCTCCGTGTGCTCTGTCTGTGCAGCTCCACCCATCCTGTGCTGTCTCCGCTGCCCTTGATTACTCTCACCTGTAATCTCTTCTCTGCTGGCCCTGATTGTTCACTCAGCTGTCTCATGTTTGTATTAATCAGTTTCTCTTGTGACTACCTGTGCTGTGCTGTTTCCTAATTCATCCCTGAGTTATTTAGCCCATGATTTCTTGTGTTATTTTCAGCCCCCGTTCTGCCATTTGTTTCTCTTTGAGTTTTGTTATTAAAGCATTGTTTCTGCACCATACTCTTCTCTGTGCTCGTGGGTCCTACCTTTAAACTCTCATCTGGGCTGAGGGCAGATCCTAACAGTCAAGTTTTTCTACCCTACATGTGGCTGATAAATATCTTCTTTGTCACATGACTGTATGCTTCAGTAACATTAACTATGCAGTAAAGCTGGTATATTGCAATTGCAGGTATTCCTGAATATATTAACTCAACATGCAAAGATATGTTACTCTACCATACACACTTAGTGTGGTGTGAATACAATCAGAAAATAAAAACTCTCACTTCCTCCAAAAGTTATGATGCCCTTGGAATCATAAAGGGCCATTCTGAGACAAATTAGCTGTTGTAGTTGTTCTGCTGAAACCCCTTCTGTGGCAGTCGGCAGTATTCACATATGATTTAGGATTACGAGCCTTCAGTGTGCAGCCACATCCACATGACAACTCTCCCCATTCATATGCTTTATGGAATCATCACTGTCACCACTGACCAAATGAGCATGGCAATATTTAGGACAAATAACTCTGCTGAATGGCCTACCGAAATAAAGCCTTTGAACTGTTCATCATTGCAAAAAAACTATATTGAGTCCGAGGGGAAGATGACAACCATTTCCTAACGCTCTGAGGTTGTTTCAGTTCTGTACCTCACAGGGAGATACCAGGATTAGCAGTCGGTGCAGAAGCGCTACTGTGGCTGGTGGGTTGTTTGTGCTGCAGGGCGCAGCTTCCTCAACGCAGTGAGGTCTGGCTGCCTGAGAGGCTGTGGAGTACGTGCTGGCTGTGGCCTCTGCTGACTGGCTTTCTACACTGCATCTGTGGAGGCAGAGATAAGCAGTGACACACACATACACACTCTGCTGGCGTCTGACGTCATGGGTGGATCATATGTGTGTCTGTGAAAGTGTGTGATGTTTTTAGTTCATCTCTTTTCTAACAGCCAGGAGGCTTCTGGGTGAGGTTCCAACAGGTTCCTGGGGCCAAAAGTTCAGAGAAAGACAGGCGAGGAGAGAGAGGGAGAAGCGGTGGGTAGCCGATATGGATGAAAGCAAGGGGGATGAAAGGCACGAGGTATGACAATGAAAACGGTGCGAGCCACAGCTCTGAACAGTCTCATATGCATAGCATCGCAGCTGGTTATTTTCCATTTACTCCCATCCCATTTCCACAAGTTTCACAGAAAAAAAGATCACCATATTTATTATTAAATCCAAACATCTCCCTTCCTTCCACGGGGGTCGACTTGCCCTCAAAGCTCTGCAACCCTCCCTTGCCTCTGAGTGGGGGCCAGCCTCCCTTAGAGGCAGCTCCAGGTAATGGCCTGTGAAATGACTGGGCTTTTGTTGGTTGGGACACTCGCAGGAGGCTCGGGCAGCTTATTTATGGAGCTACTGTGGTCTTTCTCCTGGCCTCAACACCTATAAATACACAGGGAAGGTTAGTCCACTAAAACAAACAATGATGTGAGCCGGTGACTTCTGAAATAGAATATGCAATTCTGCAGCTCAGCCCTCTATAAAAAGAGTTGGAGTCTATCTTTAGGTGGGAGGAGAGTTAGATTTAAAACTGAAGCGTGAATGCTGCTTCAGCACTAGGGATGACTTCAAGACATAATAAGATGGTATTAGAGTTTTAGATTTAATGACCTAAACTAAACATTCACTGGACATTTTGTGCCTACTGCAAAATGTTTTGGTGGATATCACAGTGTGAAATCAGGGTTAATTTCCTCTTGTAATGATGCAGTACAATCAAACTTCATATTTCTTTGAAATTTCTTGAAAATCAATTATGTGTAACATGCACATATGTATTTTTTATTCAAATCTCCACCTTGCTTTCATGGCCCAGAACATTTAACAGTCAAGTTGTAGTTGGAAGAGACTAAGGTGTCAGTTTAGTAGGTGTTGGCAGGCTGGTTCCATATGGTAAACCTGGATAGGTTTCAACATACATATACGCACACACTCTGACAGAGCGGGGCTATGGCAGATCAGTATAATGGATATACAAGGCGCTCTTGTTGGTTTCTGGTTTTAGCAGAGCTGAGCTGAGCACACAGCAGACAGGACTGGAGAGCAGCCCAGTCCTGGAGATGGCAAACGTGGTTAAACTGATAAAACTGTCATTACTGTGTTGGAGGCAGCTGTGGAGGTGCAAGGGTGAGAAGGAAAAAAAGGGTAAGAGAAAGATGTAAGTGAGAGAGCACACCCTGTCAGGGTTGGTGGCTTGTAAACTTTGGGTTTAGACCAATGTCCTGGGCTGATATTGATCTGTCAGATACTCTCTCACCTTTGGTAATGTGATAATTAAAGCTTCTTTCAGTTCAAAGATATATATATTTTTTTCAATAGGAAGTGAACAAAAGAATATGATTTAAATTGTAATTGCACCCTCTTTAAAGTATAACCATTTCAATCTTTCAGAATATGTTACTGTATATTAGCTATTTTAAGAGGGAACTACATCATTATGGTCTTTTATTTACCTGTTGTAGAAAATAAGAAAAACTGGTGCCACATTAGGGGGTGTTTCTATTGCTGACTATGGCTGTTCAAACTTTGTATGCATATCTCTTAAGACTGCAGATGAAAGCTGAAAAAATAAAGAAAGATCTGGAACAGATGCTGCTAGCCCAGCATTGCAAGCAGCTGGTTATGCTTTCAAACAGCCAACCAATCAGTCAATAAATAAACAAATAAATAATGAATAAATAAATAGTAAAATTGAGGCAAAAAAGTGTGACAGCAGAAGACAATCTGGTGCGCTCATCCATGTATGTTGTAAGTCATGGTTTTACTGGCCACCTTACAACAAATCAAAGCAAACAACAAATTAAATACAAAACATTTAAAGATGCACTACAGTGGATAGACTGCCAAACAAATTGGTCCTGGGTGAAGGGCCAGACTAAGAACGATCCAACAGACTCTCATGATGAATGCTAGAACAAGGATTCAGTGTACCCCGCCTGGTATGGGGTTACCGGGGCCCCACTGTGGAGCCAGACCTGTGGGAGATACTCAATGGCTAGCGTCTGGTGGCCAGGTTTCCGCCCATGGGACCCGGCCGGGTTCAGCCCGGAGGAGTTACATGGGTCCGCCCTCCAGTGGGCTCACCACCTGCAGGTGGGACCATGGGGGTCCGGTGCTATGTGGGTCAGGTAGCGGTTAAAGGCAAAGACCTTGGCAGTCTGATCCCAAGATTCCTATACTGGCTTTTGGGATGTGGAATGTCACCTCTCTGTTGGGGAAGGAGCCTTAGCTGGTGCATGAAGTTGAGAGATACTAGCTAGATATAGTCGGCCTCACCTCAACGCACAGCTCCGGTTCCGGAACCAGTCTCCTGGAGAGGGGCTGGAGCTTGGCCTACTCTGGAGTTGCCTCGGTAGAGAGGCGACGAGCAGGGGTGGGGATTCTTGTATCCCCCCACCTTGCTGCCTCTATATTGGAGTTTTCTCCGGTGGATGAAAGGGTTGTTTCCCTGCGCCTTCAGGTTGGGAAATGGGTCCTGACTATCATTTGTGCCTATGCACCAAATGATGGTTCAGAGTACCCACCCTTTTTGGATTTTCTGACTGGGGTGCTGGAGAGTCCTCCGTGAGACTCCATTGTCCTACTGGGGGACTTCAATGCACACATGGGAAATGACAGTGAAACCTGGAGGGGGGTGATAGGGAGGAACGGTCTGCCCGATCTGAACCCGAGTGGTGTTCAGTTATTGGACTTCTGTGCTAACCACAGTTTGTCCATAGTGAACACCATGTTCAAGCATAAGGGTGTCCATATGTGCACTTGGCACCAGGACACCCTAGGTCGCAGGTCAATGATTGACTTTGTTATTGTGTCATCAGACCTGTGACCGTATATCTTGGACACTCAGGTAAAGAGAGGTGCAGAGCTGTCAACTGATCACCACCTGGTGGTGAGTTGGATCCGATGGCAGGGGAGGATGCCATTCAGACCTGGTAGACCCAAACGTACAGTGAGGGTGAGCTGGGAACGTCTGGCTGAGGCCCTGTCCAGGAGGTCTTTAACGCCCACCTCCAGAAGGTCTTCAACCACATTCCGAGGGAGTCTGGAGACATGGAGTCTGAATGGACCATGTTCTCCACCTCTGTTGTTGAAGCAGCGGCCCAGAGCTGTGGCCGCAAAGTCGTCGGGGCATCTCATGGTGGCAACCTTCGAACCAAGTGGTGAACACCAGTGGTGAGGGGGGCCATTAAGCTGAAGAAGGAGTCCTATCAAGCTTTGTTGGCTTGTGGGACTCTGAAACAGCTGAGGTGTACCAGCAGGCCCGTGGCTCCCTGTCCACACTGTGTATGGTGTGAATGGGGAACTGCTGACTTCGACTGGGAATATTGTCGGGCGGTGGAAGGAATACTTTGAGGATCTCCTGAATCCCACTGACACGCCTTCCACAGAGGAAGCAGAGGGCTTGTGGAAGAGGGGGACGAATCTCCTATCACAGGGGCTGAAGTCACAAAGGTGGTTAAAAATCTCTTTGGTGGCCGGGCTCCGGGGGTGGACAAAATTCACCGTGAGTACCTCAAGGCCCTGAATGTTGTAGGACTGTCATGGTTGACACGCCTCTGCAACATTGTGCAGAGGTCAGGGGCAGTGCCTTTGGCATGGCAAACCGAGGTGGTGGTTCCTCTCTTCAATAAAGGGGACCAGAGGGTGTGCTCCAACTTTAGAGGAATCACACTCCTCAGCCTCCCATGGAAGGTCTATGCCAAGGTACTGGAGAGGAGAGTCCAGCCATTGGTCAAACCTTGGATTCAGGAGGAGCAATGTGGTTTTTGTCGTGGCTGTGGCACATCAGACCAACTCTTTATCCTCTCGAGAATCCTCGAGGGTTCGTGGGAGTTTGTCCAAAATGGTTACATGTGTTTTGTGGACTTGGAGAAGGCATTCGACTGCATCCCTCATGGTTTGTTTTTTTTTTTTTTTTTTTTGTGTGTGTGTGTGTGTGTGTGTGTGTGTGTGTGGGGTGCTTCGGGAGTATGGGGTATCAGGTTTGTTGTTACGAGCTATTTGGTCTCTGTACGACCGTTGTGAGAGTTTGATTCGTATTGCCAACACTCAGTCGGACTTATTCCCAGTGAGAGTTGGACTCCGCCAGGGCTGCCCTTTGTCACCAATCCTGTTCATAATTTTTATGGACAGGATTTCTAGGTGCAGCCAGGGAACGGAGGGTGTCATGCTTGGTGACCACAGGATCTCATCTCTGTTGTTTGCAGATGATGTTGTCCTGCTGGCTTCATCCAGCAATGACCTACAGGTCTTACTGGGGCGGTTTGCCACTGAGTGTGAAGCGGCTGGGATGAGAATCAGTACCTCCAAGTCCGAGTCCGTGGTCCTAGCCGGAAAGGGGTGGATTGTCCTCTCCGCGTAGGGGACAGGCTCCTGTCCCAAGTGGAGGAGTTTAAGTATCTTGGGGTTTTATTCACGAGTGAGGAGAGAATGGAGCAAGAGATTGATGTACGGACTGGAGCAGCATCTGCAGTGATGGGAACATTGTACTGGTCTGTTGTGGTGAAGAGGGAGCTAAGCTCAAAGGCAAAGTTGTTGATTTACCAGTCAATCTAAATTCCTACCCTCACCTATGGTCATGAGCTTTGGGTAATGACCGAAAGAACGAGATTGCGGATACAAACGGCTGAAATGAGCTTTCTTTGGAGAATTGCTGAACTCATCCTCAGAGATAGCATCTTTAAAAAGTCTTCAGCTGATCCAAAATGCTGCAGCAAGAGTTTTAACAGGTACTAGAAAGAGAGATCATATCTCTCCGGTTCTGGCCTCCCTTCATTGGCTTCCCATAGAGTTCAGAATTAAGTTTAAAATCCTTCTTCTTACTTACAAAGCTCTAAACAATCAGGCTCCTTTTTATTTAAAAGATCTGATACTACCGTATCATCCTAACAGAGCACTACGCTCCCAAAATGCAGGATTACTTGTAATACCTAGAATCTCCAAAAGTACAATGGGAGGCAGAGCCTTCAGTTATCAAGCTCCTCTCCTGTGGAATCAGCTGCCAATCTGGATTCGGGAGTCAGACTCGATCTCTGTTTTTAAGAATAGGGCTAAAACCTACCTTTTTGATATAGTCTACAATTAGGGAGGGATCATGTGTTTCTGAACCCTCCCTTAGTTATGCTGCTAATAGGTTTAGTCAGCCGGGGGACCTCCAGTAATGCACTGGGCCTCACTCCTTTCCTCACTCTTTATGAAATATTTTTTTTTTTGCTGGTCATTAACATTTGTTTGTTCTCTCCCATAGATTGAGTCCCCATCGTGCTGTTTGCTCTCTACATGTCTGTTCTTTTCTTCTTCTCTATCCCCTCACCCCCCAGCCAGTCGCAGCAGATGACTGCCCCTCCCTGAGCCTGGTTCTGCTGGAGGTTTCTTCCTGTTAAAAGGGAGTTTTTCCTCTCCACCTTCGCCAAGTGCTTGCTCACAGGGGATTGCCTGATTGCTGGGGTCTTTCTGCAACTGTGGGGGTCCCCCCTACAGTTGATAGTGCTATGAGATGACTGTTGTTGTGAAATGGCGCTATATAAATAAAGTTGAATTGAATTGAATTGAATTGAATTGAATTGAATAGATAGGGTGAGGAGCTCAGTCATCCGGGAGAGGCTCAGAATAGAACCGTTGCGCCTCCACATTGAAAGGAGCCAGTTGAGATGGTATGGACATCTGATCAGGATGCCTCCTGGACACCCCCCCACTTGAGGTGTTTCGGGCACGTCCCTCTGGGAGGATACCCTGGGGCAGACACAGGACTCGGTGGAGAGACTATATCTCCCAGCTGGTCTGGCAACGCCTTGGTATCCTCTCTGAAGAGCTGGAGCAGGTGGCCGGGGAGAGAGAAGTCTGGGCTTCTCTCCTTGAACTGCTGCCTCCGCGACCTGGACCTCTGGAAAAGCGGTAGAAGATGGATGGATGGATGGATGGATGGATGGATGCAGTGGATATATCCATCCATCCATCCATCCATCCATCTTCTACCGCTTTTCCGGAGGTCCGGGTTGCGGAGGCATTAGTTCAAGCAGAGAAGCCCAGACTTCCCTCTCCCCAACCACCTACTCCAGCTCTCCAGAGAGGATACCAAGGCGTTCCCAGACTACCTGGGAGACATAGTCTCTCCACTGAGTCCTGGGTCTGCCCCGGGGTCTCCTCCCAGTGGGACGTGCCTGAAACACCTCAAGTGGGAGGCGTCCAGGAGGCATCCTAATCAGATGCCCATACCACCTCAACTGACTCCTTTCAGTGTGGAGGAGCAGTGATTCTACTCTGAGCCTCTCCCGGATGACTGAGCTCCTCACCCTATCTCTGAGGGTGAGTCCAGCAATCCTACGGAGAAAGCTCATTTCAGCCGCTTGTATCCGCGATCTTGTTCTTTCGGTCATTACCCAAAGCTCGTGACCATAGGTGAGAGTAGGAATGTAGATTGACTGGTAAATCGACAGCTTTGCTTTAGAACTAAGCTCCCTCTTCACCACAACAGACCGGTACAACGTCCCCATCACTGCAGATGCTGCTCCGATCTGTCTGTCAATCTCTCGCTCCATTTTCCCCTCACTCGTGAACAAGACCCCAAGATACTTAAACTCCTCCACTTGGGGCAGGAACCTGTCCCCAACCCGGAGAGGACAATCCACCTTTTTCCGGCTGAGGACCATGGACTTGGACTTGGAGGTGCTGATTCTCATCCCAGCTGCTTCACACTCAGCGCCAAACCGTCCCAGCAAGAGCTGTAGGTCATTGCTGGATGAAGCCAACAGGACAACATCATCTGCAAACAACAGAGATGAGATCCTGTGGTCACCAAGCATGACACCCTCCATTCCCTGGCTGCGCCTAGAAATCCTGTCCATAAAAACTATGAACAGGATCGGTGACAAAGGGCAGCTCTGGCGGAGCCCCACTCTCACTTGGAATGACTCCGACCAAGTGTTGGCAATACGAACCAAACTCTCACAACGGTCATACAGAGACTGAATAGCTCGTAACAACAAGCCCGATACCCCATACTCCTGAAGCAACCCCCACAAAAAAACACGAGGGACGCGGTTAAATGCCTTCTCCAAGTCCACAAAACACATGTAAACTGGTTGGGCAAACTCCCACGAACCCTCAAGAATTCTCGAGAGGGTAAAGAGCTGGTCCGATGTGCCACGGCCAGGACCAAAACCACATTGCTCCTCCTGAATCCGAGGTTCGACCAACGGCCGGACTCTCCTCTCCAGTACCTTGGCATAGACCTTCCCAGGGAGGCTGAGGAGTGTGATCCCTCTAAAGTTGGAGCACACCCTCCGGTCCCCTTTTTTGAAGAGAGGAACCACCACCCCAGTTTGCCATGCCAAAGGCACTGCCCCCGACCTCCATGCAATGTTGCAGAGGCGTGTCAACCATGACAGCCCAAAAACATCCAGGGCCTTGAGGTACTCAGGGCGAATCTCGTCCACCCCCGGGGCCCGGCCACCAAGGAGATTTTTAACCACCTTGGCGACCTCAGCCCCTGTGATAGGCGAGTCATCCCCCTCGTCCCCAAACCCTGCTTCCTCTGTGGAAGGCGTATCAGTGGGATTGAGAAGATCCTCGAAGTATTCCTTCCACCGCCCGACGATATCCCCAGTCGAAGTCAACAGTGTCCCATCTGCACCATACACAGTGTGGACAGGGAGCTGCTTTCCCCTCCTGAGGCGCCGGACAGTTTGCCAGAATCTCTTTGAGGCCAACCGAAAGTCTTGTTCCATGGCCTCACCGAGCTCCTCCCATACCCGGGTTTTTGCTTCAGCAACCACCCGAGCTGCACTCCGCTTGGCCTGCCGGTACACCTCAGCTGCTTTGGGAGTCCCACAAGCAAACCAAGCTTGATAGGACTCCTTCTTCAGCTTAAAGGCCCCCCTCACCACTGGTGTCCACCACTTGGTTCGGGGGTTTCCACCACGAGATGCACCGACCACCTTGCGGCCGCAGCTCTGGGCCGCCGGTTCAACAACAGAGGTGGAGAACATGGCCCATTCAGACTTCATGTCTCCAGACTCCCTCGGAATGTGGTTGAAGTTCTTCCGGAGATGGGAGTTGAAGACCTCCCGGACAGGGGCCTCAGCCAGACGTCCCCAACACACCCTCACTATACGTTTGGGTCTACCAGGTCTGAATGGCTTCCTCCCCTGCCATCGGATCCAACTCACCACCAGGTGGTGATCAATTGACAGCTCTGCACCTCTCTTTACCCGGATGTCCAAGACATACGGTCGCAGGTCTGATGACACGATAACAAAATCGATCATCGACCTGCGACCTAGGGTGTCCTGGTGCCAAGTGCACATATGGACACCCTTATGCTTGAACATGGTGTTCGTTATGGACAAACTGTGGTTAGCACAGAAGTCCAATAACTGAACACCACTCGGGTTCAGATCGGGCAGGCCGTTCCTCGATTGGGCAGGCCGTTCCAGTGGATATAATGCCCCTTAAAAACAAATATACATTGTCTTAAAGTAGGGGTGTCCAATCATGTGCCATGGAGGGCCAAGACCCTGCAGGCTTTACCTCCAACCAGTGTCTTCAACTGCAGATTTCACAGAATTTCTTCCTATTAATTGCTGATAAGTGAAAACACCTGCTGAAGAGAGTTGGTAGAAGAGAAAACCTGCATTGGCCTTCCAGGGCACATGACTGGACACCTCTGGTCTAAACCCCCTGTTATTTTATGCCCCTTTTTCCACAATAAAATCTTTCATTGTCTTACAGTTGCTTGTGAAATTTTTTGATCTTTCCCTCCTCCTACAACCCCCAAGATCTAATTAGGCTCACCCACATCCTGCCCACAAGGATGCTGACGCATTGCCTCTCTTCCAAGACTATAGCACTGAAATCTGCAAACTGGCAAATTTGCACAGCCAGTGTTTAGTCCTGATTGCTTCACCTATTATAGTGACATTACAAAAACGTTCCATCTAAACTTGTCTTTTTCCAAGGGGAGGAGCTTAACTAAACTTTCACAGCAGAAAAACACAGATATGAGACATAAGATAAGCCTTTATTAGTCCCACAATGGGGAAATTCCAGGATAAGAGTGATTTTGCTCTTGATATGTCTTGAAAGTCATAAAAAGCATACAACAGACATCCATCCATCCATCCATCCATCCATCCATCCATCCATCCATCTTCTTTCGCTTAAAAACGTCATTTTCACCAGTGTGTCACTTTATAATTCAACTGCTCTGATTCACCCCAGCTTAAAGGGAGCAACAAAAGAGTCCAATCCAGTGACACACCTTCATTGAAGTTTATTAGAAAATGATAAAGCTGGTGAGCAGCAGTTCTGCAGTCATGGCCTCCATATGGAGGAGAGAGAAACTGGAGCCTAACCAGGGCCTGGCAGAGTTCATATAATAACGAGCATGAGAGTGTCAGCCATTACACTGTCTTTCATCCTGATGTACTGAATGTCCAGGTTAAATCCCTGTAGAAAAGCACTCCACTGCAATAACTTGTGGGTGGCATTTTTCATCCTACTGAAGGACACAAGAGGGTAATGTATCTGTATCTACCATAATAGTCTGACTGCAAGAAATACAGTGCATCCGGAAAGTATTCAAAGCGCTTCACTTTTTCCACATTTTGTTATGTTACAGCCTTATTCCATAATGGATTAAATTCATTGTTTCCTCAAAATTCTACACAAAATACCCCATAATGACAATATGAAAGAAAGTTGTTTTTTTTTTTTTTAGATATTTGCAAATTTGTTAAAAATAAAAACTAAGGTATCACATGTACATAAATATTCACAGCCTTTGCTCAATACTTTGCTGATGCACCTTTGGCAGCAAATACAGCCTCAAATCATTTTGAATATGATGCCACAAGCTTGGCACACCTATCTTTGGGCAGTTTTGTTTATTCCTCTTTTCAGCACCTCTCAAGCTCCATCAGGTTGGATGGGAAGCATTGGTGCACAGCCATTTTCAGATCTCTCCAGAGATGTTCATTTGGATTCAAGTCTGCGCTCTGGCTTGGCCACTCAAGGACTTCCACAGAGTTGTCCTGAAGCCACTCCTTTGATATCTTGGGCGTGTGCTTAGGGTTGTTGTCCTGCTGAAAGATGACCTGTCGCCCCAGTCTGAGGTCAAGAGCGCTCTGGAGCAGGTTTTCATCCAGGATGTCTATGCATTGCTGCATTCATCTTTCCCTCTCCCCTGACTAGTCTCCCAGTTCCTGCCACTGAAAAACATCCCCACAGCATGATGCTGCTACCACCATTGGCGTGGTTATGAGCAGTGCCTGGTTTCCTCCAAACATGACACCTGGCATTCATGCCAAAGAGTTCAATCTTTGTCTCATCAGACCAGAGAATTTTGTTTCTCATGGTTTGAGAGTCCTTCAGGTGCCTTTTGGCAAACTCCAGGCGGGTTGCCATGAGCCTTTTACTAAGGAGTGGCTTTCGTCTGGCCACTCTACCCTACAGGCCTGATTGGTGGATTGCTGCAGAGATGGTTGTCCTTCTGGAAGGTTCTCCTCTCTTCACAGAAGAACGCTGGAGCTCTGACAGAGTGACCATCGGGTTCTTGATAATCTCCCTGACTAAGGCCCTTCTTGACATATTACTCGGCCCAGGAAAACACACACGCAGGCTCAGACAGATTTGAAAGCTTTACTGAGCAACAATGTTTGTGAGTGGATGCGTGTATGCAAGATGTGAATGTGATGTAGGTGGGGAATGAGATCAGGACAGAGCAGTTCGCCGTTCAGCCAGGCAACCCTATGAGAGAGGAGAGCAGGGATTAGCTGGGCAACCACACGGGAAAGTGACGATGTTATTGTGCTTACTTGTAGCGGCGCGGTGGCTGGCGTGGCAAGTCCCAAGCCTGGGAGGCAGCGACCTGCTGTGCATCCGGGAAGGTGCGGCAAGTGGAGGAGCAGCGTGATGAGGGAGAGAGAGTCCACCGCCACGGGATCCACCTGTGCACAGGGGAAAACTGAACGGAGAAGGTAAGGCAGGAATGACAGCTTACGTGTCCGCTGAGAAGACAGCTGGCCCGAACGATAGGGAAGTAGCTGTGAAGGTTACGCAGGGAGACAGACGGCTCCAGGCCGCAGCTCAGGGCAGGATGGAATAAATAGCAGAGCTTAACGAGGCGCAGGTGTGCGCGCAGCTGAGATGGAGGCCCGTGAGCTGCGGGTGATGACACTTCTTCCCTGATCGCTCAGTTCAGACGGCCTGCCAGCTCTAGGAAGAGTCCTGGTGATTCCCAACTTCTTCCATTTACGGATGATGGAGGCTATTGTGCTCATTGGGACCTTCAAGCAGCAGAAATTTTTTTGTATCCTTCCCCAGATTTGTGCCTCGAGACAATCCTATCTCAGCGGTCTACAGACAATTTCTTTGACTTCATGCTTGGTTTGTGCTCTGACATGCACTGTCAACTGTGGGACCTTATATAGACAGGTGTGTGCCTTTCCAAATGATGTCCAATCAACTGAATTTACCTCAGGTGAACTCCAATTAAACTGTAGAAACATCTCAAGGATGATCAGTGGAAGCAGGATGCACCTGAACTCAATTTTGAGCTTCATGGCAAACACTGTGAACACTTAAGTACATGTGATTGCTTAGTTTTTTATTATTAATAAATTTGCAAAAATCTAAAAAAAAAACAAACTTTTTTCACCTTGTCATTATGGGGTATTGTGTGTAGAATTTTGAGGAAAAAAAATTATTGTAATCCCCTTCGGAATAGGGCTGTGTTGTGAATACTTTCCGGCTGCACTGTATATTTCTCAAAGTGCTTTAAGGTCAAAATAAGAGCTAAAGCATTTCTCAATAGTTTTGTATCTATATTAGGCTAACTCAGACTTTCTTGAAAAATACCAAATGGGATGTTTCACTTTGGAGGCATCCTCCTGCAAGAATACTGCTCCAGCTCCAAAATCACTTGCATCAATGGCAAGTTTAAAGGGTTTATAAAGTCATCAGCAGCAAGAATATGAACATTAGCTAAGACTCTCAAAAGCCTTCTTTCATGATACAAACCAAGTGAAAGGAACTTTAGTAGTGGCAAAGTGGTTATGGATCAGCAACTGTGACAAAATTCTTGCAGAGGCTTCTGTAAGCACCTGCCATACCGAGAAAACCAGGGACACTGATATTAACAATAGCCTCCACTTTCCTTTCAGTGTTAAAAACATTTCCACCCCAACAGTCTTGCCCAAGTAGATGCCCAAAACTTGCCCAGATAAAGGGCGGGGACCAGATGTAAAGTACTATATCATCCAGGTAAGTTTTTAAATCCTTACCTTTTCAAAACTTTGCTTACAAGCCACTGGAAAGTGGCTGGTGTATTCCACCACTAAAACCATAACTTTATACTGACAAAAGTCATCAGGAGTCACAGAGTCAGAGATTTCGTGAGTCCTCTCTGTAAGAGGGACCTGCCAGTAACCCTTCAAAAGGTCTAACTTTGTCACAAAGGTTCTGTCAATACAATATTCCAAACGAGGAGAGGGTAGCCATCTAGTATGGTTACTGAATTAACTTTGTGGAAGTCAGTGCAACACTGGGGTGTTTTATCAGGTTTATAAACAAGCAAACAATGTGAGCGCCAAGCTCCAACTATACTCACTGCCAGTGAAAACGCAGTACAATTTTTGTATAAATGTTTTTGGGTCCATCCTAGCTGAGCTTGAGTAATAGTGTTTGTATGACTCATATTTCATCTAGAACTTATTTTCAGTGGTTGTACTCACTGTCACAACTCATTGCCTTTGACCTCTAGCTCTATAGTCTTTCTGAGCTCGTTGTTTGTTTTGGGTACTCAAAAGTCAAAAATGGGTGATTTTAAGGAGTGGTCATCTTCCCTATATAAAGCTGATCAAAAATGTATAACCCTATGTTGTGAAATCTCCATGATGCCACAACTTGTCGGTGTTCCAGCAGGACAATGCCTGTCTACATGCCGCCCAAGTCACCAGGGAATACCTGCAGCAACAGAGCTTTTATGTCCTTCCTTGGCCTTCTTATTCGCTAGATTTATCCTCCATTGAACACTTGTGGGATCAGCCTGGGTGACATGTTTCAGCCAGAGTACTGGCACCACAGAGCAGACAGGAACTGGTGGTGGCATTGCAGGAGGAGTGGCTAAATATCCCCCAGGACAATATTAGATGGCTCATGAGGTCCATGCAGAGGTGTATTACTGCCTGCATTAATGCAAATGGAGGCCATATTCCAGATTGAACTTTGTTTTTAAGACAAACATTTTGGTGTGATTTTGGAATGTCAGGGTGCTTCTATTTTGTTCAATTTTTAAAATTGTTGACAGATTTTCACTTGCTGATGTCTGATATTGTTTTGAAGATGTCTAAAAATAATTTTCACCCTTTAATTGATCATGTCTATAAAACTTAGTAAAAATATCAAACTTTTCTAGAGTTTTGTGTTTTCATCAGCAGTGAGTACATGTATATGTTCAGCAAGACTATTTTGCAACATATAATGCACCTCCTTTCTCATCAATTGACATTTCATCATTTAAATGTTTCTTGTTTGATTGGTTGTTTACAAACAGATGAAAGTTTTTAAATTTTGAAAACAAACATGTTTTGCAAAGGTGGTTGAAGAACTATAAGGGCAAATTAATTTGTTTTCAGTTTACTGCTAAGGGATTAGTGTTTTTTTTTCAGATGTACAGCAATATATTTCTGTGTTGTCTTTGATTTTAAAGCTTCACTTCTTCAGCAACACAGGGGCAAATTTTCACTGGCTTGTTAGCTATGGATGTGAGCACAACAAGTGACGTGGTTGAATTTATTCCTATCTGCCTCACCTCCCCCACTCATAATCGCCATCAGCAAAACAACTCAGCTTTTCTGCACACATCCAGTCAAAGTACTTCACAGAACAGTTTTAAGAATCAAACAAATACTAATGGGAAAAGCAAGTGCAAATTTCCTCAATACTTGAATCTTAATTAATTAAGATTAAGGTAAATGCATCTTATGTTTTAGTCTCCTATGAGTAAACAATCAAATTAATAATGTGGATACTGGAATGTTTGGATTCTCTGTGTGAGCTACGGCCCCAGTTCATGCCATTCATATCTGAGGAGAGCTGCAGTCAGATTTCATTGAGAAAGAAAGAAAGAAAGAAAGAAAGAAAGAAAGAAAGTAGAGGTACGTGAGTTGAGCTGTCATTCCTTCAGTGACCATGGAGTATTAAAGGGTACCTGTAATGAATTTTAATCAATAGCTATTGCAAAGGATCAAATATGATGCTAGTGGTTCCATCCGGTAATTTTTGTCATGATTCCTTCTCAAATACCCAAGCGTTTCAAGTCACTGCACTGTCAGTCGGTAATGGTCAGGGACATCTTGCCTCCTCCATGGGCTATTTCAGAACCAACAGTGATGCACAGTTGTTGCTTTGTGCTATTGACTGGGCTACAGTATTGCAGTCAACAAAGTTTCAACGTCAGAATTT
This sequence comes from Pholidichthys leucotaenia, assembly GCA_020510985.1. Taxonomy (NCBI): domain Eukaryota; kingdom Metazoa; phylum Chordata; class Actinopteri; order Cichliformes; family Pholidichthyidae; genus Pholidichthys; species Pholidichthys leucotaenia. The sequence goes on along the minus strand of CM035839.1, from coordinate 179,230,098 downwards.
TATGTGATTTTTTACAACCGTGTACAAGCAAATCTACCCGCATATAATTTAATGAAATAAAATTCTAGTATATCAAGATTTATTCAAGGTGTTCTGAAGTTACTTGATTGAGAAGTTGCCTGTTTGTCAGATCCCCTTCAGCTGCCGGTCCCTGGAGGTAACTGCGGATCATGCCGTCAATGAAGGCCATTTCCAAGGACGGTTTGTGTAGTATATATCCGTGCAGATTTTGTGCTGTTTTCAACTCAGATCTCGACCCACTGAGCATCTGCTGAACACTTTTACTAGTCCATGGTAAGCACATTTACTTGTTCGCGGTAAAGCCAGAATCAACGAGTGCACGTCACTTCCGGCCAGTGATGGCTGCTCCCCATTGGTTTTGACCGAGCAGTTTTCATGGGATAAAACTATTCAGTATACTAACTCTAGGGGGTTATTTTTACTGAATAAACACATTTCTGGTTTATAAGTAATACCCAAAGAACAATTAATGTTATTATAAAAATCAGTACTGGTTTCCTTTAAAGGTGTAATTGACTGCACTTTTCCCACGTTTTAATAGCTCACACATGTGTTGATAAAATGTTTGTGACATATTTTGTTCACATTTTCTTTATTTTTTTTTTAAATTATTGAAGCAAATTTGCTTTGTATTTTTCCTGGCTATCTTGAAATGCTCTGATTTAAAGCCTATCACTTTAAGAACCACTCCGGCCCATCTCCCAGTAGTTTCATTGTGATCCTGTGGTGGATCGCCCGTACCGGTGTTATTTTTTTTATCTTTACAGGACCAGTAGACTCATTTCAGACAGTTAAAACCTGCAAACACATCACTTTTCAGTCAGTGACCCCTTTAAAGAATTATTTGATTGTGGTGTTCTCAGAGCTATTTGTCTCTTCACATTGAAGAACATTCTCTCCATGACAGACAGGATTTAAGGCTGTTTTCTGATGGATTGTATCATTGAATCAATTGTCATTAATGATGTGGGTTTGCTCTTTAGTTGACTATTTGTACATCTTAATCAGTTCTCAGCGATGCTGCTCAACTGTGTTTTTGACTATATTTTCAATTATGAGCAAAACTTGAAGTACAGAGAGTGAAGATAGATAAAACCTGAAAATAAGATCTTCATAATTTTTAAAAAGTTTTTTGTTTAGCTTCTTGGAACTGCTGATTTAGCTACACAGATCTCACTGGTTCTAGCTTTTTCTTTAAGGATCATCTGACAGCGTTTCACAAGTTTTTGCCCTCTGAACAAATGTCGAAGCCATGCAAAAAACGAAGAAAGAAAACAAGTTCTTTTTTTTGCTATCAGCAGTTTAAAACCAAAAATATCAGTATCGGCCTTGAAAACCTATAAAGGTCAAACCCTAGCAGAGTTAGCTCCTGTAAAATCAAACATGCTGTTAAGCCACGCTGAGAGAGGAAAAGGGGTGCAGTGCGAGGGAGGGAGGAGGATGGTTTGGAAGGTGTTATTTTGCAGTGTGGTGCCAAGGGAGCTGTGAGGCTTGGCAAAGAAGTGTGTGTTCACATCCCCAGTTTCCCCACTGCTGCTGGAGAAAGGGGAGGGAAAGAGCGTGAGGCAAAGAAGGGTTAGATAAATGGAAAGACAGTAGGCGGGGAGGCTACGGAGGCATACGCCAGGGACAATTTACCCATCTATCACTCTCCAGCATTAATCAAAGCTAAATGTGTGACTTGGTTGCAGAACATTCCTCAGCACCTTTGGTTCATTGTGTCATTACGTGTGTGCGTCTCTAAAATGACAGCCCCTCAAAAAATTTTTATCCCAGGTGTAAATAAACCACACAGATCTGTCCTGCTGCATTTGTACACAGCTGCTGACCAGATACTGTATGGCTGCAGGTTATGAAGACTGACTCTGTGCTGTTTTGTCCCAAGTGGCTGACTAGCAAAAGCTTTAAAAAACTTCTAACCAATTAAACTCATGCACCTGATTTAAACAACAAAGTCAGTTTGTCTCTTAGAAATGATATTTTGTATATTGTGAGATTCACTTGACTTTTGGATGACTAAAAATGAATATTTGTCAGTATTTAAGTAAAGGTAGAGTTATTCCCTGGCAACACTGAGAAGGAATTATAAACCTCATTGCTATATTAGTTATCTAAAGTAGTGCCTCGCTAACCCAACATTAGCACTGAATGAGATGAAATAATGAATGCTAATTCAACTTCCTATTTGATCTCCACCATTTCTGGATGCTCAATACTTCACTACTTGCTTGAAGTTAACCTTTTTGTAGCTGAAGAGATGTGACATTTTAGCTCCTTTTCAACTAGTACCTACTCAGCCCAACTCGCCTCGACTCTACTCGGTTTGTAAGGTTTTCCATTAGTACCTAGTACCTAGTACCTGCTATACCAGGTACTTTATTAGGACCTACTTCAGTGAGGTTCCAACCATGCTGAGTTGAGCTGAAAATGTGACATCAACAGATTGCAGGCCACTGATTGGCCAGGGCGTAATGCCACTGGATGAAAGCGACATCTTCACAAGAGTCATAACCGCCATTTCTAAATTTGGCCATGAGTTTTTAGTATTTCTGTGATAATCAACGAAATAAATGGGTACACACAAATCAACACATCACAGAACACTCACCATCTTCCCCATGAGCAGCCATCAGCTCGGAGACCTACTGGTATTGCATTTCGGGTCACTCCGCCGGTGACGGGGCTGAAAAGTTCATAGGCTGAAAAGTTCATAGTGGTCAAATTTGACCAAATGTGGTTATTTTTCAACAGTCTCGCCATTGATGCACACACTTCTTCCATCGGTGTTGCAGCACTTGGATCCCTGTAGTTGAAAAATAAACTACATTTGTTCGAATTTGACAACTATGAATTTTTCAGCCTATGAACTTCTCAGCCCTGTCGCCGATGGCGGAGCGACTGGAATTGAAATACCACGAGGTCTCTGAGCTAATGGCTGCTCACAGGGAAGATGGTGAGTGTTTTGTGATTTTAAGCATCTTTTACGTTATTGATCCCATTGGTGGCAAGCTCACTTGAACAAACAAGGATATCGCCGTTGTCTCCTGTTTGCAGATGAGCTAGCTAGTTAGCTACCTAGCTAGCCATCAATGGTAACTCCGTGCTTTGCTTGTATTTTGCGCTTGCTGTAATAAGTATTAGTATTAAATAATTAATTAATTAATTAGTATTAGTATTAAGTACTCCCTTCTGACAGCAAAACGTCAGTATGTCAACATAACAGGTCGCCTTCCTGTAATGAACCCACCATCTTGAGGTGGTACTCAGTTGTAATGGAAAACGACCTAAACTGTGTCGGACCAAGTAGAGTCAAGGTGAGTTGGGCTGAGTAGATGCTAGTGGAAAAGGGCCATTAGTGCAATGTAAATGTTACTTTTTTTCTCTCCAGTTAACACATTAATGCCTTGAATTTTAAGAAATTAGACAAATATACTTTTCTCAAAAGTGCTCCAGCACTGTTATAATGTCCAATCCCATGGCACATAAGCCAGTCTGTAGTTACTTTCTGTTCAAAATAAATAAAATAAAGAAACCCAGCATTTCAAGCTCTTTTTTCTGTCATACCAAACCCGTACCGAACCGTGACCCTAAAACAAAGGTATGTACCAAATTGTGGCTTCTGTGCACTGTTACACCCCTGCTCCTCAGGCATTAAATTGCTGCTTGGTCACAGCTGTTGCAGTTTATGGACACAGGTGGAGAGTGTCTGTCAGTGTTACCAGTGATGCTGTGACTATAATGACTTCAGTCCAAAGCCAAAGTGCTGCTATTGGATGCTGGGAATGATGATCCAAGGGGTAATACCCCCTTTTTAAAAGAGCCTGAGTCCACCTAAAAAGATTGGGGATGTTGTAGTGAATCATAATCTACGACACTGTGGTGGCATCAGCCATCACTTTTGGAGTGGTCTGCTGGGGCAGTGGCATTACAGCAGCCGATAGGAAGAGACTGAACAAACTGATCAAGAAAGCTAGCTCTGTCCTGGGGCACGCCTTGACCCAGTGGAGGAGATAAGAGAGAGAAGGATGGTGGCTAAACTGTCATCTCTGCTGGAGTCCGAGTCCCACCCTATGCAGGACATACTGAACGCACTGAGGAGCTCATTTAGCAGTAGACTACATCATCCTAGGTGCGCGACTGAGAGGTTCTGCAGGTCCTTCCTACCTACGCTGTCAGACTTTATAACCTAAGCAGGGCTGCTCGCAGAGATAGCAAAAAAAACGTGACAACCTAATAGTATTGAATGCAAAAGACGCAACAGACTTACATAAATGGTCCCCTCCAATATACAACTAGGACAATATCAGTCGCTATGGAGGGTGACAATATGTATGGGTACATATTCATACTATGTAGGATAACTAAGTAGACAGTTATGCTGTTTATTGCATCTAGCTGCAATGCTCCACACTGTGTATATATACTTATATATTTATGTGTACATATGTATATTCAATGCTCTTATTTTCTTATCTTCTAAATTATTGCTATGAGTGTCGCTGTCCCTGTGCTGTTGCAATCCTGGAATTTCCCCATTGTGGGACTAATAAAAGCTTATCTTATCTTATCTTAACCTAAGCAGGGCTGCTCGCAGAGATAGCAAAAAAACTTGATGACCTAATAATATTGAATACAAAAGACGCAACAGACTTACACAAAATGGTCCCCCTCCAGTATACAACTAGGACAATATCAGTCGCTACGGAGGGGGACAATATGTATGGGTACATATTCATACTATGTGGGGTAACTAAATAGATGGTTATGCTGTTTATTCCATCTAGCTACAATGCTCCGCACTGTGTATATATATTTGTATACTGCTCAAAAAAATTGAAGGAACACTTTTTAATCTGAGTAAGCTGGACTAGCCTGCCACAATTTCTTCACTTTAGGTTTTGGAGTGTTTTCATTTCCATCAAAAGACGTGGCATCTTTTCATTCTTAACACATTATCCAGTCCATATCAGTGCAGATATCCAGCTTATTTTTTCCCATTAAAATCTGATGTGTTTTCAAAGTGTTCCTTTAATTTTTTTGAGCAGTATCTATTTATGTGTACATATGTATATCCACTGCTCTTATTTTCTTATCTTCTAAATTATTGGTCTGAGTGTTGCTATCCCTGTGCTGTTGCAATCCTGGAATTTCCCCATTGTGGGACTAATAAAGGCTTATCTTATCTTATCTTATCTTATCTTATCTTATCAGCAGTAAATCAGTAGTCTGCCATGCATGAAGCAAATGTTTTTGTTGTTTTTTTCCCCTCTTCTAGTTTAAGATTCCATATTTGATTATTTTAGTTTAAGGTGTCACCCCGAACCAGTGTTTTTCATCCAGGGTGTCCTGCATGGTATGAATGAATGTGAATTTTATTTGGTAATGAACATACTTTAAAAACAACAAAAATATGCAGGACACATAAAAGAACAACCGAAAGGGTATAGGATGAAGCTAGTGCTTATATAGCGTCTACCCTGTTACAATTTTAAAATCAATAACATAAAATTTATGTCATACCCAAATACCAACAAAGAAAAGCAAATAGAACTAGAAAAGCACTCGGAGAGCGCAGACCTCCGCCAAGCGCCACAGTTTCCCCCCATACAGTGTTTGTGTGTACGTTTTGAGATTCCTTGACCATGAAAACATATGACTAGCAATTGGATTCACAATGATAGGATTAGCGGTTCAGTAGTTATTAATGAAAATGGCATTTTCAGGAATGGCGGTTTTCTTCTGGACGGTGATCCGGATCATCCCCAAAATTTAATCAGTTCTTCCTTGTACCATTTCCAACAACGCCTGAAAGTTTAATCGAAATCCGTCCAAAACTTTTTGAGTTATCTTGCTAACCAACAGACAGACAGACAGACAAACCCCAGCAAAAACATAACCTCCTGGCGGAGGTAATAAGTAGACAATAAACAAACAAACAAAAACCTTTAAGTCATTCAAGTTTCTGTGGGAAATTTTTAAATTTCACTTCTTAATTGCACCCCCCAAAATAAATAAATAAATAAAAATGCTAATAATTTTCCAATGTTGTGCATGGGTGCATGGGAGTCCAAAGTAGCTATGCACAACAGCAAATTATTTGCAATTTTTTTGGAGCAATTAAGAAGTGAAATTAGAAAATTTCCCACAGCAACCTGAATGTACCATACAGGGCACCCTGGTTGAAAAACACTGCCCTAAATAAACAATTTATAGGTTTAGGCACATTTTGATTACAGTTAGAACAATACTGTGGATTCACTTTAGACTCTGCAAATTCTTATGTAATGTATTTGGACCCTTTTACTAATTCCACAGTCCAGTGCCTCACCATGTGAAGCCAAAGGGGATCTTTTCCTTCATAAATATAATGCCAACGTTTCTGAACAAATGGCAAGATACAACACACCTGATGTGAGAGCAGGCTGGAGAAACTGCAGTTTTAGAGATTTCTAAATTGGCTTCATTTGCCCTGAGCCTCCTTTATGTTTATTGTACTCTGTTTTTTTTTATTTAATGTTGTGAACTTAATAGGCAATTTCAGACAATACTGTACACCACCAACCGTATCCCTTAATATGAACAGTCAACATTATCCCTTAACATGAATAGGAACTATTCTGAGCAGTTTGAAGTAATCATTTACAGTGGATATAATAAGTGTATACACCCCTGTTAAAATGCAGTGTTTTTGTGACACAATAAATCAATATACTACTTTTCCCACCTTTAACCTTCCTTTTGTGTTAGCTTTCTGTTACTCTTATGGGTCAAAAATGACCCATGTCTTAAATCAGCCCCCCCCCCAAAAAAACCCCCCAAAGATTTATCATCCAGTTTGTTTATTACCTCTTGTTTACCTTGTTAGGCTTCTTTATCCATGAAAAGATTGTTTTTTATATTTCTGGGGTGCCCCCCAGGCCTTTCTGTTTACAGCATATACAGCTGTGGACAAAAATGTTGGTACCCCTCTGTTAATGAAAGAAAAACCCACAATGGTCACAGAAATAACTTGATTCTAACAAAAGTGGTAATAAATAAAAATTCTATGAAAACTAACCAATGAAAATCAGACAATGCTTTTGAATTATGGTTCAACAGAATTATTTTAAAAGACAAACTCATGAAACAGGCCTGGACAAAAATGATGGTACCCCTAGAAAAGATTGAAAATAATGTGACCATAGCAACATGTTCAACCAAGATGTGTCCTCTAATTAACATCACAGGTGTCTACAAACTTGTAATCAGTCAGTCGGCCTATTTAAAGGGTGACAAGTAGTCACTGTGCTGTTTGGTGACATGGTGTGTACCACACTAAACATGGACCAGAGGAAGCAAAGGCCAGAGTTGTCTCAGGAGATTAGAAAGAAAATTATACACAAGCATGTTAAAGGTAAAGGCTATGAGACCATCTCCAAGCAGCTTGATGTTCCTGTGACTACAGTTGCACATATTATTCAGAAATTTAGGATCCACAGGACTGTAGCCAACCTCCCTGGACGTGGCCACAGGAGGAGACTGATAATACGAATGGTAACAAAAGAGCCCAGAACAACCTCTAAACACATTCATGGTGAACTCCAAGGTCAAGGTACATCAGTGTCAGATCGCACCATCCGTCATTGTTTGAGCCAAAGTGGACTTCATGGGAGACAACCAAGGAGGACACCACTGTTGAAAACAAATCATAATAAAGCCAGACTGGAATTTTCCAAACTGCATGTTGACAAGCCACAAAGCTTCTGGGAGAATGTCCTATGGACAGACGAGACAAAACTGGAACTTTTTGGCAAGGCACATCAGCTCTATGTTCACAGACGCAAAAATGAAGCATACCAAGAAAAGAACACTGTCCTTACTGTGAAACATGGAGGAGATTCTGTTATGTTGTGGGGCTGCTTTGCTGCATCTGGCACAGGGTGTCTTGAATCTGTGCAGGGTACAATGTAATCTCAAGACTATCAAGGTATTCTAGAGAGAAATGTGCTGCCCAGTGTCAGACAGCTTGGTCTCAGTCGCAGGTCATGGGTCTTGCAACAGGATAATGACCCAAAACACACAGCTAAAAACAACCAAGAATGGCTAAGAGCGAAACATTGGACTATTCTAAAGTGGCCTTCTATGAAGGCACCCTTCAAACCTGAGACAACTGGAGCAATTTGCTCATGAGGAGTGGGCCAAAATACCTGCTGAGAGGTGCAGAAGTCTCATTGACAGTTACAGAAATCATTTGATTGCAATGATTGCCTCAAAAGGTTGTGCAACAAAATATTAAGTTAAGGGTACCATCATTTTTGTCCAGGCCTGTTTGATGAGTTTGTTTTTTAAAATAATTCTGTTGAACCACAATTCAAAAGCATTGTCTGATTTTCATTGGTTAATTTTCATAGAATTTTTATTTATTACAACTTTTGTCAGATTCAAGTTATTTCTGTGACTATTGTGGGTTTTTCTTTCATTAACAGAGGGGTACCAACCATTTTGTCCACGTCTGTACCTCTGATTTTCAATCTAAAAAAATGGTAAAGTGAACCTCAAGGGGATTATATAAATAAATTAAATGTTATGTTACCTGACTATTGTAACGTGCTGCTTGACATGGCGACGTCCCACCGGGAGATTCGAACTCACGCCTCCCGCTCCGGAGTCCCACACTCTACCTGTGTCGCCAATAGGGTCAACCCACTTGGCAAGCCAAGTAGGGTGCTCATACTGAGTTCGCTACACTACTCCCCTCTGGTTCTCGACATCGTCCCGATGTCAGCGCCCCATTACTGCTTTGGACAGGAGATCCCACTTCTGACACCAGTGTAACGTGCTGCTTGACATGGCGACGTCCCACCGGGAGATTCGAACTCATGCCTCCCACTCCGGAGTCCCGCACTCTACCTGTGTCGCCAATAGGGTCAACCCACTTGGCAAGCCAAGTAGGGTGCTCATATTGAGTTTGCTACACTATTATTGAAAAGTATTAGAACACAGGGCTAAAATAAATTAGTTTCATTTTTTTTAAATCTAATATTATTAACTATAGCAGCATCTGAGGTGTTACGAGTCAATTTTGACCCATATACAGTGGTGTGAAAAAGTGTTTGCCCCCCTCCTGATTTCTCATTTTTTTTTGTGTGTTTGTCATACTTAAATGTTTCAGATCATCAAACAAACTTAAATATTAGACAAAGATAACACAAGTAAACACAGAATGCAGTTTTTAAATGAAGGTGTTTATTTAGGGTAAAAAAAAAATTCAAACCTACATGGTTCTGAGTGAAAAAAGTCATTTCCCCCACCACCACCACCGTTAAAATATAAATTAACTGTGGTTTATCACATCTTTGGAAAGCTGAGCTCAATTTCTCTAGCCACACCCAGGCCTGATTACTGCCACACCTGTTCTCAATAAAGAAATCCCTTAAATAAGACCTGGCTGACAAAGTGAAGTAGACCAAAAAATCCTCAAAAGCTAGACATCATGCTGCAATCCAAAGAAATTCAGGAACAAATGAGAAACAAAGTAATTGAGATCTATCAGTCTGGAAAAGGTTATAAAGCCATTTCTAAAGCTGTGGGACTCCAGCAAAACACAGTGAGAGCCATTATCCACAAATGGCAAAAACATGGAACAGTGGTGAACCTTTCCAGGAGTGGCCGGCCGACCAAAATTACCCCAAGAGCGCAGCAATGACTCATCCAAGAGGTCACAAAAGACCCCACGACAACATCTAAAGAACTGCAGGCCTCACTTGCCTCGATTAGGGTCACTGTTCATGACTCCATCATAAGAAAGAGACTGGGCAAAAATGGCCTGCATGGCAGAGTTCCAAGACAAAAACCACTGCTGAGTAAAAATAACATAAAGGCTTGTCTCACTTTTGCCAGAAAACATCTTGAAGACCCTTAGGACTTTTGCAAAAATACGCTGGGGACTGACAAGACAAAAGTTGAACTTTTTGGAAGGTGTGTCCCATTACATCCGGTGTAAAAGTAGCACAGCATTTTCAGAAAAGGATCATACCAACAGTAAAATATGGTGGTGTTAGTGTGATGGTCTGGGACTGTTTTGCTGCTTCAGGACCTGGAAGACTTGCTGTGGTAAATGGAACCATGAATTCTGCTGTCTTCTAAAAAATCCAGAAGAAGAATTTCCGGCCATCTGTTCATGACCTCAAGTTGAAGCGCACTTGGGTTCTGCAGCAGGACAATGATCCAAAACACACCAGCAAGTCCACCTCTGAATGGCTTACGAAAAACTAAATGAAGACTTTGGAGTGGCCTAATCAAAATTCTGACCTGAATCTGATTGAAATGCTTTGGCATGATCTTAAAAAGGCAGTTCATGCTCAAAAACCCTCCAATGTGGCTGAATTAAAACAATTCTGCAAAGATGAGTGGGCAAAAATTCCTCCACAGCACTGTAAAAGACTCATTGCCAGTTATCACAAATGCTTGATTGCAGTTGTTGCTACTAAGGGTGGCCCAACCAGTTATTAGGTTTAGGGAGCAATCACTTTTTCACACAGGGCCATGTAGGTTTGGATTTTTTTCCCTTAATAATAAACACCTTCATTTTAAAACAGCATTTTGTGTTTACTTGTGTTATCTTTGTCTAATATTTAAATTTGTTTGATGATCTGAAACATTTAAGTGTGACAAAGATGCAAAAAATGAGAAATAAGATAAGATACGATAAGATAAGCTAAGCCTTTATTCAATTCAATTCAATTCAATTCAATTCAACTTTATTTATATACTGTAGTGCCATATCACAACAACAGTCATCTCATAGCACTGTCAAATGTAGGGAAAACCCCACAATTGCAGAAAGAGCAGAAAGACCCCAGTAATCAGGCGATCCCCAGTAACCAAGCATTTGGTGACGGTGGAGAGGAAAAACTCCCTTTTAACAGGAAGAAACCTCTAGCAGAACCAGGCTCAGGGAGGGGCAGTCATCTGCTGCGACTGGCTGGATGGTAAGGGGATAGAGAAGATGGAGTGAACAGACATAAAGAGAGCAAACATTAACGGAGAGAAGCCGAGTACATTATTGGAGGTCACCCGGTAGTCTAAATCTATTAACAGCAAAACAAAGGGAGGGTAAAGAGACACAAGATCCCTCCCTAATCGTAGGCTATATTGAAGACGAAGGTTTTTACCCTGCTCTTAAAAACAGAGATCGTGTCTGACTCCCGAACCCAGATTGGTAACTGATTCCACAGGAAAGGAGTTTGATAGCAGAAGGCTCTGCCTCCCATTGTACTTTTGGAGATTCTAGGTATTACAAGTAATCCAGCATTTTGGGAGCGAAGTGCTCTGTTAGGATGATAGGGTAATATCAGATCTTTTATATAAAAGGGGGGCTGATTATTAAGAGCTTTGTAAGTGAGAAGGATTTTAAACTTAATTCTAAATTCTGTTGGAAGCCAATGAAGGGAGGCCAGAACCGGAGAGATATGATCTCTCTTTCTAGTACCTGTTAAAACTCTTGCTGCAGCATTTTGGATCAACTGAAGACTTTTTAAAGATATTTTAGGACAACCTGATAATAACGAATTACAATAATCTAATCTAGAGTTTAGATTATTAGTCCCACAATGGGGAAATTCCAGGATTTCCCCATTGTTTTCCCCATTGATTTCCCCAAATCAGGAAGGGGACAAACACTTTTCACACCACTGTATATTTACTTAAAGAAAAAGGTAAAAAGAGTTGTTTTTTTTTGTCTTTTTTCAAAAATAGAACTTTAACATAATAGTCATCAGAAAGTGACAATAGCTCCTAATTAAGAATTGGCACGTGACATCACCTGATGGAAAAACCTCAAGGAATTGTGGGAAATATGTTCTCCCTTTTTGTGCTTAGTAGTGAGCAATGGATGTGATTAAGCTGAAGTTTTTGAAAGGGTTGTTTCACTCTGTTATTTATTTATATTGTATTCATTTATTCAGATAAAAATAACACTGATTATGGTATACAAACATAGAAAATTATGAAAATTAAGTATGTATTATTTATCAGTAACATTTCGGGCCACCTGCCCTTCCTCAGACTGGTTGGACTAAACAGCAAACAGAACCAAATGAACCAAACTGGACCCCAACCCCTTAGAAAACATCCAAATCATAAATTAAATCATTTTTTATGCTACACCAAAAGCCCACCAAATGCCCCAAAAATCAATTAAATCATTCTTTTTTTAATATTTAACAAGTGGCCATTCTGGTAGTAACTAACGTTTCACAAAATGCCCAGCTAGTGCCTTAAATTATATCTAATGGGATCAATTGACATCAAGTCATCTAACGGGGACACATTTACAAATATTCAAGACCTATTGTAATATATTCCTTGAAATTTAATTTAATAATTTTGGTGTTTTGTGTCCCATTTGGACATGTTCATTATTTAAGCCAAATACTAACCGGACATTTTATAAGCCATCATACATCTCGGTCATGAAGTAAAAAAAAAAAAAATGCACACTGGGTAGTCAGAGATGAGCTGCATCACCAGTTGTTGCCAAGCAAAGCTCACAGGTACATAAGGCAATGCTGCAAAAAGCTATCTGCTGTTTGATCATGCTATCTATCACAAACAAAAAATAACCTTGACACAAACTGCTACACGCAGCAGTGCTGGGGTTCCCCTTCTGTGCGCACTGGAAGGGTGCACATTGCCTTCATTACACATTAATTTAATATCATCTGGAGACTGAAGTCCAAAGAATGTTTGGAATCATTAAAATTAAGCAGATTCTCCTCTTTCAGGTGACTTCAAAAATGTCACTATCCTGATTTAGTATGTTTTTAGAGCAGCTAATTATACCGGTATTTTTTTTTGGTGCACCAGTACAAGCGTCTGGTTTAATCACACTGCTGGATTAGTATTTCATGTCCTGTTGATAATAATGTGTATACACTTATCAACCATCATATTTGGGGCAGCGCGGTGGTGAAGTGGTGGGCACTGCGGCAGCACAGCAACTCACCCTTGGCTGGGGGATCCTGGGTTCGATCCTAGCCTCAGACCAACAGTGATCTATGTGGAGTTTGCATGTTCTCCCCGTGTCTGCGTGGGTTTACTCCGGGATTTCTCCGGTTTCCTCCCACATGCCAAAAACATGCAAGTTAGGTTAATTGGCATCAAAACTGGGGATTCTAAATTGTCCTTAGGTATGACTGTGAGAGTGAATGTTTGTCTGTCTCTCTGTGTTGGCCCTGCAATGGACTGGCGATCTGTCCAGGGTGTACCCTGCCTCTCGCTCAAAGATGCTGGGATAGGCTCCAGTCCCCCCGCGACCCAAAAAGGATTAAGCACAAGAAGATGGATGGATGTAATATTTCATTGCTGGGACGTAGAAATGTCTGTAGTTGCAGAGATGCATGCTTGTGCAGAAAACTGTCCAGAAACAATGATTGTTTACCTTTGTGTAAACAGTCGCTCACCTGGAAGAACGGAGGTGGCTGGACCCATCCATTAACATGAGCCTCTAATGATTTATAGTTTTTAAATTGCTCATGGGTTTATGTGCTCTCCCCACAAACCTTGTAGGCAAACACATCTGACAGCATGACTCGAGGCAGTTGGTTGAGATCCGTGGTCCATTTCTTGTGCTCATATCGATCGATCCTGTTTATTTCTTAAATTTTTTAGTGCTAGTACTCCTTTGCGTCCTTATTCAGCTTCTCTGAATAAGAAATTTTAATTTTATGTTTCCTCCATTCCATTGAACATATGTCTGTTCACGTTAGCAGTTGCCGAGACGACAGGTAAACAAAGAAGCCAGACCATGACGATGGCGACAACGGCTCAGAATGCAGTGCAGCATGACGTCAATGCCCATTCTCTATTATACTGGACTATAATAAAAGCAAAGAAGGAGTGGACAACCTGGACAAGCTGACTGCAACCTACACTTGGCAGCGAATGACCAGGAGACCAGGAGCTCTATCCGGCAAAGTCAAAAGAAGCTGAAGTGATGACATGGCTATTCCTTCTAGGCATTTTCCCCAGTGCTCACCAAACTTACTGCCAATGATCCTTCCTCAGGTGGATCTGTATCCAAGTTGTGCTCAAGGTCAAGGGTCAGGAGAATTGGGCACCTGAGGGATTTCATGAACATTGCTACTCTTTCTAGGCAATTACCCCAGTGGTCACCAAACTCATTCACAGGATCCTCAGGAGGGTCTGCATCCAGGTTGTGCTCAAGGTCAATGTCAAGGTCAAAGATCAGGAGATCCAGGCACTTACATGATTTTAGAAAAAGCACACCTCCTCCTAGGCAATTACCTCAGTTCTCATGAAACACACTCGCGATAACCCTCAGGTAAGTCTGCAGAAAGTTTGAGGTCAAGGTCATTGTCAAAGGTCAGGTGATCTGGGTATTTATGATTTCATGAAATACTTTACTCCTCCAAGGCCAGTGGACCCACATCCATCTAGGGTGGAACTCAACAAAAAAAGGGAGAATGTTTCTTGAGGTGTTAGGAAAATCTCTTGTCAGGCTGCTCACTGAGTGAAAGGAATGGGTACCCCGAGAGCCAGCCTTTGTCCGAAAGCTGCAGAGCTCACCTAGCACTCCACCCACACCATCGGCAACACAAAAGCATCAGGAGCAGCATCTTCCTCTTCATCTTCTAACTCTGCCTTAACATCAACCAGCACAGCCACAGTCACAACCCCACTAAGACCACCTGATTCTAAAAGCAAGAGGCTTGTCCATCTGAATGACCTTTTCAGTTTTTGGAAGGGAAGGAGAAGGAAAGGAAGGAGACAAACAGGTAAAATGAAAAGCCCCTGACTTTTTCTCTGACAGTGCTGGTGAGCTCACAGTATGTTTATGATTTCAGTTTTGGCACTTGTTGTTTTATAATCTTATAAATTATACAGTGCATCTGGAAAGTATTCACAGCTCGTCACTTTTTCCACATTTTGTTATGTTACAGCATTATTCCAAAATGGATTAAACACCCCATAATGTAAAAAAAAAAAAAAATTGTTGAGATTTTTGCAAATTTACTAAAAATTAAAAAAAAAACTAAGAAATCACATGTACACAGCCTTTGCCTTGAAGCTCAAAATTGAGGTCAGGTGCCTCCTGTTTCTACTGATCATCCTTGAGATGTTTCTACAGTCCACCTGTGGTAAATTCAGTTGATTGGACATAATTTGGAAAGGCACACACCTGTCTATATAAGGTCCCACAGTTGACAGTACATATCAGAGCACAAACCAAGCATGAAGTCAAAGGAATTGTCTGTAGACCTCCGAGACAAGATTGTCTCGAGGCGCAAATCATGGAAAGGGTACAGAAAATTTTCTGCTGCTTTGATGGTCCCAATGAGCACAGTGGCCTCCATCATCCGTAAATGGAAGAAGTTCGGAACTACCATGAAGAGCTAGCCGGCCGTCTGAACTGAGCGAGTCACGGAGGTGACGGAGAACCCAATGGTCACTCTGCCAGAGCTCCAGCGTTACCCTGTGGAGACAGGAGAACCTTCCAGAAGGACAACCATTTCTGCAGCAATCCACCAATCAGGCCTTTATGGTAGAGTGGCCAGACGGAAGCCACTCCTTAGTTAAAGGCACATGGCAGCCCACCTGGAGTTTGCCAAAAGGCACCTGAAGAACTCTCAGACCATGAGAAACAAAATTCTCTGGTCTGATAGGACAAAGATTGAACTCTTTGGCATGAATGCCAGGCGTCATGTTTGGAGGAAACCAGGCACTGCTCATCACCAGGCAAAAACCATCCCTACAGTGAAGCATGGTGTCATGAGCTGAGCACTGGAGGTTTCCACCATGTTCAGTCTCATGGCTTTTTCTCTATATTTATATATTTGTTGTAGTTTGTGCTTTTTGGCTTCTGTTATTCTCGTACTGTTTTCCATTTTCCTGTTTATGTCTTAGTTTTGTTATGCTCTTATTGTATTATTATTATATTATGGCTGCACGGTGGCGCAGTGGTTAGCACTGCGGCAGCACAGTTTACCCTTGGCCGGGGGATTGTGGGGATCGTGGGATCGTGGGTTCGATCCCAGCCCCCGACCAACAGTGATCTGTGTGGAGTTTGCATGTTCTCCCCGTGTTGCGTGGGTTTACTCCGGGATTTCTCCGGTTTCCTCCCACATGCCAAAAACATGCATGTTAGGTTAATTGGCTGTTCTAAATTGTCCCTAGATATCTGTTTCCTATAGGCCCTTAGAATAGAGGGTTAGTATTAATGAAAGCGCTTTGAGTGGTCTTTGTGACTAGAAAAGCGCTATATAAGTGCAGGTTAGTTAGTTAGTTAGTTATTAATTTGTATTTAGATCTCAGTCTGCATTTGTTGATATTTTATCCTTTATATCCTTACTATTGTGTTCTCCCTCTGGATTGAAAGATGTCAGTGGCATTTCCTGGTTTGTGCTCCATGTGGGCGTAACCCCTGTCAGCTGTCAGCTCCGATCACTCCCCTCTCATTTCTCCCAGCTGGTCCAATTATGAATCATTGTTTCTTTCTGTCCACTTATGTGACCCACACCTGTCATTACTTTTGTGATTGGTTTTTGATCCTATAAAAGGGCAGTTATTTTCATTTTCCATTTCCACAGTCTTGAGTTTCTCCTTTCCTCATGTCCACCAGAACACAGCCCTCGTTCTGGTGCACTAATCTGTAAGTTTACTCATTTGTTTGAATTTTGTGTTGGAGCATTGTTTGGACTTTATGTTTTGTTGTTTTCAATAAATCTCACAAAGTCACACAGTTCAGCACGTGGGTCTTCCTCTCTGTCCCGAGGAGCGATTCATGACACATGATGGTGGTATGGTGGGGGCAGCATCATGCTGTGGGGATGTTTTTTCAGCGGCAGGAACTGGGAGACTAGTCAGGATAGAGGGAAAGATGAATGCAGCAATGTTCAAAGACATCCTGGATGAAAACCTGCTCCTGAACGTCCTTGATCTCAGGCTGGAGAAACAGTTCATCTTTCAGCAGGATAACAGCCCTAAGCATACAGCCAAGATATCAAAGGAGTGGCTTCAGATCAACTCTGTGGAAGTCCTTGAGTAGCCCAGAAAGAGCCCAGACTTGAATCCAATTGAACATATCTGGAGAGATCTGAAAATAGCTGTGCACTGTCAGGAACCGAGCCAGCTTGGATTTCCCTGGCTCGGTCCTGGCCGCTCTATGGGTATGTGCCACATTGTATGTATGTATGTTAGTATGTATTTCTATGTGCTTTGCCGTGCCCAAAGCCACTGCCTTCTGGCTGGCAGCGGAGAGGCAGCCTCTTGCGCTCACGCTGGAGTGAGCGCTGTCTAACTGTCTGAAAGTCGGACCACGCCCCCTCTCCATTGTTACCAGCTGTTCCCACTCCCGTATGCCATCCTCCCACTCCTCGCCCAGGTGTATCTAATTTGTGAAACCAGCAATGTGTGTTCTTTAGGAGCCTGTCTCCAGCCATGCATTGCTGGGTCATTGGACTTCATTGATGGTTCGCTTGGAGTCACGTCAAGTAAGGACTGTTTCCCTCGGGGCTTATTCGGACTCCTGGACTGCTCCAGCTCAGTGAGTAATTGCTCACTGCATGCGTTTTCCCCGGTGTTTTCCCTGTAGACTATTAAGCATTCAGTAGGACACCGTTAGCTTCTGAGGAAACTATGACTGTAACTGTTTGTCTACGTGTTGTATTAATAAATATGTGTTTGGTGAAACCCAGCTCGTAAATCCCTATCCTTTCTCCCCTCGCCGTGTGCATTGGAGAGGCGCACGGGAGGGCCTATGACAGAATGACCCAGCTGAATTAAAGGATTTAGCGGGTACACCCACACATCATTTTTTTGTTTTCTCCTTTCCATATAATTTTTTCAGACTGAGCTGTGTTGGAGTGGGCCATGGATTCAACGCCCCGCAGCTATCTTTTGAGCTTGGGATGGGAGATTTGCAAAGCATTAATGGACATCGATGGGCTTATTGTGTCTGCCAGCGTTTATTCTACCACGGAGGACATTCTCTGGTATGTAGGTCTGGTGGAGGCAGAGGTCCGGCGGTGCCCTCAGCTCACTCGGCATGCCTAGGGAATGGAGAGGAGTAGCCATTTGGCAGCGCTGCGGTGTGGGAGCGGCGAAGGGGTGAGGAAATGCCCTAGGAAGACGGAGCTTGTGTCGATGGTCAAGCGGTCCTGGGGCTCCATTCCTCCTGCCTCCCGCCAGACCGAGATGCCCGCTCCCGTCCTGGCTCCTCCAGCTCCAGCACCCAGTCATCAACGTCGTCCTAGGAGACACCGGGAGAAGCCCTCCTTGTCTGCAGCGATTCCTGTCACTCCGAGGTCCACTGAATTCACCCCGGCCACTCCTACCTCCGTTGCCGTGGAGACGGCTCCTCCTCCATCCACTGAAGAGGGCCATATCACCGCTGACACTGAGAGGGATGTCTGTCAGCTATCTGCAGCTGTCAAAACCAACAACCGGGATGACAGGCAAGTATTTATTTTATCTTTCTATTTCATCAAATAGTATTAAATCTTGTCTGTTTCCCGAGGGAGAGACCCAGTTTAAGCAGTCCGCTGGGTCCTCTCCTCCAGCTGCAGATATCAATTCACCCTTTCTCCTCTCCATGTCTCCTCCTATCCTCCCTGAGTGCCCATTGGCCCAAGGTCAACACCAGTGGCTTTGGATGATTCCTGCCCAGAGCCAGCACGGAGAGGTCCCCCTGCAGCCTCGCCGGAGGAATTCCCAGTGTTGGAGCCGCTGCAGGTGGACAACGAGACTGCCAACACCATCTTGCCAGCTGCGGAGGTGTCTGCAGCCGACTGGGAGCCTGAGCTGGTCCTCCTGGAGGCCGGGCCCGAGTATTCATCAGCAGGATTGACAGAGTCCTGGACCGTGGTGGAGCTCGAGCTCAGGCAAGTACTCGCTCTGGTTTTTCTGAGGTCATAGTTTCTGAGGAAACTATGACTGTAACTGTTTGTCTACGTGTTGTATTAATAAATGTGTGTTTGGTGAAACCCAACGCGTAAACCCCTATCCTTTCTTCCCTCGCCATGTGCATTAGAGAGGCGTATGGGAGGGCCTATGACAGTGCACTAATGCTTCCCATCCAACCTGATGGAGCTTGAGAGGTGCTGCAAAGAGGAATGGGTGAATGTAGGTGTGCCAAGCTTGTGGCATCATATTCAGAAAGACTTGAGGCTATAGCTGCTACCAAACGTGCATCAACAAAGTAATGAGCAAAGGCTGTGAATACTTACTGTATGTACATGTGATTTCTTAGTTTTGTTGTTTTTTTATGAATTTGTTAAAATCTCAAAAAAAAATTCATATTGTCATTATAGGGTATTGTGTGTAGAATTTTGAGGAAACAATGAATTTAATCCATTTTGGAATAAGGCTGCAACATAACAAAATGTGGAAAAAGTGAAGTGCTGTGAATACTTTCCAAATGCGCTGTAACTGGGGTGAAACTGACACTAATGACACAAAGGTCAAAATTTTCACCACAGTATTTTGTAATTTACTGAAGGTGAGTTTCTTTTTTTTTGTTTTGTTTAAGAAGAGGTTGCTGACAAAGTCAGAAAGCCTTGATGCAATAAACAAATTTGAATTGTATGTATTTAAAACCTAAAAACGTGTTGGTGCCAACCCTTAGAGAAAGGATAATGTGAGTCATACAGAGCTCAACTGAAAAATTAAGTGGGAAAATATTAAAACATTATGGCAAATTAAAAAAGTACAATACAGTATGTTGGTTACATAATTGTGCACACCTTTAAATTAATACCTATTTAATTACAGCTTTCAATCATTTTTGAGTACACACATGCCATCAACTTTAGTGACTGCTTAACCACATAAGGGTCTTTTCCACTAGCCCCGCTTAGCCCAACACAGGACAGCTCAGCACGCTTTGTAACTCTTTCCACTAGCCCCAACACGGTTTAACAGGCGCAATTTTCGTCCCTGCTAGAGGGCAGGGTACAACCGTGTTGAGTCGTGCCGTGTTGTGACGTCAAAAGACTGGTCGCCGCTGATTGGTCAGGTCGTAACATCACGAAAGCGACCGTCTTCTGATGGATCTACACACGACCGCCATTTGCAATATTTCACGGACTAACTCGGTCATGGAGTAAATACGATATTAATACAGACAACGTTGTAGGTTTGGCGGAACTCTACACTGTGGTCCAACGAAGAGGTGCGGAGTTTTCTTTGCTTGGTGGCAGATCCACAGTGAGAGGAGTGATCCGGACCAATACAAATGGCAACCCAGCATAGAACCGGACTACGGACAAGCTGAAGACGAACGTGAGAGAACCATTGATGGTGAGTGATTTGTAATAATGTGCATCTGTTCGCTTATTTATCCTGTTGGTGGTAAGCTCACTTTTTTTGAGCCATACAGCGCTGTTCTGTGCTGGCTAACGAGTTTTAGCTAGTAGCTAGCTAGTACCAACTGCTGATTCGCGCTTGTTTTCTCCTAAGTACTCGCTTGTGAGAGCAAAACGATGAAACATGTTAATCCTGGTTAAAGTCCTGGTTTGTGTATGTGCTGCACTTTGGTGCTGCGCATTAAATTGTGTGCAAATTGTGTGCAATTTAATGCTAGAATGTGTTTCCACATGCCAGGGGTTGGCTGCCCTCAGTGTTTATATTGTTCATTTCACTGGTGAAATGAACCACAGGAGCCGAAATCTCGTCATATTAAAATTGCTTTTTCAAACCAGTGATTTATAAAGTCATTCATATAATTTTCTAAAGCATCAGAATAGACCCACACACCTATTCTGTGGATCCTGCAGTGCTTGTCAGGGAAACAAAGCATTTATGTCACATCCCACCACTGACTTTCACAGGTGTATTTCCCTAATACAGTTACATCTCCAAAAATTAGAATGTCATGAAAAACTTCAATATTTTTTGTCACTCATTTCAGAAAGAGAAAGCTGTATATTATATTGATTCATTACAGACAGTGATATATTTCAAGCGTTTATTTATTTTAATTTTGATGATTATGGCTTACAGCCTCTGAAAACTCCAAATTCAATTTGGCAAAAAATTAGAATATTACATAAAATTAACTTTAAAAAATAGTTTTTAAATATAAATGTTGGCCGCTGAGGTGTTGGTTAATATGGGCTGTAGCTGTAATCATCAATATTAAAATAGACACTTTCAGTATATCACTGTCCCTGTAATGAATCTATATATGGGTTTCACTTTCTGAAATGAGTGAAAAAAATATTGAATTTTTTCATGGTATTCTAATTTTTGAGATGTGCCTGTATAAGTGTTGAACTTGCTTGAAACTAACCACCATACATTTCTGTCGTTCATCTAGGCAAGAGGAAAGCAGCCGCCCCACAACCTACCTCGCCACTGTGGAAAGTACTGAAATCCTTTGCTTTTACAGGTAAAGTGTCAAAACCAAAGTAGCACAATTTCCACTTAATATAAAAGGGACTGAACTGAGATTTATTTGATTGTGTGAATATGGCACATCAACTGTAAAATAAACTGCTTGTTAATGTATTTATTTTTTTGTCAGATCACTTGTGTGATCCTTTGTGAGTTATGTTCATAACTGTATGTTTTGGCGAATGTGAGATGTTCAGTCGTCAATATAATTTACTTTATATGTGTCGTTTATAGTCTATCATCAATAAACTCATGCAGTAACAGGACACATTACAAATATTTGAGACCCATTGTAGTGCTTCCTTTTATATTTTAGCAATGCTAGTACAAAACACCGCCCACACATGAAGCCAGGGCAACAAGAGACACTTTTACAGACAAGACAAACTTTTATTGATAAAAACTTCATATTTTGACTGAGCGACTCCATACTCGGTGATGCACACCTTCAGTTACAGTACTATATTCCATTCAAGTGAATGTATTAATTCATTCTGATTGCTGAGGCCACAGTAAAAACAGATGATTTTAAATGTAACGCAGCCCTTGTAAAATCTACCGAAGCGCAGCTACATGAAAATTGTGGTTAAATACAACAACAAAGTACTTTATTGTCACATTCAAATTGTAATCCCTCCTGTTTGTTTTTCTTTTGAATTCTTGGATGAAATATGGTGGGCAATATAAGCTGTAGCTTCAGCCATCACCCATTTCAGATAACCTATGTTGAACTGTATAATCAGAGGAGTTATTGTTTAATTTGACCTTGTTAGATTTTTTTTCCCCTTTGTTATATTATTCTATTTTCTTTTAATCTTTACTTTTAATCAATCTGAAATAAAGATTCATTCATTCATTCACATTCCACCACTGGCTTTTAGCAACAAGTGTATTTCCCAAATATGTTTTAAACTTGCTTTAATTAACCACCACCAATTTGTCTTTTGTCTAGGCAAGAGGGAAACTGTCCACCCCAACTGGACCTTGCCTCACTATTTACAGAGATGCAGGCTGAAGATATGCTGAACCAGGACCAGTACGAGGGGCCGATCCAGTTGCTTCTCAGTGAGGCAGCGTGGCTGCCATGTGTGACCATTCCAGTTTTTTTTTTTTTTTACAGTTTGAATTTTGCACATTCTGAATAATCTGGAATTTGCTGCTGATTGTAATAAACAATTTAGTGACTTATGTGTTTGCATCATGATTTTCTATTTTGTCTGTTAAGACACCGGTGGGAAAAGAGTCAACAGTACAAAGGATTTATCGGTGACCTTGAAAATAATGGCTGATTTTTAAGAAAAAAGTAACCAAAACAATTATTTTATTAACTGAAGACTGTATTGTTGGATGTGCCACAGCAAAAGACCCTGCATACTTTAGTGACAGTACCAGTATATGGAGGAATTCTGGGTCATATTAGCATCTGCTCTTCATCATAATGGGTTTGGGCGGGGGTGTCTAATCATGTGCCATGGAGGGTCAAGACCCTGCAGGCTTTACCTGCAACCAGTGTCTTCAACAGCAGATTCCACTGAATTTCTTCCACTGGCTGATCAGTGAGAACACCTGCTGAAGAGACTGGGTAGAAGAGAGAACCTGCAGGGTCTTGGCCCCCAATGACACATGATTGGAAGCCCCCAGATTAGGTTTAATGGGATTTAACATTTTAACACAAACTGCTTTATGGTTCAAAATTCTGTTGACAGACTTACACCAAACCAAAAGTGATTTCTCAAACTGCTGGATTATTCTTAGCTTTTCCAATCTTTCAGTATTTAATTTATGCCACATGGTGGTAACCTTCACATATAAAAAAAAGAGACATCTGCAAAAACTTCAGAGGTTTATTGTCAGTGCAATTCCCAGTGCAATACTACATGAATGCATGTCTAGTACATTGTTGATGCAGAGAATATATATTTCTACAGTACATGTATCTAGTAAATCAAGTATTTTCCATGTAACCTTGTGACTGCATTATTTTAATTGCTTTTAATCCTAGATCAAGTTTGTTTTGGCCTAAAATGCATGATAACTGTCAAATATAGCTTATTATACCTAACTCAGTACTGTTTACTTTTTGAATATATATTTTGTGGCTAATATAGTTATTAACATGGTGATCAAGTTGTGTCAGCTGATCATTTTTTTCTATGACACCACCTCAGACTCAGTGCTGCAGAAGCAGGTACGTCCATGATGTCTCAACAGTCTCTCCATGATTTTCACGCAGATCAGAGCAATTTGCTGTACAGGAAATAAACGTTTCTACAGACATTCTTAAGCTCTATAACCACTGATCGTTTGTGAAGCTGTGTTGACATCAGTGACAGGCTGATGACATCTGTGACAGGCTGTGCTGAACGCCCAGACCGAATGAAGCGGTAATTTCCCCACAACAGAGCCATCTGAAACACACACAGCGTACATATTTTAGTACCTAACAGCAATAACTTGCAGACATTAAAGTGTAGTACGACATACTTATAGCAAAATAGCATTAGCAACATTAGCTTACCGTCATATATGACCTAGTTTGTATCCTCACGTCTTTGGCTCTCCCAGAAGCTGCAGAACTATTCCAGAGTGTTTCATCTCGCTGCCTGTACCCTTGTCTGGCGGTCCTTTTTGGCATTTACGGTGAAAAAAGCCACAGACCGAGGAGTCGCCTTGTACAGCTGCATGTGTTATGTTTTGCTTGGGTCGCGTGTTCTACGTCACGGGAGTGTGGCGCCGCCTCGCTGTTATAGAAATCCCACCCACCCCAGCTTAACACGGTTGTAATGGAGACAAAAGCGAGCCGAACCGTGTCGAAGTGAATCGAGACGTGCCGAGGTGTGCTGGGCTAGTGGAAAAGTGCCTATATATAGACCTCAGTTCTCTTAGTGGGATTTTCCTCATATTTACTCAGTTGCATCCTAGGGTAGCAAATTCACAGGACTTACAAAGCATCACAGCAACCTCACTGTTAAAAGGTATCGGTCAAGGGAAGAATACAAAAACTGCCATTTTAACAGGAGTGTGTACACTTTTCATATCCACTGTGCAAGGGATGCAGAATACTAGATTTTTTTTTTTTAATTTTAAATTATTTTTTTTAGGTAGATAACCGATATGCCAATATTTTGAGAATAGTTTTACCAGTTGCCAATGCTGATACCAATATATCTAGATATTTTTCCCACCTATTTACATCTCTTTTATCTTACAGTGATGCAGTGATGATTAACTGGCATATAAAGACATAATCCCCAAGGAAAATAAAACAACTTGCTCAACTTAATGTAAAAATACTTACATTTTTAGTAACATATTCAATTTAACTGCAAACATCCTCCTTTTAATAAGCTTGGAGGATACTGTTCCTATATCAACAATGTCAAAAATAATGTTTGCCAATGGCCAATTTATTATTTTTGATTGTTTCAGTATCGGCTAAGAAAAGTCCCTTTTCCACTAGTACCAGTTCGGTGTGGTTCAATATGTTATGGTACATTTAGTAGGCTTTTCCATTAGGGACTGTAATGGTAACGGTCCCAATTTTTTGGACCCGCTGGATTGGGGTTCAAAGCATACAGTACCGATACAAAAATGTGACGTAAAAACCCTGCAGGCCACGGATTGGTCCGGGCGTAACGTCATGAGAGGGGCATTTGAGGCTGACTTTACAGAATCGTGAGCCGCCATTTGCAAAGATTTGTCTGTGAACCAGCCAGCAAGCGATATAATATAAACAACAACAACAGAATGGCTTCACAGAAATCAACACCGCGGTCCAGCAGAGTTTTCTGTGTGTTTCAGCTGATGAGAGAATCCAGAGGGAAGTATACGGAGCCGCCCTGGGAAGTAGACGGAGCCATCTGAACTGAATGTACGGCCGTGGAAGCACCCAAATTCAGCAGTTGAAGCCGTGATATTAGGATATAGAGGACGGTAAGCGATGTGATATGATGTGATATTATGCATCTTTTACATTATTTATCCCAGCAGTGGAAGGTTCACTGCAAAAACTGAAATCTTAGTAAGAAAAAATATCTTAAATCGAGGATATAATTCTTGTTTTTTGTCTGACAAGATATTTTTTCTTGTTGTGCAGTTTTCTGTAAGGAAATTTTACTTGATATAAGATATTTGTTACTTGTTTTAAGCAATTTTGTCTGGTTTTAAGTAAAAAAAAAATTGCCAATGGAGCAAGAAAATTTTCCTTATCACATTGCTTGAAACAAGTAAAAATTTCATTAGACTTGTTTTAAACAATTTAATAAGTAAAATTTTCTTGCTCCATTGGCAGATTTTTTTTTTTTTTAACTTAAAACCAGATTAAACTGCTTTAAACAAGTTAAAAAAAATCTTATAACAAGTAAAATTTCCTTACAGAAAACTGCACAACAAGAAAAAATATCTTGTCAGACAAAAAACAAGAATTATATCCTCGATTTAAGATATTTTTTCTTACTAAGATTTCAGTTTTTGCACTTTGGGCAGACAACCACATTGTTGCTCGTGTTCAAACGATGAGCTAGCTAGTTAGCCGTCAATGCTAAGTCCGTTCTTGTATGTTGCTTTTGTGTTGACAATATCTGATGAAATAAGTTAGATGTAATCCTGGTTAAAGGTATATTTTACATGATGCACTTCGTGCTGTGCATGTACTTAAGTTGTGTGTATTTTTGTTGTAGAGTCCGACCAGCATCTGCTCTGACAGTGGCTACGTCTGGCACAACACAGCAATGTGTTATGACTGGTAAGTTGCATATCTTGTTATTTATAGTCACATCTTTTGCTTTTTAAGTTAGAGTACAGGTAAAGTGCCAAATTTAAAGTAGCACAATTTCCACTTAATATGAAAGGGACAGAACTGAGATTTATTTGATTGTGTGAATATTAATTACAGAATAATTGAAAATGGATGGCACATCCAATAGTAGCCACTGTAAAATAAACCACTTGTTTATTTATTTATTTATCAGATCACTTCTGTGATCCTTTATGAGTTACAGTCATAATAGTGTATCTAGCACTTTGTGGAATGGGAGTTGTTCAGTCACCATTAGAGTTTAGTTTATATGTGTACTTTAAAGTCTTTTGTCTTTAAACTCATGCAGTAAAAGAACACATTACAAATATTTGAGACCCATTGTACTGCTTCCTTTTATATTCTAGCAATACAAGCACAAAACACCACCCACACTTGAAACCAGGGTGACACAGCGGTGGCTAAACTTTTATTGATAACAACATTATTTCTCAAATATGTTTTAAACTTGCATTAATTAACCGCCATCCATTTCTGTCTTTCATCTAGGCAAGAGGGAAACGATCCACCCCAAACCGGACCTTTCCTCACTATTTACAAAGATGCAGGCTGAAGATCTGCTGAACCGGGACCAGCTTGAGCGGCACGTCCAGTTGCTTCTCAGTGAGGCAGCGTGGCCAGTGTGTGTGACCCATTCCAAGTTTTTTTTTTTTTTTTACAGTTTGAATTTTGCACATTCTAAATAATCTGGAATTTACTGCTGATTGTAATAAACAATTTAGTGACTTATGTCTTTGCATCATGATTTTCTATTTTGTCTTTTAAGACTCCGGTGGGAAGAGAGTCAACAGTACAAACCATTTATCAGTGATGTTGAAAATAATGGCTTATTTTTAAGAAAAAGTAACCAAAAACAATTATTTTATTTACTGAAGACTGTATTATTGGATGTGCCAGTGCAGAAGACACTGCACACTTTAGTGATAGTACCAGTATATGGAGGAATTCTGGGCCATATTAGCATCTGGATTTCCTAATAATGGGTTAAGGCAGGGGTGTCTAATCATGTGCCATGGAGGGCCAAGACCCTGCAGGCTTTACCTGCAACCAGTGTCTTCAACAGCAGATTCCACTGAATTTCTTCCACTCATTGCTGATCAGTGAAAACACCTGCTGAAGAGACTGGGTAGAAGAGAGAACCTGCAGGGTCTCATGGCACATGATTGGACACCCCTGACTTAGGGTTTAATGGGATTTAACATTTTAACACAAACTGCTTTATGGTTCATAATTCTGTTGACAGACTTATACCAAAAGAAAAGTGATTTCTCAAACTGCTAGATTGTTCTTAGACAGCTCTTCCAATCTTTTAGCATTTAATTTGTGTCACTTGGTGGTAACCTTCACACATAAAACAAAAGAGACACATCTGCTAAAAGTACAAAGGTTTATTGTCAAAATTCCCAGTGCTATACTACATGAATACGTGTATAGTTCACTATTGATGCAGAGAATATATATTTATACAGTATTTACATGTAGTCAGCAATACTCGATATGATATATATCCAGTCAATCCATGTATTTCTCCATGTAACCTTGTGACTGCATTATTTTAATTGCTTTTAAACCTAGATCCATTTGTTTTGGCTTAAAATGTGTCATAATTGTTAAATATATCTTATTATACCTAACTCAGTACTGTTTACCTGTTAAAATATATATTTTATGGCTCATATACTACAAAATTAATCAATCAATCAATCTGTCATAAACTCCTCCATGTGCCCTTCATTGCGCACGGTGGAGAGAAGGAAGAATGAGGATTTAAATGCTGGGTTTCACCAAACACACATTTATTGACATGAAACAGTATGAAACATAAAGACTTACAAAAAAGTTGAGCTGTACACAAAATGGCTGACGCCGAAGCGACCAGTGGGCAGACCACTGTGTACTGTGGCAACAGGAAAATAATACTATACAATATAGGTGCACTTGGAAGAACAGGGAAGACAGCGGGTAGCTCGACAAACCTGTGCGGAACGTAAACGGGGCACAGCCTAAGTGTAACAATAGTGCTGCCGAGAGGGAACGTTTCTGGTTCAGTGCAGCGGCAACCACAAAGAGTCACAAACAATTTACTCATAAGTTGGAGCAGTCCCACAAAGTCCAGTTCTCCTATCGAGCACAAATAACAGTCCTTCCAGACGTGACGGTCACTCCGTGGTGAGCAGGGGTGGTTCACTCAATGACCCAATGGTGTTTGTCCAGCAAAGAGCTGCTTAAATCCAAACGCCGCTGGTCACACTAATTGGGAACACCTGAGGTGCGGGAAAGATAATTACCTGGGCTGGGACAGCTGGTGGAATATGGAGAATGAGGGGGCGTGGTAGGACTGACAGACTGTCAGAAGCGTGGGAAAAAGATCAGAGGCTGACTAACAGCTGCTGGTCGGGCAGTGGCTAAGATGAAATGAATACACAAAACGCACATAGACAGTGAAGCCACAACCCACAGAGACATCAGGGCCGAGCCGGGGAAAACCAAGCCGGCTCGACTCATGACACAATCAAACTTTATTTGTATAGCACTTTTTAAACATTAGATGCTGCGAAAGTGCTTTACATAGATAAAAACAGTAGACACATCTAGTTACATATTTTACATGATACATCCCCACCCCTTCTAACCCTCCCATAAACATACCCACAAGCACAACACACACAGGCACATACATCACCCCCTACTTCTCTTACACACATATAAAATAAAAGAGACATCGCTCGACATCGAGGCACCACGTGAAGGAGCAACCATCTAAAAGCAAATGGAGCTAAGAAGAATGTAAAACAACGGAACATAAATGACGACTTCAATAATAGTTAAACAATTTTTAAAAGCCAAAATTTAAAAAGGTGCAAAAAGAACTAAGAACACATAAAAACAGGAACTAAAAACCCATACTTAAAAACTGAACTAAACACGCCAATAAGAAGATGAGAAAATCTAAGAGCAAATGACACCAAGAAGAACATAAAACAATGGAACATAAATGACTACTTCAGTAATAGTTAAACAGGTTTATTAAAAGCCAAATTAAAAAGGTGGGTCTTGAGCCTGTTCTTAAAAACATCTATTGACTCTCCGGCCCTGAGGCTCTCTGGCAGGCTGTTCCACAGACGAGGACCATAATAGTGAAAGGAAGCTTCACCAATGGTCTTGGTCTTGACTTTGGAAACCATTAAAAGGCCAGTATCAGAGGCCCTCAGGGTCCATGAGGGCTCATAAGATAAAAGCAGCTCAGATAGATAAGAAGGCCCAAGACCACAGAGGCATTTAAAAACTACTAAGAGAACCTTAAAATCAATCCTAAAACACATGGGGAGCCAATGCAGTGATTCTAAAACTGGTGTAATATGCACCCGCCCCCTGGTCCTCGTCAACACTCATGTTACTGAACTTTGGAGCAGCTGGAGATGTGATATTCTTTTTTGATGAAGACCAGAGAGCAGGGCATTACAATAGTCTATACGACTAGTAATAAAAGCATGCATCAAGACCTCCGCGCTGGCAAGAGAGAGAAAAGGGTGGACTCTGGCTATATTCATAAGATGGTAAAAGCCGATTTTTGTTACATTTTTAATGTGTGAAATAAATTAAAGTAAGAGTCTAAAAGAACACCCAGGTTTTTAACACAATCTGTAGGTTTCAGACCTAGCAATTTTGACAGAAGTTTCTCTCTCTTGTCTTCAGGACCAATGATTAAAACTTATGTTTTGTCCTGGTTGAGCTGTAGGAAGTTCTCTGCCATGCCTTTATATCTAAAATACAGTTCAAAAGGGCATTAATTGGTTTTGTGTCATCAGGAGACGCGGCATTGTACAGCTGTGTATCATCAGCATAGCTATGAAAATTGATGTCATGTCTCCTGATAATGTCCCCAAGTGGTAACATATAAAGAAGATTAAGAAGTACTGACCCTAAAATTGAACCTTGAGGTACCCCACACTTGATTTCATGGATTGCCGAAGAACATGTATCCATATTTACAAAATAGCGGCGATCTGTAAGACAGGAATGAAACCATTCAAGAACAGTACCTGAGAGGCCCACCAGGTGTTTGAGTCTGCTTAATAAAATGTGGTGATCGACTGTATCAAAGGCAGCACTGAGATCCAGCAGCACCAGGACTGACAGTTTGTGGGAGTCCATGTTACATTAACAATTTTTAAAAGGGCTGTCTCGGTACTGTGGTTTGTCCTAACACCAGATTGAAATTTCTCAAAAATGTTGTGGTCAATAAGAAAAATGTTTAACTGAATAAATACATTTTTTTCTAAAACTTTACTTAAAAACGGTAAGTTGGATACAGGTCTATAGTTACTGAGGATATCAGGATCTAAATTACTCTTCTTCAAAAGGGGCTTCACCACAGCTGTTTTAAAGGCAGCAGGGAAAACACCAGTCTGAAGAGAGAAATTTACAATGTTTAAAATCTCATGTTCAAAGAATTTATAAAATGTTTTAAAAAGTGATGTGGGAATCAGACCTAAAAGGCAGGAGGTCAAGTTTACCTGGGAGAAAACTCTACCAAGCATCTTAGCATCAACCAGGGCAAAACAGTCCAGCATTTCCTCAGTTAAAGGCGAGTCTAAGATTCCATTAAAAGCAGTCTCCTGGTCAGATAAAATGTTGGCTCTAATAGAATCAACCTTGCACCTCAAGTGGTCTGCAAAACTCTCACAGAGTCGGATGACAGGTTGTTTTTATTAAAATCTGGGTTGATTAAGTGATCAATGGTTGCAAAAAGGACTTTAGGGTTATTGTTATGGGTTGAGATTATGTTGACAAAATATTCTGTTCTTGATGTCTTGACTGCACTATTGTATATTTTTAATTTATTCTGTAGTATTTGGTAATTACTTCCGCCAGGCCGGAGGCCAGGAGGAGGTTATGTTTTTGCCAGCGTTTGTCTGTCTGTCTGTCTGTTTGTTTGTCTGTCTGTTTGTTTGTCTGTCTGTTGGTTAGCAAGATAACTCAAAAAGTTTTGGACGGATTTCAATGAAACTTTCAGGCGTTGTTGGAAATGGTACAAGGAAGAACTGATTAAATTTTGGGGATGATCCGGATCACCGTCTAGATACAGGAATTTTTTAAAGGATTCTTTAACATTGTGAGATACGGCCATTTTCAACATGTGTGCAGGCCCAATGGAGGGCGCTGCTCGTCGTGTCTGACGAACACAAACTCCGCCTTCTTCAAAGTTTTAGGCACAAAAGCACGCGGAACACAGTGCTGGGCAGGGCTCGGCAGCGTGCCTGTGTGCCTGTGTTTGCGCTACGCTGCAAAAGCTCAGACGGGCAGCTGTCCACTGCCGGATTATTTGGCAGAAATTCCCCGGCCAGCCATAGTAGCTGCGCAAAAACAAGCTCTCTGCCGGGGAAGATTCCAAATCCTCATTTGCCGCGGAGCACAACCCCAATAAAACCCACGCCAACCTGTCTACCCAATTTGCATCCGTCAGTGAAGCCCTCAGTGCTGCTTTCAGTGATCTATGAAAACGCTCGCATAACCCATTGGCCTGTGGGTTGTACACGGTTGTGTCATGATTTCTTTTGTTTTTTCTTTTGAATTCTTGGATGGAACATGGGTGGGCAATATAAGCTGCGGATTCACCCATCACACATTCCGGATAACTTATGTTGAACTGTATAATCAGAGGAGTTATTGTCTAATTTGATCTTGTTGGATTTTATTACCCCCTTTGTTATATTATTCACTTTTTTTTAACTTCTACTCTTAATCTATTCGAAATAAAGATTAATTCATTCATTCATTCAATTGCAACGCCCGCAGCCTGGGAGTTTGGAGATGCAGGAGATGGACACAACACCAACACTTCAGTTTATTACCTCCGCCAAGGAGGTAATGCTTTTACTAATAAACCACTAATCCTATCATTGTGAATCCAATTGCTAGTCATATGTTTTCATGGTCAAGGAATCTGAAAACGTACACACAAACACTGTATGGGGGGAACTGTGGCGCTTGGCGGAGGTCTGCGCTCTCCAAGTGCTTTTCTAGTTGATAATTAATTTGTTTTTCCTCCATTTCCTCTCAGCCATCCTGCACTCTCTTTTCAGTTTTTGGATTTGGTTGTTTTTCCATGGAGGTTTTGGTTTATTCCTAACTGTCCTTGTGACTATTGGGGCAACTCTGTCAATGGTTGATCTTAATTTACTGTTAAAATTATCAACAATAAAATCACGGGGGGCAGCACGGTGGCGGAGTGGTTAGCACTGCGGCAGCACAGCAACTCACCCTTGGCCGGGGGATCCTGGGTTTGATCCCAGCCCCCGACCAACAGTGATCTGTGTGGAGTTTGCATGTTCTCCCCGTGTCTGCATGGGTTTACTCCAGGATTTCTCCGGTTTCCTCCCACATGCCAAAAACATGCAAGTTAGGTTAATTGGCATCAAACTGGGGATTCTAAATTGTCCTTAGGTATGACTGTGAGAGTGAATGGTTGTCTGTCTCTCTGTGTTGGCCCTGCGATGGACTGGCGATCTGTCCAGGGTGTACCCTGCCTCTCGCCCAAAGATGCTGGGATAGGCTCCAGCCCCCCCGCAACCCGAAAAGGATTAAGCGGAAGAAGATGGATGGATGGATGGATGGATGGACAATAAAATCACACAATGCAGATGAAATAACCTGGGGAGTGTTGCGTAAGAGTTTGATAAAATTAGCAGCCACTTCAGGTGTCAGATGGCGCTTCCTCACAGTTTGCACTGAGGTTTCTTGTTGCATAAAACCAGTAATGTTAAAAAAACACACAGTAATGGTCAGATGCAGCCAAGTCAGCAACAGAGGACACACTCGCGGGCAGGCCATGGCTAATGACAAGCTCCAGAGTGCGTCCCCTGTTGTGAGTCGGCTGCATGACATGTTGAGTAAAATTCATGGACGTGAGCAGGTCATTAATATCTTCTGCCATATGGTCACCCTGCTTATCAGTGTGTAGATTAAAATCACCAGTAATGAGAATAAAATTATATGAGGAGTGGATTATTGATAAAAACTCAGAGAACTCATTAATAAAAACAGGGCAGTATTTGGGTGGTCTGTAAACTGTGACACATAAAATTACGGGGCTGCTTAAGACAAAAGCGTGGTGCTCAAATACGGTATATTGATCAGGTAAAATTTGCTTTACTGCAAGTGAAGAAGAAAAAAATAGAAGCAGTACCCCCACCCTTCCTGCCCTTTCTTGTGGAAAAAAATGAACTAAAATTTGGTGGAGAGGCCTCAGTGAGAACCGCTGGTGCAGCCATGCCAAACCACGTCTCTGTTAAAAATAAACAGTCAATCTTATTATCTTAAATCAGGTCATTGATGATAAAAGTGTTGTTAGCAAGCGACCGTATATTTAAAAGAGCCATATTTAGGGTAGGTGGTGAGTTATTTATGGGTGGGTTATTTGTTTTCTGTGGATTATTGTTTGGAGAATGATCCACAGAATGCAGGCAGTGTGAGCGTGAGTTCTTGTGAGCTGTATGTTTTATGGATGCAGGTCTGTCTATAATCAATGTCTTAATGGGGAAGGTGGGTAGTCAATGAATTTCCAGACCAGATGGTGGATGCTGACAAAAACGGGACTGGTGCTGGATAGTCTTCCTGGGGGTCAGAGATGTGAGTGGATCCAGAGGAAAGGGGTCGTGGGATGTAAATATTCAATTGCGTGTTGTGGTTTGAATGATATGCATCAGGTTTGCAGCTAAAAGCCAGCTATCTGATGCATTTAAATGTATACCATCAGATTTATAAGATAAGATAAGATAAGATAAGCCTTTATTAGTCCCACAATGGGGAAATTCCAGGATTGCAACAGCACAGGGATAGCAACACTCAGAGCAACAATCAGAAGGCAAGAAAAAACAACATCTAGTAAACATATGTCCATATTACTATAAATGTATATATATAGACACAGTGCAGAACATTATGGTTGGTTGGTGAATGTGCAGCAGAAAGTCTAAGCTCTCTCTCCGCGGATGCGGCGGGCCAGCTGGAAGTCTTTGGGCATGATGGTGACCCCCTTAGCGAAGAAGAGACCACCAGGTGGGCCTCGCTGGTCTCCTGCAGAGCCATGACGGCGAAGCTCAGGAAATGCAGGACGGTCTTGAAGTCCTGAGCGATCTCCCTCACCAGGCGCTGGACGGGCAGCTTACGGATGAGCAGCTCCGTGGATTTCTGGTAGCGACGGATCTCTCTCAGAGCCACGGGCCTGTGACGGCGAGGCCTCTTCACTCTGCCGGTGGCCGGAGCGCCTCTCCGAGCAGCCCTGGTGGCTAGCTGTCTCCTGGGGGGGGGCTTCTTCCTCCAGTAGATTTTACGGGCGGTCTGCTTGGTTCTTGCCATCGCTCTTTATTATTCTGTCTTATATTTCTTGCACGCCGCCTAAACTCCAGCCCGGCACCCGTGTCGTTTTTGCTACAGCTCCCGGTATGTCAAGTTTCCCATTAGCACCGGGCAGCGGCCAAGTGCTAGCTAGCACTAGCTCCTCCCCGCTGTAACATCTCCCGCTGCAAACCGTGGCTCCGTCCGCCGACCCGGGAGACCCCCAGGGCGATCCGTGCGTCCGTGATATATATACAGAGTGAAAGGTGTAGAAAGAAGAAGGAAGATAAAAAAAAAGGCTGTTGCAACGGGCAGCCTACTCGTGTGGCGCCACCGGTCCGGCGGAACCAGAACCGGAAATAATAGATATATAGAGAGTGTGGTGGACCCAGAACAAGTTAAAATTGTCAATAAAATTAATGTTAATGTTGTTGCTGCTGCAGACGGACTTGAGCCAAGTTGAAAGGGCAAGAATACAGCTAAAACGGTCTGATCCATGGTGCAGTGTGGGAATGGGGCCAGAAATAAAATCCGTGTGATGGAGGGAGGTTGTGACTGCAGCAGATCAGGGAGCTTTTCTAACAGGTCGGGGACAGTAGCCCCTGGGAAACAATGAGTGATTGAGTTAAAATACCTGATGTGCCTTATGATGGAATCACCGACAATCATCGTGGTTGGAGGAAAAAGTGGGCGGGATGTTGGTGGTTGCAGGGTTCCTCAGCAAGAATCAGTGCAGTGAGGTGGCGGCAGAGTGGGGGTCCCGTCGTTGGGGCAGGTAGGGCCCCTTACCTCACCAGACGACAAGCGGGGCAGCAAAACGGTGCCAGAACTGGATGAGGGATTCCCTGACTGCTTCGTGCAGTGTGGCCTCCCGGAGTGACAGCGAACAGCCTCCCTCAGGATCATTCATCAGGCATAGGACTCTCCAGAACTGGGCTGGAGCCGCTGTGGCTCGGCTGGGGCTGTGCCAGCCACCCCACTGCTGTCAGCCCTCAGCGGAGGAAAGGCCACCAGGTCTTCCAACGAAGGGACTGGTGCGATAGGGCACTATATGGCACCTGGCGATCAAGTTTGGCAGCTGATCATGTTTTGCCATGATATCACTGGCTGGAACAGGTAAATCCCATGATGTCTCAACAGTCTCTCCATGATTTTGACACAGATCAGAGCAATTTGTTGCACAGGAAGCTAAACATTTCTACAGACATTCTGCAGTTCTGTAACCACTTTGCGTTTGTGAAGCTGGGGTGACATGTCATCACTGGGAGCCTGTGTTGTTGTGTGCTGCCACAAGAGAGCCATCTGAAGCACACGCACAGAGAATACATATTTTAGTACCTAATAGCGATAACTTGCCAACATTACAATGTCGTACGGCGGACTTAAAGTAGCATTAGCAATCATTAGCTTACCTTCATACTGTATGTGATGTAGTTCGTATCCTCATGTCTTCAGCTTTATACTGCTCTATATAGTTTCCTAAACGCTCCAGTACTTTTCCAGAGTGTGTCATCTCACTGCCTATAGCCTTCTGTTATCCTTTTTTTGGCTTTACTCTGGCAAAAAAAAAGCCAAAGAACGCAGTTGCCTCATATCTTGCCATCTTGTGTTTTGCCTGCGTTGCTTGTTTTACGTAACGTTATGCTTGTTTTACATAACAGGAGGGTGTGCTGCCTCCCTGTAACAAATCCCACCCACATCAACCAGTACTCTCAGTGCAATGGAAACACAAGCGTACTGAACCAAACTATACTGTACCGTATTGTACCGGGCCATACTGACACTAGTGGAAAAGGGCCAATAGATTGATTGATTGATTGATTCATTCATTCATTCATTGTGTCATGAATTGCCTTGCAGGGCAAGGATGAACAGAAGACTCCAAACGCAAGCTGTGAGTTTTGCACATTAAATAACTAGAAACACAAAAACTTACAGGAACAGGCAGGAAAACGAGGATAAACCAGCATGGAGGCTGAGTCGACGGAATGCCAGACGAAATGGGGAACACCCGGAAACACAGACTAAACAGAGAGATGGGGATACTGTCTGAATACTGAGAGATGTAGGATTTTCTGAATCCAGAAGGCTGCTGCGAGGAGAAGTCCACGCAGCAGTCCTTAAATAGGAACAATCCAAATGAGACCAGCTATGGGTAACATGAGTGAGGAATAATCAGATCCAATACCAAACAGGTGTGACAGCCTGCAAACGAGGTTTGACAGGAGGAAGTACACGGTGACTGTCAAAATAAAAGCACAACCTAGAAACCCCAAAACAGGAGATACAAAAAGCAAACAACAAACTCATGAAACAAAGACAAAGACCAGAAAACAGTAAATGACAAGACTGCTAAAGTAAAACAAAAGGAAACTAAAGTGAGGACAAATGAGGCTCTTAAACAAACACAGGTAGAAGTAAAAAATACAAAACCGGATATTCATGAGTACATAAACTACACGAATCAGACTATAATGGCAAAACTAAGAATACAAGACAACTCATAAATAAACAGAGACAAATAACACAGAGAACAAAATACATAAATGTATGAAATAACCAAACTAAGATAAAATAACAGGAAACTCAACACAGCAACAAAAGGACAACTCAGAAGCAAACACACCGAACCACACTAAATACAAAATAGGCAGAGATGCAGAAATACAGAAAATGACTTAAACAAAACTTAAAGGCCGAGCATGGCTCCCCACCTGTGCTCAGTATCATGACAGAGACCCTCCTTCAAGAGGTGGATCCCCAGACACCCCAGCGTAACAACAAAAAATGAAAAAAAGAAAACAGAGAAAAGACCCACCCGGACAGAGCACCCACCCCCCTTCCCCAGAAGAACAAGAAAAAATAACCCACCCCAGGAGGGCAGTGGAGAAACCCAGACTTGGAGGGACCGAAACAATAACAAAAAAAAAAAATAAATAAAAATACTCATGACCCACAACACTAAACAGATAAGGTGACTACAGAATGATACCAGGTGGAAAACTAACACAGTTCAGGTGGTCTCGCAGAGTCTCAAAACTACCATGATGGAACCCTGACAACGAGATGGCTGACCAACAGAGAAGGCAGGCGAAGAGGATTGCTGACCGGCGGCAACCTCAGGCGACGATGGGTGACCTTTGGTGATCTAAGGTGAAGGGAGATGACCTTTGGCAACCTCAGGCAAAGGGAGATGACCCGGGTACACCCTGGACTGCCAGTCCATCTCAGAGAAAATTTGCATTATTTTTTAAAAGATGAACTGAAATACTTTAAAATGGTTCAATCCCAGATGTTTGAATTTGCAGCTGTAGTCTCCTGTTGTCTGTTTCAGGGCAAAATCAATGCCACACAATTGGGACACACCAGAAAAATATCAACATTGCTGATATTAATCAATAAGCTAAATATCTGCCATAGATATTTATCAACCCGTTAGGCTGTTTTATTGGTGCATTGGTGCTGTACGTTCTGCACATGCACAACACTCCAACTCAGTATGAGAATAAAATTCTTCATTTAACAATTAAATATGACAGTTCATATTAAGATCTTTACAAGATCTTATAAGATCATTTAAGTCTTTACAGTGTATTTATCCTGTAATAATGTGAGCCCTTTTGCAAACCAACAAATGCACAAATGCCAAAGCAGAAAGTAAAACAGTCACCCAGAGGCTCCCATTACTGCAGCGTGAAGTCAGTATAGGTCATTCGGATGATTTTATGAATACAGACTACGGGAAATGAAGTATTCATGAGGAGAGGCTGCACTCGGGCCGGTGATTAGTGCAAGATCTCTTTGTTGGAACGTTTAATTAGCCTCCCACCTAGTGAGGAAGCCTAATGCTGTCTTTTAAACACAAAAGAAATAAAAGCCATTGATTGTATGTGATCAATAAAACTTTGCCTGGGGGGCTGTGGTGTTTGAACATCCACGAACATTTGAAAGTTGTTGCTGTAGAGCGCCAATCTTCCCCTTTCCCTTTGGCCCCTCTCTTGTTTGTGCTGTGTCTGAGTTTGGTGGGTGAAGATGGGCTGATGGAGGTTGAGGGGTGAGGTTAGGTGAGGTGAGGAGGGGGAAACAGGGTGATGACACCAGAGTGAAACCGAAGGTGTTGGTGCGCAGGACTGCCGCTCTGTGGTTTGGGATTGCTGCTGATGTAAAGTGTGATCTGTCTGTCACTTTGACTCTATGTCAGCAGTGTTTGCCCCCGTTAGATGCCTCACCTGCTGCTGGGATCTGGCTGGTACTGCAGTGAAAAGTGGCACAGACAGATTTGTGTTATGATATCCAGAGCTCGCCCTATTGGTTGTTAGCACCAAGGCCACACCTATTTTTCCATTTATGACCAAAGTGGAAAAAATTTGTCTGCTGTTTGCCAGTGGGTGTGTTTGAATGTTTTTTTCTCCCTCTCTTTCAGACTAGCATGACTCTGCACTGAACTGCCACGGCTGTGCACATGAAAGGATCCTGTCCAATTTAAATGCTAATTTCCTCATGACAGGAGAGTGGCTATTTGGGGAATATTGTATTGACAAATACAGATGAAAGTAGTTGATTTGTTAATACAGTTTTAAAATTCAGTGGATATTTTATTCTTTTGGTTTATTGTAATGTACATAAGTCACATTATAAAGAATGTAAAACTATAGAAGCCTGCTATAAAAAAACCCATGAAGAATTAATTCTGAAGTATGTTGGAAAATGTAATATTTTCAGCAATGCAGTATACAGTAACAAAGAAAAATTGTAATATTCACAAATATGCATATTTGAATATAATAAATATAGCTGAAACAGCAGGCTATTTAACCCTTATAATGCAATATAGTATTATTTACTTTCCATTTACTCTAAGTCAGACTTAAATCTTGCAATGTTATTTTTTTTTAAAATTTATTTATCAGGGACAATGCAGTGAAACACAGTGGGCATACTGTTTTGGTTTGGCGCAGTGCGGTGGCGGAGTGGTTAGCACTGCGGCAGCACAGCAAGTCACCCTTGGCCGGGGGATCCTGGGTTTGATCCCAGCTCCCGACCAACAGTGATCTTTGTAGAGTTTGCATGTTCTCCCCGTGTCCGCGTGAGTTTACTCCGTGATTTCTCTGGTTTCCTCCCACATGCCAAAAAACATGCAAGTTAGGTTAATTGGCATCAAATGGCATTCTAAATTGTCCTTAGGTGTGACTGTGAGAGTGAATGGTTGTCTGTCTCTCTGTGTTGGCCCTGCGATGGACTGGCGATCTGTCCAGGGTGTACCCTGCCTCTCGCCCAAAGATGCTGGGATAGGCTCCAGCCCCCCTGCGACCTGAAAAGGATTTAGCGGAAGAAGATAGATGGATGGATGGATGGATAGATGGAACAAAAAAAGTGGAACTGAACTGCTGTATTGGCAGCCGCCCGGACAGATTGTAGTGCGAGCCCTTGAGTGCACTCCACAGATTACACTCTCTGCTGTCCCATGGACACCGCTCTATGCAAAGACTCTGTGAATCCAACCTCTCCAGAGAGCATGCAGCGGGTCGCAAAATCATGGTCCGGGTGTCTCACACAAACAAGGCGGAAATGAAGTGATGTTGTGAAACTGAGTGTATTTACCGTGGTGCTTCTACCTCAGAAAATGCCAAGAGTAGACCGTGCTCAGATGCAGGGGTGAGCTTGCCTCTGATATTGTGTGAAAACTCAGTAAAAGCTCCGTGTGTTAATGAACATGAAAAGTTCAAGTTTGCCTTATGTTATGAAGGGGTTAATAACAGGGAGTGGCGTGATGACACAACTGGCTGGTAATGTCATCACGCCAGCCCATACAGGGAGAGAGTCGGGCATCTCAGGGCTCTCTCGACTCATAGCCACTTAGGGGTTCAGTGTGCAGTAAACCTGTATTGTATTACTAATGCAACATGTAATAAAATTCAAATTCCAGCACAGCCCTCCTCTCCGTTGGTCATTCCTGGGTTTCCAGACATAACATTTGGAGACGAGAGTTAAACCATGAAGGAGTGTGTGAGACCACCACGACCATTTCTGGAAAACCCTGGAGACCCTCCCGTTACATGGCAGTGTTGGTTTTATGCTTTCCCCACCTACATATCAGCACTGGGCTTGGACGGGCTAGACGAGGTATGGAAGCGAGTGCGGCGGCAGATAAAATAAAGCAGCGAAGTGAGGTTTTTAGTAGGTTTATTGAATCATACCGCCGTCACAGGAACTCCGCTCCAGCCCTTGTGTGAGCAGACTGGAGCGGGTCCTCAGGCTTTCAGCAAAGAGACACAGGATGTGTGTGTCAGCAGCAGTAGTCGAAGAGTGAGAGAGAGATTTACAGAATAGTGCAGCATATATACCCAACTACAGACAATACATGAAAGGCATTCACAGCAGTAGGTATGGGCATTTGCATTTGAGAGACACAGTGAGGACAGGATGCGTGAACACAATGCATGAATGGCACATTAACATCACAGTAGTGAAACAATGCATGAATGGCACATTAACATCACAGTAGTGAAGCAGAAAAAGCCAGAAGTAGCAGGCTGTCTGTAGACATTAATACACACATTGCCGTGCCTATCCCTAGTCTGTTGTGGGGGTTATCCCAAACCGCCACACGCTCCCCCCCAGAGGGCTCGGCAGGGGGCCGAGACCTCGATAGTCCAGTTTTGGCAGCGAGCAGGGAAAGCTCTGTGCAGGCGAAGGTGGAGGGGGGTGAGGGGGTAGTTAATGCCGGCCGGGGACGGTGAAATCGTCCGGGCCGCGCAAAAATTGCTTGTTGTTCCGCGATGTCAAGGGGCTGTCCCGTTGAATGTGCGGAGATCACAAGAAGAAAAATTAGTCACTGGCTCCTCCCGCGATTAAGTCCTGCAAGGATTAATAGTGGCCGTGAAGAAAAGCAGGGGCGGCTGTAAGAAATAAAACAAAGGCAAAGGGACTTGGTGTGTTGACTTTAGGTGCGGGCACACCTTAAAGCCCTCGGGAACCACAGACTGCCGAATTCCCTATGTGTGCCGTGGCTGAGACCATTAGCAAATCCTTCGAGCATGCTGCGTGCGTGCCTCAGGTGTACGAGCAACCCTGAAGGGCCTGTGTGCAGCGAAGGAGGGTGGGGGTCTGTAGAGCCGTATGCGTCCCGTGCGTGGTGCGCCGTCTTCGTAACTCCCGGTGCGTGTGCCGGGGCTCTGTGCGTGGGTGGGCCAGCTGGGGAGGGGAACCAGGGTCAGGGTGCTTAATCATCCCTGTTCATTGTGTTGGAGCGGTGAAAGTGAGTAGACAATCTTTGTCCCTCGAGCTCGTGTAGATGCGTTGGAGCAGTGAGAGGGAGGAGACGATCTTTGTCACTCGCTCGGCCATGGTGCGTTCAGGTCCACGCGCTGCATTCTCCGTCAGCCATGGAGGTCGCCGTTGTGGAGAGGGGATGAGGTGCATGCGCTCTCGTGTGGAGGAGCTGTGAGCGCGGCCGGTCCAGCGTGGATGTGCCGATCTAGGCGTGCAGATCCCACCATGAAGTTTGCTGCGGCTTTCCCGGTCGTGGGTGATGTCCGGAGAGTTCCCTGAAGCAGAAGGGAGCTGCTGTGTTCGCTTGTCGTCGGAGCATCACCGCCGGGTGCTGCGTTCGCCGGCAGCGTGGCTGTCCAAGCCAGAAGGTTGCGATGCACAAAGCGTGTGCATTCTCGGGGTCACCAATGCGGCGGCAGATAAAATAAAGCAGCGAAGTGAGGTTTTTAGTAGGTTTATTGAATCATACCGCCGTCACAGGAACTCCTCTCCAGCCCTTGTGTGAGCAGACTGGAGCGGGTCCTCAGGCTCTCAGCAAAGAAACACAGAATGTGTGTGTCAGCAGCAGTAGTCGAAGAGTGAGAGAGAGATTTACAGAATAGTGCAGCATATATACCCAACTACAGACAATTCATGAAAGGTATTCACAGCAGTAGGTATGGGCATTTGCATTTGAGAGACACAGCGATGACAGGATGCGTGAACACAATGCATGAATGGCACATTAACATCACAGTAGTGAAACAATGCATGAATGGCACATTAACATCACAGTAGTGAAGCGGAAAAAGCCAGAAGTAGCGGGCTGTCTGTAGACATTAATACACACATTGCCGTGCCTGTCCCTAGTCTGTTGTGGGGGTTATCCCAAACCGCCACAGCGAGCGCTGTTAATTTACTGTCTGGGTATGGAAGGCCAACGGATTTTCTGTGTACTAGGACCAATGGACTCGTTTGCTAATGCTGTAGAACTGCTAGCTAGTTACTTTGCTGAGCCCGACATGTTGGTGTGACGTATAATATTCCGCCAATGGTGACAGAGAATTGGTGGA
Source organism: Pholidichthys leucotaenia (assembly GCA_020510985.1). NCBI lineage: Eukaryota > Metazoa > Chordata > Actinopteri > Cichliformes > Pholidichthyidae > Pholidichthys > Pholidichthys leucotaenia. Next base: position 179,187,204 of record CM035839.1, on the reverse strand, counting down.
ACAACACAACAATTTGTCACAGACCTTCATCACCTAGCTAGCATGCGCAGGTTTGAACTTTTAGAGGACGAAATGGTGGGGGACCAGTTGGCAGAGCACACAAACAACCCGTGGCTGCGGGTGACGATGCTAACGGTGCCAAACTACATGATGCTAGCTAACACCATTTAGTTAGCGTTCCAGCTTGAGTCAGAAGTTAGTCTTGGAGCTAGGTGTGCATCAACAGCAATGACAGCCAGGGCAGTCACCGTTAACCAACGCAGTGGATATGGAAGGAATATAGGGACATGGCAGAGGAGTTTGAGGTGAACGCCGTGGACCAAAGGATCGCTTCAGGAGGCCCGTGTGTGGTAACTGTGGTTCCCCGATGCAATGTGAAAGAGCATGCTTTTGCTTGGCAAGAGGACAACATTGTAAGAAGTGTGGAAGATTTAATCATTTCACCAAGGTTTGCTGGTCACCGGCACTGTGGAGCCTACCAGGCAAACAAAACCACCCACCCGCGACAACCATCCACATGGTAAGGCTTGAGAATGTGATGTATACATTCAGCATGGTGGAAATGGACAGTGTTGCTTTGTCTTTCTTGCTTGACACCACTGCCGTGAGGCCGATGCTAAATTTGGCTACGGTGGAGAAATTTTCCCCCAACCACAAAATTGGCAAGAGCCTAGCGGTGCTGTATGGGTATAGTGGTTGCAGAGTTGGCAACATAGGAACAATCACACTAATGGCCTGCTACGCATCAAGAGTAGTTACTGACTTGGTTTTTCAAGTGACCACACATGGAGACAACATATTTGGATGTGACCTTTTTCACCAGCTGGGCTTCTCCATCCATGACTGTAACAGACTCAGTTTGACTGACCATGGTGGCTGGGACGCAACACACACCAGTGATGATGACGTTGAGTGGGACAAGAAAACAGCCATCCCATGTGTGCAGGAGGAGCACTGCCTGGAGGGGGGGGGGGGGGCAGCGGTTTGACTCACTTCAGATCCTCACCCAGCAGGAGACTATGGGTGCCGCTGCGGAGTTGCAGGCAAGGGAGCCCACGCACACAGAGAACCCTGAAACATAACAACTCAGTACAGATGTTATCTGCAATGATGGTGACACAGTACAACCACATACATCAGGCAAGGGAGAAGAGGAACCGGACCGGTTCAGTATCCTCGCTCAGCACCGGTCTATGGGAGCCACAGCTGAGCCGACGGGTGAAGAGTCCATAACAGTAAGTGACACAGGAGAGACTCCGGACGTCTTCAGTACCCATGACCAGCTTTGGCCTCCAGAGACTGCTGTGGGGGCATTGGGTGAAGAGTCCATGACCAACATGACAACAATGGAGCAAAATGTAACATCACCGTGATCTCAATGGCATGTGAGACTGAGCAAAGCACCTCTTCAAGTGATGGACTGGGTGCGAGTAAGCACGGATGAGCGACCAAGCCTGTGGCCAGCAAAATCACATTTTACGAGACCACGGCCGCCCTTGAAGATTATGGTGCAACTGGGACCAGTGTGCTTCAGATTGACGGATGGTTCGGTATGGCATGCAAACTATCTCCGGCGCATTCGAGTGGCTGCTCCAGACGGCAAGGATTCGCAGGAATCAGTTGGTACAGTGCAGGACCCAGGCCGCAGCATTATGAAGATTGGTTCCGGTCCAGGGGACCCAGTATCTCCAGGGGCGCTTCCACCGCAGGCCCGCTACAAAGCCCCTCCCACAGAATGGCCTTCCCCATGGAAGAGTGTGAAAAAAAATGCTAGGGTCCCTATAGTTGATTAGTGTAAATGTTATGAAGGGGTTAATAACAGGGAGTGGCGTGATGATGCAGCCAGCTGGTAACATCATCACACCAGCCCATATAAGGAGAAAGTCGTGAATCTCAGGGCTCTCTCGACTCATAGCCACCTAGGGGTTCAGTGTGCAGTAAATCTGTATTGTATTACTAATGCAACATGTAATAAAGTTCCAGAACAGCTCTCCTCTCCACTGGTCATTCCCAAGTTTCCAGACATAACACCTTACCCTGTAACCATGGAGTTAGAGCTCCATCCATGCTGTAACACTGTTGATTTATTTATTTTTATTTTTTTATTTATTTATTTTTTTTTTTGCTATTTACAGCTTGAAACAGTTTTTTTTTTTTTTTTTTTTTTTTTTTTTTTACCTCCACCAAAAGGAGGAGGCAATATTTTTGGAAGCGTTGGTTGGTTTGTTTGTTGGTTTATCTGTCTGTCTGTTAGCAACATTACTCCAAAAGTTATGAGCAGATTTTGATGAAATTTTCAGGAAAGGTGTGTAATGACGTGGGGAACAGATGATTAGATTTTGGTGGTGATCCAGATCATGGTCTGGACCCTGACGTTTTTTTTGGGGAAAATAATAATAATATTGAGCTTCCCTTTTAAGATGTGTCCATCCCTTTAAGATGTGTTCACGGAGTTACTTTCACCTCCGCACCATACACATGTGTGATGGTTGACTGCTATGTCTCAATTCAGGTTCTGCATCCTCCAAGTGCACATTTCTAGGCCAGGTACGTCACTGTGCTGCACTGAAGGCTGTCTCATTCTGTGGGTTCCTTCAAATGCAGCCGACAAATGCTGCCTTCAAAACCCCGAAAACGAAGGATACACGAAGAGGATCCTTGTGGACTTAACATATCCTAGCATTCAGCGTGTGACTCAGTCTAGCTTTTTTTTTTTTTGCCCCTCAGCTCAGGCAGAAGCGGAACGAAGTCAGAAACAATTCAAAGTAAGTTTTTTGCTTGAATTCTGCAGCAGTTTGAATGTGAAAACACCAATAATCCAGAAAACAGCAACATCTGATTATTTAAGCTCATGTTACGTGACATTATTTTTTTTTCTAATGTGCTGTATGCTTTGCTTAATGTATTAATTCAACATGTTGAACTGTTATTTTTTCTGAAGTCAAACCTTTTTTTTCATTAATGTCAGTTAAACTAATGTAGTAATATAAAAATACTGTATGAGGCTGAAATAACTTGCTTTAAGATAACTTTTAAAGTCCCATAGAGACATCAGGAAGTTGATGTTACTGTAAAAAAACAAACAAACAGTCTTTTATATGAACAAAAGATAAATAAACAAACAAAAAAAACCCCACACACACTTCAGATTATTTTTAGAAAAAAACAGACAACTTTATGAAGGGGAGGAGGGACAGGACAGCTGTAATAATTTGATTGTGCCGATCTTAAAAATTTCCATCACATCTGAAGTGATAATCAGATTTCTGATTTTTTCCCCTTTTTTCTGGTTTATTTCTGAGGTTCTCGGTTGTGAACCTGCAGGAACCGAGGATCAGCTGTGGAGAGAATGGGCTGGACTCAAGATTTATAAAACTGATATTTGACTGAAATAATTACAAGAAAAAAGATTTGAAGGACTGTTTTATTGATTGTGATTGTTTTAGCAGTTTACGTTGCAAACTGAAACAAGCTAAAAAAAAAAAAAGAGGCATGTTTACTGTTAATAGTTAGAAAAACTGCATTTCAATGAAGTAATTTTTTTTTTTTGAAAAAGATGATTTTTTTGCAAGATAATTCCAAAAGAGACTTTTATATATTTATTAGACAGAGTGAAACATTTTAAGCCTGATTTAATATTGATGATAATGATTACAGTTTTTAAAATTAAATGACAAATCAGGATTTTCTAATTTTTCTGAGATGCACTGGTACAACTGAGCTGAAGGAGAAGATAGAATCTGTTCTTCTGCTGCTGAACATCATTGAGGGTCGTCATCCTGCAGTCCAGGACTGTGGTCTGCTTTAGAACATTAAAACTAAATGTCAGAACTGATACAAGGCAGAACATCTAATTATTTAGCTACATAATGGTCATAAATGATAACAGTAAACTTTCATGTTTTCCACTGCTCATGTAATTAAGAATATACAGTATTTTAGAACTGATGTACAGTACATATTTAAAATAACAATTTTATCTACTTTGTAGTTTTAATTTACTTTAATTTTACCTGCTGACTTTAACATGAGTTAAAGTCTTATTTTATCTGGTCTTGGTCTTCTGTCTGGTGACGATACTCCAGTAAAAGGGAAAGAAAATCCAATAATAAAAAAAGATAAAAATTAAGTTCTATCTCTGTTAAAAACGTCAAGGTGTGTAATGGCATGGGGAACAGATGATTACATTCTTGTTGTGATCTGAAATGTTTAGGAAAAATTAATATCAGCTTGGTTAAAATTTTATTTTTGCTGGTACACCAGAATTTCTGTAGCTAAGTTATCTAATACTATTTATTTGTTATTTCAATAAATCTTGTAGAAGGAAACTTGAATTAATTTAATTTAATGTTGCAGCATTGTACCGAGACAAATTCCTAGTTTGTGTACTACATGAACAATGGCAATAAACCTGATTCTGATTCTGATTCTGATTCTGAATTAGTATTTTTCATCAATATCAAAGTAAGAAATGTTACATTTATAAAACAGTTGCATTTATAACAATGTCATTTGGGGGAAATGAGCTGCTTGGCAGAGGTCTGCACTCTCTATGTGCTTTTCTAGTTTTTATACTGAAAATATAGTACAGAGGTGGACTGTTTTGCAAAATTTTGTCTTTTAGATATTAATCTATTAGTTTTCTCCTGTAAACCATTGTATTATAATTTCAATTGTAGATATTACAATTTCATAGCTATTTATTTGGTGTCAACAAACACATTTGGTGTTTTCCTATATTATAAAATTTTATATTACATGTTTTGTTTAAAATTGAGCAAATAATTCATTTGATTTTTTTTGTTGTTGTTTTGTTGTAAAAAATACAGAACTTAAAGCAGCTAAAACATGAGCTTAATAAAAATGTATGAAAGCAAGTTAAATGATACTGGCCTTCCTGGAGACAACTGTGGTCTTCTGAATGAATGTCCATGAAAGGATGACTTTTCTTAAAAGCACATTCTGAAATAAATGTGTCCATGTGACAAGCCAGAATTCTCTTCCATTTGTTTTATTAAAAGATATTAGAAGTAAATTCATGGGTCATTGCAAATACTTTGCTTTAAAGTACCAAGTTGTCACACATTGGGAGGAATAGAAAAAAAAATGCATCAAGATGCATTGAGAATCGTTTTGGAATCAAATTGATACCCCGAATCATAATCAAATCACGAGGTGCCTTAAGATTCCACAGCTAGTTTGGACCTCAGCTGGGGAGGAGGACCGACTTGTTGGACCTTTTGCAGTTTTAGTTTGTGACCCCTGGCATACAGCATTAAGCTAATTTGCAACTCCTGTCTTTGGTTGGACTTTTCAAGAAGAAAATAGATTTACAAGTAAAACCAACAATATAAAAAGAAGTATAAGGACCTAGTACACATCTACCTAATACAATTTACGCAAACACCCAATCACACACTTAAAAAAAAAACATTCTGACCTTTCCAGCATTATATCTTTTAGGTTGCAAAAATTCCCTCATTTAACCCAAAATGGGTGTTGAGATGTTCAAAATGTCTGTATGAATAATTTTAGCAGTGAGAAAAGCTTGTCTTACAAATTTGAATGTACCACAGTGATATGGATATTTTAAAGGTATCTTAAGGTATCTTAAAGGTACTGTATCATTATTGTTATCAAGTGTCTTTGTGTTCTCTCTTGTGTTGTCTGTCAAGTCATGTCATGCCATCCCCTGTTGTCTGTGTTGTCTTTTTATGTTTGATTATATTTTGTGATCCCTGTTTATTTTTGCTGTTAGTATTATTGTCCTTGTTGTCTTTAGTCATGTTTTGCCTTTTCCTGTCTAAGTTTATGGTTGTGTGTGTACCTGTTCACCTATTGTCCTCAGCTCTCTTGTTTCCGTATCCTGTCCCTCCCTGTCATTAGAGTGCATTTTATGGAAACCAGACTAGAAGGTATCTAAGATTTTATTTTTCTCTATGAATGTAGTTAATTGCTTGGCTACTATTTGAAGGTGGTGGAGATGTTTCTCAGCCTGCAGAGCCGTCCCAAGGTAAAGTAGCTGTTTGCCTCCGCCTGCAGCCACCTCCGCCAGACTTTTCCGGAGCTGGCGCCGCACCCTTCAGCCCCAGAACTCTCCCCAGCTTTGCGGCCACTTCACAGGCTGGAGGAGAGCTCTCCGCCGACGCCACAGTCTGTGCCAACGAGGAAGCGTCCCCTGGCTCCTGCTCCTCAGCTTTCCACTCCTACTCGCGCCGCTTCAGCTCTGCTGTGCCGGCCTTACATCACTCTCCACCTCCAGTGCCAGCTCCACATCATCTCTAAAGTGGCCCACGGTGTGAATATGTGTGAGTGAATAGTGAAGGGATTGGTGCCGCACCGTGGCTGCCTCCTCCATCCAGGTGCATGCCCCGAATTTCCCTCTGGGATTAATAAAGTATAAAAAATGCAAAAAAATCTCTCAGCTGAGTGTTCGCCTGTCAGCACGTCTACAGCCTTGCCTTCTGCCATGCCTGCAGTCTCGTCTGATGCCATGCCTGCAGGTTCACCTGACACCATGTTTGCAGTTTTGCCTGCCACCTTGCTTGCAGCTTCACCTGACGTCATGGCCGCGATCCTGCTTCCTGCCATGTCCACAGTCTCGCCTGTTGCCATGTCTGCGGTTTCGCCTGATGCCATGTCTGCAGCTTTGTCGGTCGCCACGCCTGCAAATTTGCCTGTCAGCATGCCTATACCCCTACTTGTCATCATGTCTGCAGCTCTACCAATCACCATGCCTCAGGTTTCGCCCATTACCTTGTTTGAAGTATCACCTGTCATCACGTTTGGAGTTTTGCCTGTTTCCATGCCTTAAGTTTTGCCTTTTGCCTGGGTCTTTGCCTGCCATCATACTTGCTGCTTGGGCTGCAGCAGCAGAGTCACCGGAGACATGGTCGGTGATGGAGCAAGAGTTAAGGCAAGTCCTCTTTTTTGTATTTACTGTGTCAGTATTAGAGAGATCTTGTTTTACTCTTGGCAGGGAGACTCAGTTGCAGCTGCCATCTGCTCTTGAGCTCTCCCTGCCGGGCTCCGCTGCCACCAGTTATAGTCACCCAGTGTTTGTCTCTTCCACTCCATTCGAGGTGGCTGCATCGGGGAGGGAGATGCTTTCTACGGCTCCAGTTAGCCGGGTGATCAACACTCCCCCTGTCAACTGTTTCTGAGCTCAGCGCATCCCAGTCACCTGATGAGATGAGATGAGATGAGATTCAACTTTATTGTCATTACACATGTATGATACAAGGTAACGAAACGTGACTTGGCATTTGGGCACGCTCTGCAGAGTGCATCCAAGGCCGGGGCAGCCGCTAGGCGCCAGTCACCTGCTCTAGATGCTGGCACATCTTTGCCATCATTTGCTCCAAGGGCCAGCATGCCTCCACCATTTACACTCGAGGCAGGTGCACCGCTGTCACCTGCTCCTGAGACCAATGCGCTCCAACCATTAGCAGTTTTTGAGGGTAGCGTGCCGTAGCCCCCTGTGGTTGAGCAGAAAGTTCCCTTGTTGTTTTTTTCCTGAACTAAAAGCTCCTTTGTTACAGCCTCCAGAGCTGAGAACTCCCCTGTTATCATTTTATGAATTTAAAGCTCATGGTGTGGTGTGTGATGCACAGGGCAGTGTGACACGTAAGTGCTGTAGCACAGTATAGTGTAGACTGGTGTTTTGCCTCTCTCACTTTCAACTGCAGTCACTGGCTAGGCCGGAAGGCTGAAAAGAGGGCCGAGTGTGTAAGTCTCTCCTGCCAGTACATAGCCTCTTCTCTGTCAAGACTCCTGCTTTTCCTCTTCGTGGTACACCACAGATACTGGGTACCTTGTGGTCCCAGGCAGAAGTGCAGGGGATCTTGGAGCAGGTTGGAGTCCCAGAGGTGCAGTGTGCATGGCCCACCAGTGTGTGGACACGCCCTGACACTCATCAATTAACTCCCAGCTATGGGTCTAAATAGTGAAGCCACGGCAGCAGGTGATGGATTTTCCATCCTTGTGTCTTCAACGTTTCAGAGTAGCGACAGGAGGATTTTTGGCCAGGTGTTGCCGACATCTTGAAGTAGCAGTTGGGCGAGACCATCAGAGTGAATCTGACACTGCGGGGCAGTCATGTTGTTGGCAAGTCATCTGGTTCTTTTTCCTTCCACTTGATTACCCAAACACATGACCCAGAGGGTGGAAGACTCCTGCACAATGCTCTCCTTACCTAATCTTTGTGCAGGCCAAATGAGCAACCTAAGTCACAAAGTGACAGGTCTCCTGTGGTGCCAGCAGGTCTGAGAAGCTGAAAGTTGATAGCAGGAACCAAAGACGCCCAGGAGTTATGGTCACACAGCTGCTGAGGGGTGACAGTGCCTTGAGGTCCTTCCTGGGCGACCAGGCAGCCCTTTTTAGGGATGCCCCACCTGGCTCAATATGAGGACACCTCTAGAAAATGTGAGGTAAAAAAGGCTTTGCATGCTGGAATATGTGAACAGTCCTCGATAATAACCCTAACTTCCCCAAGAGATGAACTGCTTTGCTTGCCAAGGAGCTTGATACCTTCAGCATGGATATTGCTGCTCTCTCAGAGGTGAGGTTCCCAGATACAGGGGAAAGGAGAGAAAAGACCCACACCCTGTCCTGGTGTGGTTACCCCAAGGAATCAAGTCTATAGGGCACTTCTGGCATTAGTTTTGCTATTGCTAACAGGTTGCTCCCCCAGTTCTCTGAGATCCCTTGACCAGTGTCTGATCAGCTGATGACCCTGTGTCTTGCCATCTCCACCACCACCCACGTGACTTTGATCAGTGTGGACGCACCAACAATGACTCATGACCCTGTCCATATAGCTGCTTTCTACTCTCAGCTTAAAGAAGTGCTGCAAAAGATCCCCAACACAGACACAATTGTACTGCTTGGCGATTTTAACACCAGAGTCTGATGCAACCAAGATGCATGGCCAGGAGTCCTCGGCAGATTTGTACGGGGATCTCATAACAGTATCAGAGAGCTCTTATTGCAGTTGTGCACTGAGTTCTCACTCACAGTGACTAACACTCTTTTTAATGTTCCTGACCATCACTTCTCCTGGAGACACCCAAGATCCAGACATGCCCATCTTCTGGACTACATTTTGATAAGCCAGAACAAGACTTGTGATGTGTGCATCACTAGGGCCATGAGAGGCCCAGAATGCGGCACTGACCACTACATTAGATTAGATTAGATTAGATTAGATTCAACTTTATTGTCATTACACATGTATGGATACAAGGTAACGAAACACAGTTTAGCATCCAATCAGAAGTGCAAAGGACAGCAGTGCAGTATATACGGTAATTAAGAGTATGTGCAATTTAAGCAAATATATGCAAATATATGCAGCAGTGCAGAAAGTTAAGAGTACTGTTATGTGCAAATAATGTGCAATAAGTTAGATGTAGTTATGTAGTTATGCAGTTATGTACAGGTGAGGATGGTAAGAGATGATGGTAAGAGAGTCAGCGGGGAACTAAGTTCAATAACGTTACAGCTGTTGGAAAGAAACTGTTCCTAAACCTGCTGGTTCTAGTCCAAAGGCTTCTGAAACGTCTTCTGGAGGGGAGAAGCTGGAACAGTCCATGAGCAGGATGGTTGGAGTCCCTAAGAATGCTGCGTGCCCGGCGCAGACATCTTTTCCTGTAGACGTCCTCTATAACTGGAAGTGGAGTCCCTGTGATGCGTTGGGCGGTTTTCACCACCCGCTGCAGCGCCTTGCGGTCAGCAACAGAGCAGCTCCCATACCAGACTGTGATACAGTTGGTCAGGGTGCTCTCTATCACGCAGCGGTAGAAGTTGCCCAGGATGTCAGTTGACAGATGGTTCTTCTTCAGTGTCCTCAAGAAGAAGAGGCGCTGATGGGCCTTCTTGATCAGGCTGGTGGTGTTAACTGACCAGGACAGGTCCTCCGAGATGTGGGTCCCCAGGAATTTGAAGCTGGGGACACGTTCAACAGCTATGCCATTGATATGGATGGGGTCATGTGTCTCTTCCCTCTCCTTCCTGTAGTCCACTATGAGCTCCTTGGTTTTGCTGGTGTTAAGGAGCAGGTTATTGTCAGTGCACCAACTAGCCAAGTGCTCAACCTCTGCCCTGTAATCTGACTCGTCGTTGTCCCTGATGAGTCCAATCACCGTGGTGTCATCTGCGAACTTTATGATGGAATTGGATCCATACATAGGCCTGCAGTCATGGGTGTAGAGGGAGTAGAGGAATGGGCTGAGCACACAGCCCTGTGGTACACCAGTGTTGAGTGTGATGACGGAAGAATGGTTGGGGCCTGACCTAACATGCTGGAGTCTGTTGGTCAGAAAATCCATGATCCAGTTGCAGGTGGAGGTACTGATTCCCAGGTCCCCAAGTTTAGTGAACAACTTGGAGGGGATAACTGTGTTGAATGCTGAGCTGAAGTCAACAAACAGCATTCTTGCGTAGGTGTTCTTGTCATCCAGGTGTGAGAGTACATAGTGCAGCGCTGTAGAAACCGCATCCTCTGTACTCCTGTTGCTCCGGTAGGCGAACTGATGAGGGTCCAGTGTAGGGGGCAGGCCTTTTTTGAGCTGTGCCAAGACCAGTCGCTCAAAGCACTTCATGACTATGGGCGTCAGTGCCACAGGGCGATAGTCATTTAGGCACGATGGTGTTGAATGTTTCGGCACTGGTACTATTGAAGTGGTCTTGAAGCACGCTGGTACCACGGCCTGGGCCAGGGACAGATTGAAGATGTCTGTGAAGACCCCTGCCAGCTGCTCAGCGCATGCCTTCAGCACATGCCCAGGAATGCCATCAGGGCCAGCAGCCTTACGTACGTTGACATGACTCAGTGCGTTACGGACGTCGGTGTGGGTGAGTGTGAGGTGGTGGAGGTCATCAGAGGGTGGGAAATTGATGTTCTTTTAGATAGATAGATAGATAGATAGATAGATAGATAGATAGATAGATAGATAGATAGTTTATTTCGAACACAAAATTATAACAAATACAAGCAAATGGCAAATGCAATAAAGTAACATTATACACTGTTCGAAAGGGAGAAGGAAGAAGTGAACACTTATTAATTCCATCTCCTCTTTTCCATAGATACACCCATGTGAATTTTATACAAATTACCACCTTTAAGACCCCAAGTAAACAATTTACTGTATTTTTTACAAATCAACATTAACACCCATCCATTCTAACATACAATGAAGTCCATACATCAAAACCAGCCTCAAACAACACAGATATACACAGTGCTGTCCCACCCACCATTCCATAGTGTCCCATAATATCCCAGAGTGAACATAATGAATCGTACATATAACCACTACCCTTCTAACATATATCCTTTCAGCAAATGGTGTTTATACCTCTTTTTGAATTGATTTCTGTTTGTACATAGTTTCAGTTCCGGCTCTAGACTGTTCCACAAATCCACCCCACAGACAGATATGCACATACTTTTCTTGGTTGTACGTATCTTGGGTTTTGTAAAGTTTAAGTCTCCCCTCAAATTATGATCATTGTCTCTTTTTTTAAATATTTTTTGTATATTAGTTGGTAGTTGATTATTAATTGCCCTGTACATTACTTGTGCTGTCTTAAATTTAACTAAATCGATGAACTTTATGCCATGTGACTTTAAGAACAATGAATTGGTATGGTCTCTATATCCTGCATTGTTTATTATCCTTATAGCTCTTTTTTGTAATGTGCATATTGACTGTAGGTTGGTCTTGTAGGTGTTTCCCCAGACTTCTACACAGTAGTTAAGATAAGGTAAAAACAGTGAATTGTACAATAAGACCAATGATTTATAGTCCAAGATGTGTCTTGTCTTCCCCAGTATGCCTATACATTTTGCTAATTTGGCCCGGATGTGACTGATGTGAGGTTTCCAGCAGATTTTATTGTCTAGCGTCACCCCCAGAAACTTATTTTCATGTACTGTTTCTATTCTGGTATCATCTATCGTTACCATTATTTCATGATTTATTTTATAATTTCCAAACAACATAATCTTTGTTTTTTTTCGATTTAGAGATAATTTATTTTTGTTGAACCACTGCGTTAATTTTTCCATTTCAGTTGTGACCACCTCTAAAACCTGCTGCAAATTCTCACCAGTGCAAAGGATATTTGTGTCATCCGCAAACAAAATAAATTTCAGAATTTTTGATACTTGGCATATGTCATTTATATATAAAATAAAGAGTCTGGGTCCCAAAACTGACCCCTGGGGCACACCACAAGTGATGTCCATGAAGGGTGATTTGTGCTCTCCAATTTGTACAAATTGTTGTCTGTTACTTAAATAACTTTCCACCCAACACAGTCCAACCCCTCTTATCTCATACCTTTCCAGTTTCCTTAGTAGTATTCTGTGGTCAATGGTGTCAAAAGCTTTCTTTAAATCTATAAATACTCCTACAGCAACATTTTTTTTTATCTATACAACTAGTAATTTCTTCTATAAGTTCGATCAGTGCCAAAGATGTAGATTTATCTGCTCTAAAACCATACTGGCTATCTGTAAGGAGGTTGTGTTTTTCAGTGAAATCATCCAGTCTCTTAGTGAAGATTTTTTCAAGTATTTTGGATAATTGTGAGAGTAAAGAGACTGGCCTGTAATTTGTGAAGCGATGACTGTCTCCTGTTTTGTATAGAGGTATTACTTTTGCTATTTTCATTTTGTCTGGAAATGTACCAGTTTGAAATGACAGGTTACAGATGTGGGTGAGTGGCTTAACAATTCCCTCAATTACTTTTTTTTCACTATTGTCATGTCAATTTCATTCCAGTCCGTTGATTTTTTGTTCTTAAATTTACTCACAGTCTCGATAATTTCCCTTTCAGTAACTGCACCCAAAAAGATTGTGTTTGGATTTCTATCTTCTATTTCATTCACAGAACCACTGTAGTTTGTTTCTGGTGTCACTATTGATTTTGCTAATTCAGGACCAACGTTTACAAAAAAATTATTGAAACCACTGACCACATCTTCCATATTATTTATCAAATTGCCATTTTCGATAAAATATTCTGGATAATTTGCATTCTTAGGATGATTACTAATAATCCCATTGAGTACTTGCCATATTCCTTTTATGTTATTTTTGTTATCCTCTAGTATTCTGTTGTAATATTCTTTCTTACAGGTCCTCATTATAGTAGTAAGCTTATTTTTGTATCTTTTATATTTGATCTCAGCTTCCACCATTCTGCATTTAATGAATTGTTTATATAATGTATTCTTCTTTTTACATGCATTTATTAACCCCTTGGTGACCCAAGGAATATTTTTTTTTTTTTGTTGTCTGTCACTGTATTGTTTTATAGGACAGTATTTATTGTACAATGATTGAAATATTTGTAAAAATTTATCATATGCTCTATTTATGTCATTTTCATCATAAACTATCTTCCAATCTTGTATTAATAATTCCTTTGTCAGTAAATGCATTGATTCTTCGGTTCTTATTCTTTTATATTTAATATTTTTGGTATACTTTTTCTTCCTATAATCACATTGATAGACAACAAAAATCGGCAGGTGGTCACTGATATCATTCAATAAAAGCCCACTCCTGATATTATTTTCCATAATGTTTGTGAATATGTTATCCATTAGTGTGGCACTGTGTGACGTGATTCTGCTAGGTCCGGTAATTGTTGGATGTAAGCCCATACTGTACATTGTGTTGATAAATTCTTCTGTCAAACTATGTTGTTTTGAGTTCATCAGATCTATATTGAAATCCCCAAAGATGAACATAACTTTATGAGTTAGTTTTGCATACATTTTTTCCATCCAGTCCTTAAATAAGTCAATGTTTGATCCAGGTGTTCTATATACACAGCTCACTACTACATTCTTCACATTGTCCAGACAGATTTATATTGTAATACATTCAAATAAATCATCCACAGTTACTGACAGATTTTCAACAACCTTGTATTTCAAGCTCTTGTCAACAAAAACTGCAACTCCTCCTTTTTTCACTTTTCTATTTATATAATTTAATTCATAGCCATCCGTGGTAAAATCCACTCCTTTCTCTTCACTGAGCCATGTCTCTGATATTGCCACAATATTGAACGGCTCTTTAAACTGATGTAAATAATCTTTAATGTTATTAAAGTTTGCATAGAGACTCCTGCTGTTGAAGTGGATCATAGAAATATTGAAATCAGATGTGACCATTGTGTTAACCTGTTCATCTGTGTAGTAATTACAGTCATTATTGATGGAGCTAAATAAATTATTATCAGGGTCTATGTCATATTCTATGTCCTGTGGGTTGTGATCTGTGTATTCAAAAACTTTCAGTTCCTGTTGTCCCTGTTTGTTGATTTTTTGATTCATGTTGTTGAATGTTTTTTGCAGATGAGTAAAATCCTTCAGTGTCCTATAGTTGTCTGAATTGTTGCTGTGACTTCAGTTCGTAATATTCATTGATAATTGTCCAGTTCCATAATATTACGGATGTTAATGACCTTGGCTTCTTCAGGCGATCCGTTTAACTTGATGTATATTTTACAATTTGATGTCCAGGTGTTTTGAATCTTTTTCTGCTTTTTCATGTATCTTGCTTTCCTGGCTATTTCTGCGTCTTCCTTCGTGAGGTGCTCGTTTATGTAAATGTTTGTTCCTTTTAGCTTCCTACCTTGTTTCAGTAGCACAGTCTTGTGTTTTTTGTTCACAAACCTCATGATCACAGCCAGTTTGTCGCCGTTTTTCCTGGGCAGAGGGTGGCAGGACTCAATGTTGTTGCAGTCCAGCTGAATTCCTTTGGACTGCATGAAGGCCGACACTTGTTGCTCAGCGGATTCCTCATCCAGCTCACCTCCACTGCTGTCTGCGGCCACTGCTCTCGCGTATGATCGGGGTTTGATGTGGAGCCCCGTGATGATCACGTCGTTCGCCTGAGTGCTCTGGTCCATCTCAGCCATTCTGCTCTCCAGATACGCCAGCCTCCTGTCTTTCTCAGCGTTCTGGTTCCGCAGCGCTTTAATCTCCTCCATTAGGTCCAGGATGCTTCTTTGCTGTGCCTTTACAGTGGAAATCTCTTCCGCCAAGAAATCCAGCGCTTTTTTTATTTCACCTTCATTTTGCTGAGCTCTCTTGGGACCCATTTTCCCAGCCGATGATCGCTGAATCCGATCGTAGGGAAAAAAAAAAAAACACACATGAGAGAAATCCCTTTGTTTTCCTGAGCGCGAGGGGCGAGGGGCCAATTGCCAATTGCTACACCAGCTTCACCAGCTACTACTGGCAAATTCTCCTTATTTCTCACAAGTAGGTTCCCACTCCAGCGGCAGCATAAAAAAAGCTCAAAACGCCAGCTCCAAACTGCGTTCTAGCTGCGTTTATCTGCCTTTTAAACAGAAACGATCTGGGAGCCTTTACCCGTGCGTCCTTACCCGTCCTCACCCGGAACCAGAAGTTTTCATTGTTGTCCTTGTCAAAACGAGCATAGAAGTAATTTAGCTCATTGAGAAAGGGCACAGTCATGGCTATAGGTATGGAGTTGCTGGGCTTATAATCAGAGATAGCTTGAATGCCCTGCCACATACGTCGGGGTCAGAGTCCCCAAAATGTTCCTCCACCTTCAGCTTGTAGCTGTGCTTGGCCTTCTTGATGCCCCTCTTCAGATCTGCCCTGGATGAACTGTAGGCCTGTGCATCACCAGATCTAAAGGCATTGTTACGTGCTTTTAGCAGAAGCCGCACTTCTCTGTTCATCCACGGCTTCTGATTTGGGTACGTGGTGATCTGTCTTTCCGTGGTGACACTGTCAATAGTGGTGTTGATATGGTCCAGGACTGAGTGGGTGTAAGAGTTGATGTTTATGTGGGAGCCACAGGTAGCCTGAGAGGTGAACATACTCCAGTCTGTGTTCCTAAACTTCTCCTGGAGTACAGAGTCAACCCCCTCTGGCCACACTTTGATGGTCCTCACTGATGGCTTCACCCGGTTGATGAGCGGTACATACTTGAGGGTAAGGAACAAGGATAAGTGATCAGACTGACCTAGGTGGGGGAGGGGAGTTGCTGTGTAGGCTCCAACAATATTGGTGTAAACATGGTCCAATGTTTTGTCCCCTCTTGTGTGACAGGAGACATGCTGGTAGAATTTAGGAAGCACTGTCTTGAGGTTAGAGTGGTTAAAATCACCCGCCACAATAAATGCTGCCTCTGGGTGTGCAGTTTGTTGTTTGCTAATAGCTGCATGCAGTTCTTTCATAGCAAGCTTAGCATTAGCATCCGGAGAGATGCAAGCGGCTGTTATGATGGTACAAGTGAACTCGCGTGGCAGATAGAAAGGTCTACATTTAACCATGAGGAACTCCAGGTTAGCTGAGCAGTGTCTCTCAACAGTGACAGAGTTCGTGCACCAAGCCTTGTTAATATAAATGCACCCCCCCCCCCCCTTGTCTTACCGGAGTCAACTGCTGCTCTGTCTGCCCGGAGCGTGTGTAGGCCGGCTAGCTCAATAGCATTGTCGGGTATTCCACTGTGAAGCCATGTTTCCGTAAAAATCATGATATTACATGATAAGCCGTAGGCTCAAGGTCTCCATCCATCGGCCCAGACAGAGAACAGCCCCATGCCAAAGCAAGAAACTCAATGTCAACAAACTTAGGGAAGCCAGTGTTAGGGAAGATCTCTGAAATATTTTTTTGTCAGCACTTTCCGCTAACCACCAATAACTTCACTGCTGCTGAGAAGTGACAGAATTTCAGCTCATGTCTTTACAAAGCTGCTAAAGAAGTACTGGAGCACCCAAAGTGCAGGAATCAGGACTGGTTTGATGACTCTGACTCTCATATCTCAGCGCTCATTAAGGATAAGCAAAAAGCTTACCAGACCTTTTTTGCTAAGCCCAGATGCCAGAGAACCAAATTTGAGTTTGCTAAAGTGAAGGCAGAACTTCAATGCAAGCTTAGAGGCATGGAAGATGAGTGGTGGGATCAGAAAGCTGAAGAAATCCAGAAAATGGCAGACATGGGGGATATCAGGGGTTACTACCAAGCACTGAGGACTATTTATGATCACAGAGGAACTCAGTCCAGCCCTCTGTTTGCAGCTGATGTCACTACCCTCATGACCGAAAAGGGTGACATTCTTGATCGATGGAGAACACACTTTGATCAGCTCTTGAACCAAATATCAAATGCTGATATCTCAATACTTGATAGAATTCCACAGCGTCCAGTGCTTTTCAATGCTGATGACCCTTTGCTCATAGATGGAGTACGACAGACTGTACGAAGCCTTGCCTCCAATAAATCTCCCGGAATTGATTGTACCCATGCAGAGATCTACCAGAATGGAGGAGAACAGATGATCTGTACTCTATATACGGTGGGGTAAAAAAGTATTTAGTCAGCCACCAATTGTGCAAGTTCTCCCACTTAAAAGATGAGAGAGGTCTCCAATTTTCATCATAGGTATACCTCAACTATGAGAGACAAAATAAGAAAAAAAAAATTTCCAGAAAATCACATTGAAGGATTTTTAATGAATTAATTGGTAAATTCCTCGGTAAAATAAGTATTTGGTCAATAACAAAAGTTCATCTCAGTACTTTGTTATATACCCTTTGTTGGCAATGACAGAGGTCAAATGTTTTCTGTAAGTTTTCACAAGGTTTTCACACACTGTTGCCGGTATTTTGGGCCATTCCTCCATGCAGATCTCCTCTAGAGCAATGATGTTTTGGGGCTGTCGCTGGGCAACACAGACTTTCAACTCCCTCCAAAGATTTTCTATGGAGTTGAGATCTGGAGACTGGCTAGGTCACTCCAGGACCTTGAAATGCTTCTTACGAAGCCACTCCTTCATTGCCCGGGCGGTGTGTTTGGGATCATTGTCATGCTGAAAGACCCAGCCACGTTTCATCTTCAATGCCCTTGTTGGTGGAAGGAGGTTTTCACTCAAAATCTCACGATACATGGCCCCATTCATTCTTTCCTTTACACGGATCAGTCGTCCTGGTCCCTTTGCAGAAAAACAGCCCCAAAGTATGGTGTTTCCACCCCCATGCTTCACAGTAGGCATGGTGTTCTTTCTCCTCCAAACACGACAAGTTGAGTTTTTACCAAAAAGTTCTATTTTGGTTTCATCTGACCGTATGACATTCTCCCAATCCTCTTCTGGATCATCCAAATGCTCTCTAGCAAACTTCAGATTGGCCTGGACATGTACTGGCTTAAGCAGGGGGACACGTCTGGCACTGCAGGATTTGAGTCCCTGGTGGCGTAGTGTGTTTCTGATGTAGCCTTTGTTACTTTGGTCCCAGCTCTCTGCAGGTCATTCACTAGGTCCCCCTGTGTGGTTCTGGGATTTTTGCTCACCGTTCTCGTGATCATTTTGACCCCACGGGGTGAGATCTTGCGTGGAGCCCCAGATCGAGGGAGATTATCAGTGGTCTTGTATGTCTTCCATTTTCTAATAATTGCTCCCACAGTTGATTTCTTCACACCATGCTGCTTACCTATTGCAGATTCAGTCTTCCCAGCCTGGTGCAGGTCTACAATTTTGTTTCTGGTGTCCTTTGACAGCTCTTTGGTCTTGACCATAGTGGAGTTTGGAGTCTGACTGTTTGAGGTTGTGGACAGGTGCCTTTTATACTGATAACGAGTTCAAACAAGTGCCATTAATACAGGTAACGAGTGGAGGACAGAGGAGCCTCTTAAAGAAGAAGTTACAGGTCTGTGAGAGCCAGAAATCATGCTTGTTTGTAGGTGACCAAATACTTATTTTACTGAGGAATTTACCAATTAATTCATTAAAAATCCTTCAATGCGATTTTTTGGATTTTTTTTTCTCATTTTGTCTCTCATAGTTGAAGTATACCTATGATGAAAATTGGAGACCTCTCTCATCTTTTAAGTGGGAGAACTTGCACAATTGGTGGCTGACTAAATACTTTTTTGCCCCACTGTACACTACCTTTCAAAAGTTTGGGGTCACTTAGAAATTTCCTTATTTTTGAAAGAAAGGCACTGTTTTTTTCAATGAAGATAACTTTAAACTAATCAGAAATACACTCTATACCAGGGGTCACCAACCTTTTTGAAACCAAGAGCTACTTCAATGGGTATCGAGTCATGTGAAGGGCACCAGCTTGACACACTCCTCTAAAATAACAAATTGTGTGTGTGTGTGTGTGTGTGTGTGTGTGTGTGTGTATGTATGTATGTATATATATATATATATATATATATATATATATATATATATATATATATATATAGTATATACTGTATATATACACTACCGTTCAAAAGTTTGGGGTCACCCAGACAATTATTTTGTGTTTTCCATGAAAAGTCACACTTATTTACCACCATGAGTTGTAAAATGAATAGAAAATATAGTCAAGACATTGACAAGGTTAGAAATATTGATTTGTATTTGAAATAATATTTTTTTCCTTCAAACTTTGCTTTTGTCAAAGAATCCTCCATTTGCAGCAATTACAGCATTGCAGACCTAACATGATTGCACAAGGGTTTTCTAATCATCCATTAGCCTTCTGACGCAATGAGCAAACACATTGTACCATTAGAACACTGGAGTGATAGCTGCTGGAAACGGGCCTCTATACACCTATGTAGATATTGCACCAAAAACCAGACATTTGCAGCTAGAATAGTCATTTACCACATTAGCAATGTATAGAGTGTATTTCTGATTAGTTTCAAGTTATCTTCATTGAAAAAAAGTGCTTTTCTTTCAAAAATAAGGAAATTTCTAAGTGACCCCAAACTTTTGAACGGTAGTATATATATACATAAATAAATAATTATCAATAACTTAGAGTGGGTAACAGACAAGATCAATATTCAACACTTTATTTTTATTAATCTTAGCAATTGTTCAGATGATCCCTTCTACATTTCATAAAAAAATGTCCAGTTTTCACCAGTCCCTTTTAACCATAAAAAACTAAACCCTTTTAATTCATGAACTATGTTGAACCATGTTTGAAAAAGTTATGCAACATTTAAGAAAAATCAACTTTCATATTAAATAAATCTTATCACATTTTTAACTGAACAAATCTGCTGCAATTCTGCTCAAAATCTGTTACATTTAATAAACACACTTTTGTGTGTTCTTCTTCACTGGAATTATATCCATACAGTTCTTGCCAAGAATCATGCTTGAGCAACCAGCACTGTCCTTTCATGAGAAGAAACTAAACAAGCACTGAGAGTGCTTATATGCACGGTGGCGCAGTGGTTAGCACCGCGGCAGCAGTTTACCCTCGGCCGGGGGATCGCGGGGATCGTGGGTTCGATCCTGGCCAACAGTGATCTGTGTGGAGTTTGCATGTTCTGGTGGTGCATGTTCTCGTTTTTCATGCAAAAACATGCAGGTTAGGGAGTTAAGGGGCGCTTGCACACGCAGCGGCTGGTGGCTTGTTACCGGACTGCAGAACAAATCTACCTACTAGTGATGGGTTGGTCACGAATGAAACGGCTCTTAGAGCCGGCTCTTTGAAGTGAACAACGGGAGCCGGCTCCTTATTGGGAGCCGTGATTTTTTTTGTTTTTTTTCCTTTCTCTCACCCTCTCTCTCTCTCACTTTTTTTTCTCTTCAAGCCACACGTGATTGGTCAATATATGTTTGTGCCTGCTTTGTGTTTGCACTGAGGGGGGAGGGGCGGTAGTTACACTAGCAGTAGCAGTAGCACAGTACAGAGCAGGAGGGAGAGAGAAAGAGAGCCAGGGGAAACAAGAAGAGACAACATCGACACATTAGAAAGGTATAGTAAAGAAAATGAGTGACAACAGGAAAAGAAGCAAAATCTGGAACCATTTCAATTTTATTGACAATACAAAGGCAGAGTGTAGAGTCTGCCAGAAAATCCCTCAGCAAATGCAATACTGGAAGTGAGATCCTACATTGATGAGCCCCTTTGCCAGAGAAGTGCAGACCCACTGAGCTGGTGGGAGACCAAGGCTTCAATTTATCCACATCTTACCCAGGTGATGACACGGAGACTGTGCATTGTGGCAACATCAGTCCCCTCTGAGAGAATCTTCTCCAAAACAGGGCAGATAATTACTGACAGAAGAAACCGGATCAGCTCCTCAAAGCTGAGGCACTTGGTATTTCTAAATGCCATCCTTTACCTTAATTAAAGATCTGGGTGTTCATTTTTTTCTTTTTGTTTTGCATATTTTAATTTATATTTTATTGTGTTGTGGTTTGCAGTGTTTTGTGTTGTTTCACTTTAAATTTGTTTAAAAGGAAAAAGCTGAAAATTTAAAGAGCTAAAAGTTGAATTGTAAATGGTTGGTTTTTGTATTTTATAATTTACTTTTTACATTTTATGTGGAGTGAATAAATAAAAGCATATTTATATAATAAACATATATAAATAAAAAACACTTTTTTACATTAGTAATTCATTTTGTGCATAATTTTATATTGTTATTGATAATAAATTAAATTAATAAATTAAAGCAACAAAACAACCCGAAGAGCCGCTTGGGAGCCGAAAGAGCCGGCTCTTTTTAGTGAGCCGAGCCGAAAGAGCCGGTTCTCTAAAAAGAGCCGGAATTCCCATCACTACTACCTACGGGTACAAGATAAGTCCAAAAAAAAAAAAAAAGAGTGGGTAGTGAAGTGGCGCTTCGCCATCGCCCCGCAAATGAAATACATGCAGCTTCCTTTCACGGTAGTAAAAAAGAACTCTTCCTCCCGCTCACTTTGAAAATGATAAATTTTCTGTCTTTTTTTTGCCATGTTTTTGGGCTTGGAAACCGCACTGCGCCCACCATCTTAACTGCCCGCTAGCTAAGCTTACGCTCCACAAGCGCGAAGGTTTTGTCATGCGCACAATACTGACCTTTGAACTAGGTCAGAGTTCACCTTAACTTTACGTATAATAAACCATAGATATAAAAGGCTAGATTGGCAGTAGGTCACTGGAGCGTGAGATTTCCGGCCGCCATATTGGTACAGGAATCACAACAAATCCATAGCTCAGCTTAACGCACAACACTCTGATTAAGTCTTCAGTTCTGTCACCATGGGATGAGACGCCGGGTTTTCCGGCGCTCAGACCATGTCCCTTCTCATCGCTGTCTCTCATTGGGCAGCGTCTCTGCGGGCTCCCAGCTGTCAGTGTTACAGGACGGCTGGGGCCCAATTAATCCTCATCAGCTGAGGCGCTGCTAATGAGGATAAAAAGGAGCAGCTTCGATCACTCGGGGCTGCGACTTAAGCACTGTTATGCTGGAACCCTTACGGTAAGTGTCGAGTATTTGTTTTTAAATAATTTAATGGCGTGTTGTCAAAAATAAAGGTAAAAACTCTGATTTTCATTTGGGAGGTCACTGATTTCTGTACATGCATGACTGCCATGAGTGTAATATACGTATATTGTAATTCAGTATCGATAGTTATGGCAATATTTCTCATGTAATATTGGTATGCAGTGATCCCTCGCTACTTCGCGCTTCACCTTTCGCGCCCTCAGTGCATCGCGGATTTTTCAAAAAATATTCATCAAAAATTCAAAATTGAGAAATAATGGGCGGGCGCTAGCAGAAGGCAGGGAGACTACATTAGAACATCAGGTGTCAACACGGAGAGCAGCACAACTCTCTGTTCGCTGTTGTCGTGTTGGCTGGACTCGGAAATCTCGCAAGCTGATTGGCCGAGACGTCTCACCCACCTCCTCTCCCTGCCGAGCACCCATGAAGGGAAGAAAGACCGCATTCATTGCTTTTTATCGCTCGTGTTACTTAGTCTCGCCGCGTGGAACTTTTTGCTGTTCTCTTGTGCCATTTTGTGCGAAATAGTCTTCCCGTCGAGGCACTACGCCGCCTCCTGCAGCTTCAGCTCTATCGGAAGCTGCCCTCGATGATCCTGCGCCTCCAGCATCTCACGATGAGGCGTCACCTGAGGAGCAGTAAAGCTCTCATAAACCTGTGCAGTAAATCATTTTCATCTTGAGTTACGTATCTTGTTATAAGAATAAAAGAGTTCTAAAAACATATTTATGTACACTTTGTTTACATCTACGTATGTATGTACACGTACACACACACACACGTATCATATGAGAGTGAGAGAATGAACGTACGTATTGTTTATGGATGACGTCATTGGGGTGACGCTACTTCGCGGTTTTTCACTTTTCGCGGTCGGTTCTGGAACCCATTAACCGCGATAAGTGAGGGATCACTGTACAGTGTTACATTGTGTTCTTTGTTACTGGGTCAGTATTGGTAGCCAATATTATCAACAATGAACTTTGGGTTCTTGTAACTAGTTTGGTAGTTACTCAAATAGCGTGAGGATAGTTTTTCTTTTTCCTGCATACACTTGGCCTAATGAAAGATTTAGGTTTATCAAACCGTCTTTACACAATAATTACACATATATGTGTACAAACATCTACCTCCTGTATCAGACCAACATCATGAAGGTTTGCAGATAGTAATTTACAGATATGTTATTTGAAAATTGAAACTTTACAGATAGAATTTTACAGTACCTATTTCGCATTTGTCTATTACAGGGAGGGGGTACAAGAAGATCTGGTGATGATTAATGCAGTCATATCTCTTAGACATTACTATTTCTGTCTTATATTACATTTTGCCTGACATTACTATAAATATTTGCTATGATGGATAGGAGGGGACAGGGTGGATATTACGTGTGATGAAGATGATGATGATGATGATGATGATGATGATGATGATGGTGATGACGATGGGCTGGGCTCTGGGTTAAATTAATAAAGCCTACATCTACTGCTTTAAACTGTGTTTTGATTCAATTAACACTTCACCTCACTTTGCAATTGATTAATATGAGCTTGCTGCTTTCATGTTGAGTGCATTATTCTATGCAATAAATTTAATAAATTTGTAATGAACATTGGTGTATTGTATAAATTTGTTATGTGGGCCTAAAATCAATAAGAATTTCAAATTGATTTTAAACAACTGCTATACAGATCCAGGTAGATGGGGGGGGGGGGGTGTATAATGTCTGTCTAGTTAAATGAAGAAACTTGAATAATTGATTTGTAATTTTTTTATTCTCTTTATTTATTTCAAAGTTTACATATCTAGGCCAATTTGTATAGCA
This sequence comes from Pholidichthys leucotaenia, assembly GCA_020510985.1. Lineage (NCBI taxonomy): Eukaryota > Metazoa > Chordata > Actinopteri > Cichliformes > Pholidichthyidae > Pholidichthys > Pholidichthys leucotaenia. Next base: position 179,163,088 of record CM035839.1, on the reverse strand, counting down.
CAGGCTGAAATATTTCTTTGATAAACATTTTTGACAATTGTGGGGGGGGGGGCAATAAGCTGGTTGCCTGGAGTGGCAAATATAACAAATGCAGCCCAGGACAAAGTATGAATTAATCAATTTCGGCCATATATTTATGCATAAATGGCCACAATGGAAGAGGTAGGCTTAATTATTAATCAGGGGGTATGGTAACTTCTTTTTCAGCTCATTTGACAGTTCTTGATTGAGACACTGCAAAATGTCGTAATTTAATAATTATGAAGCTCTTAAACACCTAATATTTATGCAGATTATGCTGAAAGTAAACCACTATGCGCTGTGTTGTACTGTGATGTAAACATGTTCACTGAAGCCTGTCAAACGTTTAACAAAGGAGAATGACCCAAGCAGGTGTCTGCACTGGACCACAGGGATGTGCTACACATATCCTGTACCAAGATGGCGGACGCGCGTCACGCTCCCGCGACCACGGACTGGCCCAGCGCTGCCAATCTAGCCTTTTATATCTATGTAATAAACATATTTTCATTTTTTTTATTTTTAAGACATCGTCATTTTAAAATCTATATAAATGCAAGTGTGATTTTAAAAAATATAAAAAATATAAAATAAAAAATAGCGGCAGAAAAAATTACATCTGCAGCTCACTTGCGAGTTGTGCTATTTTTAGAACAGGCCTGCAGGCGACACATGTGGTCCCTGCGGGCGACATGGTGCCCGCGGGCACCGCGTTGGTGACCCCTGCTCTATACATTGCTAATGTGGTAAATGACTATTCTAGCTGCAAATGTCTGGTTTTTGGTGCAATATCTACATAAGTGTATAGAGGCCCATTTCCAGCAACTATCACTCCAGTGTTCTAATGGTACAATGTGTTTGCTCATTGCGTCAGAATTCTCCAGATTACCTCAACAAATTAATAGCTAGAATGCCAAAGGTCTGCAATGCTGTAATTGCTCCAAATGGAGGATTCTCTGACGAAAGCAAGTTTGAAGGAAAAAAATTATTATTTCAAATACAAATCATTATTTCTAACCTTGTCAATTTCTTGACTATATTTTCTATTCATTTTACAACTCATGGTGGTAAATAAAAGTGTGACTTTTCATGGAAAACACAAAATTGTCTGGGTGACCCCAAACTTTTGAACGGTAGTGTACATGCTATCAGCCATTTGGAATGAAAGGCTTGTACCACAAGATTTCAAAGATGCTGTTGTCATTCCCATCTTCAAGAAGAAAGGTAACAAGCAAGAATGTGGTAACTACAGAGGCATTTCACCTTTCTAAGTCACTGGCAAAGGATTTGGCAAAGTGATTTTGGAGCGCCTCAAACCTATCGTAAATGCAGTTCTCCCTGAATCACAGTGTGGCTTTTGTAAATCTAGATCAACCACTGACATGATCTTCACATTGTGCCAGCTGCAGGAGAAAGCTTTGGAGAAGAACTTGCCCCTGTACATCGTGTTCATTGACTTCACCAGTGCTTTTGATACAGTAAACAGGGAGTGTCTCTGGTCTTTCCTGCATCGCTATGGCTGTCCTGAGGGCATTGTCAGCTTCATCTCTCAGTTTCACACTGGTATGACTGCCCAAGTCTCTCTCAACAACACACTCTCGGACCAGTTCACCATGAATCAAGGTGTCAAGCAAGGTTGTGTGTTAGCTCCGTCCCTGTTCTCTATTTACCTTAGTGCTGTATTAGAACTCTGTCCAAAGCATGGCAGCATCTGTCTCAGAACATGCTCAGATGGAAAATTGTTCAACACCAGTTGTCTTAAGGCCAAGACCCTGACCAGAACTGTCTGTGTTTGCGAGCTTCTCTATGCAGATCATGCTGCCATAGTGTCACACTCTGAGACTGAGCTTCAGATCATGCTCTATTCCTTCCACTCAGTTGCTCAAAGCCTTTGTCTTACTATTAACACCAGAAAGACTGAGGTCCTATTCCAGCCTCCTAAACATAGTGCCAACGCTGACCCAGAGCTGTCCCTCAACGGAAACTCACTTCAGACTGTGCACAGCTTTACTTATCTTGGCAGCACAATCTCCAGTGATAATAGCCTGGACAAAGAAGTGGAAAGGCACATCAGTGCAGCCGCAGCAGCATATGGGAAGCTGCAGTCAAAAGTATAGAATAGACATGGCATCCGGCTAGAGACTAAGTGCAAGGTGTACCGTGCAGTGGTCCTCACCTGCCTGCTCTACTCCTGTGAAACCTACACCTTGTATTGTTGTCATGTTAAGAGACTCCAGCGTGCTCAGATGAACCAGTTGAGACATCTCCTTAAGATCCACTGGCAAGATAGGATTACTGAAGTCGAAGTAAGAAGACGAGCAGGCATACCCAGAGTTGAGGCACTACTCTCACAAAGTCAACTGCAATGGACTAGCCATGTAGTCCGTATGGATGACTCGTGGCTTCCTAAGGCTGTCTTTTATGGTGAACTTGATAGTGGTACAAGAAACAGAGGCAGACCCAAGCTCAGATTTAAGTACGCTCTCAAAAGACATCTGAAGACCTGCGCCATCGATGTTGACTCCTGGGCGGTCAGATCAAGTGACCGTCTCTGTTGGAGATCTGTTGTCAGAAGCTGTCTCCCTGATCAATGACCGTCTAGCTGAGGAGACAGCTGAGCGCAGTCAAAAACGTGCTGCAAAGACCGCCTCAGCTGTTGATCTTCAAGCTCATATCTCTTGCTTCCCCTGCCACCATTGCGGCAGACGATGCTCCCACCATATTGGACTGTACACCCATGAACGACACTGCCGAAGTCGTCATACGCCACAGGAGTGACAGCCGAAGAAAGAAAAGCTCCTGTGTTGTTGTCCCCGGAGCCAACGTTTTTTGTTTCATTATCTCTTGAGTTTAAAGTTTCTACGTTGCCTCCTGAGTTTAAAGATCTTATGTTATTTCCTAAGTTTAAAGCCCCTGAGCAAAAGGCTCCACTGTTACTGTTCCCCGAGCTCAGGGTTCCAGCATCACCTTGCACTCCGGTCTGGTGACCTAGGAATTCGGGAAGGCCACCTGACCCGCCATGTTCTCTGGGTTGGGATCCATTGGACTTTGGAAGGCCTCTTGACACACCCTGTTTCATAATCTGGTGGCCTAGGGACCTGGGCAGGCCACTTGATCCACTTTTCACTCTGGTTTGGGGCTCCATGGACCTGGGTAAGCTCCCTGATTGACTTTGTTCCCCAGTCCAGTCTGTCTGAGAACTTTAAAGAGACCTCCTGTTGGACATGTTTGTTTTTTGCTTTTTCTCGCTCTGTTAGATTCCTGTATTCTATTTCTTCCCATTGTGCCTTGCCCCCTCCTTCCGCCCATTATGGTGTTGCTATGTTTTCTGTTTTTTGTTTTTTTGTTTTTTTTAGGGTTGTCTGGAATCCACCCTTTAAAGGGGGGATTATGTCATGATCGAGGCACGGCCAGGGACTGTGCCCATGCCTTATGTTCATTTTTGTCTTTGCTTTTCCATAAGCATTATCATTATTGTTATTAAGTGTCCTTGTGTTCTCTCTTCATTGTCTGTCATGTCTTTTCATCCCCTGTTGTCTGTCTTATAAGCTACATTCCGACCTACAGTGTACTTCATCTGTATTCCCTACTTCCTGCTCCGTTCTCAGGGAATATCAGTTACAGACGTGGACAAAATTGTTGGTACCCCTCTGTTAATGAAAGAAAAACCCACAATGGTCACAGAAATAATGAATCTGACAAAAGTGGTAATAAATAAAAATTCTATTAAAATTAACCAATGAAAATTAGACAATGCTTTTGAATTGTGGTTCAACAGATTTATTTTCGATGTCAAGGTACATCAGTGTCAGATTGCACCATCCATCGTTGTTTGAGCCCAAGTGGACTTTATGGGAGACGACCAAGGAGGACACCACTGTTGAAAACAAATCATAAAAAAGCCAGTCTGGAATTTGCCAAACTGCATGTTAACAAGCCACAAAGCTTCTGGGAGAATGTCCTATGGACAGACGAGACAAAACTGGAACTTTTTGGCAAGGCACATCAGCTCTGTGTTCACAGATGCAAAAATGAAGCATACCAAGAAAAGAACACTGTCCCTACTGTGAAACATGGAGGAGGTTCTGTTATGTTGTGGGGCTGCTTTGCTGCATCTGGCACAGGGTGTCTTGAATCTGTGCAGGGTACAATGAAATCTCAAGACTATCAAGGTATTCTAGAGAGAAATGTGCTGCCCAGTGTCAGACAGCTTGGTCTCAGTCGCAGGTCATGGGTCTTGCAACAGGATAATGACCCAAAACACAGCTAAAAACACCCAAGAATGGCTAAGAGCAAAACACTGGACTATTCTAAAGTGGCCTTCTATGAGCCCTGATCTAAATCCTATTGAACATCTGTGGAAGGAGCTGAAACGTGCCGTCTGTAGAAGGCACCCTTAAAACCTGAGACAACTGGAGCAGTTTGCTCATGAGGAGTGGGCCAAAATACCTGCTGAGAGGTGCAGAAGTCTCATTGACAGTTACAGAAATCGTTTGATTGCAGTGATTGTCTCAAAAGGTTGTGCAACAAAATATTAAGTTAAGGGTACCATCATTTTTGTCCAGGCCTGTTTGATGAGTTTGTTTTTTAAAGTAATTCTGTTGAACCACAATTCAAAAGCATTGTCTGATTTTCAATGGTTAATTTTCATAGAATTTTTATTTATTACCACTTTTGTCAGATTCAAGTTATTTCTGTGACTATTGTGGGTTTTTCTTTCATTAACAGAGGGGTACCAACAATTTTGTCCACGTCTGTAAGTTAACTGCCCTTTACAAAATTTCTCCATTTGAAACACCTTGTAACCATCGGCTCCCTCCTCTGTATTTCACCACCATCTCGCTGTCCTGATACATGTCCTGCAACCACCCTCACATGCTTGTCTGCCCTCTTGACTTCCTCATTCAGTACCACACTTCCTCTTTTAGCACCCTATGCTATGCTTTCTCTAGCTCCACAAAGACACAGTTCAGCTCCTTCTGACCTTCTCTATACTGTACTTCTCTATAAACAGTCTTTAAGCAAACATTGAATCTGTAGTAGATTGAAGATTGAAGATTCCTTATTGTCATTCAACATGTTTACATGACAAACAAAATTACAATCCACAGGGTCAATAATAAAGCTAGTAAAAAAATAATATATAATACTATAGAGGTAATAAAAGACTATAGGTGGAATAAAATAATTAAAAATGAAAGGCATTTAAAAAATTATTGCACATTATACTGTTATGATAATTCACCGGTCTATTGCACATACTTAGAGCTTCACACACACACACACACACACACACACACACACACACACACACACACACACACACACACACACACACACACACACACACACACACACACACAAAATAGGCAGCTCGGACAGTTGTCCTAGTTGTAACCACAATTGTATAGTCTCACAGCATCAGGGTTACAGCTCCTACTGAGCCTGGTGGTCCCTCGCCCATGGACAAACAGGCAGTGAGCAGGATGGGTGGGGTCTTTCATAATGGAAGAGGTCCTTTTTTTGCTCCTGCTGCAGTAGATGTCACTCACTGTGGGCAGTTTGCTACTAGTGATCTTCTGTGCAGACTTCACTACCCTCTGCAGGGCCTTTCTGTCTGCAACTGAACAGTTACAGTACCACACAGTGATAAAGGAGGTGAGGATACTGTCCACTGCTCCCCGGTAGAAGGCTGTTAGGACTGACCTGTTCAGCCCTATCTGCTTCAGTCTGCGGAGAAGGTAGAGGTGTTGGTGGGCCTTCTTCACCAGGCAGGACATGTTTTCCATCCAAGTGAGGCAATCTGGACCTCAAGGTATTTGTAACTGGAGACCGCTTCAACAGCTGCTCCACTGATGTAGGGGGGAGATGGACTGGTTCTCTTTGTCCTATAGTCCACAATCATTTCCTTAGTTTTCTGCACATTAATGCAGAGACTGTTGCTCCTACATCAGCCCTCCAGATGTGTCACCTCCCGTCGATATTCACTCTCATCATCGCAGGAAATGAGTCCCACCACTGTACTGTCCATGAACTTGAAAATATGACAGTTCAAATGCATGACATAGCAGTCATACGTCAGTAGTGAAAACAGAAGGGGACTTAGAACACATCCCTGGGGGAGTAGGTGTTAAGGGTGATTGTGGAGGACGTGAGATTGTGGATTCTGACTGACTGGGGTCTGTTAGTCAGAAAATCTAATACCCAGTTGCAGATAAATGGGCTAAGGCACAGTGTAACCAGTTTGTTAATTAGACTCTATGGAATAACTGTTAAATGTTGAGGAAAAGTCCAAAAAAAGCAGCCTAACACATAAATCCTTGAGCTCCAGGTGAGTAAGGGCCCGGTGAATGACAGAGAAAATGGCATCAGCGGTGAAGTGGTTTTCTCTGTAAGTGTACTGATGAGGGTCCACAGTCAAGTCAATGTTATCCTTGATGTGAGCCATCAATAGTTGCTTAAAGCACTTTGTGACAATCGGCGTGACAGCCACTGGCTGATAGTCATTCAGGTCTGAAACCTTTGAGGATTTTGGGATGGGGATGAGGGTGGCCGTCTTACAACATATTTTTTTTTTTTTTGTACTTATTTTGTACCCGTAGGTAGATTTGTTTTGCAGTCTGGTGACAAGCCACCAGCTGCCGGTCTCTGTGTGCGCAAGCGCCCCGTATCCCTAACCTGCATGTTTTTAGCATGTGGGAGGAAACCGGAGAAATCCCAGAGTAAACCCACACAACACGAGGAGAACATGCAAACTCCACACAGATCACTGTTGGCCGGGGGCAGGGATCGAACCCACAATCTCATGATCCCCGCAATCCCCTGGCCGAGAGTAAAACTGTGCTGCCGCAGTGCTAACCACTGCGTCACCGTGCAGCCATATTTGCACTCTCCCTTGTGAGAGGGAGGTATTGAAGATGTCCATCATCACCTCTGATAGTTGGTGTGCATAGTCACACAGGACCCGGCCCGGAATGTTGTCTGGTCCAGCAGCTTTGTGGGTGTTGACTCCATGCAGTACCCTCCTGACGTCTGCAGTGGTTATGTTAAAAGGCTGCTCGTTGGATGGGAGGGTGAGGTGAGTGCAGGGAGTAGTATTTCTGGCTTCAAAGTGAACAAAGAAACTATTAAGGGCATCAGGAAGAGAAGGGTCATGAGGGCACTCTTCTCCTTTGCTGTTATAGTTTGTAATGTTCTTAATGCCTCTCCACATACTGCTGGGGTCTCTTGAGAAGAAGTGGCCCTCAATTTTTTGAGCATATGAGGCTTTTGCTTCCCTGATGTCTACTGTTAAGTTTCCTCTTGCTTCCCTGAGCACCTGCTCATCACCAGACCTGAACACTTTGTCCCGGGTCATCAGAAGAGAGCGGACCATGGCATTCATCCATGGCTTTTGATTAGCCCGGATAGGGATGCTGCTGCTTGCTGATTGTCACCTCTCTTCTTAACCTGGCCTCAACTCTTTCCCATATAGTGAGTGTGGCTGATCAACTTTTTACTACTGTAGTTACTACAGCTCTGAGCATCACCCTTGCCCTTTGCCATACACCTAGACTACAAATACTCCTGTCTACTTTCTTTATCTCCCTGACTATCCCACTTTTTCTTTGCCAACCTCTTCCTTTGCATGCTTTCCCATACTTCATCATTCCACTGCCAAGTCTCCTTATCTTCTTTCCTCTGTCAGAGGATGCACCAAATATTGCACCTTTCTAGCCATTTCCCTCTGTACTTTAGCTATACATGCACAGTTCACTAGTAATTCTTCATACAACCTAGAGTCTGTCTCAACTCCTTCATGAACTCTGTGACACACTCTTCCTTTTGTAACTTCCACCATTTAATGCTTGGCTCTGCCTTCACATCCTTCCCCTTCTTACTTTCAAAGTCATCCTACAGAATACCATGTAAAGCTACCAAATTACATTCTTCCCTGATACCACCTTGCAGTCTCCTATCTCTTTCATATTTCTCCTTCTGCATAAGATGTAGTCCACCCTTGTGCACCTTCCTCAAATCTTGTAAGTCTCCCTGTGTGCCTCTCTCTTCTTCAAATACATTTTCACCACAGTCATTTTCATCCTTTTAGCAAAATCCACAACCGTCTGTCTTTCCACATTTCTCTTTCTCTACCCAGCACCTCCTCATCACCTCTGTCCCCTTCACCTAGTACAAACCCATTAAAGTATGCTTCTCTCACCCCCCTCCCCATTTCCCCTGGGAACACTCTCCACCACTTCATCCAACTTACTCCAGAATTCTCCTTAATCTTATACCTGGCATAAAACTTGTGGGACATGCACGCTAACAGCATTTAACATCACACCTTCATTTTGTAGCTTCAAACTCATGATCCTTTCTGACTTCCTCTTAACCTCCTGATCACTTCCTTCAAGTTTACCCTTACACCATTTCTCTTCCTACAGTGGTGTGAAAAAGTGCTTGCCCCCTTCCTGATTTCTCATTTTTTTTGTATGTTTGTCATAGGTTTGTCAGGTTTTTATATTGTGTATTTCTAATTTTGTTTGCATTGATGTATGTGGATATTGTTTATACTGTTTTCATTTTGTTTTTTTCCTCATCTTTTTCTCTTTTTCTCTGTTTCTTTTCTCTACAGCCCATCCAGGGACAAGAGTTGCAAATTAGCTTAATGCTATACACTCTCTGTGCAACACATCAGATTCTTTTTTTTGTTTATGTTTATTGCACTGTCCCTGACAAATAAACATATAAATAAATAAATAAATAAATACTTAAATGTTTCAGATCATCAAACAAATTTAAATATTAGACAAAGATAACACAAGTAAACACAAAATGCAGTTTTTAATTGAAGGTGTTTATTATTAAGGGTAAAAAAAAAAAACAACCAAAAAAAAACTACATAACCCTGTGAGAAAAAAGTGATTGCCCCCCTGCTTAAGAACATAAAGACTCGGCTCAGTTTTGACAGAAAACATCTTAATGATCCGCAAGACTTTTGGGAAAATACTCTGTGAACTGACGAGACACAAGTTGAACCTTTTGGAAGGTGTGTGTCCCATTACATCTGGCGTAAAAGTAACAGCATTTCAGAAAAGAAACATCATAACAACAGTAAAATATGGTGGTGGTAGTGTGATTGTCTGGGGCTGTTTTGCTGTTTCAGGACCTGGAAGACTTGCTGTGGTAAATGGAACCATGAATTCTGCTGTCTACCAAAAAATCCTGAAGGAGAATGTCCGGCCATCTGTTTGTGACCTCAAGCTGAAGCGCACTTGGGTTCTGCGGCAGGACAATGATCCAAAACACACCAGCAAGTCCACCTCTGAATGGCTTAAGAAAAACAAAATGAAGACTTTGGAGTTGCCTAATCAAATTTCTGACCTGAATCTGATTGAAATGCTTTGGCATGACCTTAAAAAGGCTATTAATGCTCGAAAGCCCTCCAATGTGGCTGAATTACAACAATTCTGCAAAGATGAGTGGGCCAAAAACCCTTCACAGCACTGTAAAAGACTCATTGCCAGTTACAGTATCACATGTGCTTGATTGCAGTTGTTGCTGCTAAGGGTGGCCCAACCAGTTATTAGGTTTAGGGGGCAATCACTTTTTTACACAGGGCCATGTAGGTTTGGATTTTTTTCCCCCCTTAATCATGAACACCTTCATTTAAAAACTACATTTTGTGTTTACTTGTGTTATCTTTGTCTAATATTTAAATTTGCTTGATGATCTGAAACATTTAAGTGTGACAAACATACAAAAAAAAAAGAGAAATCAAGAAGGGGGCAAACACTTTTTCACACCACTGTATCTACAATATGGTAGAACTCTTTAAATCCACCTCCAACACTCCTAAATTTGTGTTCCTTCCATTTGGTTTCTTGTACACACAGTTTATCGTCCTTCCTCCTCTCCATTATATCAGTGAATTATCTCCCTTTACCAGTCATAATCCCTACATTTAAAGTCTGTACTCTCATCTCCACACCTCTCTTTACTTTTCTCTCTCATGCCTTGTCCTGCTCACCCTCCTCAATCTTCAACCACCAATTTTCACCAGCACCCTGTTGTTTAACAGCACTGGTGGCGGTCGTTGTTAACCTATGCCTCAACCAAAATGGTATGGCAGTCTCATTTGATATCATCTGCATGTTTGATTTGGGAAAGATTTTATGCTGGATGCTCTTCCTCATGCAACCCTCCACATTTACCCAGGCATATGACTGACACTAGGACTACACTGGCTTGTGCTCTCCCCTATGGCTGGGATGGGGGGCTTGTTGTTTTTGTTACATCACAGACCGCAGAGAGTGGAATCTACCTGTTTCTTTCAGAGTTTAACTAAATAATAATAATGTGTATTTATTGGCAAAATAAGTGTTTTGATATCCATATATAAATGCACAAAATCTGTGTGTGTGTGTGTGTGTCTGTCTGTCTGTCTGTCTCTGTCTGTTCCACGCATATCTCTTGAACCGTTCACCAGACTGACCTAAGATTTTATATGTGTTTTGCTGAGGTTACAAGGGTTTGTATCCCCAAGTATGGAGTCACTCAGTCAAAATATGTAATTTTCATCAATAAAAGTTTAGCCACCACTCAGTCACTGCTCTGTCTCTTCATGCCCTGGCTTCAGAAAGTGTGGACGGGGCTTTGTATTGACTCCATGCTGATTGGATAATACGCTGCATCACGGCCATGCTGATTGGATAGTACATGGCGTCACGACCATGCTGACTGGATAATACACGGCATCACGACCATGTTGATTGGATAATACGCTGCATCACGACCTGTCAGTCACCACAATGTGCACTGGACAAAACAAGGAAGTGAAAAATCACAAATCTAACTAGAAAAAGATAATACCGAAGATTTAATGCTTAAAAAAATTAGAACATGGCAGGAGAAGCAGTGGCCTGACAGGACCTGGCTCAAAGGCACGCTAACTGATGGCAATAAAAAAAGTTCTTTTCAATAAAGTGATAAAAAAAACCCAAGATAATGCTTGGAGTGTGCTTTTGCTCAGAGGCACAGCCAACAGCAAAGTGTGATTTATCATGGAAAACAGTTGAGCTCTGCACTTCGAGTGATTGGCTGATTGGATCTACCTCCTCCGGTGTTCTGATATTTTGGCATATCTATCAGAACAGCACTGAACAGCTGATGGTAAAGACTGCAGTAAAAACAACAACAAAAAAAAACATGGGGGGAGGGCTAAACAGTGAGTGGGATCTTTATCCTCTAGCTTGAAAGTGCTCAGACACAGGTCCCATTATACGATCAAGTACGTGTGTTTTGCTCTGTGTTTGTGTGTATACGCTGCAGGCAGCACCTGAGCAGAGCTCTGTACGGGTTTTTCCTGTAAACCAACGCTGCAAATATGCCATTATATGGTAGCTCCAAATTGAAAACCCGTTCAATAAGTTACACATAGGTTCAAAGAGCGTTACTCATATGTTACAAATATTTTTTGGGTACATTAGACATTAATCTCTACGTATTTCAACTTTTGAGTAATTATGAGTAGCTGACAAGTAATATGTGTGAATGAACACAACTTCCCTACAACCTTTGCTGCGTATTAACCAAGTCCACTTTGGCTCAAACAATGACGGATGGTGCAATCTGACACTGATGTACCTTGACCTTGGAGTTCACCATGAATGTGTTTAGAGGTTGTTCTGGGCTCTTTTGTTACCATTTGTATTATCCGTCTCCACCTGTGGCCACGTCCAGGGAGGTTGGCTACAGTCCCGTGGGACATAAATTTCTGAATAATATTTGCAACTGTAATCACAGGAACATCAGGCTGCTTGGAGATGGTCTTATTGCCTTTACCTTTAACATGCTTGTCTGTAATTTTCTTTCTAATCTCCTGAGACAACTCTCTTCTTTGCTTCCTCTGGTCCATGTTTAGTGTGGTACACACCATGACACCAAACAGCACAGTGACTACTTGTCACCCTTTAAATAGGCCGACTGACTGATTACAAGTTTGTAGACACCTGTGATGTTGATTAGAGGACACATCTTGGTTGAACATGTCCCTATGGTCACATTATTTTCAATCTTTTCTAGGGGTACCAACATTTTTGTCCAGGCCTGTTTCATGAGTTTGTTTTATAAAGTAATTCTGCTGAACCACAATTCAAAAGCACTGTCTGATTTTCATTGGTTAATTTTCATAGAATTTTTATTTATTACCACTTTTGTCAGATTCAAGTTATTTCTGTGACCATTGTGGGTTTTCTTTCATTAACAGAGGGGTACCAACAATTGTGTCCACGGCTGTAGCAATTCTTGTCTTTTCATCTACAGTGTGTTGCATTTGGCTCTTTCAAGTTCCATGGTTTCCAGAAACATTGATGTACTAGTGTTGGGCCACCATGATAAGAATAGTGACTGAAAATAAGGTACCTTTTGCTTTTAACTGACACTTGTGCAATTCTGCAACACATGACACACCAATGACCATCTCCAAAACCAAGAGAGTGAGAAGGAAAATATCTGCTGAAAACTTTGTGTTCACACCTAAGTTAATAATGCAGCCACAATGACCTTTAAGTTCTGTTGCTACAGAAACAGTCAAGTCCAAGAAGACAAATGAAATTAAAATATGAGTAAAAAAGAAATGACTCCTTCCCCCTGCAGTCTCCTCTACAGTCACACAAAAGTTCTCCTTGTCTGATGCTGAATTGACTGGTTTGGCATCCTGCTCATCTCCTAATGATGATGTTTTACAATTAGCTGTGAAAACTGTGCAAATGTTTTCCCTCTTTTTGGCAAGTGTTCCACTTGGCAAAGAGCACCATGTTTAGAGAGTGCATGTTCTTGGCCAAATCAACATTTATGATAGACTATCCCAGATGGGATGTTGCAGATGGTCGCATGATCTGGCCTCTTCTGGGACAGTTTCAGGCCTACCCAAACAGTGTGCAATAATTTGCAAGAAATAACAAAGAAGATGAAAGAAAAGGAGATATCCATGAAAGTGTATGTGTGCGTTTTGTATTGCTTGTATTGTTTTCAGTGCAACCAGTGCATTTTAAAGAAAAACTAAATTATTTTTTGCATACCTTTAAGAAGAAGTCCTCAAATATATTCACATATTCTGCATCACTTCTTCTCTGCACCATTTCTGTGTAACCCATAATTGCACACATATGCGTGCACACACATACACAGGCAAGATCATTCATATCCGTTCAGACATTTACTGCAGCTGTTATGTTTGTGGCACAGACTAACTGCAGCGTTAATCATTTCTGCATGGTGGAGAAATGTGCCCATCCCTCTCACCCATCTCACAATTAATCCACATCCTCCATGCTTGGAAGGGTTAACATCGTGGGACGACAAATTATTCCCAACCATCCAGGAACCCATGTAAGTGCCTCCTCTGCTACACACGGATTGATCGATTGCTTTGTTTATCAGTCATAAAACTATTAACAATCAATCTTTTCTCCCCTTTATCTTCTTTCCCCTCCCATCTCAGAGCTGTTCAGTGTCTGGATGATTATACATTCATTAATGCATGGGTAGTTGTGTGTTAGTCAAATGATCCATACACGACTGAGACGCAATGAACACAGATTACTGTACAGATGCCCATTGAGGAATCTTTTAATTAACAGCATGGTTTATGTCTCAGGGAGGACCTCTTTATGTGACGGAGGCCTTGTAAAGTGAAGGTTGGAGATGGAGAGACAGGAAGAGAAGGAGAAGGTGTTGGTGGGGTGACCTACTTCTCATGGGAGCTGATTGAACATGACAGCAATAAAAATAAAACGTTGAGCGTGAACCGTTACAGGATCTGTTCAGCAGAACTTCAGTATGACCCTGCAGGGGTCAATTTTTTTTAATGCAGCTTTGTGAGCTGACTGCAACTTTCAGTCTGTTGCATAATATTCCACCACAGTGAATGTAAAAACAACAACAAAAAAAATGTTTTTGTCTGTGAATTTCAGTTCTTTGCATCTTTGAAGGATATGTACTTGGATTGTTTTTTTTTTACTCTGCTCTGGCTGTTATTCTGTGTCTATCCTTCTGCTGCCCGAACCTCCACAGACATTGAATAATACATCCAGACACGCTGTCAGAGATCAGTTGACCCTGAAACTATTGGATTTCACATTAAAAGCCCCAGCACCACAGATGAGCGGTGAGTTCTGCAGTTTTGCTAATCCATGCTCAGACCTTGCCTGAGGGCACGCCGTGGTGAAGTAAACGTGGCTCGAGTTATGGTACATATGTCCATCCAATTACTGATCTTCTGTGTTTTGGTTGCTCAAATTAAAAATGAGGGCACCTAACCACAAATACACACACATCTTCCCTCTCCTGTTAATGCTAGCTGACTTCTGCCTCTCTCTCTCTCTCTCTCTCTCTCTCTCTCTCTCTCTCTCTCTCTCTCTCTCTCTCTCTCTCTCGTGCGCATGCGTGGGCGTTTGTGGGAGCAGGGGTGTGGAGTGGTGTCGAGTGAGTACGTTAAACTTTGTATTTTCTAACTTTTTCTCTATCTTGTGTGTTTGAGGTGTGCGTGTTTAATATAGTGGGTTGAGTGTGTGTGTGCTGGGGTGTGAGTGTTGGAGTGAGTGTGTTGGGGAACGGTAGCTTCTGCTGCCGGTTTTTCCCAGCCGGCATCATGCCGGTGATTGATGGTGGTGTGGAGTTTGAGCGCTTAACCCGGCGTCATGGTGTGAGAATCCTCCCGACAGTTCCCTGTTCTGTGGAGGAGGCCAGCCTCGCTGTAGGACAGGTGGTTGGGCATGGCAGCATAAAATCAGCATCGAGGATGAACAGCGCAATTGTGATCTTTCTGGATTCGACTGAGAAAGCTGATCAGGTGGTGGCACAGGGAGTGGTCATAGGTGACACTTTTACTCCCGTTTTACCGCTGGCGAATCCGTCTAGGAGGATCACCATCTCAAACGCTCCTCCTTTCGTTAAAAATGATCAGCTGATTAGAGAGTTGTCCCGTTTTGGCCAGGTTGTGTCCCCTATCAGAATGGTCTCTCTGGGTAGTAAATCACCTCTGCTGAAGCATGTTGTATGTCATAGGAGGCAGTGTTTCATGGTGTTGAAAGACAGCTCTGCTGAACTGAACGCGTCTTTTAATTTCAGGATTGATGGCTTTAGCTACTTGGTGTTTGCAACATCTGAAACCATGAAGTGTTTTGCGTGTGGCGCAGAAGGCCATCTTATTAGGTCATGTCCTGAAAAGGCGAACACAAAGAGCACTGGCGGTAAGAAAGGTGACGCCGCTGTTTCTGGTGGTCCGGAGGGTAGCGCTACATGTGGTGCGGCGGATGCCGCTGCGGCGCCCGCTTCTGCTGGGGCGGTCGTGGCCGCGACTGCGGCCGCATCCGCGTCCGCGGCCGCGTCCGCTTCTACTTCTGCGGGGGCGTCCGCGTCCGCGTCCGCGTCCGCTTGTGCTGGGGCGGCCGCGGCCGCCTCTGCTGGGGTGGCCGCGGCGGGCGCGGTAGTTGTCCCCCCAAACAGTGATGGTGGGGAATTTCTGTCTGGCGGCAGCTCTGATCATTGTGACGAGCCTGTCGCCCGGGGTAAACAGGTGGAGGGTGTAAGTAAAAGTGCAGTTAAACGAAGGAACGTGAATGAACAGACTTTGCAGGCGGGGGAGGAGCGGTTTGAGGCTGTAGCGGACACACAGAGCAAACACTGCATGACAAACGTTGCGTTTCATGAAGAAATGCAGGAATGTAGTTTTGTTGAAGAGGATCCTTTTAAAGCTGCACAAAAAAGGAAAAGTGCGGAAAACTTGCAGAGCTCTGCTAAATCTAGTAGGGTTGGGAATTTAGATTTACTGAATGAGAGCGCTTCTGACGAAAGTGGAGATGAGTCTGAACTGATGCAGACGCAGACGCAGGAGGAGCAAAGCTCCTATTGTTTTGCTAAAATTAGACAATTTCTCCAGGTGACTAAGGGGAGCAGAGCTGTGAAAGTGGAAAATTACTTTCCAGATCTGGAGTTATTTGTGGCATCAGCTCGCAAGCTGATGAAACCGAATGATGGGAATGAGACTTTTACTGATCAGGAAATTTTTCGTTTAAAGAAACTGGTTGTCAAACTGAAATCACAAATTACTAACAGTCATGTTGACTCTTAGTTTGTTTCTTCCCTTTTATGCTATGTGTGTGTTTTTTTACTGTACCTTATTTTTATCCTTTTTAATGCCCCACCTTAGAATTGGCACTCTTAATATAAACGGGGCCAGGGATGATGTAAAAAGGGCCTCTTTATACAAGCTTTTTAATTTAAAGGCACTTGACGTGCTGATGGTCCAGGAGACTCACAGCACTGTAGACATTGAGTGCCAGTGGAGAAAAGAGTGGGATGGCTGCATTTTTTTTAGCCACAAATCCAATAATAGTGGAGGGGTGGCTGTACTTTTCTCTCGGGGTTGTGTGCCTGTCTCTTATGAGGTAGAAGAGGTGGTGAAAGGACATGTACTCTTGCTAAAGGTACAGCTTGAAAATGTAAACTTGGTTCTTATAAACGTGT
The DNA here is from genome assembly GCA_020510985.1 of Pholidichthys leucotaenia. Lineage (NCBI taxonomy): Eukaryota > Metazoa > Chordata > Actinopteri > Cichliformes > Pholidichthyidae > Pholidichthys > Pholidichthys leucotaenia. The sequence goes on along the minus strand of CM035839.1, from coordinate 179,146,555 downwards.
ATGTGCCAACCCAGAGAGCAGAAAGGATCAGGGTCTTTAATATGCTATCAGATACGGTTAGATCCTGTAATCCAAATAGTTTTTTATTTCTGGGGGGTGATTTTAACTGTACATTAAACCACAGACTGGACAGGAACCATCAGGAACCTCACCCTGCTTCTGCCAATAGGCTGAGGGAACTAGTGAAGGCGCATGAAATGGCCGATGTGTGGAGATCACATCATGGGGACCAGAGGCAGTACACCTGGAGCCATGCTAAAGATAACCTTTTATCTATGGCTAGGTTAGACCGTTTCTATGGTTTTAAACACCAAATGAGTGTTTTTAAAAATAGTTGTATCTGTCCTGTTGGTTTCACTGATCACTGCCTGCTGATTTGTTCTGTTTTCACTGAAAATGTGAAGTGTAAGAGTGCTTTTTGGCATTTTAACAATACACTTTTAAATGATGTGTTTTTTAAAGAGGTTTTTCATGATGTTTGGAAGTCACACAGGGAACAAAAACCCTCTTTTAGTTCTCTCCAATTGTGGTGGGATTTTGGTAAGGCCCAGATAAAACAACTCTGCCAACAGTACACTCAAAATGTCACTCGTAGCTTGACCCAATCCTTGAAAGTTCTGGAGACTGAGGTGGTAGAACTAGAGGAGTTGCTCAGTTCTACAGGAAAACAGGAGCACTTAGAGGCTCTCAAGTCAAAAAGGTCAGCCTTGGCTAGCTTGCTAGGGGTCACCGCACAGGGTGCTCTGGTCCGCTCACGCTACATGGATGTAGCTCTGATGGACTCGCCCTCCCAGTACTTTTTTGGACTGGAGGGGAAAAATGGACAGAGAAAGCTCATTCACTCCTTGTTGGGCGATGACGGGAGAACAATCTCCACAGCAGCAGAGATCAGGAAACACGCTGCTAGCTTTTACAGTGAATTGTTTAGAGCAGAGTGGAGGGAGGACACGTCACTGGGCCAGGTTTTCCTTGATGGTCTTCCAGTGCTCTCAGAGGACCTTGTTGCCGGCTTGGATGCTCCACTGTCTCTGTCTGAGCTGCATGCGGCGCTAATGAGCCTCCAGAATGGAAAATCACCAGGCATAGATGGTCTCTCTGTGGACTTTTTTAAGGAATTCTGGCCCCTGCTTGGTCCAGACCTGCTGGAGGTTCTCCAAGATAGCTTGGAAAGGGGGACCCTACCCACGACCTGCAGGAGGGCCATCATCACACTGTTGCCGAAAAAGGGGGACCTCCAGAGCCTAAAGAACTGGAGGCCAGTCTCTCTGCTCTGCACAGACTACAAGATTCTCTCAAAAGCTCTGGCCCGAAGACTGAGAAAGGTGATGAGCGAGCTCATTCATGTAGACCAGACTTACTGTGTGCCTGGCAGGCTGATTAGTGACAACGTCACTTTAATTCGGGATATTTTGGAGGTCTCTGGTTCATTGGCGGTAGAAACTGGTTTGATTTCAATTGACCAGGAAAAGGCGTTTGATCGGGTTGAACACCAATATTTATGGACAGTTTTAACAGCTTTTGGGTTCAGCCCAGGCTTCATAGCCAGGATACGGGTCTTGTACAGTGACATTGAGAGTGTGCTGAAGATAAATGGGGGCCTGTCTGCCCCTTTAAAAGTCCAGAGGGGGGTTCGGCAGGGCTGCCCTCTCTCAGGGATGCTGTACTCCCTCGCCATAGAGCCTTTGCTTCACTGCCTGAGAAGGGATCTATCAGGAGTTACTTTTCCTGGCTGCGACACCACGTTCAAGCTGTCGGCCTATGCAGATGATGTAGTCATTCTGCTAAACAAGCAGAGTGACATTGACGTTCTGGTTAGGAGTGTCAATCTTTTTGGCCAACTTTCCTCTGCAAAGATAAACTGGGGAAAAAGCGAGGCTCTGATGGTGGGGGAGAAACTAGAAAATCAGCTTACGCTGCCTGGTGGGTTGATTTGGAAAAAAGGAGGTTTTAAGTATCTTGGTGTCTTTATTGGAAATCAGCAGTTTGAGCAAAAAAATTGGGATGGGGTCATAGAGAAAATTAACGGGAGACTAAACAAATGGAAGTGGCTAATGCCAAGAATATCCTTTAGAGGAAGAGTGCTCATTTTAAATAATCTTGTTTCCTCATCCCTGTGGCACCGCCTCATGTGCATGGACCCCCCTGCTGGTTTGTTGTCCAAAATTCAGTCTGTTTTGGTGGACTTTTTTTGGGGGGGTGGACTCCACTGGGTTCCTCAAGCCCTGTTATTTCTTCCCAAAGAGGAGGGGGGGCAAGGAGTGATTCATTTAGCTAGTAGAGGTGCTGCTTTTAGACTGACTTTCATACAGAGACTGCTGACGGGCCCCCAGGACCTGGTATGGAGGCCTTTGGCCTGTGTTATTTTACAGAGAGTCCTTGGGCTTGGGCTAGACCTCCCTGTGTTTTTAATGGATTTTAAGAACTCTAATGCACTGTCTTTACCCAGTTTTTACCGCAGTCTCTTTTCAGTGTGGACTCTTTTTAAAAAACAAAGAGGGCCATGCGATTCCCTCTACTGGTTGTTGAGGGAGCCGCTGGTTTTTGGTGGTCGCCTTGGTGTCCTGCCGGGAGTTGGAAGGACCTTCCTTGATAGGCTGTGTTCCAGGAACATTCTCACTCTGAAGCAAGTGGTGGAACTGGCTGGTCCTGGCCTCAACAACGCCTCAGCTTTAGCAGCTCATCTTGGTGTCAGGTCGAATCGTTTCATCGATGGTCTTCTTGCACACTGGAAACAGGAGCTTCATGGACTTGAGCACTCCCTACTCTTGGACTTTAGCAATGGCACGCTGCAGCCAGAAAGCACTGACCCCTTTCCCTCTCTCACGCTCTATATGGACTTTGACGTCGCTCCTTGCTCCTTACTGGCATTCTGTGCTCCCACTGGTGTGGACTTTGGAGGAGCCAGTGGTAAGGCACTCTACAGACTGGTGGTGATGGCACTCAACAAGGACCGATTGAACACCTGTGTGGACACTCCTTGGAGAGCCTATTTTAAACTAGGAAAAGGGCATCGGCCTGCCTGGAGGGCTCTTTACAAAGCCCCTCTCCCTAAGAGACATGGAGACTTACAGTGGAGGGTCCTGCATGGTATTATAGCTGTCAGTGCTTTTGTTTCTGTGATTAACCGCAGTGTCAGTGATCAGTGTGTTTTTTGTTCCTCTAGGGAGACTGTTTTTCATTGTTTTATTGAATGTCAGCGCCTGAGTGGCCTCTTTGAACTTCTCACAAAACTTTTTCATATTTTTAAGGAAGTTTTCTCTAAGCAGGTTTTCATTTGTGGTTTTATGTACAATCGTCGTTTTAAGCAGAAGTGTCAACTACTGAACTTTGTTTTAGGACAGGCAAAGTTGGCTATCTATGTAAGCCGGAGAAGAAAACTTGAAAATGTTGAGAATGATGTTGATGTCAAAATTTTATTTGTGAGGCTACTTAAAGCCAGAATCAGGCTGGACTTTCAGTTTTTTATGGGGAATGGGGATGTGGAAGGTTTCAGGACCCTCTGGTCCCTGGAGAATGTCCTCTGTTCAGTTCATGATGGACAGCTTTTTTTGGGGCGTTTTTTGGGGGATTAATTTTCTGTGTAACATAGCATGATATAGAAATTGTATTGACTGATGGACAAGTGTGTTTATTAAAGATCTTTTAAAAATCTATATATGTGTGTGTGTCCCCATCTATCTACTGCATATATACAGTATATATAGATGGATATAGATATATAGATAGATATACATGTGTGTGTGTTTGTAAATGAAGATTGGTTCTTCAAACACTTCAGTGGGCAAAATAAAGGTCAAATAAAAAACAAAGTAAATAAATATTACAGATTTTATATATTATGAAACATGCATTGATGTTTTCTCCAGGGCAATGCACGCAAATGCTATCAAGCCATATGAAGACATACGTAACGCAAAATATCCGCCATTTCATTAATCAACCACTGGCAAACAGATCTTCTGCACTATGGTTTGTCTTTTTTGAGGCACCAGGGGGCACATCCTCCAGCAGGAAGCATGTTGTTTCTACAACACAGGATTTGGGGGGGGGGGGGATCTCCAACATCTCATGCTCCGTAACATTGTAACAAAAATAAAAGTTAAAAGTATCGCCCAAAGATGCTGGGATAGGCTCCAGCCCCCCTGCGACCCGAAAAAAGGATTAAGCGGAAGAAGATGAATGAATGAATATCAGCCAGCAGAAACAGCATTGATATACAGTGGGGAAAATAAGTACTGACCACATCAACATTTTTCTCATTAAACATATTTAAAAGAATATTTCAAACGAATTATCAGAGAGTTATCCAAGAGCCAAAGACCACTCGTGGAGAGCTCCAGAAGGACCTGGAGTTAGCAGGTATGACGTTTCAAAAGAAACAATAAGTAATGCACTCAACCAACATTGGGTCTATGCCTGCTCACCTTGCAAGACTCAATTGCTGAAGAAAAAACATGACGAAGCTCATTTAAAGTTTGCTGCACAAGATTTGGGCAAGCCAGAAAATACTGGGAGAATATTGTCTGGTCAGATTAACTTGTTGGATGCCACAACACACAGCATGTTTAGGGGAGAAATGACACTGCACATTGGTCAAAAAACACCATACCAACAGTGAAGCTTGGAGGTGACAGCATCATGATGTGGGGGTGTTTTTCAGCACACAATACAGGCAGACTTCATATAATTGAAAGAAAGATGATTGGACAAATGTACAGAGACATCCTTGATAAAAAAAAATCTGTTGCCATCTGCCAAGATGCTGAAGATGAAACAAAGGTGGACATTTCAGCAGGATAATGATCCCAAACACACAACCAAGGAAACACTCAACTGGCTCCAGAGAAGGAAAATAAAGCTGCTAGAATGGCCCAGTCAGCCACCTGACCTGAATCCAATTGAAAAGCTATAGAACGAACTGAAGGTCAGAGTTCATAGACGACATCCACAGATTTGAAAAGAGTTTGTGTTGAAGAACGGGCTAAAATCGCTCCTGAGCAATGCCTGCACCTAGTTTCTCCATACAGGAGGTGTCTGGAAGCAGTTATTACCAACAAAGGCTTTTCTACTAAATATTAAATGAATTTCACCAAGCATGTTCAATACTTATTCCATGTGCCATTCCACTTTATTAGATAGATGTCATGATCGGGGCACGGCCAGGGATTGAGCCCATGCTTTGTGTCCATTTTGGTTTCCTTGTTTTTTCCCCTTGATTATTATTAATATTATTTGTATTACTATTATTATGATTATCACTATTAAGTGTCCTTTGTGTCAGTTTTTGTCTGTTGCATGTAGTCCTGTGCTTATCCCCTGTTGTTTTGTGGTTGTCTTTTGTAATTTGATTATTATTATTACTATTATTTGCATTATGTGTTTTCTGCGTTTCCCCTGGTACGCTGTGCTCAGCTCCTGTCGTCATTATTGCCCTCATGTGTAACTGTTCGGCCCTTATTGTCTCCCAGCTTTTCTGTGTTCCCCTAATTATCCTGATCCCTATAAATGTTGTTCTTGTTCTCAGTTCAGTGTTGGGTCATCGTCATCTCCAATGTAGTTGTCTCTCCGTGATTAGCCTGTATTTCCCTGCGTCTCCAGGTACTCCGTGAGTTTATTTTAGTCTGTATCTTCTGAGTTATTTTCCAGCCCCCGTGTTGCGCTCTTGTTTGCTCCATAGTTTTTCTGTTAATGAATCATTATTTTGCACCACATGCCCATATTTTGCACCACGGGTGTCTTGCCTTGTTCAAGGTGAGGGGTCTCTGTGGCAGCCCCCTTCTGCTGCTGAGCCCCCACCATCTGTTTCTGCTGTCACCTCTGTGTGTGTGTGTTGTCACTCACCCTGACCTCTTTGTTTTTGCTCAAGGCTGTCCCTGAGGTGCACACTCAAGCTTCAGTCCTCCCTAAGGTTCACACAACAGCTCCGGCAGTCTCTGATGCACAACCCTGCTCCAGCTGCCCTCGAGGTTCACACCTTTGCTCCAGCCCTCTCTGTGAGCTACGTTCCCTAATTGCAGCCTCTCCCTGAGGTCAGCCCTCCACCGTGTTCATCCGAGGAACCTACTCCACTGTTCATTCCTGAGGCTGGTGTGCTTCCACCATTCGTTTCAGAGGCCAGTGTGCCTCCACCATTCGTTCCAGAGGCTGGTGTGCCTCCACCATTTGCTCCAGAGACTGGTGTGCCTCCACTGTTCGCTTCAGAGTCTGTTGTACCTCCACCGTTTGCTCCAGAGGCCGGTGTGCCTCTGTCGCCTGTGCACACCTCAGTCATGAGCTCCTCAGATTGGTGCGCTCCAACCATCAGCACCTGGGGGCAGTGTTCTCCAACTGTCAGTGCCTGAAGTCAGCACACTCCAGTCATTTGTTCCTGAGACCAGAGAGCCTCCATCATCTGCTGTAGAGGCCGATGAACCTCCATCTGTTCCAGAGGCTGGTGAGCCTTCTCTGTGTGTTTCAGAGGCTGGTGAGCCTCCTCTGTGTGTTCCAGAGGCCGGTGAGCCTCCACCTGTTGTTTCTGAGGCCAGTGTATCCATGCTGTTTGTTCCTGAAGCTGGTGCACCTCCATCCCCTGTTTCTGAGTTCTGGGGGTCTATGGCCTTGGGCAGGCCCCCGGACCCACCTTGTCTTCTGCTCTGGGGCCCTCTGGACTCTTATAGCACCCCCCCCATCTGCACAGGTTTTCGTTCTGGTGGCTCTTGGACCGTGGTAGGCCACGGGCTCTATGCGCTCCCTGGTCTGGTGGTCTTGGGACTCTGGAAAGCCACCCAACTCCCCATGTTTCCTGGGCTGGGGGACCTTGGATGCTGGTTGGCCCGCTGATTCACTGTGGTCCTTGGTTCGGGTGGTCCAGGGACTTGTAGAGACCACCTGAAGGACATTTGGGTTTTGTTATTTTCTTTCTTTCTTGGTTGTGGTATGAGATTTCTGTATTTTGTTTTTTTCCCATGGTGCCTTGTCCCCCTCCCCCCTCCCATCTTGGTGTTTCTTTGTTTTCTTTTTTTTTAGGGGTGTCTGGATTCCACCCCTTAAAGGGGTGGAATGGGGGGGTGGGGGCTATATCATGATCGGGGCACGGCCAGGGACCGTACCCACGCTTCATGTTCATTTTGGTTTCATTGTTTTTCCTCATTATTATTATTATTATTAAGTGTCCTTTGTGCTCTCCAGTTGTCTGTTGCATGTAGTCCTGTGCTCATCCCCTGTTGTTGTTTTATGGTTGTATTTTGTAATTTGATGATGATGATGATTTTTATTATTATTATTATTATTATTATTATTATTTGCATTATGTGTCTTCTGCGTTTTCCCTGGTCCACTGTGCGCATCCCCCATCATCATTAGATCTTGCTCCTTGCTCCTTCTGTATTTAATAGCATGATAGATAGTGTGACAGCTTCTCTGCATCAGACCCTATGCATGGTGGCCCCTTTAAAAAAGAAAAAGTCTCATCAGAGGTTTCTAACTCCTTGGTTCAACACATAAACTCAGTTTAAAACAGACTTGTCAATTTGGAAAAAAAATGAGGCTCCACTGAACTAGATAAAATCTATTTAGCTTGGAGAAATCATCTTCTAATTTATATATATATATAAAATCTCTTAGGAAAGCTAGAACAAGTTATTATTCCACATTAATAGAAGAGAACAAGAATAGTCCCAGGTTTCTTTTCAGCACTGTAGCCACGCTGACAAAGAGTCAGGACTCTGTCAAACCTAACATTCCCTTAGAGCTTACTAGTCAGGACTTTATGAACTTCTTCAATAATAAAATTTCATCTATCAGAGATAAAATCAGTCAGATTCTTCCCACCGTTAACTTAAATACAGTAACTACTACAACTCCTTCAATTGATATCTGTTTGGATGAGTTTACCCATATTGACCTTTTAGAGACAGATAAAATAATTTCCTCATCCAAGCTTTCAACTTGATTTTTAGATCCTATTCCTACCAGGTTATTTAAAGAAGACTTCCCATTTATTGGTACCTCTATTCTTCAAATAATCAATTCTTCATTAACATTAAGCCATTGTTTTGCACCCTAATATGTGCCAACACACTTGTGTTTATTTGTAATTTAATTTGTGAAAAGGGGTTTTCTCTTGTGACTTTTCAGTTTAATTTTGTTTTATCGAAAATGAGGAATAATCCTTTAACACTGTGTCTAATATTCACATAAGAGACGGACAATAAAACAAAAGCAACATCAGGGTGGAACCTTTGACACTGGAGTTGGTGCGCCCAAACTGCATTAAGGGGGTGCACTTCTGCCCATCTTCAGATGTAATCTGGAGAGAGAACTGTGTACTCTGTGTCTTCTTTGCTGCTGAACCTTTACCTGTTTTACAGAAAATCCTTTTTGTTCTGGGTTTGCTACACCCGGGACCCATAACAAATCGTGGGGGCTCATCCAGGATTGCATGCCATTGATGGATAGACTGATGCACATCCAGTGAAACTGAACTTCGGGGCCAGAGTGATTGCACCTTGCCAGAGCGAGGGGTCTTCCAGTGTGTGACTGACAGGCAAGGTAACCAGTGCCATAGGAGTGCCAGCCTAAAGAGTGCACAACTGTAAACCCAGGGAGCTAACAACGATCAGGATAATGGCCAATGAGAGAAGAGGAGTGGTCTGGAGCATAAAGAAGAAGCTACACCAGCTAACAGCCAGTGAAGCTTATGATGTTGTTTCCAGCATAGGAACAGTCTAAGGGCTTGATGCAACTCTGCTAAGCAAGGATGATGAACAGAGCTGTGTTGAGTACCTGTCTGCTTACCTCAGGTCTCCAGCGTTATTGGAGAGATGAAGGTCTACCAATATTAAAGAGGTTAGAGAGTATCGTTGATGGTGTTATCATGAGCCATAGCCTGGGTCCTGTGTCTTCTGAACTTGAGTTTGATCCTGATCCTTCTGTAACACCATCTTCTTCACTCTTGGGTAGGGCTCAACCTTAGTCTCTTGTGGGTGATGTTGATAATAATGCATTAGTTACTTATTGTGATGAGTTACAATGCAAAAAGAGTTCTGCTAATGCACATGACACAGACAAATCACCACCTACCTCAGAGAGCTGTAACCAGCCACCGTTAATGTTACTCCATGATAGTGCCACACAGCCACATGTCACTTACCCAATTCCCACCATGTCCAACAACTGTCCTAGCCACACTGGGGAGGGAATGATTGCTGTTAAAGATCTGCCATTGCTGTCACGAAGAGAGTTTAAGATACATGGGGGACAAATTAGTGACACTTCTTCTGAAATCAACTACAGTAGCATCTCCAAACAAATTGACGAGGGTCTCAATGAAAAACACACAGAAGGTGAGGTCATTAGAGGAGTGCTTTGTGCGGTCAAGACTGGCAACTTCAGAGATATGTTGACCAATAAAGAGGACCTAATACTTAAAGAACTCAAAAGTTTCCTACAGTCTCATCTTGGTAAAAAAAAAAAAAAAAAAGTAATACAGAGTTCTTTCAAGATCTAATGTGTGCCAAAATACAGTATATGAGCATGAGACACCTCAGCAGTTCTTATATAGAATGACTGGACTTAAATAAAAGATAGTGTTTGCATCCAAACAATCATACTCGGCTGTAAAGTATGATGCATTAACAATCCAGTGCATCTTCCTGAACACCATCTATCAAGGCATCGGGAAGAAATGTGAGGATGTCCGCCAAGACATAAAGGCTCTTCTTGCAGACCCAACAGCTACTGATGAGGCTTTGTTGTGGCAAGTAATAAAAACAACAGCAGAGGAAACTGAGAGAAAGTGCAGACTTGGCTGCACTACTGCTCTTAAGGTCACCCAAGCCCACACCACTCAAGTTTGTTGTGCTATTTAAACTTAACCTCCAGTTCTTTTATACGAAGGCTAAATAACCAGACAGAGAGGTGAAGTATAGTTCCACTTATTTTATTGAAGCTGAGATATGGTACAATTACAGCGCTGGAGCACCACTCTCATGACATATCAGAAGAGAGTGCTACCCAAAAAGTGGGTCCTATCATTTTTATAAAGCTCCACCACTCCCTCACGCGGGAGGGAGGGTTCTCCTTACATGCATCAGTATTTTCCACTATGTATCAGTTCAGCTGAAGGCGGAACTGGTTCTAACTGATTTCAACAAGTGGGTCATAGTGTGTAACCTAAAAACCGCAATGTAGCTGTCAAGTGGCTCTCACTCTTGTGAGGTTTGACCAGCAGTTTCCCCCACTTTAACGGGATGCTTGCTTCGGAAGATAGAGCTGGAAATCACTCAGTGACCAAGACTCAGCTTTTCCTTTTCTTTCCTTTTATTTTTTGTAAAGTCATCAAGGCCAAGCACAGGCCAAGCACAGCCAAGCACAGGCACAGGTGAAAAACCTTTAAATACAACACAAATAAAGGGTCAAGGAGAATGCAACCCAAGAACCCATAATAAATCAACATAACCCAAAATCAAATACTCAGTTTTTAAATTACTAAAACCCAATCTTGAAACAAATAGAAAATACTCACATCTAAAGCACCCCAAATACTAAATACATCTTAAAACACTGTTCAATAATGATTTTTAACCTTACAACTTTAACAGCTTTTAACTTTTAAACTCTTAAAATACACTCCATTTTAACTATACTTTTAAACCCACATGATTTTATAAATATATGACATTTTAACTTACATTTCAAACACAATTTTTTAACACATCACATTTAACCTAAACTTGATCAAATTACTTTTCAAATGCAGCTGCAAAGACATATCACAAATGGATGCTCACCGGCTCCTTCTTCCTTGCTTGAAACAAGCTTTAGTCCTGCAGTCTTTTCCAAAGTCCAAAGTCTCCAACCATTTTTCTCACACACTGCTTACTCTCCACTGCCCTGTGAGTAACTGCCTCCAAACTCTCTTAATCACCAGATCATTCCCACCTGGTGCAATCAACCAACTGCTCTCAGGCTGGGAAGCACACCCAGGTCTAAAGCACTCAGGTAGAGAGGGTGTGGCCTGCAGCTCAGCTCAACAGTAGCGTGTGGAGCAAGCAGATAAAGAGGTGTAAGAACATTGTTGCACAATAACTGACATTCTAAGAAAAACAAGTGCTTCATGGAATTTTACCAACAATTCCCCTTGTTGAGGTGTCCTAATGGCACCTCACTGACTTAGTAACATAAGTCCGCATTTTTGCCTCTCCTCCTGTTGAGATGGGCATAAACCCATCTCATAACCCTACTCTAGCCCCTGTGTGTGGTGTTTCTAAGGTTCTATATGTAACTGATGCCCCCTTCCAGCAGTCATGTGGACCTGCCCCCTTCAGGTCACCATCTCTCCGGTGGACATCAGGTGAGGTGCAAACATTGTGAGTCAATATGGCTAACAATCCTATATGTGTAAAATATGTTCAAAAGTAAGCTGTTTTCATATACGTATCTACATCCTATCAATCATATCTCACAAGAGAAACCTGTAGTGCAAAGGCACAGCAAAGCAAAAACTAACATCATGTGAATGTGCATTGTAGACCCTATTGTGGGCCTTAAACTATTTCCTCTTCGTCTTTCAGGCCCCCGTCCGAGTCCAGTCGTGGCACAACCTCGTCATCACCCTTGCAGTGGGAGAGCAGGTGGGCAGCTTCCTGGACACCTTAGTATGGAGGAGGATCTTTGCAAGAGAAGGCTGCTGAAATAGCTCTTTCAACAAGTCGTTTAATCAAGGGAATACAACAACATCCACAGAAAACAAAGATCAATAAACTAATGATGATATTTATAAGGGCCCCTTGAATTAATTATTTTTCCCCATTTGCCAAATATGCTGTCAAACCAGCCTCCCAGGGGATCATTTATTCCAGATTGAGCTTTCAATTCATCTGATAGGGCCCTCAATTTGTTCAAACTTTTGGTCAAAGATCCATCAGGAGCAGTATTGTTGGGAATTATGGTACAACATGAGTCTCCAAACATACTGCACCCCCCCCCCCCCCCCCGTTCAGCTAATAAGAAGTCAACAGCTACTCTATTCTGCCAGGCTACCAGGGACGTGTAACTTAATTGCTCATGTACAGCACTAAAAGCATCTTGTGTGTAATTAGCAAGTCGTTGAACATTATAATGGATTCCATTTATACGGTTTACATTTTTGTTAACAGTGATGGGAAATATAGCATTGAAAATAGGAAATGATTCAAATCCTGCAGCAGTTTCATCAACTAATTTGTATTCATTTGGGATGTTTCTGAATTGTCCTATGGCATCAATAAACACTTTCCTATTACAGACCGTTTATTCCTTCTGAAGTCAAATTTGGCAAGGGTTTTATGTAGATTGGCATTAATAATCTTATCTGCACCTGAGTAAAGCTTCATTGGAGACAAAAAAGACACTAGGGCACAGGTGCCAGTCCATTTTTTCGGTAATGAATTATGCAAACTGGCCTTGCCGCAGTACCACCACACATTAGCTCTGGCTTTCCTAAGTTTACTGGCAATAGAGCTTTCAGTTATATTTATAGTCTCAGCACATGTGTCTAAATTTCCAACATTATAGACACTGGAGGATTGATCTTGATTAGTGAAACAAGTAACATTGTGGACTGGCCCTGAAACAAAAATGGGTGGAACTACTGTTCGTGGGGCTAGCGGATAAATCCTGTCCCATTCTGAACAATTGATATTTAGATTATCTGAAGACATTATGCCTAGTATGCAGTTTGGATTGTTTCCTGGTGTTGTGGTAGCATTTATGGAATATTCTAAGGCTGTTGCAACCATTTGTAACTGTGGCCCAGGTTGAGTACAGATAATACAATTCATCTGGTTTGGTTCCACTGCGATCTCTCTAGAATACTCCACCCAAACATCTTTTGAGGCGAGTCCTTTTTCTAGGGACAAGACTTGTAAGAGAGTCATGCTTTGTACATTTATTTGATGGACTCTGGGATCAGATTTAGGGATGGGAGTCACAGGTCACGTAGTCTTAGTGGGAGGTGCAGTTACACTAATCTTATTGGAAGGTGCAGCTACACTAATCTTACTGGAAGGTGCAGCTACACTAGTCTTAAGTTTGGGCTGCACTATAATAGAGAATAATCCTTGTGGATATCCACGCACATAGACTCCAAGCACATACCATTATTTGTCATTTTGGGGTCTTTTAAGGTAATGACGAGAGGGTTTTTCCTCCATTTAGATACATAAGGAATGTTTGTTATGGGTAAGAGCTAATGTGTGCCAAACAATATGAGCATGAGACACCTCAGCAGTTCTTATATAGAATGATTGGACTTAAATAAAAGATAGTGTTTGCATCCAAACAATCATACTCGGCTGTAAAGTATGATGCATCAACAATCCAGTGCATCTTCCTGAACACCATCTATCAAGGCATCGGGGATAAATATGAGGATGCCCGCCGAGACATAAAGGCTCTTCTTGCAGACCCAGCAGTTACTGATGAGGTTTTGTTGTGGCAAGTAATAAAAACAACAGCAGAGGAAACTGAGAGAAAGTGGAGACTTGGCTGCACTACTGCTCGTAAGGTCACCCAAGCCCACACCACTCACGCTGAACCTGAGAAAAAAGCAAAGGTGAGGGAAAAGTTAATACCGTCAATAAGGATGACTCATTTCAGAGGCTAAGTGCACAGGTTGAGACATTGACTAAAGATATGGAGACAATGAAGACCTTCATAACCTCACCTTCAGCATCTGAGCATGGTGGTATTCCCGCTCATAAGCTTAACACTGACCGAGCTAAATTTAAAAAAAAAAATAGGTCACAGAGATCCTATGGCTGCCCAAATTGTGTTTCTCAATCCAGCCCTAACTGTGACCACTGTTTTGCATGTGGGGAAGAAGGCCATCGCACCATTGGCTGTTTGAAGAAACATAACTGTCGGGGAAATGAGACCCAGTCGAGGCGAGGGACAACCCTCGACTGGTCTAGTTCATAAGACCCATCCCAAAAAAAGGTCAAGGACACACAAGATCGGGGCTGCCAACACCACACAGACTCTAAATACAGCCAAACCATGTAAGCTAGTAGTGCCCCTCATAGGCTGCAAATCTCTACTGAAATGCAATATGGCTGGCTATGCTGTGACTGTTTTGTTAGATACAGGAGCCAATGTAAGCCTGTTAGCGCGCACCTGAAAAAAACAAATACATACCGAGTCGAGATGTTCGGCCTCTCAATGAGCTGATGGACAATGATCTCAGTGTATCTTCTGTCACAGGGGATAAAGTACCCTATGATGGGTGGGTTGCGGTAGTAGTAAACCTGCACGGTAATGACGACCCTTCCTAGTAAGTCACCTGAAATTAGAAAGGCCATTGGTGGGGTTTAATGTGATCCAAGTGCTGATTAAGAACAATGAAAACAGACCAAAACTTCTTCCAGTCCTCTCAAACCTCCTTGCAGGTGCTATGGGGATTGATGAAGCTGCTGCTGAGGCAATGGTTAGTTTTATCCAGACTCAGAAAAAAAACCAAGAAGAAGAACACGCTCTAGTGAAAGTGGGTCTTAAGGGGGTCACTGTCCAGCTAGGATACGACACCTACATCAAGTGCAGAGTGCCAGATAGTATTAGTGTCCCAGAGTCACTTGTGCTTTTTGAGTCCACATTTAATAGTGTCCACTTATAGCCACTGAGCATTGAGGCAGGATTAATAGAGATTCACTAGGCAGAGAGACATTTCATAAAGGTGTCACTGTCAAACCACACCAACCACAGTGTTAGTATTCCCGGCTAAACCATCTTAGGCAGCATAGAACCAATTGACAAAGTTGTAGAAACAGATGATCCCAGTAATGACAGTGAGACAACCCATGTTGATATCATTGACTTTGTTCCACATTCCATTAATGACAAGGGGATCACCTACACAAGCCCTGTGGCACCCACCCACCGATGTTAGCCATCTGACAGACAAAAAATAGTGTGAGGTAAAGCAAATGTTGATTGAAGAATCAAGTGTTTACGCTCGTTGTGATGGAGGCATAGGTATCATTCCAAGCCTACAAATTATCATCAGTCTTAAAGGTGACATTTCAGTTCAGCATATGTATGCCTCTATCCCTAAGCCCCTCTACACAGAGGTCACATAGTACATACAAGACTTGCTTGCTAAAGGCTGGATAGTAAAATCAAAGTTACCATTTGCGGCACCAGTAGTCTGTGTCAGAAAAAGAGATGGTACTCTTAGGCTCTGTAATCGACTACACACTATTGAACCAGAAAACAGTGCCAGACCACCACTCATTACCTTGTATTCAAGACCTCCTTGACACCCTTGGAGGCCACAGCTGATTCAGCACTCTTGACCAGGGTAAAGCCTACCATCAAGATTATATGGCTGAGGGATCTCGCCATATGACCGCTTTCATCGCTCTTTGGGGGCTTTATGAAAGGGTGTGAATGCCATTTGGTCTGTGCAACATTTCCGCCGCTTTTCAGCGCAGTATGGATGAAATGCTTGACACCCTACGGGATGACTGCTGCAGTCCTTATCTTGATGACATCCTTTGCTATTCACAGTCCTTTTCTGATCATCTTGAAGCCATTTGTCCAGTCCTCAGGGCCCTACAGCGTCATGGCATTAAGCTATGCCCACAAAAGTGTGAGCTCTTTAAGCAAAAGGTTAGGTATGTGGGGAGGTTGGTCTCAGCTAATGGTGCGAGAGCTGATCCTGAGGATGCTGAGGCTGTGAAATCATTCAGGGGGAAAAGGTCCACCACAGTGGGAGAAGTCAGAAAGTTACTCGGATTCCGTAGTTATTATCGAATGTACATCCAAGACTTCTCCCGTGTCGTCAAACCATTGTATGGCATGTTGCAAGTGAAAGGGGACCCTGAAGTGGTACAGGGGGTGAAACAAAAGAAGGGTAAGAGAGCTCGGTTACCCTCAAAGACACACCTGTGCAACCCTCAAAGACACCTGTACAGTGGACTAATGACCACCAGCATGTTCTTGAACAACTCATTGACGTCCTTTCACATTCTCCGGTACTAGCATACCCCGATTTTGAGCTTTCCGATTTTGAGCTTCTGCACACTGACACCTGCGATAAGGGGTTTGGTGCTGTCTTGCATCAGCGGCAAGATGGAAAGCTGAAAGTAATTGCGTATGGCTCTCGAACTTTGACCCCCGCCAAAAGAACTACTGCTTCCACTCTGGGAAACTGAAGTTCTTGGCATTAAAGTGGGCAGTATGTGAAAAGTTTAGGGATTATCTGTTTTATGCACCGCACTTCACAGTGTATACCTACAATAATCCGCTAACTTACCTGATGAGCACAGCAAAGTTAAATGCAACTGGTCATACAGTGGGGTAAAAAAGTATTTAGTCAGCCATCAATTGTGCAAGTTCTCCCACTTAAAAGATGAGAGAGGTCTCCAATTTTCATCATAGGTATACCTCAACTATGAGAGACAAAATAAGAAAAAAAAATACAGAAAATCACATTGAAGGATTTTTAATGAATTAATTGGTAAATTCCTCGGTAAAATAAGTATTTGGTCAATAACAAAAGTTCATCTCAATACTTTGTTATATACCCTTTGTTGGCAATGACAGAGGTCAAACATTTTCTGTAAGTCTTCACAAGGTTTTCACACACTGTTGCTGGTATTTTGGCCCACTCCTCCATGCAGATCTCCTCTAGAGCAATGATGTTTTGGGGCTGTCGCTGGGCAACACGGACTTTCAACTCCCTCCAAAGATTTTCTATAGGGTTGAGATCTGGAGACTGGCTAGGCCACTCCAGGACCTTGAAATGCTTCTCACGAAGCCACTCCTTCGTTGCCCGGGCGGTGTGTTTGGGATCATTGTCATGCTGAAAGACCCAACCACGTTTCATCTTCAATGACCTTGCTGGTGGAAGGAGGTTTTCACTCAAAATCTCACGATGCATGGCTCCATTCATTCTTTCCTTTACACAGATCAGTCGTCCTGGTCCCTTTGCAGAAAAACAGTCCCAAAGTATGATGTTTCCACCCCCATGCTTCACAGTAGGTATGGTGTTCTTTCTCCTCCAAACACGACAAGTTGAGTTTTTACCAAAAAGTTCTATTTTGGTTTCATCTGACCATATGACATTCTCCCAATCCTCTTCTGGATCATCCAAATGCTCTCTAGCAAACTTCAGACGGCCCTGGACATGTACTGGCTTAAGCAGGGGGACACGTCTGGCACTGCAGGATTTGAGTCCCTGGCGGCGTAGTGTGTTTCTGATGGTAGCCTTTGTTACTTTGGTCCCAGCTCTCTGCAGGTCATTCACTAGGTCCCCCCATGTGGTTCTGGGATTGTTGCTCACCGTTCTCGTGATAATTTTGACCCCACGGGGTGAGATCTTGCGTAGAGCTCCAGATCGAGGGAGATTATCAGTGGTCTTGTATGTCTTCCATTTTCTAATAATTGCTCCCACAGTTGATTTCTTCACACCAAGCTGCTTACCTATTGCAGATTCAGTCTTCCCAGCCTGGTGCAGGTCTACAATTTTGTTTCTGGTGTCCTTTGACAGCTCTTTGGTCTTGGCCATAGTGGAGTTTGGAGTCTGACTGTTTGGGGTTTTGGACAGGTGTCTTTTATACTGATAATGAGTTCAAACAGGTGCCATTAATACAGGTAACAAGTGGAGGACAGAGGAGCCTCTTAAAGAAGAAGTTACAGGTCTTTGAGAGCCAGAAAACTTGCTTGTTTGTAGATGACCAAATACTTATTTTACTGAGGAATTTACCAATTAATTCATGAAAAATCCTTCAATGTGATTTTCTGGATTTTTTTTCTCATTTTGTCTCTCATAGTTGAGGTATACCTGTAATGAAAATTGGAGACCTCTCTCATCTTTTAAGTGGGAGAACTTGCACAATTGGTGGCTGACTAAATACTTTTTTGCCCCACTGTAGGTGGGTGGGAGAGCATGCCGATTTCAGGTTTAACATCAAGTACAGGCAAAATAAAATCACTGTGGATGTGAACATTCACTCACGCCTCCCACTAGACATCGACAGCTATGTAGTTGAGTGTACTGAAGAAATCAGTAATGATATTATTCATGCCACGTGGGAGGGGAGTGAAGCTGCTAGGAAGCAAGACATTGACTAAGTTGCTGCCCTTAACTTAACCCATGGGTCAGGGCCACACACAGACACTCCATTACCTACCATAAGTCACACAGAGTTAACCAGAGCTCAAAGGCAAGATTTGGCCATAGGTGAACTCATTAGGCTTAAAGAGTTAAAAAGGTTTTGACAAATGATGACAGAAACAGAGCAAGTTGTCCAGTTAAAAGGCTCCTGCGTGAGCGGAGTAAACTGTACATTGATCATGAAGTGCTGTACAGGAAAGCTGGTGGGAGACAGCAACTTGTTTTACCAGCTGAGTTCCGTCCCCTTGTTTTGTAACATCTTCATGATAACATGGGCCGTTTGGGGTCAGACAGTCATTAGCCTTGCTAAGCATCGTTTCTACTGGCCCTTCATGAAAAAGAACATTGAGACTTATGTCCCCAGAAAATGCCCCTCTATCACACAAAAGAAACCAGCCACTCATGTCAGAGGCCCGATGGGAAACATCACCACTAGTAAGCCTTTAGAGCTAGTGCCCATAGACTACTTGCATTTACAACAGAGTAAAGGGGACTATGAATATATTCTCGTAGTAGTCCATGACGTCACACGGTTCACTCAGGTGTACCCTACACGAAAAAAGTCAGCAAAAACTGCAGCAGAGAGGATTTTCAATGACTTCATCCTCCGCTTTGGATTCCCAGCCTGACTGCCAGTCTGGATTGGGAGTCAGACTTGATCTCTGTTTTTAAGAATAGGGTTAAAACCTTCCTTTTTGATATAACCTATAATTAGGGTGGGATCATGTGCCCCTGATCACTCCCTTAGTTATGCTACTAATAGGTTTAGACAGCTGGGGGATCTCCAACAATGTACTGGGTTTCACTCCTTTCTGCACTCTCAGTGAAATACTGTATTTTTGTTGGTCATTAGCATCTGTTTGTTCTCTCCTATAGATTGAGTCTCCATCATGCTGTTTGCTCTCTCCATCTCTGTTCTTCTCTTCTTCTTCTTTATCCCCCCCCCTCCCCCAGCCAGTCACAGCAGATGACTGCCCCTCCCTGAGCCTGGTTCTGCTGGAGGTTTCTTCCTGCTAAAAGAGAGTTTTTCCTCTCCACTGTCGCCAAGTGCTTGCTCACAGGGGATCGCCTTATTGTTGGGGTCTTTCTGCAATTGTGAGGGTTTCCCCTACAGTTGAAACTGCAATGAGATGACTGTTGTTGTAAAATGACGCTATATAAATAAAGTTGAATTGAATTATTGCCCTCATGTGTAACTGTTCAGCCCTGATTGTTTCCCAGCTGTTCCGTGTTCCCCTAATTATCCTGCTCCTTGCTCCTTGTTCTCAGTTCAGTGTTGGGTCATCGTCATCTCCTACGTAATTGTCTCTCGGTGATTAGCCTGTATTTCCCTGCGTCTCGAGTTACCCCATGAGTTATTTTCCAGCCCCCGTGCTGTGCTCTTGTTTGCTCCCGAGTTTTTCTGTTAAAAAAAAATGATTATTTTGCACCACATCACTGCCTGTATCTGGGTCCTGATTAAACTTCATCTGCCTTCCTAAGCATATTTGTGACAATAGAACTTTTTTTGTGAACACAGTTGCCTTGATTTCTTTGTATGTATGGATTACTTGGATTGTTACTAGTGTTGGGCAAGTTGCTGAAAAATAGTAACTAATTACAGTTACTAGTTACTTCTTTTCAAAAGTAACTGTGTTACTTTACCAATTTGCATGATTAAAGTAACTAGTTACTTGGAAAAGTAACTTTCATGCTACTTTTAAATGTGTACTTAAATCATCTTGAACACATAGCAAGATAATTTAATTAATGGATTACATTACGGGTTTATTCATGTAAGGCTGAAAACAAACTGTTTCAGAGGGAGATTGTAGAACATGTTCAGTCTGCTTTATCTGCCTTGAAAGCTCCTATTGTGGGAAAAATATGAAAAAAAATCAACACAAAATTGCCAGTAATTTCCTCATTTTTGAGTGAGAACTAGGGTTTGTGGAGTGAGAGAGAGGGAAAAAGAATGAGAATCACTCCAAAAGAGTGAGTTGGCAACACTGCATAAAGCTGTCCATGTGTATCTTACCTTTATGATATGGATTAATCTGATGTACAGTGATCCAAAGAAAATGTCCATTATCTACAGTCCAAATGTCTGCTGTGAGAGAGACATGATCCAGTCCCTTAAATTCCTTTGGGAGATCAAATCCATTTTTGAATAGTTTTTATCCAGGTAGCAAGTAAATGTGTTTTAACATCAGTGGATCACAGTCTCAACTGTCTGATGGAAAATGACTGTTATCACATCTTCATTCTGTAACGACATATCTGGCAATCAGTCGGTTTAGTTCTTGCTGGGTCACAAACTGTCCAGATGCATTCCTTTGCTTGAAATCCAACTGTGACTGTTCATAATACAGTAGATCCATTTCACTGTGTTGTTAGCATAGCTAGCCGTCACTTAGCACTAACTTTGTCGGAGCTTGTTGCTGTTTTCAGGTGCTTCTGAAGATTGCAATAAGTCTCAACTGGCTCTTTAGTTTGCAACCCAACAATATGCTTTTTTCATTGACAGGAAAAAAAAAAAATCTGTCTATTTCCACAAAAACAAAGCAGCTTCATCTTTTCTCACCAGGAGCAAACTCCATTTGTGGCTGGAGCAGTGAAGAGGCTCGTTGCATCAGGTCACGTTGACTGATGGCCGCTTCAGCTACGTAGGGTCAGTTTGCATTTATTTGTGCTAAAAATATCTATACATATTCAAATGAGTAATGAGTAATGAGTAATGCATCTGATCAAATTTCAGTAACTAATGCATTACTGAATTTTTAAGCAGTAATTTTGTTATACAGCACATTACTGGAAAAGTAGTAACGTTACAGTAAAGCATCACTCCCAACACTGGTTATTACTGATATCTGGTAAAAATCTCAGGTCAATGGCTCCATCAGAAATATGTTTAAAGAGAAAAATGTTGACATGTTCAATACTTATTTTCCCTGCTGTATGCACAGCACTAACAAATATTAAACTGAGAGTCTAACCGAGGAAAACATTTATTTTTTGTTATTTCCCATTTCCCGTCAGCTCCCTCTCTCCCCCAAAATAAGTAACTTTTACTTAATATTTGTAAGGTCAATAAATTACTTTTTTCTGTTTAATATTGACATAGTTCAATGACCCAGTGACGACACACAGACTTTGAATTGATACAATCAAGTTTATTAACAACCAGGTAATGTGAATGTGGTGTGAGTGTTGTCTGGAACTGCCGGGAACTGAGCGAGGCACCGTACAGCCTGGCAACCCTGAGAGCACACAAGGAGAGAGGATTACTGGGTGTCACTACTGGAGTTAAACAGTTACACTGAACTTACTGTGGGAACAGATGGTAGCTAGCTCCAGTTCAGCATGACAGCTGTGGCCAGGAAGACAGTGCTCTTCAGGTGGTGGAGTGACTCCGGCAGGTGAGTAGACGTGCTGGTGAGTAGATATGATGAATGGTCCGCTGCCTGGGAGGAGGAGGATGGGAATCTGCCGCCGAGGCTGCTGCCTGTGCACAGGGGAACTTAATCACAAGATGAGTGGAAATAAGCGCTTACGTGGCAAGCTGGATGGCTCCTTGGACGAAGCAGAAGATGAGCGCTGGCTGTAGCATAGCAAGAAGGCAGGAAGCGGTGATGAAGCTCTCCTGGAGCGCAGTGAGACATCTCTGCACTAACCCAAAGGTCAGAGTGGTAGATATAGGCGGTGTCTGATGAGAACCAGGTGTGAGCGCAGCTGATGGTGATGAGTGGAGCAGACCATGACAGTACACCCCCCCAACGAGCGGCTCTTGGCGGTTGCTCCAGTCTCCCTGGATGCATCCAATGAAACTTCCTGATGAGGTCCTTATTGAGGACGAAGTCAGGACGCACCCAGGACCAGGCCTCCGGGCCATAGCCCTCCCAGTCCACCAGGTATTGCAATCCACTCCCCGACAACGAACATCTAGGATGGCAGTCACGGTCCAGGCCGGGCTGCCGTTGATCATCCGCGAAGGTGGTGGTGGTTTGGGGGGGGGGACACACAGGGGACTGGAAGACACAGGCTTGATCTGCGAGATATGGAACGTAGGACATATGTGGAGGGAGGGGGGGAGATCAAGTCGAACAAAAGCAGGGTTGACAATGCGGGATACAGTGAAGGGTCCAATGAACTGCTGCTGCATCTTCTTGCGCTCAGCCTTCAGATTAATGTTCTTGGTAGAGAGCCATACCTGCTGGCCTACCTGGTACGCTGGGGCTGGGGTCCTAGGGCGGTTGGCCACTGCGGTGTTGTGTTTCGCCGTGCACTGTAGTGCGGCCCGAGTCGCCCTCCAAAGACGTCGACAACGCTTCAGATGTGCCCGGACTGATGGAACAGTGATGTCTCCCTCCTCTTCTGGAAACAAGGGAGGAGAATACCCGAGAGAGGCTTGGAAAGGGGACATACCTATAGCCGAGGACGCAGTCGAGTTGTGGGCATACTCGATCCAAGGTAGGAAGGAGCTCCATGCTGTCAAGTTGGACGCTGCCACACAGCGCAGCGCCGCCTCCAGGTGCTGGTTGGCTCGTTCGCACTGGCCATTAGATTGTGGATGGTATCCCGATGACAGGCTCACCATAGCCCCAAGGGCGGTGCAAAACGACCTCCATACCTGTGAAATAAATTGAGGTCCCCGATCAGAGACGATGTCCAGGGGGATCCCATGAAGCCTCACCACATGTTGAACCAGACGATTGTCAGTCTCCTTGGCCGAGGGTAGACCCGGAAGGGGAACAAAGTGGGCTGCTTTGGAGAATGTGTCAACTATGGTGAGGACCACGGTATGGTTGTTGGAAGGAGGGAGGCCGGTGACAAAATCCAATGCCACATGGGACCAGGGCCTGCCAGGTATTGGGAGGGGATGAAGCGATCCAGCCGGTGGAGACGATGGGGTCTTGCCGGTAGCACATTGGGGACAGGCCCGGATATACTCCTTGATGTCCCTTTGGAGAGAGGGCCACCAGAATGAGCGTTGCAGCAGTTCCTCCGTACGTTGTCTCCCTGGGTGGCAGGCGAACTTGGAGGAGTGAGCCCATTGGATGACGTCACCCCGGATGGATGAAGGAACGAACAGTTTTCCTGCTGGCCCCCCGCCCGGGTCCCTCTCCATCTCCTGGGCCTTCAGAACCTTCTCCTTGATCCCCCACAAGACAACGCCCAAGACACAAGAGGCAGGGAGAACAGGGTGGTCTTCAGGCTCCGGCACGTCCGTGGCGAATTGCCTGGAGACGGCGTCTGGCTTAGTGTTGTTTGACCCAGGGCGATATGTGATGGTGAAATTAAACCGGCCAAAACACAGGGACCAAAGGGCCTGGCGGGCAACAGAAACCCTCATACACGCATTTATCAGATCAAGACTCAACTATTACAATAGCATTCTGTACGGCTCATCATCCAAAGTCCTCCAGAAAATTCAATACATTCAGAACTCAGCCACCTGTCTCCTTACCCAGTCCTGCTCCCGAGACACCCCACCCCACTCCGCTGCCTCCATTCCTCTGACGCAAACCTCCTTTCACAGAACCAAGAACAGAACCTGGGGGGACAAAGCCTTTCCCATTGCCGCCCCCTCCGTCTGGAACTCTCTCCCTCAACAAATCCGTCACTGCACAGACTTAAGCTCCTTCAAATCATTTCTCAAAACCCACCTGTTCAGACATGTTTTTAATCTTTAATTTTAATTGTGCAGACTTTTATTATGCCTTGGTGAAAATGGAAGCATACAGTAATCAGTTATAAGTTAATGTGTCTGTGTGTGTGCGATTGTATCTGTCCGTCTGTCTGTCTGTCTGTTACCAGCTTTTCAGCTCATCCAGTCAAAATTAAGTGCAACTAAAGGCTTGTATCATTGAAAAGTAATATTTTCTCAACTTTTAATTTGCCAGCATTTCGAGATAAAGTTTTGTTTTTTAAATAAACACAAATTTAACTCGCCTTTGCTGTCAATGAAGCCGGCAAAAATGGTATTGTAATAACTATGCTGGGCCAGTAGAGGAAGCAGTGCAACTTTGTTTTACAGCACATGGAGGACTTCCTGTCACCGTCAATCTTTAGCTGAGAGATAAAAAACAGTTATAAAATACCAGTTACTGGAAAAAAAAAAACATGTATTCAGCAGCTATACCATTTATTCATCACATCGATAGTTTTCACACTGGTTTTGCTGTTTAGTTTTGAAGAGGAAGGATGAGGTATTTTCTTCCTGGAGTTTTCAGTTCACTAAATACTACAAGTCCCAACGTTCCTCGCCTCAAAAACATTTGCGGGGTTGGTTAAGTGACCGTGCTGATGCCTGTCCAAAATTAAGCAAATGTTAATAAAGTCTTTGACAAATGTTTGTGGTGTAATTATTTACATTTGTTTTTCATACAGTAACTCGGGGAGTTACAACTGTATGACAACTGCATTAAGCCGCTGGAAAAGTGGTATTTGCCGGTGGAGAATCGGTAATCCGCTGAACTAAAGTTTTTTTTGCTTTATATAGTATATTTTATTTATTAAATCTGTTGGACTAAAGTGGCCAACCGGTGGAGGATCGGTATTCCACTGGACTAAAGTTTATGTATATGTTTATGTTTTCCACTAGGCTAAAGTGGCCAGCTGGTGGAAAAGTGGTATTTGCCGGTGGAGAATCAGTATTCTTCCCCACCAGTATTCTTCCTCCTTCCCCACCTCCTCTCTGGTGGGGAAGGAGCCTGAGCTGGTGTACGAGGTTGAGCGATACCGGCTAGATATAGTCGGCCTCACCTCAACACGCAGCTCCGGTTCCGGAACCAGTCTCCTGGAGAGGGGCTGGAGCTTGGCCTTTTCTGGAGTTGCCCCGGGCAAGAGGCAACGAGCAGGGGTGGGTATTCTTGTATCGCCCCACCTTGCTGCCTCTATATTGGAGTTTTCCCCGGTGGACGAAAGGGTTGCTTCCCTGCGCCTTCGGGTTGGGAAACGGGTCCTGACCATCATTTGTGCCTATGCACCAAATGATGTTTCAGAGTACCCACCCTTTTTGGAGTCTGTGACTGGGGTGCTGGAGGGTACTCCTCGTGGAGACTCCATTGTCCTACTGGGGGACTTCAGTGCGCACGTGGGCAACGACAGTGAAACCTGGAGGGGGGTGATTGGGAGGAACGGCCTGCCCGATCTGAACCCGAGTGGTGTTCAGTTATTGGACTTCTGTGCTAACCACAGTCTGTCCATAACGAACACCATGTTCAAGCATAAGGGTGTCCATATGTGCACCTGGCACCAGGACACCCTAGGTCGCAGGTCAATGATCGATTTTGTTATCGTATCATCAGACCTGCTACCGTATGTCTTGGACACCCGAGTAAAGAGAGGTGCAGAGCTGTCAACTGATCACCACCTGGTGGTGAGTTGGATCCGATGGCAGGGGAGGAAGCCATTCAGACCTGGTAGACCCAAACGTATAGTGAGGGTGTGCTGGGAGCGTCTGGCTGAGGCCCCTGTCTGGGAGGTCTTCAACTCCCACCTCCGGAAGAACTTCAACCACATTCCGAGGGAGTCTGGAGACATGGAGTCTGAATGGGCCATGTTCTCCACCTCTGTTGTTGAAGCGGCGGCCCAGAGCTGCGGCCGCAAGGTGGTCGGTGCATCTCGTGGTGGCAACCCCCGAACCAAGTGGTGGACACCAGTGGTGAGGGGGCCATTAAGCTGAAGAAGGAGTCCTATCAAGCTTGGTTGGCTTGTGGGACTCCCGAAGCAGCTGAGGTGTACCGGCAGGCCAAGCGGAGTGCAGCTCGGGTGGTTGCTGAAGCAAAAACGCGGGTATGGGAGGAGTTCGGTGAGGCCATGGAACAAGACTTTCGGTTGGTTTCAAAGAGATTCTGGCAAACTGTTCGGCGGCTCAGGAGGGGAAAGCAGCTCCCCGTCCACACTGTGTATGGTGCGGATGGGACACTGTTGACTTCAACTGGGGATATCGTCGGGCGGTGGAAGGAATACTTCGAGGATCTCCTCAATCCCACTGATACGCCTTCCACAGAGGAAGCAGGGTTTGGGGACGAGGGGGATGACTCGCCTATCACTGGGGCTGAGGTCGCCAAGGTGGTTAAAAATCTCCTTGGTGGCCGGGCCCCGGGGGTGGACGAGATTCGCCCTGAGTACCTCAAGGCCCTGGATGTTGTTGGGTTGTCATGGTTGACACGCCTCTGCAACATTGCGTGGAGGTCGGGGGCAGTGCCTTTGGCATGGCAAACCGGGGCGGTGGTTCCTCTCTTCAAAAAAGGGGACCGGAGGGTGTGCTCCAACTTTAGAGGGATCACACTCCTCAGCCTCCCTGGGAAGGTCTATGCCAAGGTACTGGAGAGAAGAGTCCGGCCGTTGGTCGAACCTCGGATTCAGGAGGAGCAATGTGGTTTTCGTCCTGGCCGTGGCACATCAGACCAGCTCTTTACCCTCTCGAGAATTCTTGAGGGTTCGTGGGAGTTTGCCCAACCAGTTTACATGTGTTTTGTGGACTTGGAGAAGGCATTTGACCCCGTCCCTCGTGGATTTTTGTGGGGGGTGCTTTGGGAGTATGGGGTATCGGGCTTGTTGTTACGAGCTATTCGGTCTCTGTACGACCGTTGTGAGAGTTTGGTTCGTATTGCCAACACTCAGTCGGAGTCATTCCCAGTGAGAGTTGGACTCCGCCAGGGCTGCCCTTTGTCACCGATCCTGTTCATAATTTTTATGGACAGGATTTCTAGGCGCAGCCAGGGAATGGAGGGTGTCATGCTTGGTGACCACAGGATCTCATCTCTGTTGTTTGCAGATGATGTTGTCCTGTTGGCTTCATCCAGCAATGGCCTACAGCTCTTGCTGGGACGGTTTGCCACTGAGTGTGAAGCGGCTGGGATGAGAATCAGCACCTCCAAGTCCGAGTCCATGGTCCTCAGCCGGAAAAAGGTGGATTGTCCTCTCCGGGTTTTGGACAGGCTCCTGCCCCAAGTGGAGGAGTTTAAGTATCTTGGGGTCTTGTTCACGAGTGAGGGGAAAATGGAGCGAGAGATCGACAGACGGATTGGAGCAGCATCTGCAGTGATGCGGATGTTGTACCGGTCTGTTGCGGTGAAGAGGGAGCTTAGTTCTAAGGCAAAGCTGTCGATTTACCAGTCAATCTACGTTCCTACTCTCACCTATGGTCACGAGCTTTGGGTAATGACCGAAAGAACGAGATCGCGGATACAAGCGGCTGAAATGAGCTTTCTACGTAGGATTGCTGGACTCACCCTCAGAGATAGGGTGAGGAGCTCAGTCATCCGGGAGAGGCTCAGAGTAGAACCGCTGCTCCTCCACATTGAAAGGAGTCAGTTGAGGTGGTATGGGCATCTGATTAGGATGCCTCCTGGACGCCTCCCACTTGAGGTGTTTCAGGTACGTCCCACTGGGAGGAGACCCTGGGGCAGACCCAGGATTTGGTGGAGAAACTATGTCTCCCAGCTGGTCTGGGAACGCCTTGGTATCCCCTCTGAAGAGCTGGAGCAGGTGGCTGGGGAGAGGGAAGTCTGGGCTTCTCTGCTTGAACTGCTGCCTCCGCAACCCGGACCTCCGGAAAAGCGGTAGAAGATGGATGGATGGATGGAGAATCAGTATTCTACTGGACTAAAGTGGCCCTCCGGTGGATAAGAGGTATTTGCCCCTCTGCCGAGACCGACCTACCGTTGGCCACTTTTCGATCTTGCTGTCTCTCCATGGCAGAACCCTGCAGCAGATGCCTGCACAGACTAAGTTTTGTGCTTAAATGACGCAGTGATTTCAATATTAAAACACCAATAGCTCCTACAACTGCAATATTTGATTCTTAAAATTTATGTCACATATTTTTTCCAATGTCTAATTTTTTTCCCATACGGGGACTGCTTGGTTCCTGTTAAATTATTTTCAAAATTGTTTTCTCTAAAGTTCAGCTGATTTTTTAAGTCTTAATACTAATTGTTATGTCCACAAACCTGATATAAAGGAGGTGGACAAAGAGGTTGCACTGGAACTACAGTTTATGAACATGCTGGTTGCAATACAGTAAACACACAGCATGTGGAGTCATCCTGGGCAAACAGGAAGCCCGAATGACAGGTGCCCCATATTATGGGGAGGGGGGGGGGGGGTGATGGTGTAACCGGAAGGTGGCGTCATCACACCACACTTCACAATAAATTCCAATTCCACATTCTCCCCATTTACAAAATCAGATAACACAGCCAATTAAACCCACCCAAATTCGGAACACAAACCCCAAACAAACACAACAAATAAAGCAAACATAAAATCACAAGAAACAGTAAAACAAACTGAAGCTAGGACCGGTGGGTAGACTGCCACGTGGTCCGCATGGCAAAGTGTTTTTTTCTGCCACCTTCAATATGACAGCCGTGCTCCTAACTAACAATTTTCAGTTTTCTTATTCCAAACAGTCCCCCATGGCATTGGTGGGTCAGGCGGGTGGGCCCCAAGGCAACCCCGCTGCAGGCACACCCCTGGAGGTGGCAGATCCCCGGGGCAAGGATCAATCTTCACAACACATGAGCCCGAATCCCACACCACCTTCGCCAACTCCTGCGTAGCCCTGCCACCCGGAGTGTGGCATAAACCTCCAAGTTCTCGTCCATGCTTTCATCATCCTCCGGGCCCACCACATTCACCAACATCATCTGGCACATAGCCCAGCATTACACATGTGCTTGGCCAATTGGTCCGGCACCATTTCGTCCTCCAACGGCCAAGAATGGCACACACTAGCTAACTGTCTGAGGTCAGCGACCAACTGTTGAATTGGCTCACCAACCCTTTGGCATCTCTGGCGAAAGTGAATTTGTTGCACCATCATGCTGTCCAGCACGGTAAAGAGGTTAACTAGCAGCTCCACGACATCCTCGTACGTGTCCATCGCGCCAAGCGTCCGCAGAATCCTCTTGCTTTTGAAACCCAGGTTGTGGACAAGGAGCGCTTATGTCCTCACTCTGTCCAGTCTCCCGAGGTCCAAGGCCATGATGTAGATCTCAAAAGCCTCCAACCAGCGAGGCCACAGCACCGATGGTTTGCCAGGAAGCTCCAGGAAAGGCCGCAATGGTGTAATACACGCCTCCATGGTTTAATCCTCAGTCGCCAAATGTTATGTCTACAAACCTGGTATAAAGGGGGTGAACGAAGAGGTTGCACTGGAACTATGCTTTATTAACAAGCTGGTTGCAATACAGTAAACGCACAGCATGCGGAGTCATCCTGGGAAAAGAGGAAGCCTGAATTGCAGATGCCCCATATTATAGGGTGGTGTGATGATGCAACCGGAAGGAGGCTTCATCACCCCACACCCCACAATAAACTCCAATCCCACACTAATGTCAGTAATATAAAAACACCATGGTGGTACATGCTTCATTCACTCACTTTAAAATGATTCATTCACTAAACCAAATAATTTATTAAGCTGAGGAGAAACATGAAATCTGCATTTTTTATATCTGTATATCTGTAACAATAATGACATTTTTATGTTTTTATTTCATTTCAGTGAACCTGTAACCACATGACTATGATCCTTGGGACAGGAGCATTATACCAAATTAATCACACCTGTGGGTGCACACCTTATACATACCCCTTGCATCCACCCTTTCTTCCTCTTTCTATCTATAAGAGCTTATACCAGTCTGTTTAACATTGCGCTTTTGTGCTGTTTGGGCTTCCATGCCCTGGGTGACCCCATCATTGTGTCATAAAATTGTTGTGTTTTCTGCTGAATGAGAGAAGGTTTGCAGCAGCTGTGCAGCATGACGTGCACTGTCTGTGCCTGCTTAGAAGTATGTAAAATACACTAGCCTTCTTTTCAGCTGTAACTGTTAACAATTTAGCAGCGTGAGGTATGCACTATCCTTATCTGCTTAAGGTTTGTGATGTATTTTTGTGCCTTCTCTTCAGGCAGAAGAACTGTTTAACAGCTTAACAGCATGTAATATGCTGTATCTGCTTGGGATATGTGATATATTTTTCCTTTGTCAAGCAGGGATTGCTTAACAGTTTAACAGCAAGGTACAATTTGCTGTTAATTCTGTATTGTTTAATTTTTCTTGACTGACAGTCGTCTTCTTAAGAAAAAAAAAGACGTCTTCTTGTCTGGGTACTGAGCCCTCCTGTGCTTGGTGCACTCTTGCCACCTTTTGTGGGGGATTGGTACTGCATACAGGTGAGAACTGAAATCTGATATTGCTATTATGTTGTCTTCTGACTAGCGCACTTGTACCTCAGGGAACAGCCCTTTGGCCTTTTTATAATAATAATAATAACTGTCTTGTTTTCTCTCCTATTGTTATTTTGGAGGAATAATGGCTTCTGCAGGGAGTGAAGAAGGGGGAAATAGCCCAGACACTGGTATGCCACCAGCCCAGGGCTCCATCCCTCCAGGTTTAAGTGCTCCAGCTGGAACTGGGAAGGTCAGCAGGAAGCAGAAGCGGCTTGAAGGAAGCCAGCAATGCGATCCAGTGGATGGATTTCATGGAGAACCAGTTGGAGGAAGAGCGTAAGACCATTGAAAATATGGCTGCAAATCACTGTCGCCTTTGGGTAGGCTACACCAGGCTCCCGTATGTAACCTAAGACCACATACTGATGCAGTGTCTCTCGTGGTTTTTGATTACTTGGGTAAGATCATAAGCTCTGGCTGTGGCACCACTGAAGGAGTGGATGTCTCTCTGAGGATAATCATGAAGTCGAAGGTGACTCTCCGGTCGAGATGACCTTCCTGAGCCCTATGATGTATCTGTCAGGGCATGACTCTCTTGGGCAGCATCAGCTGCTGGGCTTCCTCCCCCATCTTCTCCTCCTAGGGCTTCAGCTTTGGACAGAGGTCTTGCAGCACAGAGGCAGGTTCCCTTGTCAGTTTATCCTGACTTTGGGGAACATCTGCAGAAGTAGTGGGCGCATCTAAGGAGGCTGCTGCCCCTCGTTCTAGACTCAGTACTTTGAGTGGTGCTGCGGAGCAAGGCTTGAATGGTGTGTTGAAGGTGACTCTACCTTTGCACTGTTGGCTGGAGCTCCTCCTACAGGCAGCAACTCTATACGCCATCCTAACGGCAAGTGTCATGCCACTGATGGGTGAGTGGCTAGCGCTTACCAGTCTGTGGCTATGGCCTCTAGGCTGGTAAACGCTAATACACCTCTTTTAGTGTATTTAGAAGGTCTGAAAAGGGACCTAGAGTCAAAAGAGGAACTGACCTTTTACCAGAGTTGGTAAAGGTGGTGGACACTGTGATTCAAGGAGCTAGCTTACAGGCTACAACACTTGGGAACTCCCTGGTCAGCTGACCATGATCCGGCGGCATGTGTGGTTGAGTCAGTCTGGAATGGTGATACTGACAAGGCTGCTATTTTGGAGGCTGCGGAAGGGCCTTGTGAGGTCTTTGGGCCTGTAGCAGAGGTGGTGGTGGACAAGGTACAGAAGGTGAGACTGCGCATGCAGTCCTTTCATTGGTCAGTACCATCAGGTCAAGTGTCCGGAGACCTCTTCAGGGGGTGAGAACCTACAATGGCTTTGTTTCACAGAGCCAGGTTCCTTTCAGAGCTTGGGTCACCAAAGGCAGAGGGCCTCTCAGCAACGGGTGCAGGTTCAGTAGCACTCACATCCGCACTCTCGGGAGCGTGTAGGCCGTGGTCCTGCCAAGCCCTGCCAGCATCTCTCACAGTACGCTTCCTCTGACATCAACCTTCTCCGCAGCGCACCTCATCAGTTGGCGTCGGTGCACCTCATGTCCATGGGTGATCAATGCACTGAAGTGTGGATACCGCCTACAATTCAGATCTCATTCCCCATCTTCAAGGGGTTTTAGAAGGAAAAGTAAGGAGGACACTCTTTCTGTGGTTCTGGGCAGCGAGGTCTCTGTCCTGCTGGGAAAGAATGTAATACTGTCTCTGTCTCCAGGAAAAAAGAGGCTAGGCTTTTTACACTGACTATTCCTTGTCTCCAAGCGAATTGGTGCATGAGGCACAGAGCTACCAGAGGACTGACCCCTCCACTGTAACTTTCGCTACTTACCGTGGCTGTGTGGCCAAAGGTCAGAGAAACAGAGACTGGTGCTGCCCTATACACCAAATGGTGTCCCACATGCTGTGGGAGGGAATTAACTAAGTAACTAAGGGAACTGGGGGTCTCAGTCCAGTTTTGGACCTGAGGCAGTTGAGCAGGTATCTCAAGGTGCTCCTTTCTCCGGTGCTCAGGCTGAGGACATTATTCAGCCCATAGGGCCAGGCGATTGGTTCACAGCAATGGACCTTCGCAATGCTGATACCATATTCCCATAAATCCGGCCACAAGATGTTCCTCAGGGTTCCTTTAGGACTTGGTTATGACGTCCTGCCTTTCGGCCTGTCCCTGTCCACGGACGTTCACCAAGTGCATGCACGCTGCACTCACCCCACTGCGGCAAAAAGAGCAGTGGAGTTCATTTATCTGGATGATTGGCTGGTTTGTGCGCCATCAGAAGCCGTAGAGAGGAGCAATATGGAGACCATATTGGCTCACCTGAAAGCACTCAGGTTGCATTTAAATGCGGTGAAAGGCTGCCTGGTTCCAACCAGGGTTGTCGAGTACTGGGGGCTCATCCTGGATTCACTTGGCATGAGGGCATCCCTGACTCCAAAGAGAGGACATACTCTCAAGGAATGCATTGAGAACTGCATTTCACAGGGGACTGCATCAGTGCAGCAGTGCCAGAGGATCTTAGGCCTCTTTGCTGCAGCTGCCCAGGTTGTGCCACTCGGTCTTTACGCGCTTGTCCCCTTCAACGGTGGTTCACGCTTCAGAAGGTTGTTTTGCCCAGAGACAAAAGGAGGAGGCTAGTTCTTCCGAAGGAGCCTCATGATTCTCAGGTGGTGGTGACACTTATCAGCAGTCCGAGATTGTGTTTTCCTGGGCTAAGAGGGCTGCAGGGTGGCCATTACAACTGACGCCTCCCAAGCAGGCTGGGGTGCAATCTGGGAGGGCAGGTTTGTTCAGGGACCCTGGCTCCAGCACAGCAGTCTTGGCATATAAGCCATCCAAAGATGGAAGCGGTGTGTTTGGCTCTGGGGCTTTTTCTTCCAGTCATTCAGGACAGAAAAATTCTGGTACGGATGGACAGCGCAGCTGTGGTGTTGTACATCAACCAGCAGGATGAACCGAGGTCTCCCTCTCTCCATGCAAGGGTGCATCATCTGCAGATGTGGGCTCAAGCCTGCCAGAATCAGGGGCAGGGGAAGCCAAACCATCCACATGGCTCTCCAGGGATCCAGGAGGGAAAGCAGGTCTGATCTATTAATACACTTCTCGGGACATGGACTGACCCTTGAGCTTTCCATTTCCCAAGCCATCCATAGATGACTGAGCTATGTCGGCAGGATAACTTCAGTGTAGCCTCTTCAACTAACACTTTTAATTCCTCTTGCATTTGCATAGGTCACACCCTGAACTCTCCAGAGGGATGTAGTGTACAAAATGCTTAAACACAGCCACCTCCACTAGTTTATTGTTGTCAATTTTTTTTTTTTTTTGTGTGGTAAATCACACACAAGGTACCCACTAAGTACACATGCAATTTTCAAGATTGCAAATACAATTTAGTATTATTCATTATTTGGAATGTTGGCCAATCAGGTCCTGAGTATCATAAAGCAGAGAGGATGGGAATCTGCAGTCAGTAGTTCTAAAACTGGACAACAAACACTAAAGCCATTTAGTAGGATTGATAGCAACAAATACAAATTGTGCTATAACTTTAATTTTAGGTCAGATTGCTCTTGAAAGCATTGTTTTTTCAGAATATTATTTATGTATTTATTTATTTATTTTGGGAGAAGCATCACCTACAGCCTGCACACACTAGTGACTAATCGATTGTTCTTCCCACCCTTTTGGAAGCTCATGTAACTACATCCTTACCCAGAGTCTGTTATTCCTTTGGACAGCATCAACTATTTACAGTTATGCTCAAATCGTAGCCTCTGCCGGCGTGTCATAATCTCTGGCTGCAGATAGAAATAAATGTTTCATCAGGGTGGCATTAGAGCGATGAAAAGTGTTCTTACTGGAGGTAGAGTGCCAGGGCTCTGTTTGGAGAGGGAGAGAGAGAGAGAGAGAGAGAGAGAGAGAGAGAGAGAGAGAGAGAGAGAGAGAGAGAGAGAGAGAGAGAATTCCAGTAGGGATTAGATAACATGAGTTCATCAGGTTTACCATTATGTTTCCTCCCTCAGGCTGATATACTGGCATTTGTGTCTGTACAGAACTCTCTCTCCCTGTCTCTCTTACCCCTCTTAACCATTTGACTTCCCTTTCTCGCTTCGGCTCAACAGCAAAGACAACAAATAACATGTAATGCCATTTGCAATCTCTGCCCCCTCTCCTCTCCTCTCCTCTCCTCTCCTTTTAACAGTATAAATTGAGGTAAATTCAATCTGTAGGCTCATGTGCTGCAGGAGCAGATGATGATCTATGGCTGTTACCGCTGCTGCCATCGTGGGTTGTTGATGTTTGTTTCTTGTGCAATTGCCCTGCAATCCTTGTTTGTAGCAGCTCCATTTCACACGGTTCGATTGCCTTCACAGTTTTTTTTCTTCCCCTTGATTATTTGTGTCATGTCATCAGGAAGAAAGACAAGAGGAAACAGATAAAAAAAGAGACATGAGAGTGTGTTAGGAGAGAAGCTGTGCATGTGTAGTTTCTCTCAACTGAAAGCTAAAGTTGAACGGGTGTGATGTTCTTCTGGCGGGAGACAAGCTGGTAATTATAACAATGGGGAAACTTCTGGGAGGTGGTATACACACAGATCAGAACAGACAATGTTGTCGAGCCGTATGGAATATGAGTCTTGCACAGCTGTTTCCAAATAATGTGTGATTTTTTTTTTTTTTGCTTTGTTTTTTGTTTTTTTTGTCTTTACCCTTATCATCTTTTATGCTTTCTGGTTTGTTTGCAGCCTTGTGGTAAAGGCTACTGTGCTCCAGTGAGCCTTTATATTCACTTTGCTTCCTAGAAGATTTCTCTGTAAAGTTCTCACAAGTCCTACTTCTCAGACCCTGGGCACTTAACTGCCAACCTGTCTTCTTCCCATTCACCTGCCACGACTTCTGATTTGCAGCGAGGCCAAAGTGTGCCCCAATAAGGGAGCACTGTAGTGAATAGGGGCAGCTAAAGAGGTGCAGGGCTTAGCCGATCAGTAAGACACAAACTCCCCACACCAGCGAGATTCCAGCCCCAGCTTAAAGGCTTCAGGGGAATGGATTTGGACTAACATCACATGAAATTGCTTCTTCAAAGTCTCCTTATCTAGGCACGGGGAAAATCTCAAAATGGTCTTGCAAGTGGTTTTACTGCTAAAAAACATGCAATCACGTTTCACACTTTTAAATTACATACTTAGCTATTTTCTTTGGCAGGGCAAGAGGGTCAAGTGCTTAAAGATTTGTCCCCCTCTTTCAGTCTTTTTTCCAAAGCTGCAATATTCTTGTTATCTTACCTTCACAGCCAGACCACTGCCCATTCTGAAGAAATGCATATTTCAAGCAGATGAATACTGATGAGCATTACAGACATATGTGAACACACACACACACACACACACACACCCTATGGAGGTCTAGTCCCCATGTGATTGACATTTTGCATGAAAACAAACCTTGAAAGGGATGCTGAGACTCACCCCTACCTCCGAGAGACTTAAACTTAAACTAATCTGATAAGTGAAGAGCCAAAATCTGCACTGGAAACTGACTGTTGTTTGTTCACCTGGAATATGGGACATCAGCAATATTTATAGTTAAAGCCACAATATCTGCATGGTTGACATTCTCATTTCCCAAAGGATGCCAAACATGCTCACATATGGAGAAATCGAGTCTCTCTTACATATGCACCACTCAAGTTGTAGAATCCTTAAGTGAAGCCATGCATAATGATTGCAGTGGCACCCACGAGGGATTTCTTTCCTCTGGTTACAGGTGTGATGGTGATGTAGCTACATATGTGGTGCTGGCATCATCACAGTCCCTATCATCAACGTTGAGGCCGGCCTCTTGGGTTAAGATAACCTCTAAAAACCATGCTTCCCAACAAGAGAAGAGCGTGGGAAGATTTTTGAACCACAGGGTACAATATGCGATTACTATGTGCATTTGACTTAAACACAAAAGACCGTATTTTGATCAGTGTGTTTTTGCACCAGACTTCCAGCCTTACACTGGTGGTTTTGTTAGTTTCTGTCAGTGCATTGTCTGTTTTTTATGCTTTGCATCATGCCATCTAATTACCAGTAGACAGCTCACCGGCTTTGCACTGGGAGGAGTGGCGCTTATTTCAAAGACGTGTGGCAGCGTGCAACCTGGTGCGCAACACTATTAAAGTGTGTTTTATGACAATGTGCTTTTAATCAGGAAAAAGGAGGTCTTTCGTCAGAAGCACGTTGTTTAATACTATTTCAGTGACATGTTTTGAAATCGAGCGACTCCAGAGCTCTTGAGCTCATTAGGAAACAGCATGCGCTGTCATTTTATGTTAATTCAATGAAGAGTTTTAATCACCCATCATTTTAATTATTATAGGCTAATATGAGGATAAACTATACAATATAATCATACAGATAATACAGACTGCAAAATACCATGAGAAATAGATGTTACACCCAGGAGGGGCGAAGGGGAGGAAGGATGATTGAGCCAAGCTGTTAGACTTTGCAGCGACTGTTTATTGACTTCTCCCAGCTCACACGGCATGGCACATCACTTACACAGCACATCGCTAGACACCATCTTGTCTCAACACTCTCTCAACACTCTCTCTCGACTTCTCTCTCGAACATTCTCTGGAGCACTCTCACTAGAGCGCATACACTCTTCTTCTATGGTGTTCTCTAACACTACACAGTATCTTAACATTACTGAGCGCCACCTCTGGCGTAGAAACGCTACTACTTCCATTGACAGCTCATATCTAGACAGTGCATATTCAGTCCTTTAATACATTCCCTATAAATGCTCCCATTTACTATTAATCATTAAATTATAGTCTCTTAGGTACATTTATTAAGAATCTTCACATTTGCCATTAGCATCTAATCCACACTGTTTCTGAGGGTTCACTAGAGGTTATCAAAAATTAACGCTTTCCTACACTCACCCCTCAAAAAGTTAATGTCGTCCCGACATTACACCTTTCTGAAAACAGTAGTTTTTTTCTTTTCTTCTGTCAGTTCACATTTGATAATCATGCATTACATGTTAAGTAGGGTATCACTACACAGGAGTCAGAGTTCATTAAAGTCTATAAAGATGCCACTGGTAATTGTCCATAGTACAGCATGTATCTCCTATTCCATGCAATACATTTGCAGAAGAGGTCTTTGTGCACGATAACCTTCAACCGCTCCATCCATCATGGTGGGTATCTGCATCTTTCCTGAGAGTAAGGATACTCAATCTAGTCATAGCCTACCAAATAAACCTTGGTGTGATGCCTGTGCCTTAGTAACATACTGCAAGTCTCTTTTTGTGTTTTTAAATTTTTTTTGTTCTTTTTTCAATTTTTTTTATCAACCATCACAGTAACTACCAAGTTACTTTTCAAGACAGTTATGTCTGACCAATGGTTATCTTTAGCTTCTACACCTTTGTTCTAGACAGATGAAATGCAATGAAGTGCAAGGTTGGCCTAACTTATCATAAGTCAATCTCAATGGCTGTTTTCTTATTCTTGAAGGATACGTTTTAGCAGGAATCTCGTCAGGTCCCTCCTGGTCACTGGAACTGGACTCCGACACCTCATCACTCTGGTCCTCGTCTGCCTCAGCTGGATCTGGAACCACCGGATCGTCGACCTCTGGTGCCAGCTGCACCTGCGTGACGTCATCTGGGTCCTGGTCCTCATCCTCCGGAGTAGTGTCATCATGCGGGTAGAACTCCGGTGCATCGGCTCTCAGTGGAAGCTGCTCTTGATCCTTCCCAGCTCGTAATCCGATTATGGCATTCCAACCCTCTTCATCTTCATCATCCGTGTTGCTTTGTCTGTCCACATGCCTTTGTCTTTTAGAGTCTCTTTCTCTTATTCTCTTAGAGGCATGTTTCACTGTTTCCATGGGAAGAAAGTCACATGGTAACAAAAGGTTTCTGTGTATGACCCGAGTGCGTCCCTTGCCAGTTTCAGGTCTGATTTCATATACTGGACTGTCTGGGTACTTCTTCTGGGTCACGACATACACCTTGTCTTCCCAGTATGATCTTAATTTTCCTGGCCCACCTTTTTAAGTCAAGTTTCGGACCAATACTCTGGATCCAGGGAGTAACTCAGCACTGTGAACCTTTTTATCATAAAGTGCTTTACTTCTCATCCCTTCTTTGTTTGCTGTTTTAGAGGCGAGTTTATAAGCTTCAGTCATTGTAGCTCTCCACTTTTCAGCATAGTCTTGCTGAGAAACACTCTGCTCTCTTGTTGTGAGGCCAAACATCAGATCAATAGGCAACTTTGGACTACGACCAAACAACAGAAAATATGGTGCGTACCCTGTAGCTTCACTACGCGTACAATTATAGGCATGAACCACTTTTGCCAGAGAGGACTTCCAGTCTTCCTTAGCTGCTTCGGGCAAATTTCTGAGCATTGCCAACAGTGTACGATTAAATCGTTCCACCTGCCCATTCCCTTGGGGATGGTAGGGCATTGTTCGGGACCCCTGCACACCACTGTACTCTTGGAGTTTTGCAAAAAGTTTATTTTGGAACTCTCTTCCCTGATCATGATGGAGTCGTGTGGGGAAACCAAACTTAAGGGCAAAATCTCCAAAGATCTTCTCAGCAGCGGTGTGGGCAGCTTTGTTACGACATGGATAAGCCTGGGCAAAACGAGTAAAATGGTCCATTACAACCAGGATATACTCATATCCTCCTTTGCACTTCTCCAAATGCAGGAAATCCACTGACACTAATTCAAATGGGTACGTGATGACAATGTTAGTCAGTGGTGCCCTTGTTATCTTATTGGGACGTTTGTTCTTTAAACAACTGCAAACTCTCGTGATGTAGTGCTCCACATCTCTTTGCATCTGAGCCCAATAAAAACGCTCTCTTATCAAGTTCATCACTCTCTCTACCCCTAAATGACCCATGTTTTCATGGAGCTCTTTGAACACGAGTTTGTGAAACTTCTGGGGTAGGAGTAGCTGGTCCTGTGTTGCCGTTCTCCTGTAAAGCAGTCCATCATCTTCCAAGTACAGCTTGTGTTTTTGCCTGACTAGAGCTGCAATTTTACTGTTGTGCTGCTTTACACTTCTTGGCCATTGTTTTGATAACATATAGCGCAACACCTCTCCAATCACGGAGTCTTCTTCTTGAGCTCTTTTTAGATCAGTCTTTGATATTTCAGCTATAGAGCTGGCTTCTCGGTCTGCTTCACTGATGAGAGTAGAAATGGTGACTGGGCAGAGCCATGGTTCATTTTCTTGTGACTTTACCTTGACTGCCTGTGCCACACAATTCATCACATCAGGATCAACATTCTGTGTGCATTTGTTCATGTACTGCTCCATATCTAGGGGCATACGTGAAAGTCCGTCTGCATCTCTGTTTGCTTTTCCAGGGCGATACTTAATCACAAATTGGAAATCAGCTAGTTCTGCTACCCACCTCTGTGTGGTTGCATTTAACTTTGCGGTGGTAAGCACATACGTTAGGGGATTATTGTCCGTATAGACAGTGAATGGTGGAGAATAGTACAGATAATCCCGAAACCTCTCACAGATGGCCCACTTCATGGCAAGAAACTCCAGCTTCCCTGAATGAAGGTGGTAGTTCTTCTCTGAATTTGACAGTGTCCTGGAGCCATATGCTATCACCATCAGTTTGTCTTGTTGTCGCTGGTATAACACCGCCCCAAGCCCCTCCTGTGAAGCGTCACAGTGTAAAATGAAGGGTTCTTCAAAGTTCGGGTAACCTAACACTGGGGGTTGGGTAAGAAGGTCAACAAGCTGACAAACTACTGCTTGATGCTCTGGGCGCCACCTGATCACATGGGATGAGGGTAAGTGGCCTCCATCATTCTTTTTGACATGTTTCTTTAAGTTTTTCTTTGCTTTGTCTGTGTGATCTTTAGCAAGAAGGTCGTAAAGAGGCTTTGCTATACGAGAGAAGTTTGGAATATAGCTTTGGTAATATGAAATAAAACCTAGCAATTTCCTTAGCTCTCCCACAGTGGAAGGTTGCTGCTGTTTGAGTGTCTGCACTGGGGCAATGTCCGCAGGGTCCATGGTGTAACCCTGTCCTGTTACCATTTTACCAAGAAAACGTACCTGCTGCTTGAATAACTCACATTTCCGGGGAGTCAACTTCACTCCATGGCTTTGATAGCGGTGCAGGACGCTTCTCAGGTCTCGCAAGTGATCTTCAAAAGTCTGTGAATGAACAAGGTTATCATCGAGGTAAGGCAGACAAACATCATCTCTCAACCCCCACAAGCACTCCTCCATAGATCTTTGGAATGCTGCTGGTGCTGAGGACAAACCAAATGGAATCCTTACCCACTCGAACAAACCCCAGGGAGTGATAAATGCAGTGAGGGGCCTACTAGACTCTTCCAGGAAACCCTGATGATAGGCCTTTCCTTGGTCGAGGACTGAAAACCACACACTCCCACTTAGACTGTTCAGCATATCCTGTATGCGGGGAATTGGGTGTCTGTCTGGGATAGACTTCTTGTTCAATTCTCTAAAGTCACAACACAAACGCAGACCTCCATCTTTCTTTCGCACACAGACAATTGGACTGGAATACGATGACTTGGATTTGGTGATCCAGCCCCTGTTAAGCAGGTCTTCTAAATACTCCTTTACTTCTTTATGAAGTGGTTTGGGAACAGAAACATAAGTCTTTTTGACAGGATCGTGATCTTTGAGTCGGATCTTCAACTGTAAAGAGGGAATTGTCCCTACATCATACTCATCACGGGAAAACGCTTGCCGTTCCTCCCGTAGTAGCTGTTTTACTTGCTCTTGCTGTATGGGCGAGAGATGATCAAGGGGAACTGGAGGGTCCCACATGTCCATAGTCTCTTTGACAGCACAGTTCATCTCGGTCTCTTTGTTTCTTCCTGTTTCACTCGTCGTTGGGTCGACGGTCGCTTGGTTTACAGCAGGGGGTCTAATATCTGCCGGATAAGCAGTTTTAACTCTCTGCGTTTCCCCCAAAATGGTCTTAGCGGGCAGCTGGATATCACGGGACGTACTGTTTGTTATAGGTATTCTGAACATCAATCGCTTCCCTTTCCATAACTGCACCAACCCACTTTGCATCTGCAAACCCTCTGGTAACTGGGTGTACTGACTCGGCTCAAATAAGACGTCTTGTGTGTCTGGAAGTGAGCCTGCTCTGACACAACCTTTGACTGTTTTGGTTTGGCCAGCAGGGATGGTAACCAACTCACTGCCAACTTTTACCATTCCTTCCCCCATCCTATCCTCCTCACTTTGCATCACTTTCAAAAACATCTCTGTTTTCTTACAGTCAAATGAGAAGGCTGCGCTAACAGCTTCACTGATGGCGCAAGGGGATTTAATGCCCATCTTCAGGACATGGTCAATCACGTTGAACCCAATGATAGGCGGCTCTGCCACTCCGTCCTCCTTCACCACTAGCACAGGAACTAAGAGTTCCACCGGTGGGCGACTAACTGTTGGCAGCTTAAATGTGACTTCGACCCACCCTGAGAATGGAATCGGTGTCTGGTTCACCGCCCTCCCACTCAGGATAATTGGACCCACCAACTCGGCTAAGTCTCTGACGGTGGTGTGTGGCAGGTGCTCCTGTCTCCAGGCGTCATTCATTAAACAAACCTGTGACCCTGTGTCCCACAATGCTTGTGTCTCCTTGTCATCCAGAAAGCACGTGATGACACATTTTTTTCCAACCAAATTGAGTAACTGTAATTGGCGATTAGGGGACAGTAGATTAACACGGACCGTTTCTACAGGAGGTACCTCGACCTGAGCTACCAGCCTTGCTTCTAACCTCCGAATACTGTCAGTAACGAGCTCATACAGCTCTTGTGTGTTAGCTTGTTCTGATGTGGTTGCGACAGTATTGGCCGCCGTGTCTACTTGCCCTGTTCCTCTTCCGAGTCTCCTCCCTCTCCGACATTCCCTTGACATGTGGCCGCTGACTCCACACCTGAAGCAGTGGTTGCATTGTTCGCCATTGCTGGTGGACTGACATCTCTTGCAGCCACGTGTCCTCCTGGCTCTCTGAGCGCGAGGTGCTCTGGGAGACTCACGTATGGCCTTTTTGATCTCCTCCATGTCACTCTTCAACTGCGTGACTATGTTCAGGAGCTCAGATTCCGTACGGGTCACTGTGCTTTGGGATTTAAGGATTTTTCCTTTTGTCGATGGTAGGGAACGCTCTTGGCCATCCACTTCTTTCTCGGTTGCATACTGACCCGTCAGATTTTCCACTCGGCATTCTCGAACCTTTAGTTCTTTTGTGTGCCTTTTAAATTTCTGGTGCCGTTCCCATTCAAGACTGGCTGCTGCATTCATCTTTGAAATCAGTAGCTCGTCGGTGACGGCAGGTTCCTCCAAATAATGCTTCAGTTGATATTTCACATCAACACTGATCAGTCCTGTTTCCACCGCCCTCAGAAACTTCCTCTGAATAAGATCAAAACTAAACTGCTCTTCAGTGCCAGGCTCTCTGGATGCTGCTAAAAGTCTTTCCTTTAGCTCAATGGCACGAAACAGGAAATTCTGAGGTGACTCATTACTGTCTTGTGTGAGATTTATCAGACGATG
This sequence comes from Pholidichthys leucotaenia, assembly GCA_020510985.1. Lineage (NCBI taxonomy): Eukaryota > Metazoa > Chordata > Actinopteri > Cichliformes > Pholidichthyidae > Pholidichthys > Pholidichthys leucotaenia. Next base: position 179,103,643 of record CM035839.1, on the reverse strand, counting down.
ATACAAGTCAGTGGAACTATCTTCTTTATAATGTCCTCGCAGGATTATGCGCAGCTGTGGCAGTGTGAGATCTGACTTAATCTCCAACATAGTGCGCAAACTCAATCCAGGACTCACTGCTTTGACAACAGCCTCAATTATCTCAGCCTCACTGTGCTTTTTCTTTAAGCCCATATCGATCTGGTGAGTGAGATTGGAATAAGACAACTTGTCTTTTTGGCCCCTCTCCCCTATCTGCCCATTTATCTTAAACTCCCGTTTAATGATCACTTCTGGCAGTAGGGGCGCTGTGGGGACCGCGGGCTGTATCACAAAATGGCGGCTCGGTGGCGGCGCGGTCTCGGGCTGTGTCTCAAAATGGCGGCCCGATGGCGGCGCGGCCTGATCATCCGTCAGCCTTATTATTTCCTCTTCAACCCGTTTAGTTGAATCAATGATACTTTCATGCAGAGCGGCATACTGGCTCTGTAAACTGGCGAGTGCCTCCGCCTCGCGGCTCGTGCCGGCCGTTGTCGCTGCCTGCGTCAACGGTTCACTTAGCTTAGCTTTGTTAGCACATGCTATTAGCCTTAGCAGAAACTCGCGGACAACATCCTCCGCTTCGCATTCGATGGCTTTCTCCACCTCCTCGATTAACAGTCGTATCAGCGTGTACTTCTTAGACGGTTCGGCTGGGCTTATCTTTGCAAATAAACAAACCTCATTTAGCTGTTCGGCCCGTAACGGCACCAAGGCCTCAGTTAGTTTAGCTTGTAGCTGCTCCAGCTCCATCGTTACGGCCTCTCTTTTTCTTTCTTTTATTTGCACACTCACCGTCTTATACACGACTGAACCATCCTCTGCTACCAAGTTTTGTTACACCCAGGAGGGGCGAAGGGGAGGAAGGATGATTGAGCCAAGCTGTTAGACTTTGCAGCGACTGTTTATTGACTTCTCTCAGCTCACACGGCACAGCACATCACTTACACAGCACATCGCTAGACACCATCTTGTCTCAACACTCTCTCAACACTCTCTCTCGACTTCTCTCTCGAACATTCTCTGGAGCACTCTCACTAGAGCGCATACACTCTTCTTCTAAGATAAGATAAGATAAGCCTTTATTAGTCCCACAACGGGGAAATTCCAGGATTGCAACAGCACAGGGATAGCAACACTCAGAGCAACAATCAGAAGGCAAGAAAAAAAAAAAAAAAAAAAAAAACAAGCAAGCAAGAGCAGCTAATATACATATGTACATATTACTATAAAATATATATATACACACACACACACAGACACACAGTGCAGAGCATTGTAGCTGGATGGAATAAATATATGAATATATGAACACACAGTGCAGAGCACTGTAGCTAGATGGAATAAATATGTAAATATATAAACACCCACAGTACGGAGCATTGCAGCTAGGTGGAATAAATATGCAAGTATATAAACACACACAGTGCGGAGCAATGTAGCTAGATGGAATAATATGTAGATATATAAAAACACAGTGCGGAGCATTGTAGCTAGATGGAATAAATATATAGATATATAAATATAAACACACCCAGTGCTGAGCATTGTAGCTAGATGGAATAAATATGTAAATATATAAACACACACAGTGCAGAGCATTGTTGCTAGGTGGGATGAAACAGCATAACCGTCTATTTAGTTATCCTACATGGTATGATTATGTGCCCATACATATTCTCACCCTCCAAAGCGACCGGTATGTTCCTAGTTGTATGCCAGAAAGGACCATTGTGTAAGTCTATTGCATCTTTTGCATTCAAAAAACTATTAGTTTGTTACGTCTTTTTGCTATCTCTGCGAGCAGCCCTGCTTAGGTTGTACAGTCTGACAGCCGTTGGTAGGAAGGACCTACGAAACCTCTCGGTTGTGCACCTGGGATGATGTAGTCTGCTGCTAAATGAGCTCCTCAGTGCATCCAGTATGTCCTGCATAGGGTGGAACTCGGACTCCAGCAGAGATGACAGTTTAGCCACCGTCCTTCTCTCTCCTATCTCCTCCATCGGATCAAGGCGCTGCCCCAGGACAGAGCTAGCTTTCTTAATCAGTTTGTTCAGTCTCTTCCTATCGGCTGCAGTAATGCCACTGCCCCAGCAGACCACTCCAAAAGTGATGGCTGATGCCACCACCGTGTCATAGAATGACTTCAGCAGCGCCCCTTGTACACCAAAAGACCTGAGTCTCCTCAGCAGGAACAGCCTGCGCTGTCCCTTCTTGTAGAGTGCGTCAGTATTGTGTGACCAGTCTAGTTTATTGTTCAGATGAATACCCAGGTACTTATAGGATGTCACCATCTCGATGTCTGTTCCCTGTATATTTACTGGTGCTGTGAGGGGCTGCCCATGCCTGCGGCAGTCCACCACCAGCTCCTTAGTTTTCCTCGCGTTGATCTGGAGGCAGTTCCGATGGCACCAGTCCACAAAGTCCTGGATAAGCCCTCTGTACTCAGCTTCATCTCAGTTGGAGATGAGACCAACGATCGCAGAGTCATCAGAGAACTTCTGTAGATGGCAATGTGTTGTGTTGTGTGAGAAGTCCGCAGTATAAAGAGTGAACAGGAAGGGAGCCAGCACCGTTCCCTGGGGGGCCCCCGTGCTACTGATGATCGTGTCGGAAACACAGTCCCGGGTTCTCACAAACTGAGGCCGGTTCGTGAGGTAGTCCAGGATCCATGATGACAGGTGCTGGTCCACCCCTGCGCGCAGCAGCTTGTCCTTCAGGATCATCGGTTGGATGGTGTTGAAAGCACTGGAGAAGTCAAAGAACATGATCCTCACCATATTCCCGGGCTTCTCCAGGTGGGACAGAGAACGGTGAAGGAAGAAGATCACCGCATCCTCCACCCCAATGCCATGCTGGTAGGCGAACTGGAGTGGATCCATCGCTGGTTCCACCAGGGGGCGGAGATGAGCAAGGAGCAGTCTCTCCAGGGTCTTCATCAAGTGGGACGTCAAGGCCACCGGTCTGTAGCTGTTCAGGTCTTTGGGGTGGGAAGTTTTTGGTACAGATACCACACAAGATGTTTTCCACAGCTGTGGTACCCTCCCCAGTTTCAGGCTCATGTTGAAGATATACGTCACAATCCCACACAGCTGGTCTGCACAGGACTTGAGGAGCTTTGCGCTGATGCCGTCCGGTCCCGACGCCTTCCTCGCCTTGATCTTCCTCAGCTCCGTCCTCACCTGGGTCTTGGTCAGGGTCAGGATGGGGGGCTGTGTGTTGGGAGTGGGGGGGGTGTCGGTGGAGTGGGGAGTGGGCAGCAGGACTTGATTTCTTAGAGGCAGCAGTGGTTGTTGTGCAGACAGGGGGGAGGGCGGTTGGTCAAATCTATTGAAAAACAGATTCAGGTTGTTCGCCCACTCCCTGCCCCCCGTGGCCTGGGGGGAGGTATTCTGGAGCCCCGAGATGGTTTTGAGGTTTCTCCAGACCCCGCTGATGTCGCTCTGTTGCAGCTTGTCCTCCATCTTCTTCCTGAAGCTGTCCTTGCCTTCTCTGATCTTTCTCCTTAGCTCCCTCTGTACGGACTTCAGCATCTCCCTGTTCCCCGACCTATGGTGTTCTCTAACACTACACAGTATCTTAACATTACTGAGTGCCACCTCTGGCGTAGAAACGCTACTACTTCCATTGACAGCTCATATCTAGACAGTGCATATTCAGTCCTTTAATACATTCCCTATAAATGCTCCCATTTACTATTAATCATTAAATTATAGTCTCTTAGGTACATTTATTAAGAATCTTCACATTTGCCATTAGCATCTAATCCACACTGTTTCTGAGGGTTCACTAGAGGCTATCCAAAATTAACGCTTTCCTACATAGAGAACAAAAAAAATAGGATTTTATTCAATCCACGTTCTCATTTTAATTGCGGACTTACCTCTGGAGTCTATAGATTAGGCATTAATGTATCATTTTTGGGGGGGGGATGAATGAATGAGCACGGAATGTGGGTGCATTCCAGTGTGGATATGGCACATGGCACATGGGGGAGGGGGGTATACTGACAATGTGAAGATTTTAAACAACAGACCTCTTCTATGAAAAAGTTTTCTATCCACTAATCTGTCCTGTGCTGAGTCATTATATCACACACCAGACCTCGTGTCCATTTGTGCTCACACATCATGATTAATGAAAAAAACAGTCAGCTGGTGTTTTCTGTTAAATGAGAGCAGTTAAGTATGAACTATTTGAAGAAACAACAGGGTTTTACACTGCACAGAGGAAAAAAAAAAATATTGCGTGTGTTTTTGATTCAGTCCTCTTTTTATCTTAAACAGAACGCAGCCAGACCAGTGTGCTCTACAGGAAAAACAACTGTCATCCTGCTCCTGGAGAAGAGGTAGGTACACACAAAACCAATATCCACTGATGACAGTTTTTACAATTTTAACCTCATTCACTGTCATTTTTTTAAAAGAATGATTCAAAAGGAAAATATCCCAACAGTAGTTTTGAATTAAATCTACAATTTTGCATTCTCCAGAGCAGATTAATAGAACTCAGGCAGAAATGAATGGCTCGCTCTTTCTTGGTTTAAAAGAAAGCTCATATGAACGATAACATACAGTGGTGGGAAAAAAGTGTTTGCCCCCTTCCTGATTTCTCATTTTTTTGTATGTTTTTCACACTTAAATGTTTCAGATCATCAAACAAATTTAAATATTAGACAAAGATAACACAAGTAAACAGAAAATGCTGTTTTTAAATGAAGGTGTTTATTATTAAGGGTGAAAAAAATCCAAATGTGCATGGCCCTGTGTGAAAAAGTGATTGCCTTCCCTGTTAAAACATAAATTAACTGTGGTTTATCACATCTTTGGAAAGCTGAGTTCAATTTCTCTAGCCACTCCAACGCCTGATTACTGCCACACCTGTTCTCAGTCAAGAAATCACTTAAATAAGACAAGCCTGACAAATGAAGTAGACCAAAAGATCCTCAAAAGCTAGACATCATGCTGCGATTCAAACAAATTCAGGAACAAATAAGAAACAAAGTAATTGAGATCCATCAGTCTCGAAAAGGTTATAAAGGGGTTTCTAAAGCTTTGGGACTCCAGCGAACCACAGTGAGAGCCATTATCTACAAGTGGCGAAAACATGGAACACTGGTGAACCTTCCTAGGAGTGGCTGGCCAACCAAAATTACCGTAAGAACGCAACGACGACTCATCCAGGAGGTCACAAAAGACCCCACAACAACATCCAAAGAACTGCAGGCCTCACTTACCTCTGTTAAGGTCAGTGTTCATGTCTCCACCATAAGAAAGAGTGGGCAAAAATGGCCTGCATGGCAGAGTTCCAAGACAAAAACCACTGCTGAGCCAAAAGAACATAAAGGCTCATCTAAGATTTGCCAGAAAACATCTTGATGATCCCCAAGACTTTTGGGAAAATACTCTGTGGATTGATGAGACAAAAGTTGAACTTTTTGGAAGGTGTGTGTCCCTTTAAATCTGGAGTAAAGGTAACACAGCATTTCAGAAAAGGAACATCATACCAACAGTAAAATATGGTGGTAGTAGTGTGATGGTCTTGTGCTGTTTTGCTGCTTCAGAACCTGGAAGACTTTTTGTGTTAAATGGAACCATGAATTCTGCTGTCTACCAAAAAATCCTGAAGGACAATGTCTGGCCATCTGTTTGTGACCTCAAGCTGAAGTGCACTTGGGTTCTGCAGCAGCACACTGATCCAAAGCACACCAGCAAGTCCACCTCTGAATTGCTTAAGAAAAACAAAATGAAGACTTTGGAGTGGCCTAGTCAAAGTCCTGACTTGAATCCAATTGACATGCTGTGGCATGACCTTAAAAAGGCGACTCATACTAAAAAACCCTCCAATTTGGTTGAATTACAACAATTTTGCAAAGATGAGTGGGCCAAAGTTCCTCCACAGTGCTGCGAAAGACTCATTGCCTGTTATCGCAAACTCTTGATAGCAGTTGTTACTGCTAAGGGTGGCCCAACCAGTTATTAGGTGTAGGGGGCAATCACTTTTTCAAACAGGACCATATAGGTTTGGATATTTTTTTTTCCTTTAATAATAAACACCTTCATTTAAAAACTGCATTTTGTGTTTACTTGCATTTTCTTTGTCTAACATATAAATTTGTCTGATGATCTAAAACATTTAAGTGTGACAAACATACGAAAAAATGAGAAATCAGGAAGGGGCAAACACTTTTTCACACCATTGTAAATGAAGGAAATTTTACAACTCTGTCAAACTCATGGACAAAGAGAAAGACTGGCATCATCTCTGAATCATCCATGTGCAAGCAAGGTTGTTAGTTGTAAAGCTCCTCAAACGCTCTTTGCTCTTAAACACATTTTCCCTGTGAATGAGCCTGCATTGTCTTCAGGACAAAATGGATTTTTCTTCCCATTTAAATGTTTTCATATTACTATTGCAGTTTTGAATTTGCACCCCTATTTATTAAAGTGAATGAGGGCAAAGGCAGAGATTGGTTAATTTTACATTACACCCTTTTTTTCCCCCTTGTCCTGTCAGGCAGCTAGGCAAACAGAACAGGGATCTGTCACCCTTATTGTGCCAAAACCGATTTACTTTGCCAAGAGGAGCTTATACAGTTCCTAACTGTGTATTGTATATTGTTGTAAACTCCTCCTGTAATAACTTTTAATACTTTAATTTAGTTGTTTTACCCATGGAAGACCCAACAGGATGGGGAAGAGGGAAAGGAAGTGTGTGAAGGGGAAAAGAAAAGGGAGGGGAACAGACAAAAACAAACAAACAAACAAACAAACAACTAAAACAAACAAAAGACAAACTGCTTCTTCCACCGAAGATGTCTCAACACGAGTCTCGTTTCCGCACCTGTTAAAGGAGAGACACTTGTGCTTGTATGTCTGTGTGCATATGTATGAGGACGCGTGCAAAATAAGTGTGTGCATGTTAGCGGTTTGTCAGGAAACATACAAGCGGAGGGCTGGTCGCAGCAGCTCTTCCCCTGGGAACCCCAAGCAGGCAAGGCAGCGCCACCAACCCCCATCCCTGAGGTCAGCAAGCTCCAGGAAAGCCAGGAATCCGCCCCCGGAGGGATGACCAAGGGAGGCCAGGCTTCTCGGCGGCCGTCGCGGTGAGCCTACCCCCCCGGACCCGCCCGACCCCCACCCCCCCAGCGGGGCCAACGTCCGCCCCCGGGCCCCAGGCACCAGGAGGCCAGCGACCCCACCCCCCGGGGCAGAGACCAGCCCACACCCCCTGGCGCAAGCCCCCCCAGCCCCCCCCACAGCGGGCCCGCCCCAGCGCCTCTGCCGCACACCCCAGGGACCCCCACATCCAAAGAAGTCCCCCCGCCCAGGGGAGCCCACGTTGCCGAGAGGCACTACCCCCTTAATCCAGCACCTCCCGACTTGCAGACACACCCCTCCCCACACCTTCACACCCACATGCTCCCAGGCACATCCCTCTCACTCACCCAGACCGACCCATTTTCTCTTTCTCCTGTACCCATTCAAACTCACCCCTCATTCACCTTTGTTTCATAAGGCGGCTGCTGTATGACCTCATACTGTATGACAGTTGAGGTCATACAGTATGACCTCAACTGTATGACAGGCGCCTTGCATGGCGCCGTGTCATTGGATGCGCCTAACGTGCGCGTCCAATGTCAAGTCAAACTCCTCGTATGTTTACTTGTAAATATACTTGGCAATAAAGCTGATTCTGATTCTGATTCTGATTCTGAAGCAGGTGCAGTGAGCCTGAACACGCACTAGTGCCCGGCAGTGACCAGGGAGACCACTGGCGCAGGCCACAGAAGCAGACCCCCACCCCTGGTGCCCACCTGAGCGAACAATCAGCAGACCACTGCATGCGCCCCAAGATACCACCCGGCATTCAAAGCACCGCACAAAACTGACCCACCATTACCACCTCCATTCATCACCCCCTCACTCTCACTTAGACTCATATCCAGCCCCCCTCTAATTTCCTTGGTTGTATCTATATATTCAGTAGCACCCAGGGATTTTGACAGCATGATAGGTCCCAGGCTCCCCACCAGGCCCCCACGCCCCCAGCAAGAGCAGGGCAAAAGGGGTGGAGGAAGACCCCCACCCCCTCCCCCTGCACAGAACATGGTGTGTGTGTGTTGGTTATATGATATAATTGTGTGTAAATGTGTGGACTACCAAAGTGCAACTAAAATTGGGGGGATAGTGATTGGAGCATCGCTAGCCACTGCGATGGGCAGCAGGGCCCCCATCCTCCCAAGCCCTCAGTGTCTAAAATGCAATTAAAATTGAGGTGAGTGCAGCCCCACCACACAGCAAAGGTATCCCCTTCACCGACACAGTGTGGCACACCCCCAACCCAAAGCCCTAAATGTAACAAAAAAGATGTATATTCTACCCAGAGTCAGGGGGAGGGAGAGGGTGGGAAATAAGACTGGGAGGTAGGTGGTCTAAAAGCAAGGCCATCCCCCCCCCCCCCCCCCAGAAGCCAGCTTGCAGACTGGTTCAATCACAACCCAGGACAAGGGCCGCCAGTGGAAGCAGCCCAGGACCCACCAGCATCACGTCCCGGCGCTCCCAGCACCACTAACATGATGGGGCAGCCAAACATATTTCCACTCATCTTACACACACAAACATGGACAACATTACACCCTTAACACACCTCTGAATAATTATTGTTGTTCATCCGTCGTTTTCGACAATGACCAAGGACATCATAGGGAAGAGGACCGGGTGTGGTGTATCGGGCTGTGGCTGATAAGTTTGATGTGGGCATGGAAGGCTCTGCCACAGGTCGGGCACATGTGGTCTACTCAGGTAGAAGATACAGGGGTGGCTCTGGACTTGCAAAGCTCACGTTTTCTCTGGGCCTTGGCAATCCTGTTCAGCTCAAAGGAGGCAGCACCTTTGCTGGTACAGCTATGCCAGTGTGGTGGGTCTAGCGTTAGGGTCTCCCGGGTATCAGGACTGAGGTCAGAGCTCTTCAGGGAGGCCTTAAGAGTGTCTTTGTAGCGCTTCTTCTGACCACCTTGTGAGGGCTTGCCCTCTGCTAGTTTACCATAGAACAGTCTCTTTGGTAGGTGTGAGTCAAGCATACAAACAATGTGGCCAGCCCACCTAATCTGGGCTCTCTTTAGCAGGGTGTGAATGCTAGGCAGCTCAGCTCGGGAGAGGACCTCTGTGTCAGGGATTTTGTCCTGCCAGGTGATCTTCAGGAGCTTTCTGAGGCGGTTCAGGTGGAAGCAGTTTAGCTTTCTGGCATGGCACTCATAGACTGTCCAGCTCTTCCAAGCGTACAGTAGGGAAGGCAGGTCAACTGCCTTGTACACCTTCAATTTTGTGGTCAGCCTGATACCTCTCCTTTCCCACACTGTTGCAAGTAGCCAACCGAATGCTAAGCTTGCATTGGCAATGCACAAATCTACCTCGTCCTCGATGTTGACAGACCTGGAGAGTGTGCTGCCGAGGAACATGAACTTGTTGACAGCCTTGAGGGTCTCCCTGTTGACAGTGATGGCTGGTTCCATGTAAGCCTTCTGCGGTGTGGGTTGGTGCAGGACCTCGGTTTTCTTCGTACTGATTGTGAGCCCAAAGTTGTCACAAGCAGTGGAGAAGCAGTTCATTCTCTGCTGCATCTGGGCCTCTGTAGCGACGTTGAGTGCACAGTCATCTGCGAACAGGAAGTCACACACCGAGTCCCCTTCCACCTTTGTTTTGGCTTGGAGCCTCCACAGGGTGAAGATCCTCCCGTCCATCCTGTACCTGATCCTGATGGCGCTTTCTTCGTCATCACAGAAGGCATCAGACAGCATGGCTGTGAACATCATGCTGAAAAGTGTGGGCGTGAGTACACAGCCCTGCTTGACCCCATTGGTGACTAGGAAAGCTTCGGAGGAGTCTCCATCATCCAGTACTCAAGCAAGCATGCCATCATGGAATTAGCGCACCATGCTGATGAACTTGTCCGGGCAGCCGAACATCGCCATGATCTTCCACAGCCCCTCACTACTGATGGTATCAAAAGCCTTGATCAGATCTACAAATGTTGTGTAGAGGTCCCTGTTCTGCTCTTGACACTTCACCTGAAGTTGGCATGCAGCGAATGTCAGCAGTTCCACGACCCTCTCTGAAGCCACACTGGCTGTCCGGCAGGTGACTGCTTCCATGTGCTGAATGAAGCGGTCAAGAAGGACTCTTGCAAGAATCTTGCCAGCGATGGTGAGGAGAGAGATCCCACGGTGGTTGTTGCAGGACTGCCTGTTTCCTTTTCTCTTGTAGAGACGGACTTTGGAGGCATCCTTTAACTCCTGGAGGATAACTTCCTCCTCCCACATGGTCTGAAAGAGCTCAGTAAGTTTCTGTATTAGAACTGGTCCTCCTGCCTTGTAGATTTCAGCAGGAATGGAGTCAGAGCCTAGTGCTTTGCCGTTCGAAAGGAGTTTGATCACTTTTTGGACTTCTGATTGCATTGGAGGTTCTGCCAGAGACATGTTCACCTCTGCTTGGAGCATGCGAGTGATGGTTTCTGCATTGATGGACAATGGTCTGTTCAGTACGCTGCTGAAATGTTCTGCCCATCTTTCCAGGATTGTGTTCTTGTTGGTGAGGAGATAGTACCCATCAGCACTGAGCAGTGGTGATGTTCCAGAAGACTGAGGCCTGTAGATCATCTTTAGGGCATCGTGGAAGCGTTTGGAGTTGTTGTTGTCAGCGTACTGCTGTATTTCATCTGCTTCTTCTTGTGAACCAGAAGTCCTGCATCTCTCTGAGCTTTGCCTGCACCTTCCCTTTGATGAAGTTGAAGTTTGCCTCCTTAGAGCCAGATCTGCTGTCTTGACGGTACACTGTGTGGGCTTCATGCTTCTCATCAAGCAGCTTTTGGATGTCCTCATCGTTTTCATCGAACCAGTATAATTAGGAGCATTAGGAAAGCCTTTTATGACTCTGAGCCCCGCAGAAAATTTGGTTTTGCTGTGATAGTGAAATGATCTTGGATACACCCATAAACACATCCTGTGCCTCTGACAGCTGAATGCTGACCGTGTCCTTGTATACAGCCCAAAATGTCAACACTGTCATTGTAGGTACCAAATACAGTTAGGCCCAGAAATATTTGGACAGGACACAATCTTCATGATTTGGGCTCTGCATGCCACCACATTGGATTTGAAATGAAATAACTACAACAAAATTGAAGTGCAGACTTTAAGTTTTAATTCAAGGGGTTGAACAAAAATATATGATTAAACATGTAGGAATTGTAGTTATTTTTATACAAACGCTCCTCATTTCAGGGGCTCAAAAGTAATTGGACAAATAAACATAACCCTAAGTAAAATGTTACTTTTCAATATTTTGTTGAGAATCCTTTGCAGGCAATGACTGCCTGAAGTCTGGAACCCATGGACATCACCAAAAGCTGGGTTTCCTCCTTTGTGATGCTTTGCCAGGCCTTTACTGCAGCTGTCTTCAGTTGTTGCTTGTTTGTGGGTCTTTCTGCCTTAAGTTTTGTCTTGAGCAAGTGCGTGCTCGATTGGGTTGAGATCTGGTGACTGACTTGGCCATTGCAGAATATTCTACTTCTTTGCTTTAACCCCTTGCACTATGGTCAATTTCCCTAAAAACACCAAAAAATAATGTGCCCAAAGTAAATCAAAAGCTGTTCTTCAACCTTTTGCAGCATCTTCATGGGGTTGGTCTCATTTAAAAGAAAACACTTTGAATTTTTTGGCAAAATAGTCATAATCTCTCTAAGTGCTCCGGCCACTGAGTAACAGCCATCTAAACATACTGAACTTGAAGAAAATAAATTTGGCCTGGGTGTTTTTTTGGATACAAATGCTTGCAAATAATACACAGCTTCAGATCCGGGCTGGAAAATGCAACAGAAATGTAGAGCCAAGTGTTATCCAGCTGAGTTCAAAATTTTATAACAATACCACAAAAAATGAATATATTACACAGTTTTGTTCTCAGGTAGTTCCCAGGCGTTTTTGAACTGTGCCAAATTGTGCCAAATGGCACAGTTTGGAAAAACGTCTGTAACTTTTGAATGATTCAATATAGAAGCTTGATCTTGGGCTCTAATGAAAGGTGACACTCAGGGCTGTGTGTGTGTGTGTGTGTGTGGGGGGGGGTGTTTATTCATTCATTCATAAATGAATGAACAAACAAGCCCTCACACACAAAGAAGCATGCCACGTAAAAAAATGTGTGGCTTTTTTTTTACAAGAAAAAATAACCTACAGTGCACTAAAAATTATTCTAAAATATTTGTAATGTAGAAGATAACAACTCCCCCCACCCCCCCGCTACAGAGGACGGACATCGGCCATCACTACATGACGGAATAGTCATGTGGCGATGTGGCAACCGCGGCGCACAGTCACCACGGTCACCGCAGTCCACCCCCCCTCGCTACAGAAGAGTAGCGGGGGGGGGGGGTGTTCATGGTCCGGACGCGGCGCACAAACCATGTACCGCGGCGCACGAACTTCGGACTTCGTGCGCCGCACAGTTGTAATTTACCGATCGGTCAAAAGTCATTTTTGATTACAATTTTAAGGGATAAAGAATAATTTAGCTTATAACACTTACCTGTCCACAACAGCAGCATAGCTGGCGAACTTCTCTTCCTCATTGTCAGATGAACATGAAGCTGGTCCGCTTATTACGGACTCGTGTTTCTGGTCTCGCGACCCGGTCAAAACATAATTCCATTATTGCGGTTTTGCGCTTCCATGATTGCGGTTTTGGCGAACGATTTTTCAAAACAAATAACAGTAGTAATAAAAAAAGACTGGCGAACGCGTGTGTGTCACCCAGCCTTCGTCGTTGGCCTCCGTGGGTCTATGATGACCATGGAAGAGAATCCTAAACGTCTACTCTGCTGGGAAAGCACCGTCTGTGGCTGAACAGGCCGATGCGCGAATGGCAGTCCCTGTCACACAGGACGCACTTGTGGGTGGTCTCCGAGCTCTGGGTCTGTGGCGGTTCTTCCTGCGGGTCCTTTTTTCATCTGCTGCAGCAGTCAGTCTCTCTTCACCCAGCCTTACACAAAACAGCTTTCGAACTTCTGTGCATCAATTGGCTCGCTACATTCGCAGCCGTTGGTAGGCGGGTCCTTCTTGCTAGGTTTTCAGTCATTGGTTCTTCAAGGTTTCAGAAACCCAATTCAAGGCTCTTATTAGTCGAATGAGCGGTCAATCATATCTAATCTGTTCACGGCTGTGTCTGTAGTGGAGGAACGGAAATGCAGCTTTTTTTTTCAGTGCGCTCTAGGACGCAGCGCCCTCGTGCGCACTTGTGCGCCCTTGTGCGCTCTAGGACGCAGAGACGTGCCCACCCGCGGCACACCGGAGTGCAAGAGGTTAAAAAACTCCTGGGTTGCTTTTGCAGTATGTTTTGGATCATTGGTAAAGCGCCGTCCAATCAACTTTGCTGCATTTGGCTGAATCTGAACAGAAAGTATATCCCTATACACTTCAGAATTCATCCGGCTGCTTCTGTCTTTTGTCACATCATCAATAAACACAAGTGACCCAGTGCCATTGGAAGCCATGCATGCCCATGCCATCACACTGCCTCCACCATGTTTTACAGAAGATGTAGTGCTTTGGATCATGAGCTGTTCCAATTCTTCTCCAAATTTTCTTCTTCCCATCATTCTAGTACAGGATGATCTTAGTCTCATCTGTCCAAAGAATGCTGTTCCAGAACTGGGCTGGCTTCTTCAGGGGGGGGGTGTTCATGGTCCGGACGCGGCGCACAAACCATATACCGCGGCGCACGAACTTCGGACTTCGTGCGCCGCACAGTTGTAATTTACCGATCGGTCAAAAGTCATTTTTGATTACAATTTTCAGGGATAAAGAATAATTTAGCTTATAACACTTACCTGTCCACAACAGCAGCATAGCTGGCGAACTTCTCTTCCTCATTGTCAGATGAACATGAAGCTGGTCCGCTTATTACGGACTCGTGTTTCTGGTCTCGCGACCCGGTCAAAACATAATTCCATTATTGCGGTTTTGCGCTTCCATGATTGCGGTTTTGGCGAACGATTTTTCAAAACAAATAACAGTAGTAATAAAAAAAGACTGGCGAACGCGTGTGTGTCACCCAGCCTTCGTCGTTGGCCTCCGTGGGTCTATGATGACCATGGAAGAGAATCCTAAACGTCTACTCTGCTGGGAAAGCACCGTCTGTGGCTGAACAGGCCGATGCGCGAATGGCAGTCCCTGTCACACAGGACGCACTTGTGGGTGGTCTCCGAGCTCTGGGTCTGTGGCGGTTCTTCCTGCGGGTCCTTTTTTCATCTGCTGCAGCAGTCAGTCTCTCTTCACCCAGCCTTACACAAAACAGCTTTCGAACTTCTGTGCATCAATTGGCTCGCTGCATTCGCAGCCGTTGGTAGGCGGGTCCTTCTTGCTAGGTTTTCAGTCATTGGTTCTTCAAGGTTTCAGAAACCCAATTCAAGGCTCTTATTAGTCGAATGAGCGGTCAATCATATCTAATCTGTTCACGGCTGTGTCTGTAGTGGAGGAACGGAAATGCAGCTTTTTTTTTCAGTGCGCTCTAGGACGCAGCGCCCTCGTGCGCACTTGTGCGCCCTTGTGCGCTCTAGGACGCAGAGACGTGCCCACCCGCGGCACACCGGAGTGCAAGAGGTTAAAAAACTCCTGGGTTGCTTTTGCAGTATGTTTTGGATCATTGGTAAAGCGCCGTCCAATCAACTTTGCTGCATTTGGCTGAATCTGAGCAGAAAGTATATCCCTATACACTTCAGAATTCATCCGGCTGCTTCTGTCTTTTGTCACATCATCAATAAACACAAGTGACCCAGTGCCATTGGAAGCCATGCATGCCCATGCCATCACACTGCCTCCACCATGTTTTACAGAAGATGTAGTGCTTTGGATCATGAGCTGTTCCAATTCTTCTCCAAACTTTCTTCTTCCCATCATTCTAGTACAGGATGATCTTAGTCTCATCTGTCCAAAGAATGCTGTTCCAGAACTGGGCTGGCTTCTTCAGGTGTTTTTTGGCAAAGTTCACTTCCGCCCTCCAGAGAGAGCAGTCGCTTTTTTCTTTGCTCCTGTTCCCTGTCTCTCCCTCCCTAACTGACTGGATCCCAGCTTGCTATTGTCTGTGTCTGCGTGGCTCTCTACTGTGATTCATCCTAACGAAATTATGGATTTAATAAGCTGGGCTTTGAACGCAATCGACACTGTCTTCTCAACGAGGAAATCAGGTCCGGGGGAGCCCATCTGTCCTGCAGGTACTGCTGCTGCAGGTTACATTAAAGATACATACAATTGGAAACTTATGTGTCTGTGCGATCTTTCAATTGAAGATATAGAAGATATATATTTATTTGGAGCTACGGTCTCAGGACTTCTACTGATCGGCTTTGGGATAGTCCTGGTGTATTGTAAATTAAAGAAGATGGACAGAGCTTATCAAAAGCTGACCCTGCGAAGCTCTCTCATCAATTCGACCAGCTGGGGAGGACTCTGATAGCGGCTAATGGAGAACTGTAAAGGAAGATTGAAAACATCACGGTGGTGCTAAGAGCTCTCCAGGATATGATTTCAAAGCCTGGCAATGATGGAATTGGAGCACTGAATCCGTTAGAGAATGGAAAGTTTTTCTCTGAAGTCAGTGCTATTCGACCTGTTTTCAGCTCCCTCAGCACTCAGTCCTCCTGATGAATAACAGTATAAATGTTGATTTTCCTCTTCATAAACATTTGGCGTACAGTATCTGAACTCTCAAGGACAGCCATGTGTCTGACTCAGAGAAATTCCATCTGCCGTGCTCAAGGACATGTGCCTCTGACTTTCAGACACTAGTCATAACATCTGCTGAGAGAGAGATCTCTGCTGTTCACCAGTAACTGATAACTGCCACCCTTGCATCCAACACACACACGACTGACCCATTTATACTGATGAAAGACACACATTCACTGTTCTCTCTACTGTTGCTGTTTGTTAGGTGTGATTCATTGTCTGCTAATTGTGCATTGAGGATTTTTTTTCTGGGTGATCATAATTCGGCTCACTTGAGCTTATTTGAGCTTACGAGCGTTATTTTGATTAACTATGTTTTTTTCTCTCTACCTATTGTTTTGTTCCTTGACCCTTGCCCTCTATTCCCCTCCTGTTGACAGGCGCCTCCATGGCTAGCCGCATCTTTGGAAAGCGTCTATCAGACGCGCCCAATGTCAAGTCAAATTCCTCGTATGTTTACTTGTTTACTTGTAAATGTGCTTGGCAATAAACTTTATTCTGATTCTGATTCTGATTCTGGCCTTTCTATTTTTGAGGCTGATTAATGGTTTGCACCTTGTGGTGAATCCTTTGTATTTACTCTCATGAAGTCTTCTCTTTATGGTAGACTTAGATACTGATACACCTACTTCCTGGAGAGTGTTCTTCACTTGAGTGGATGTTGTGAAGGGGTTGTGAAAGAATTCTGCGACCATCCACCACTGTTGTCTTCCGTGGATGTCCGGGCCTTTTTGAGTTCCCAAGCTCACCAGTGCACTCTTTTTTTCTCAGAATGTACCAAACTGTTGATTTGGACACTCCTAACATTTCTGCTATCTCTCTGGTGGATTTCCTCTTTTTTTTCAGCCTCAGGATGGTCTGTTTCACCTCCATAGAGAGCTCCTTTGACCACATGTTGTGTGTTCACAGCAACAGCTTCCAAATGCAAATGCCACACCTGGAATCAACTCCAGACCTTTTTATCTGCTTAATTGATGACAGGTTAATGAGGGAAGAGCCCATGCAGCCTTGTTATTTTTTTTTTGCAGCCTTCTGAGTCAATTGTCCAATTACTTTTGGTCCCTTGAAAAAGAGGCGGCTACGTATTAAAGAGCTGTAATTCCTAAACCCTTGCTCCAATTTGGATGTGAATACTCTCAAATTACAGCTGAGAGTCTGCACTTTAAGCCCATATTGATTATATAATTGTATCCTGAATATGTTTTCGTAAACAGCTAAAATAACAAAACTTGTGTCACTGTCCAAATATTTTTGGGCCTAACTGTATATCAGTGTTCTTAATTAATTGTTAATATTTTGCCCTTTGGTCACAACCATCAGCATCAATTTTTTGAACTGAATAGAAAATTGGTAAAACATTGGTGTCTCATGTAGGAATCACAGGTTTACACCTGCATTGTTTGCTCATATCCCTTTTGTTGACCTGCAGGTTGTGTTTTAAAGGGGTCACTGATTGCACTTTTTCCACATTTAAACAGCTCACACATGACTTAATGAAATGTTTGTGACATATTTTGCTAAAATTTTCTCTAATTATTTAATTATTACAGCAAATTTGTTATTTTCAGCCTTTCTGGGAATGGCAGTTTTCAGCACTTTGTCACTTTAATTCTGTGAGAACCCAATCCAAGATACCCAAAACGTTTAATCCAAGTCATACAGTTTAAAGGCTTCTACCAAAGACTAAGGAAATGTATGTAAATATTTGACTGTGAAGAAAGTAATAAAAAAATTCTCTAAAAAACTTGACAGCAAAATATAAGAATTATTTAACAAATATAAATGATTTTGGTCGCAATTGTCTCTTGAGTTTTCTCTCCCGTTGTTTTTCTCTCTTTCTCTCTCCTTCCCCACCCCCTCATCTGACTCTTCTTCCGACCACTTGATATTCCTTCACTTACCTCCCCCATTCCCCCCGTCAGGTCTAGCATAAGTAAGAAAATTTAAATAAATTTAATACTAAAGCTATTATACAGCAAGAGGAGTTTATAGAGACTATATTTATACTGCATATGAAATATGACTAGAGTGTAGCGGTTTAATTCAACCCCCACAACACACAGACAGAACACAGAGACAGTCAGCTCGCACTCCTGGGTTTTTTCCGCTGCATGCTGCGTTTACAGCCGTGAAGTTAAAGTGTTCATGCATCTTGTCCTTACTGTGCTTCTTCTGAGCATCTTACATATGTAGATGTGCTTTGATGTAAATCCCCACAAACAGACTGGTCAAACACAGCGCTCGGCTAGAGCAAATAACAGAACAGTGAAATGTGTATTAATGTCTACAGGCAGCCCCGTTTCGTCTGGCTCACCTCTGTAATGCTAATGTTGCCTTTCATGCAAATGTCTCATGCCTGTCCTGTTATCTCTTTGATCAGACCAACTGCTGTGAATGCTTTGATGTATTGTTGTAGTTGGGTGTATATATACTGCATTGTAACCATGCTCTCAGGCTCTCTCAATCTGACTTCAACCTCTGCTGCAGGACACAGACTTTGTGTCCTCCTCTCCTTCTCTGAGAGCCGTGGGCTCGCTCTCGGCACGCTTGCACGGCGCCGGGAGCGGAGCCTGTGACGGCGGTATGATAATAAAACTCTACTTAAAACCTCCAACAACGCCGCTTTATATCATGCCGCCGCAAGAGCTCATTTTGGCAAAGTAAATATGTGTGGCACAATAAGGCAAGACCTTAGGTTGCATGTCCACCAAAAGCATTTTTTGTCATCCGACTGCCCTGAATGTCTTTTTTTAGCATTTGTGCAGGAAAAAAAAAAAGTCTGTGCCCTGTATCGCAGCAACAGCTCACACTCACAGCTCAGCACTTCTGCTTTTCCTATGGCCAGACTTTCTACTTATATTTTAATAGCCGTCTCTAAATAACAATATACAAGAGATGTATTCTCGCATTGGTAGCAGCTCTGGATGCAAAATATGATGATATGGAAAGCAGGAGTCTGAGTACAGACTGTACTGGCATCCTATGTCCCGCCCTTCCTTATGATTGATTGATTGGCTGCTTAGAAAAATCTGACATTGACAAGCTCAGCTGCAGTCTGAAAAGATAATTTTTTTTCGACTCTGAGCATCCTGAGCACCGCGACAAAAAGCAGCCACTGCTGAGAGCGTTTCAGTGCCGGTGCACTCAGCACTGTAAACACTGGACTACATAGAAAATGAATAGAAAATAGGTGCCCACAGCTGAAAAAAACGCATTTGGTGGACACGCAGCCAAATCTGTTCTGCTTGCTGCTGGACAGGACAAAAAATATAATTTAGGTACTCTTAACTGATCTAAAGCAGGACAAGTTTAGTCTAATTTAATGTCAGACAGTGAGGAAAAAAGGTCACGTGTCTTTATATACAGGCCCTGCTCAGCCCTTGTACTGTATTTTAATATATCATCCACCTGGGCCTGCTACATCCTTTTTTTCTGACTTTCAGGACTTTTTATCTTCCACCATCATACTAGACAGAATCATCATTGTTGGTGACTTTAACATTCATATTGATGTTTCAACCAACAGCACTACAAAGGAATTCTTGGGCTTAATGAACTTGTACAACCTTGTTCAACATATATCTGACTCTACTCACACTGCAAGACATGTTTTGGACTTGGTTTTCAGTTATGGTGTCACCCTTGACCATGTAAAAATAAGTGAGGTTGGTTTCATTGACCATAAATCAATCTCTTTTAATGTTTTATTTAACCCAGAGCCTTCCCCTCAAGTATATGTCAAACGTAATCGTTTTATTGATGATTCTTGCTATTAATAAGTTTTCTTCTCTTTTTAATTTCTTAACCCCTTCTGAAGGCAATGTAGAACTTCCTGTGAATTCTTTTAAAGATCATTGTTGTATGATTCTCGATAAGGTGGCCTCTTACAAAATAAGACAACGCAGAATCACATTTTCTGTACCTTGATTAAATAATCGAACTTGTGACCTTCAACATTCCTTTCAAAAAGCAGAACGATTATGGAAGAAAACTGGATTGGCTGTTCATCGAGAACATTTTAAAGAACTTCTTCACTTATATAATGAAACAGTGAATGAAACTAGATCTTCTTATTTTAATCAACTTATAAATCCTAATAAGAACAATCCCAGGGTTTTACATAACACTATTAATAGCACTGTTTCTCCCCCACCTCAGCAAGCTCCAGTACCCTCTAATGATGGCTGCAATAAATT
Source organism: Pholidichthys leucotaenia (assembly GCA_020510985.1). Taxonomy (NCBI): domain Eukaryota; kingdom Metazoa; phylum Chordata; class Actinopteri; order Cichliformes; family Pholidichthyidae; genus Pholidichthys; species Pholidichthys leucotaenia. Next base: position 179,083,648 of record CM035839.1, on the reverse strand, counting down.
CCTTCGTCATTTTGTAAATAAGTTTCAGGACTTGAGATCCAAAATCCCCATAAGGTCCTCTCCTGATGAAGACTGCCCTCAGTGCCCTGAGCAATTTACTTCATTCTCCCCAGTTACACTTAATGACTTAGTTAAAATAATGAGCAAATTGAAAGCGTCATTGTCCTCATCTGAGATTTTATTCCTTTCTGTCCTAACTGGGTCTTTAACCACCATTGGTCCTTCATTACTCACAATCATTAACAGTTCACTGAGACAAGGCTGTGTTCCTTCCCATTTCAAACATGCTGAGGTAATTCCTGCCATGAATTGCCCAAGCAGGGGTGGATTGAGGATACCAAATGCCCACTGTGAGTTTACAACATTTAATACAGGAAAAACACAAAATATATCAACAGACACTAAACTTACAGGGCCGGAGAAACTGGAAGGTAATGACATGCAGAAATACCAAGGACAATGGGGCTCATGTCCAGGAAAAATAGGAGAACAGCCTGGACAGACCCAGGCTCAGGTGTACGGAGATGCCAGGGAAAAAGAGAAAAGAACTGAATGGAGCGCACCCATTGGAGAGCAGATCTGATAGGGGATTCCCATCTAAACACACAGTATGCCACTGCAACGGTACTGTGATGCAGTGAGGCTTAAATAGAGCAAACAGAATAAACACAAATGATTAACAAGTGTGGGTACATGAGCGAGGATAATCAGATCAAACAGTGACAGGCGTGACAACCAGCGAACAGAATTTTGACACCCGGAAAAAACAACGTCCTGCCAAAATAAAAGCTTGGGAGAACAAAAGGGTAACTGACAATAAATAAGAAACAATTCCGAAATGGGAACAGACTGAATAATACAAGGGAACAACCCATAAAGGTGAGGACAAGATAATACAAACAGAGATGCAAATAATATAATATACATGAAACCAATATACAAAGAGAGAAGTGAGGGCAAAGGCAGGCTCATATCAAAAAGGCAGAAAATAATAAACTACATGGAACTAGGAATAATAAACATGAATACTAATGAACAAACAGAAATAAAAGGCAACTCAAATATCACCATACATATTAACTACAAAACAGAAGTGAGGAAATTACAGAGAAGACCAAGCTCAAATACTAAATAACCCGAGATAAGGAAATATAGAAAAAAATCAGAATAAATAAACTTAAAGCCTGAGCATGGCTCTTCACCCATGCTCAGTATCATGACAATTCCGTTACTTAAAAACCTTTATCTCAATTCTAGCTTAGCTGTTAATTATCGACCAATTTCTAAATTGCCGTTTATTAGTAAAATATTAGAAAAGGTTGTGGAATCTCAGCTCAAAACTTTATTATGTAAATTAAACGTCAGCAGTCCTTTTCAATCTGGTTTTCAGAAACTGAACTCTACTGAGACTGCTCTTTTAAAGGTGTATAATGATCTTTTAATGGCATCTGATCGTGGGGATTGTTCTGTTAGTATATTGCTTGATCTTAAAGCAGTGTTTGATACTGTCAATCACATTTTAATTAATAGCCTAAAGTATCTGGCAGGTATATCTGGTTCTGCATTAGATTGGTTTTATTCATATCTTTTTGAGAGGACTTTTTCTGTTACAGTGGGTGAGTTTTATTCTTCTACAGCTTCTCTGATGTGTGGGATTCTGCAAGGTTCAATCTTGGGTCCATTATTATTTTCGTTTATGTAATTCCTTTAGCATGTATTTTTCAATCCTTTAATGACATTTCTTATCATTTTTATGCAGATTACTTCCAGTTATACATGTCTTTTAAACCTCACCAGCTTTACAGGCTCTCCACCCTGGTTAATTGTCTAAACCAGATTAGTGACTGGCTCTCCAAGAACTGCCTCATCTTAAATTTCAATAAACAGAGACCATGATTGTAGCCCCTTTTGATCTTCATCCAATAATCAGTCAGACACTTTCTTCTTTTTTGCTAATCTCCAAAGTCCAATGTTCGAAATTTGGGTGTCATGTTTGAATCCTCCCTTGGTTTTAATTCCCATGTAAATTCTATTTCATATTCATTTTTTTTTTCATTTAAGGAACATTTCCAAATTGAGAACCACTGTTTTTTCAAGTGAGCTTGAAAAAAATAATCCATGCATTTGTGTCTTCACAACTAGATTATTGCAATGCTTTGTTTACTGGTTTAGACAAATCTAATCTTTCTCATCTCCAGTATATACTAAATGCTGCAGCCAGACTACTTACACATTCTAGAAAACGATCATATAACCCCCATATTATATATGTTACTTTGGCTACCAGTGGTGTTTAGGAATCGTTTTAAAGTTCTTACACTTACATATAGGGCACTACATGGACAAGCCCCATCTTATTTATCTGATTTTCTTCTCAAACATACTCCTGCTTGCACTCTTAGATCTGAAGCCCAGGGCTTGTTAGTTGTTCCTTGTACAAGGCTCAAGACCAGGGCAGACAGAACCTTTCAATATGTAACTCAGAGGCTTTGGAATAATCTCCCACTCCAGCTACGTTAAGCTGACTCTCTGGAGTCTTTTAAAAAGCAGCTGAAAACTGCTTTCTTTAACAAGGCTTTCCGTTGAATTTCAATTCAACTGCTTTTTAATAGTATGCCTGATATTTTTTTTTTAAATGTTTTAATCTTGTTTTAATTTGTTTTCTTTATTTTTTCTTTTCTCTTTATTGATGTCTCTATTAAGTTTGTTTTTTTTAGATCTATTTTATTCTATAGCACTTTCTGACTATATATCTGTGAAATGTGCTTTATAAATATATATATTTGAACATATGGATATTTAATATCAATGTTAAAAATACTGGGGGATTCATGTAATACAACTAAACTATTAAAAATGAATTAAATACTTCTTTTCAAATTTTCTGTAAAATGTAATTCTAAACGAATAGTGAGGAATAAATTAGGACACCTCCAACTTTTTTAGGACACAATGTGATGAATCACCCTGGAAAGGGCTGGCAGAAGACACCAAATGCATGCTGTGAGTTTGCACAATTTAATAACAACAACACATGCACCCAAAAATACAGAGAAACACGGGGCTAATAGACTAAGGCGGAATACTACATTTTCCAGAGGCTGGATTTACAATACAGACAGAAAAGAGACAGGGACTCTGTCTAGGAACGAGAGGCAGGATAATGACCTGGCGATGAGTAAGCTGAACAACAGTTCTTAAACAGGCAGGCAAGAATAATGTACATCCGGATTAGGTGTGGGTGGCATGAGCACAGAGTGATTAGGACAACAAATGACAGCTGTCAAAACCCGTGAACAGGCCTTGACAGGAGGAAGTAAACAATTACTGTCAAAATAAAAGCACAAACCGTGATGAAAGAAAATCAAGAACCAAATACATGAATTAGAGTACACTAAGAACAATAACTACACACAGACTGGATAGGAGAGACAGACAAACTACCAATACACCAAAGGAGCAAACTGAAGAAAGCTAATAATAACAAAACTAATAAATGCTGATACTACAGCAGGAGGTCAAAAGACAAATATAAATACATTAAAATAAATTTAAATTCAAGATAAATCATAAACACATAAACAACCACACTAAGATAAAATAACAGGAAACTAAGACCAGAAATCACAGGACAATCCCAGACATCAAAATATAACAACCCATACAAAATACAAAACAAGCAGAAATGCAGAAATACAGAAAGTGACAAAAACAACTATAGACCAAGCACGGCTCTCACCCGTGCTCGGAATCATGACACACCCCCACATTCATTCCCACTTAAAATGGCTAAAATAAATGCTAAAAAATGCAAATAAAAACAAAAACAAGGTTAGGCATAAATATGTGAAGATTTCTTAATAAAGAACTAAATATTTAATGGGGTGTCCAAATTTTTTCACATGACTGTGTGTGTGTGTGTGTATATATATATATATATATATATATATATATATATATATATATATATATATATATATATATATATATATATATATATATATATATATAAAACACCCCATTAAATATTCATTAAATATAATTAATTAATTCATTGGGCAGCGCAGTGGCGGAGTGGTTAGCACTGCGGCAGCACAGAAACTCACCCTTGGCCAGGGGATCCTGGGTTCGATCCCAGCCCCCGACCAACAGTGATCTGTGTGGAGTTTGCATGTTCTCCCCGTGTCTGCGTGGGTTTACTCCGGGATTTCTCCGGTTTCCTCCCACATGCCAAAAACATGCAAGTTATTTAATTGGCATCAACAGGGGATTCTAAATTGTTATATATATATATATATATATATATATATATACATACAGTGGGGCAAAAAAATATTTAGTCAGCCACCAATTGTGCAAATTCTCCCACTTAAAAAAGATGAGAGAGGTCTCCAATTTTCATCATAGGTATACCTCAACTATGAGAGACAAAATGAGAAGAAAAAAATCCAGAAAATCACACTGAAGGATTTTTAATGAATTAATTGGTAAATTCCTCGGTAAAATAAGTATTTGGGCAATAACAAAAGTTCATCTCAATACTTTGTTATATACCCTTTGTTGGCAATGACAGAGGTCAAACGTTTTCTGTAAGTCTTCACAAGGTTTTCACACACTGTTGCTGGTATTTTGGCCCATTCCTCCATGCAGATCTCCTCTAGAGCAGTGATGTTTTGGGGCTGTCGCTAGGCAACACGGACTTTCACCTCCTTCCAAAGATTTTCTATGGGGTTGAGATCTGGAGACTGGCTAGGCCACTCCAGGACCTTGAAATGCTTCTTACAAAGCCACTCCTTCGTTGCCCGGGCAGTGTGTTTGGGATCATTGTCATGCTGAAAGACCCAGCCACGTTTCATCTTCAATGCCCTTGCTGATGGAAAGAGGTTTTCACTCAAAATCTCACAATACATGGCCCCATTCATTCTTTCCTTTACACGGATCAGTCGTCCTGGTCCCTTTGCAGAAAAACAGCCCCAAAGCATGATGTTTCCACCCCCATGCTTCTCAGTAGGTATGGTGTTCTTTCTCCTCCAAACACGACAAGTTGAGTTTTTACCAAAAAGTTCTATTTTGGTTTCATCTGGCCATATGACATTTTCTCAATCCTCTCCTGGATCATCCAAATGCTCTCTAGCAAACTTCAGACGGGCCTGGACATGTACTGGCTTAAGCAGGGGGACACGTCTGGCACTGCAGGATTTGAGTCCCTGGCGGCGTAGTGTGTTACTGATGGTAGCCTTTGTTACTTTGGTCCCAGCTCTCTGCAGGTCATTCACTCGGTCCCCCTGTGTGGTTCTGGGATTTTTGCTCACCGTTCTCATGATCATTTTGACCCCACGGGGTGAGATCTTGCGTGGAGCCCCAGATCGAGGGAGATTATCAATGGTCTTGTATGTCTTCCATTTTCTAATAATTGCTCCCACAGTTGATTTCTTCACACCAAGCTGCTTACCTATTGCAGATTCAGTCTTCCCAGCCTGGTGCAGGTTTACAATTTTGTTTCTAGTGTCCTTTGACAGCTCTTTGGGCTTTGCCATAGTGGAGTTTGGAGTCTGACTATTTGAGGTTGTGGACAGGTGTCTTTTATACTGATAACGAGTTCAAACAGGTGCCATTAATACAGGTAACGAGTGGAGGACAGAGGAGCCTCTTAAAGAAGAAGTTACAGGTCTGTGAGAGCCAGAAATCTTGCTTGTTTGTAGGTGACCAAATACTTATTTTAATGAGTAATTTACCAATTCATTCATTAAAAATCCTTCAATATGATTTTCTGGATTTTTTTTTTTTCTCATTTTGTCTCACATTGTCACCATTGTCACCCTACATGTGACAATGTTGGCATTTCATAATGTCGTGTGTCAGCGTGACTTAAAAAGCTGGTTTCCAAACCTTGGTAATGTATTTTTGTTGTTGTTGTTTTTGTAGCATTCAGGGGAATTATTGCTCCAGCATTCCTACATTGTCAACAAACTCAAAAGGTACCATGTAAAGGTCATTAATCTTGTTATACTAGGAACTAAATCATTATACAGTGATAATAAGCCATCAGTATCTCAGTGTTTGGTCACAGCCTAATTTGTGTAATGCTCTCTCGTGATTAAATACAATGGGAACAGAAAACTCGAAATGTGATAATAAGCTCAATAATTAATTAAATAAATAAATCAGTGATGCTGTAGTGCTTTTGAACTCATTTTAACACATGTAAAAAAGGTTATAAAAAATTAGGAATATGAAATGCATCTACTTTTTCATTCATCTGTTTGGTGTTTATTTTTTATACATTTGTTTAGATACTCTGTTGTGCAGTTGTGATATTTTCACAGTCGATAGAAGATCTGAAAATGAGCTGCAGGAAAAATAATCAATTTCTTTTAATGAGGATATTTAAGAATAGCCTTCAGAGTAACTTAGTCTGTAATCAAAAGTGGTAAAACTTGCCTTTTAATTGAATTTTATAATTATCAAAATCATGACATTTAAAAAATACAGAACACTTTAAGGTTAACTTGAATTTTGTGGGGACGACAAGCGATATTTAAAGGCATTTACAGTATATTTAAGGACCGTTGGTCGGAGTAGATTTTGTTTGTACTTGATAAATGTTCAGAGCTGCTAACATTTTGCTGAATGCTGAAACACATAAATTTCACTCTTACAGTTGACGAACAAATCCATTCTGATCACATTTCATGAATGATTAATACAATGTAAAGACCAAATTTGCATGAGAAAAGCTAATTATTTGTCAGATCAGCTAAATCCTGCCAGGCAGCACATTAATTCTGTGGTGTACTCCCATAGCTTTAACTCATATTAGCAAACTAGCAACCAGCTAACTTCAGACAGCAATTCATGAGCTAAATCAATAATAAGATATTTACCTTGTTTTAGACAGAGGGTTTGGTCCTTTTATTTGACATCCAATTTAAAATTGTTTGTTGCCCTTGTGGAGCTCTTTTCATTTTCTCTCACTTGTGAGCTGAATGTATTCCAGACGAGCACCCCCACCTGCTGTGGCCACCAGCCGCCCTTAACTGACTCTGACTGAGAGAAGGCCCAAGGACCGGTTTGGCAATACCAATTTTGCGGTGGGGGTGGGGATACATTATCTGATTATTAGAAATGTTATTTTTCGTTGCTTGCAAATGAAAAAAAAAAAAAAAACGACAACTTCTTCATACTCACTTATAGATACAGTCTATACATTTTTTTTATTAATAATAATTATATGATTATTGGGGGGGGTTATATTGGCTGGATTTGATTTTTTGGGAGGTTACAACCCCTCCATCCCCCCCATAAATTATGCCTATGCTTGTATGTCTTGTCCTAACGCTAGTAATTACACTGTTAAACTACATTATAGGAGTGGGTGTACATACCGATTGCATTAGAAATTGTTCTCCGTTCTTGACACAATTTGAACAGAAGTAACTGGACACAGCAGAAAGCCATTTCAGTAATACACAAACACATTGAGCTCTCTGTCAGTCCGCTCCGCCTGTATTGTGCAGAGAGACCCATGGATCCCAAACTGTCCCGACTGTGTCAGATGCACCAAATCCAAACCTACAATGCCCTGTGTGAAAAAGTGATTCCCCCCAGTTAAAACATAAATTAACTTTGATTTATCACATCTTCTATAACATTCAATTTCTCTAGCCACACCCAGGCCTGATTACTGCCATACCTGTTCTCAATCAAGAAATCATTTAAATAGGACCTGCCTGTGGGGAACGAGAAATGAAGAAGCTGAGTGATTTTATAATTCAGATTTAATGTCGGCTTCGCCTCCCCAACATGTTTCACCCAAGGCAGAAAGCAGAAAGAGGCTGATCGCAGTCAGACCCCCATACTTATACACCACACAACAATAGCCAACATCACACATCCTTGTCATATCCTTCTCATCATCCCATGTCTCCTTCCAATGTCCTCCGGTTCTTTCGTCTGACCCTAGGGGGTCAGGAAGTCTTTTCAGGTCTTCACCGCCGCGCCTCCATCTCCTCGTTGTTCTCCGCAGGCGGTCCAGACCTATTGTACTCTTCTGAGACATGAGGTCATTCCACACATGCAATCACAAAACATCTCCCTGTATCTATACATATGTAGATATGGATATATGCACTACAGCCCCCCCCAAACGTCTAAGAAAAGGACAATATATGAAGGTTCACAGAATATGGTGACATCACTGGCATAACTATACAAGTTGATCACGTTAAAAACACAGTGATAACAGTAACAGTACAGTCTATGCCCCATGTCTGCACGGTGGCGCAGTGGTTTAGCACTGTGGCAGCACAGTTGTACCCTCGGCCGGGGGATCGCGGGGATCATGAGATTGGGGGTTCGATCCCAGCCCCCGACCAACAGTGAGCTGTGTGGAGTTTGCATGTTCTCCCCGTGTTGCGTGGGTTTACTCCGGGATTTCTCCGGTTTCCTCCCGCATACCAAAAACATGTAGGTTTAGGGTGCTCGCGCACGCAGCGACCAGCAGCCGGTGGCTTGTCACCAGACTGCAAACCAAATCTACCTACGGGTACAAATAAGTAACAAAAAAAAATAAAATAAAAAAATGTCCGCCTTAAAACTACTATGATAACCCCGACAGCATATCTTAAAACACATTGTCACATTCACATCAGTCTGTGTGTCGTCTGGGTTTTAACCGTCTTCCAAATCTGCTGTAAGCCTGCCTCGGCGTCCCAGCGGTGCTGTCTTGTAAGGAATCTGCAGCTTGAGGAAAAGAGTGGTTATTTGATCCCTGCGGGGAGGCTGGGACGTGTCCCTTGGGGGGTCTACCACGTCGAAGCGCTCTCGCCACCCGTACAGGCTCGTCACTCAACATGAAGGCAGGCTTGAGTCTGTCAATGCTGACTGTCTCTTTTCTGTCCCCCAAATCCAGCACAAAATGCTTATCTCCAGGTTCCAGCACTCTATATGGGCCATCATATGGTGGGCGGAGGGTTGGCTTTAAAGCCTTGTGCCTAACAAAAACAAACTCAGCATTTTTTAAAGCCTGGGGAACAAAAACCCGCGGAAAGGTGTGATGAACCGGGCCCGGGAGCATGTCCGCTCCCGTGCTGCTTAGTGGACTCAGAGCTGGGAGGCGCCCCGGCTCTGGCTGTTCTGGTAAGAATTCACCGGGGAGCCTGAGAGGTTGTGCAAAAACTAATTCTGCTGGGGAGGCGTCTAGATCCTCCTTGGGCGCAGAACGCAACCCCAATAAAACCCACGGTAGTTTGTTAACCCAATCTGCATCCGTTAGTGACGCTCTGAGGGCAGCCTTCAAAGACCTATGAAAACGCTCGCATAAACCGTTAGCCTGGGGGTGATACGCTGTAGTGCGATGGATTGTCGCCCCTAAGCTGCTGGCCATCGCGGACCAGAACTCTGAGACAAACTGAGACCCCCTATCGGACGTGATGTCCGACAGGACTCCGAAACGCGCTACCCAGGTCGTTAAAAAAAACGCGAGCCACCTCTGCGGCCATAGTTGACGTCAGCGGGACTGCTTCTGGCCAACGTGTGGTTCGGTCCACCATTGTTAAAAGATGTGTGAACCCCTGCGAGGACGGTAGGGGGCCCACGAGGTCGACATGTACATGGTCAAACCTCCTGGCCAGGATTCGGAACGGTTCTAAAGGAGCTTTCGTGTGCTTGTGAATTTTGGCACGTTGGCAAGACATGCATGTTCTTGCCCACTCCTTTACGTGCTTGCGCAGGCCCGGCCAAACAAACTTTTCCGCCACCATTTTTACCGAAGCGTGCACTCCCGGGTGCGCCAGGGAGTGAACCGAGTCGAAAACGCGGCGGCGCCATGCGGCCGGGACTACCGGGCGAGGTCGCCCGGTTGACACGTCGCAGATTAAGGGGGGCACACCGTCACGCAAACCCCTGCTATCCAGCCTTAACCCTGTTGGTCCAGACTGGAGTGCTCGCACGTCCCCGTCACTACCCTGTTCTGCTGCCATGGCTGCGTAATCTATCCCTACGTGAACTGGGGCCGCGTGCGCTTCCGTGTTGGTCTTGTGCTCTGCGGCTGTGGTAGTATGATCTGCCTCCACGTGCCCTGACGATGTCACGGCGCGGGAGAGGCAATCTGCCACCACGTTGAGTTTGCCCGCTACGTGCCGAATGTCTGTGGTAAATTCCGAAATTGCGGCCAGCTGCCTTTGTTGCTGGCCCGACCAAGGTTCTGAGATTTTAGACATCGCAAAAGTGAGCGGTTTATGGTCGACAAAAGCCGTGAAATGCCGACCTTCCAGCCAGAACTGGAAATGGCGGATGGACAAATGAAGCGCTAACAGCTCTCTGTCAAACGTGCTGGATTTGCGCTTGGTTTCGTTTAAGGATTTGCTAAAAAATGCTAGCGGTTGCCAAGCCCCATCAACGTGCTGTTCCACGACCGCCCCATGGCCAAATTTGATGCGTCTGTGTTAAGCGCTATGCGGGCCGAGGGGTCGGGGTGGGCCAACAGCGCGGCGTCAGCCAGGGCTGTTTTTACTTCCGCGAACGCGCGTTCCCGCTCCGGGGACCACGCAACCGCGTTGGAGGGCTTTTGCTTTCTAAGCACGGCATATAATGGCTGCATGAGCTGAGCTGCGCGGGGGAGGAAACGGTTGTAAAAATTTACCATTCCTAAAAATTCCTGCAGCGATCTGACCGTTTGTGGTCAGGGAAAATTTGCCACTGTGCGCACCTTATCAGGCAATAGGACTGCCCCTTCTGGGGAAACGCGGTGTCCCAAAAAATCAATCTGCGCCACGCCGAATCGGCACTTGGCTGGATTAATTTTTAACCCATGTTCTTCCAACCTCTGAAAAACTGTAGTGAGGTGATTTTCGTGTTCCTCCTCAGACGTGCTGGCGACTAAAATATCGTCGAGGTAGACAAACACGAAAGGAAGATCGCATAACACAGCGTCCATCATATGCTGAAACGTTTGTGCCGCGCCTTTAAGGCCAAACGGAATACGCAGAAACTCAAAAAGACCAAAAGGGGTTATTACGGCTGTTTTAGGGATGTCCTCAGGTCGGACTGGGACTTGGTGGTAGCCGCGGACCAGGTCTATTTTAGAAAAAATACGCGCACCCGCCAGATGTAGTGAAAAATCCTGGATGTGAGGGATTGGGTAGCGGTCATGCGCTGTAGCATTGTTTAATCTGTGATAATCGCCGCAAGGTCTCCAGGAGCCGTCGGCTTTCGGGACCATATGCAGTGACGAAGCCCATGGGCTTTTCGAGCGCCGAATAATGCCCAGTTTTTCCAGGCTGGCGAATTTGTCGCGTACTACGGCGAGCTTGGTCGCATCTAAGCGCCGAGCTTTAGCGAAGACAGGGGGGCCCGTTGTAGGGATGAAGTGCTCCACCCCGTGTCTTGCTACTGTTGCCGAAAATTTGGGAACTGTGAGTGCTGGAAATTGGGTGAGGAGTTTGTCAAACTTACCTCCTGCTGTGGCGACGTTGGCCTGCATGGGTGGTGGGGACACTCGAGCTGAATAGGGGATAGAAGAGAATGACAGTGCATTGATTAAGCGTCTGTTTGCAAGATCAACTAACAACCCATGTGAACATAAAAAATCAGCACCTAACATGTTGAAACTCACCTGAGCTCCGGTGTCTATGAGGAAATGTCGCCCGGAACCTTCATCAGTGATGTAGAGCAGCTTGATGGCCTCGCCGAGAGCCGTAGCTGCTAACGGTTCCTGGCTTTGGAGTTTCACGAGCTCTTGAAACTGCACGGTGGCACACACTTGTATGCCCTCTCAGCGAATCGCCGGTGGTAGTAACAGAGGTCGTCTCGTCTGTTGCGTCGCGGCCGCCTCGCTGCCATGGTGGGCGGGATTTGCTCCGCTGTCTCCGGCTCCCCGCTGCCCCGGGCTTCCGCACCGAGGTCCGCCGCTGCTGCTGTGGCCATCTGCTCGCCGCAGGAGTTGAGGAGCCGCTGTGCTTCCCGGGCTAGCGCGCAGAAATCCTGCTGGGTCTTACAATGCATGCTGGCCAGAGTCCCTCTCATGTGCGCCGGGAGGGTGCTGAGGAAGATGTGCTGAAAGAGGAAGCTGTCGTTGTCTGCCTCTCTCAGCTGAAGCATGTCTTCCATCAGGGCCATCGGTCTGCGCCCTCCTTGGCCATATATCGCCAATAGTCTCTTGGCCCTTTCCTTGGCCAAGGGCACGAAGCTCTCGATGAGAGTAGCCTTCAGCTCCTCGTATTTGTCGCTGGCGGGTGGCTGCTGTATCACGCTCCGCACGCATTGCGGAGCGTGGTGACGTTGACGTGGTGGCGTCGAGCCTGGCGATGACGTGGTAGAACTTGGTTTCGTCTGCCGTCACCCCTGCGAGCGCGAACTGTGCCTCAGCCTGCTTGAACCACGAGTTTGGGTTGTTCTGCCAGAATTCTGGGAGTTTGAGGGCGACGGCGCTTGCTCGGGCCGCCTCCAACGAGTCTGCAACGGGAGAACGCCTTTCATCCATTCTCACGTCTGGTCACCAATGTGGGGAGCGAGAAATGAAGAAGCTGAGTGATTTTATAATTCAGATTTAATGTCGGCTTCGCCTCCCCAACATGTCTCACCCAAGGCAGAAAGCAGAAAGAGGCTGATCGCAGTCAGACCCCCATACTTATACACCACACAACAATAGCCAACATCACACATCCTTGTCATATCCTTCTCATCATCCCATGTCTCCTTCCAATGTCCTCCGGTTCTTTCGTCTGACCCTAGGGGGTCAGGAAGTCTTTTCAGGTCTTCACCGCCGCGCCTCCATCTCCTCGTTGTTCTCCACAGGCGGTCCAGACCTATTGTCCTCTTCTGAGATGTGGGGTCATTCCACACATGCAATCACAAAACATCTCCCTGTGTCTATACATATGCAGATATAGATATATGCACTACACTGCCTGACAAATTGAAGTAGACCAAAAGCTCCTCAAAAGCTAGACATCATGCTGCCATCCAAAGAAATTGAGGAACAAATGAGAAACAAAGTAATTGAGATCTATCAGTCGCCCACGCCCGGTGGTTCCAAGCTCTTGACGCTGCCACATTTTTGAGTCCATCCATTCCCTTTCACATCCCGACGTGTGCGCCTTGGTTAAACTGGTGGGGGCGAAATTTGTCTGGTCTCACTTAGGCAGGGATGTGAAAGAATGGGCTGCATCGTGTGTCACGTGCCAGCGGGCCAAAGTCCACAAACACACCAAAGCCCCCCTCGAGCCCCTTCAAGTTCCCGCCAGGAGGTTCGACCAATCCACTTGGATTTGGTGGCCCCCCTTCCATCATCGCAAGGTTTCACACTCCTTTTGACAATTGTGGACACCACACATTGGCTTGAAGTGGTCCAGCTGGCTTCCACCACATCCGTTGAGGTTGCTTGCGCTTTTTTGTCGGCTTGGGTTGCACGGTTCGGATCCCTGTCAGACATCACTTCCGACAGGGGTCCGCAATTCGTTTTGGAACTCTGGTCTGCGATGGCTGAGAGCCTGAGAGTCAAAATCCACCGCACCACCACATACATCCCCCAGGCTAATGGGTTATGCAAACGTTTTTATAGGATGGATGCAAAATGGGTCAACCGCCTGCCCTGGGTCCTATTAGGGTTGCGCTCCGCACCTAAGGAGGATTTAGCAGCCTCCCCAGCAGAACTTGTTTTTTTCTCAGCCGTTGCGGATCCCCAGGGAATTTTTACCGGAAAACCCCGCACCCGGGACAGATCCACCCTCGCAATTTTTTTTTACAGTACAGGGACTGCTAACGTGTCAGGCCCAGTGCACCATTGATTTCCCAGCACTTTTGTCCCAAAGAGCTTATAGACACAGAACCCCGCTGCATCCAACATATGATGGCTCGTTCAGAGTGCTGGAAACTGGTGCAAAGCATTTTGCATAAGGAAATCATCTGCATTGACAGGCTGAAGCTCGCTTATGTGTTAGCAGATGAACAGGAGGTGTTGGCTCAAGCTCTCCAGTGTTGACACCCACCTACTGCAGTTCCACAAGGTGGTGTTCCCCCGGCACAGAATTGTGTTCGAGAAACTAACCTTGTTCCCTCCCCACCCTCTCCCCCTCCACAGACCAATGCTCCCACCCCCACACCTCGCCAGGAGGGCGCTTCGACAGGACTGGCGGTCCCCCGCTATGGGCGCTGGCTCAAGCCCAAAGGACCGAGGGGTTAGGCCCCTTTCTGGGTGTTCGGGGGGGGGGCACTTAGTAGGGCATTTCTCCACCCAGAACCGGAGGTCATGGGGAAGGGGGGGTGGATAAAAGGACTGAATGAGGAAGAAGGAAGACACACCGTAACACCGGGGGTCTTGGAGGTAACAGAAGGGAGTAGTCGACCTCCGGCGTGACAGGAGTCACACTGGAGTTCGCCAGAGCATGAGAGATGGTGATCAGCAAGGCTTTGTGTCCTGTATGTTAATGTGCCAGACATGCTTTGTGTACTGTGTGTAAAGTCTTTTATCCCCGGGTCTCAAAGGCAGGAATAAAGAGGTATAAAGGTGAGTACCCAGAGACCCTGAGAGAGATTCTGTTTTCTGTGCTGGAGGTGAAATAAAGTTTGTGTGTCGTCCGGCTCACTGTCCTGCCTGCTTTGATCTTCCACAGTCTCAGTTTTGCCAGAAAATATCTTGATGATCCCCAAGACTTTTGGGAAAATACTCGGTGGACTGATAAGACAAAAGTTGAACTTTTTGGAAGGTGTGTTCCATTGCATCTGGCGTAAAAGTAACACAGCATTTCAGAAAAGGAACATCATACCCACAGTAAAATATGATGGTTATAGTGTGATGGTATGGGGCTGTTTTGCTGCTCCAGAACTTGGAAGACTTGCTGTGGTACATGGAACCATGAATTGTGCTGTCTACCAAAAAATCCTGTAGAAGAATGTCCAGCCATCGGTTCGTGACCTCAAGCTGAAGTGCATTTGGGTTCTGCAGCAGGACAATGATCCAAAACACACCAGCAAGACCCCCTCTGAATGGCTAAAAAAAACAAAATGAAGACTTTGAAGTGGCCTAATCAAAGTCCTGACCTGAATCTAATTAAGATGCTGTGGCATGATCTTAAAAAGGCGGTTCATGCTCAAAAACCCTCCAGTGTTGCTGGATTACAAAAATTCTGCAAAGATGAGTTAACCAAAATTCCTCCACAGTGCTGTAAAAGACTCATTGCCAGTTATCGCAAACTCCTGATTGCAGTTGTTGCTGCTAAGGGTGGCCCAACCCATTATTAGGTTTAAGGGGCAATCACTTTTCCACACAGGGCCATGTAGATTTGGATTTTTTTCCCTTAATAATAAACACGTTCATTAAAAATTGCATTTTGTGTTTACTTGTGTTATCTTTTTCTAATATTTAAATTTGTTTGATGATCTGAAACATTTAAGGGTGACAAATATACAAAAAAAATGAGAAATCAGGAAAGGGCCAACATTTTTTCACACCACTGTATATATATATATATATATATATATATATATATATATATATATATATTCTGTACATATAAGTATTGTTCAACATTTTCTCATTAAACATATTTCTGATGGAGCCACTGACCGAAGATTTTCACCAGATATGAGTAACAACCCAATAATCCATACATACAAAGAAATTAAGGCAACTGTGTTCACAAAGCAGTCATAATTAATAAAGTGGAATGACACTGGAAAAAAGTATTGAACACATGAAGAAAAAAAGCTGCAAAAAAGCATAGAAAGCCAAAAAACTAGTTGAAATCCATCAGAATTTTGGAAGCCAGTCCATCCCCTTTCAGTGCAAATGAATTTCAGTGATTTAAATCCTGACTGATAGCCTTTTAAAAGGTCTGTGAATATCAGATTGTCACAACACAATGATGGGTAAAAGCAAAGAGCCGGGCTTGGAATGTTAAAAGCCTCCGAACTGTGCAAAAATTGTGCAGGTGGATCAGCCTTGGGCGCGGGGTTTTCCAACAAAAACTCTTCGGGGATTCGTAGCGATTGCAAAAAAATGAGTTCTGCCGGGGAGGCTGCCAAATCCTCCTTAAGTGCAGAGCACAACCTTAAAAGAACAGGGCAGGCGGTCAACCCAATTTGTGTCCATGAACGAAGCTCTGAGCGCTGCTTTAAACGACCTATGAAAACACTTGCATAACCCATTAGCTTGGGGGTTGTATGCGGAACTGCGGTGAATTTTGACCCCCAGCCTCTGGGCTATCTCGGACCAGAGTTCTGAAATGAATTGTGGACCCCTGTCGGAAGTGATTTCTGATGGGGATCCGAACCAAGCAACCCAAGCAAACAAAAAAGTATGAGCCACTTCTGCGGACGTGGTAGAAGCCAGTGGGACTACTTCAGGCCAGCGTTTGGTATGGTCCACAATTGTTAAATGGTGCATGAAACCTTGCGACAGAGGGAGGGGTCCCACCAAATCCACGTGAATGTGGTCGAACCTCCTGGCCGGGATTTGGAATGGCTTGAGGGGGCTCTGGTGTGCTTGTGCACTTTGGCCCGCTGGCACGCAACGCAAGCTGCAGCCCACCTCCTTCGCGTCCTTGCGCAAGTGCGGCCAGACAAATTTCGCCCCAACTAGCTTCACCGAAGCGCACAGTACTGGATGGGAAAGGGAGTGGACCGACTCAAAAATGTGACGGTGCCAAGACCTCAGAACCACTGGGTGCAGGCAGCTGGTTGAGATGTCGCAGAGCAAGGGAGAACACCCTTCTCGCACCACCCTGCTCTCCAGCCTTAACCCAGTAGGCGCAGGCTGGAGCGCACAAATGTCCGCGTTCCCAGCTTGCTCCGCGGACATGGCAGGGAAATCTATTCCCATGTAGACCGGGGAGACTTATTTGCGCAACAGACAATCGACCACAACGTTGAGCTTACTGGCAACGTGTTGAATGTCAGAATCAGAATCAGAATCAGAATCAGATTTATTGCCATTGTTCATGTAGTACACAAACTAGGAATTTGTCTCGGTGCAATGCTGCAACATTAAAACATGATAAGATAAAGAGATAAACTAAAAAAAAAAACTTAAAGACTAAGACCATGCAATAAGTGTAGAATAATAATAATAATAATAATAATAATAATAATAATAATAATAATAATAATAATAATAATAATAATAATAATAATAATAATGAGTAATACTAGTCACAGCAGTTTTAAATAAATTAGCAAGTAGCAGATGATGTGCAGTCGATAATGCAACAGAAAAACAGTGATGAATGACATGAGTCTGGTTGAGCTGCTGTATATAGTGCACGAGAGTCAATAAGTCACTTAATGTTCAGCAGTCTGATGGCAGAGGGGAAAAAGCTGTTCATGTGCCAGGAGGTTTTAGTCTGAATGGACCGAAGTCTTCTACCTGAGGGGAGGGTGGTAAACAGTACGTGACCAGGGTGTGAAGGATCGGCCATGATCCGGCCTGCACGCCTCCGGGTCCTGGAGATGTACAGATCCTGGAGAGATGGGAGCTTGCAGCCGATCACCTTCTCAGCAGTGCGCACGACGCGCTGCAGCCTTAGTCTGTCCCTGGCAGTAGCTCCTGCGTACCACACGGTTATGGAGGAGGTGAGGACGGACTCGATGATGGCCGTGTAGAACTGCACTAACATCTTGGTGGGTAGCTTGAGCTTCCTCAGCTGCCGCAGAAAGAACATCCTCTGCTGGACCTTTCTGATGAGGGAGCTGATGGTTGGCTCCCACTTGAGGTCCCGGGTGATGGTGGTGCCCAAGAAGCGGAAGGAATCTGCAATGGTGATGGGAGAGCCTGTGATGGTGAGGGGGGGCAGGGGGGTTGTGACTTTCCTGAAGTCCACAATCATCTCCGCTGTCTTCAGAGCGTTCAGCTGCAGGTTGTTGTGGCTGCACCAGGACACCAGCTGGGCCACCTCTCTCCTGTAGACGGACTCTTCGCCATTGGAGATAAGCCCGATGAGGGTGGTGTCGTCCGCAAACTTGATCAGCTTAACAGACTGGTGGGTGGAGGTGCAGGAGTTGGTATAAAGGGAGAAGAGTAGGGGGAAAAGTACACAGCCCTGGGGTGATCCGATGCTGATGCTAACAGAGTCTGAGACAGACTTCCCCAGCCACACATGCTGCCTCCGGTCCGTCAGGAAGTTGGTGATCCACCTGCAGAGGGAGTCAGGCACGCCGAGCAGGGACAGCTTGTCCTGGAGCAGAGCGGGGCGGATGGTGTTGAATGCAGAGCTGAAGTCCACAAATAGGATCCTGGCGTAGGTTCCCGGGGAGGCCAGGTGCTGCAGGATGGAGTGGAGGGCCAGGTTGACTGCGTCGTCCACAGACCTGTTGGCACGGTAGGCAAACTGCAGCGGGTCCACGAGGGGAGTGGTGATGGACTTGAGGTGGGACAGGACCAGGCTCTCAAAGGACTTCATGACTACAGAGGTGAGTGCTACAGGTCTGTAGTCGTTAAGTCCAGTAATCCGTGGCTTCTTGGGGACAGGGATGATGGTGGAGGATTTGAGGCAGGTCGGCACGTGGCATTGCTTAAGGGAGGTGTTAAAAATGTCTGTGAAGACAGGAGCCAGCTCTTTCGCACAGAATGTTGGTCATAAACTCTGAGATCGCGGCCAGATGCCGTTGCTGCCACGCCAACCATGGTTCTGAGACCTTGGAAATCGCGTACGTCAGCAGCTTATGATCCACGAATGCGGTGAACTCGTGCTCTTCTAGCCAAAACTGGAAATGGTGCATTGCCAGGTGTAGAGCCAACAACTCTGTGTCAAACATGCTGTATTTACGTTCACTGTCACACAAAGTCCAACTGAAAAATGCGAGCAGCTGTCACAAACCGGAGACGTACTGCTCTACCACTGCTCCTATGGCAACATCAGACTCGTCCGTAGTGAGCGCTATCTGTGCCGACGGATCTAGATGAGCTAGCAACGCGGCATCCACAAGTGCTGTTTTGGGGTGAAAGCCTCACTCAGGAGTCCATTCGACGTTTTCCATGGGCTTCTTTTTTTCAGCGTGACATAAAGTGGCTGCATCAGCTTTGCTGCCTGGGGAAGGAAACCATTACAAAAATTCACCATCCCCAAAAACTCCTGCAAGGCCCCTCACGGTCTGCTGACGCGGAAAGTCCGACATGGCACACACCTTATCCGGTAGTGGAATCTTGCCCTCCGGCAAAATGCAATGGCCCCAAAAAGTCAATCACAGGCACACCGAACTGGCACTTCGCCGAGTTCACTATATGCCCGTGCGCTTCCAACCTCTGGAAAACCGTCTTGAGATGGGCGATGTGCTCCTCCTTGGATGCGCTAGCTACCAAAATGTTGTCTAAGTAAATGAAAACAAAGGACAAGTAGCGAAGCACTGCATCCATCATCCTCTGGAAAGTCTGTGCCACGCCTTTTAATCCTAACGGCATGTGTAAAAAATCAAAAAGGCCAAAAGATGTTATTACCACTGTTTTAGGAACGTCTTCCGCACACATCGGGACCTGATTCAATTCAATTCAATTCAACTTTATATATATATAGCGCCATTTCACAACAGTCATCTCATAGCACTTTCAGCTGTAAGGGAAACCCCCACAGTTGCAGAAAGACCCCAGCAATCAGGCGATCCCCTGTGAGCAAGCACTTGGCAACAGTGGAGAGGAAAAACTCCCTTTTAACAGGAAGAAACCTCCATCAGAACCAGGCTCAGGGAGAGGCAGTCATCTGCTGCGAGTGGCTGGAGGGTGAGGGGATAGAGAAGATGTAAAGGACAGACGTGTAGAGAGCAAACAGCACAATGGGGACTCAATCTATGGGAAAGAGCAAACAGATGTTAATGACCAGCAAAAAAAAAAAAAATGTTTCATTGAGAGTGAAGAAAGGAGTGAAGCCCAGTGCAGTATTGGAGGTCCCCCGGCTATACGTCAAACAGGTTCATTTTGTCTTCTTTTAATTATTTATCCTTTTTTTTTTTTTCTTTTGAAAGACAAAAGTAAAATAGAAAGATGTCTTTACTTCCTTTACATGTTTCAACTGCAAAACGAAACTGCCTACGAAAATCAGCTGATAAATGTCACCTGGCAGCAATCAGCTGACTCTTCTGATGAAGGCTGCAGTGCAGTTGAAACATGTAAAGAAGGTAAAGACATCTTTCTATTTTACTTTTGTCTTTCAAAAAAAAAAAAAAAAAAAAAAAAAGGTCCCCCGGCTGTCTAAACCTATTGGCAGCATAACTAAGGGAGGGTTCAGAGACACATGATCCCTCCCTAATTGTAGGCTACATCAAAAAGGTAGGTTTTAGCCCTATTCTTAAAAACAGAGATCGAGTCCGACTCCCAAATCCAGATTGGCAGCTGGTTCCACAGGAGAGGAGCTTGATAACTGAAGGCTCTGCCTCCCAATGTACATACTTTTGGAGATTCTAGGTATTACAAGTAATCCAGCATTTTGGGAGCATAGTGCTCTGCAAGGATAATAGGGTAGTATCAGATCTTTTAAATAAAAAGGGGCCTGATTATTTAGAGCTTTGTAAGTAAGAAGAAGGATTTTAAACTTAATTCTAAACTCTATGGGAAGACATTGAAGGGAGGCCAGAACAGAAGAGATATGATCTCTCTTTCTAGTACCTGTTAAAACTCTTGCTGCAGCATTTTGGATCAGCTGAAGACTTTTTAAAGATGTTTTAGGACAGCCTGATAATAAAGAATTACAATAATCTACTCTAGAGCTAACAAAAGCGTGGATCAGTTTCTCAGCATCACTCTTGAGACAAGATGCTCCTAATCTTGGCAATATTACGCAAATGATAGAAGGCAGTCTTAGAAACAAATTTAATACAGTGGTACCTCTACTTACGAACGTCTCTACATACGGAATTTTCAGGTTACGACACGCCTCAACGGGAAAATATTGCCTCTTGTTATGAACGAAATTTCAGGATACGAAAGGCAAAAAAGTATGCGCTCCTCGCAGCTCCCGTAGTTTACCGAACGTAAACATACCTGTAGCTGCTCTGCCATTGGCTATCGCCTAGCATCTTCCTGGTATCCCATTGGCCACAAAGTTTTGTTTTGTTTTGTTTTTTTCCAAAACTTTATTAAGAACAAGGTGAAAGTTTTACGTGTGTGTACAGTACAGAATTAACATTTATTCGCTATGGGCCCCAAGAAAGTGACGGAGATAAGTAGAAAAGGAGAAAAGAAGAAGAGAGTTTTTTTGTCCATACAAACAAAGAAGGAGATAATCGAAAGGTATGAAAAGGGGATGCGTTTGGTTGATCTCGCCAAAGAATATGGCCGTAATACATCAACGATCAGCACGGTATTAAAACAAAAGGAAGCCCTTACAAGCCGACAAAAGCAAACGTCCTTGGATCGTTTCTTCACAAAACATCAGGCAAAAACCACTGATGAGACGATAGCAGTTAAAAGGTAAATGAACATAATTTTTATTATTCTTTCTCTTTTATTATTCTCTTTTATTATTCTTTCTCTCATTTTAAACTCTCATTTTATGTTTATTGTGCAGTAATCTAATTGTAACATGTATTTGTTACATGTTTTGATGCGTTTTTATGATTTATAAAAAATTTATGCCTGAATTTTGGGGGGCTTGGAACGGATTACGGCATTTACATGTAAAACGCGCCTCTACTTACGGAATTTTCACGTTACGAGAATACTTCCGGAACGAATTAATTTCGTAAGTAGAGGTACCACTGTATGTGAATTGAAAGACAGATCTTGATCAAAAATAATTCCAAGGTTCCTCACAGAGCTATTAAGAGAAAGAATAACCGCATCCAAACTAAAAGTTTGATTTAAAGGTTCTAAGGTTTTTTGGACCAACAAGAATGACTTCAGTCTTATCTAAATTTAATAGCAGGAAATTACAAGTCATCCGAGCTTTGATTTCCTTAAGACAGGCTTCTAACTTGGCTAATTGATTACTATCATCTGGCTTTATTGACAGGTATAATAGTGTGTCATCTGCATAACAATGAAAATGTATACAGTGCTTTCTAATAATGTTGCCTAACGGAAGCATATATAAACTAAAAAGAGTAGGGCCTAGCACAAATCCCTGTGGAACTCCATGACTGAGCTTTGAGTTGAAAGAAAACTCATTACTGACATGAACAAACTGGAACCTATCAGATAAATAAGACCTAAACCACTGCAATGAAGTTTCATTAAGTCCAACATAGTGTTCTAATCTATCAAGTAGAATATTATGATCGATAGTACCAAAAGTTGCACTAAGGTCTAAAAGGACAAGTACAGAAACCAGTCCATTATCAGATGTGATGAGGAGGTCGTTAGTGACCTTTGCTAAGGCTGTTTCAGTACTATGATGGATTCTAAACCCAGATTGAAACTCTTCAAGTAAACCATTTCCCTGCAGGTGATCAAATAATTTCGTAGCGACAACTCTTTCTAAGATTTTTGAAATGAAAGGGAGATTAGAGATCGGTCTATAGTTAGCTAAAGCTCCTGGATCTAGCGTTGGCTTTTTGAGTAAGGGTTTAATTATAGCAGTTTTAAAAGCCTGCGGTACATGGCCTAAAGTTAATGAAGAATTGATTATATGAAGAATGAAGCTACCAATAAGTGGGAATACTTCTTTAAAT
The DNA here is from genome assembly GCA_020510985.1 of Pholidichthys leucotaenia. Classification (NCBI taxonomy): domain Eukaryota; kingdom Metazoa; phylum Chordata; class Actinopteri; order Cichliformes; family Pholidichthyidae; genus Pholidichthys; species Pholidichthys leucotaenia. The sequence continues at coordinate 179,061,055 of CM035839.1, read as the reverse complement.
AACCTGGTAGGAATAGGGTCTAAAAGACAAGTTGAAGGTTTGGATGAGGAAACTATTTTGTCTAACTCACAAAGGTCGATTAGAGTAAACTCATCAAGACAGACATCAATTGAAGGAGTTGTAGTAGTTACAGTATTTAAGTTAACTGTGGGAAGAATCTGATTGATTTTATCTCTGATGGGGGAGAGTGTGGGGAGAGTGTGGGGGGGGGGGGTGTGGTGTCGGGGTTCATTGTGAAGTGCGGTGTGATGACGCTTCCTCCCAGTTGCGTCATCACACCGCCCTATTAAAAGGGGCATCCGCCATTTGGGGCTGGCTGGCCCGATGGCTCTGGCATGTACCATATACTGTGCTGTATATAGTTATTAATAAAGCTGAGTTCAAGTGCAACCTCTTCATCCGTTTCCCTCAATACCAGGTTTTGTGGACATAACAGACATGTCTACAAAAATTAAGGACTTTGTCCCTGTATGTATTTGCAAACTGTAATCTGACTTTTTGTGGTGCTTGACATAACGTTCGGCTCAGGAGACGCACACACACAGGCTCAGAGTAGTTCAAATAGTTTATTAACAACAGGCGTGAATGAGTGCGTGTCTGCGAGATGTAGATGTGTTGGTGGCGGCGTCTGCTTCAGGCACAGAGGCAGGAGACCGTACAGCCGGGCAACCCTATGGGAAAAGCACAAGGAGAGGGGTGACGGGCACACACCAACACAGGAGATATAAAGACGAGAGAGAGGCTTACTTGGATGGAATAGATGACTGGCACAACAAGGGACGAGACCCGGAAGACAGCCACCTGGAGAGCTCGGTGCAGCAGCGAGGAACAGGCGATGGAGAGGCGTTGTCCGCCGCCGGGAAATCCACCTGTGCACAGGGGAGCAGACTGGAGAGAAAAGGAGGTAAGATCTTCTTACCAAAATGTTGGCTGAAGTAGAGGATTCACTTACAGGGATGAGAATCAAAGTGTGACGGCTTCAGGCCGAAGCTCAGGGCGAGGCGGCTTATATTCCTCGCCGCTGATGATGTGCAGGTGTGCGTGCAGGTGGCGCCGCTGATGAGCGGCGCGGCGTGACAGTGCTTTGGAGTATTGGCTTTTTCCTTGCTCAGTGGCATTTCAGCCCATGTCAGTACAGGACTCATTCCACTGTTGATAATGACACTGTTTTACCAGCTTCAGCCAGCATCTTCACAAGGTCTTTTGATTTTGTTCTGGGGTTGATATCCTCATTTCGCACCAAAATATGTTCATCTCTGGGACACAGAACCCATCTCCTTCCTGAGAGGTATGATGGCTGGACATTCCCATGGTGTTAATACTTGCATGCAATTGTTTGAACAGATAAACGTGGCACCTTCAGGCATCTGGAAATTGTACACAAGGATGAACCAGATTTGTGGAGGTCCACAATTCTCTTTCTGATATCTTGGCTGATTTCCTTTGATTTTTCCCATGATGTCACACAATTAAGGAAGCAATGCTTTTTGATGCATGTTGTAAAATAAATCAACAGGTGAGCCTCTAATTAACTCAAATGTTCTCAATTAAACTATCAGAAGCTTCCAAAACCATGACAACATCATCATCTGGGATAACAGCTCACCCTAACTGTTATACTTGGCCCATTAAAGACCTCTTACCACAAATGGCATTTGTACAAAAGACAAGACAGCAATAAATCAATCAGTAAAACAATAAATAAAAATAAAATGAATTGGTACAATGATAACAAAGTACAACCCTTTTCCCTCACTTCACCAGCATATCATTGCTACACTAAAGTCACAACCGGAAGATATAGAGTGATGATAATCAAGTCAATGGCAGTAATGCACCTTTAAGCTGGTTGCCAGGCACCAATCAAATCTAAAAGAAGAAGAAGAAGTCACAACAGGTTATTCAGCTTTGTCACTAAAATGTTTAAATGAATTACTTACAACTCGTGGGTCTGAAGTACAACTCAACCATGTTAACACAGTTGCAGACCTAACCACAGCCCAGAATTGTTCAAGCCAGAGCCCAGGATAAGTTCTGGTGTATGTTTAGCCTGCCTTCTGAACAGAGCCCTAGTTAAGGTTAGGAACACTACTATTGCCTGAGCCTGGGTGCACTGCAGTGTAAAGTTGAATGGCAATGTTGCTTGTAAGTGCTTGGAGTAGGACTGGGCTATTTTTTAAATAATCAAATGACAGCTACTGTAAAGCTGATGAGTTTGTCACACATTTATTGCTATATAACAAATGTTAATGTTTCATTTCTGTCTTTGAAGATTTTTGCTAATCCGAGCCAAACCTGTTTTACAGATTATCATTTCCACACAATGCTGTGGTTTATCTTTCATTTTTGCCTTTTAACCTTAATACCTCACATAACCTCTGATAAACTCTCCCCTTGTGATGCATGGGGGCATTAATGGTTTGAATGCTTAAGAATGCTCAGTAGTCTGAAAGCCTCTTGGCAATGAATTCCACCTAATCAACCACACTAAACAGCAGGTACAATTTACTTTGGATTGGCTCTTGTGAATACATAGCAAAACCCAGTGGAGGTCATCATGATTGAAAAATATGCTTGGACCCAAAGCTCTCAAAAGAGTGCTAAAGCACTTAAGCAAACCTTTTCTATAACAGACTCCTAATGGACACAGTGGAGGAAAGGACTGAAAATCAATGCAGTAGACCTACAGATGATTCATGTCTTTCCACAAAACCTCTAACACCTGACCCACAATGATTCTTAACTTTTAACTGTTAGTCATTGTTTGTTATACCCAGGGTTACTCTTATTATTTCAGATGCCATTAGAAGATGCTGAAAGTGTCCTTGAGTCCCTGTGTGATAATATTGTGCACTGTAAGATTAAGATGTTCTTAAGGAACTCTCAAATGCTTTAATCCTAGAAGTTAGGCGGTGTAAACATTTTTCCCTTGATTTTGTCTTGCTTTTAACTTTTGCCTTTACTTTGTCTTGCATATTTACATGCGTAGCAGCTTGATTAGAATTAATAATTCCATATTTGGGTTACAGGGAAACTTCTCTACACTGTACTGATGCGGACATTTTGACCTTAACTTTAAATGTGACAATCTGCTACAGTGAGGAACAGGTGTTCAGTAAGCTCACTTCTTTCTAATGCCATGCCTCTAAAATGTTTCACCCCCAGCTTGGCTTTCAGCTCAAACTTAAGCCAATTTAAGTGACATGACATGAACATTCATGTTTCTCTATCCAGAGCAATTACTTTTGTCACAATCCAGGTAAAAGTTGTGTGATCTGGCTTGTAGCTTGATGGTTCCTGGACCAGAATCCTTAACAATCTCCTATTTTATCACAATCCAGTGCCCCTTTCCAGAAATGTACCTACCCATTGCAGCCGACGCAGATGACAACAGCTGTGATTGGTCTGCTTCATCTCCTCCTACACATTTCCTGCTTCTTCTAAGCCACACCCAAAGCAAGGTGGATAAACAATGGACTAAATCAAAGGGAGATTGATGGAGCAAGTCTGGAAATATGAACATTTGCATGACTCATCCTCACCCCATTACGAAGACTGTCAAATGGTGGTGGCGCCAGGATGAGTGTTCGTACATACCATTTCCTCTGATGTCGTCTCTTTTTTCTATTGCAGTGATTATAGTAGAAGTTGGTGCATTTCAGCATTTATTAGCTCCAACTTCAACACACTCTGCTTGTTGTCCGTTAACCTTGTTTGAATATACAAAAATATGAAGTACACAAAGAAAATGACTCTGCACAGGGAAAAAAATGTTTTGGCAGCAATGCATTCAAACCACCAGATAAGTATAAATGCTGACAAAACAAAACAAAAGTAGGATTCAAGAGAAGTTCCCATCTATCTGATGGCTGTTATAGTGAGGCGAGCTGTTAATTACTTAGGATGTTATTATCTTATTTATTTATAGTTTTATTACTATAAATTACAGTACTATTTTATTTAGGTGTTTTATTATCCTTATTATTTAAAAAATGTTTTTTATGTCAGAGTGTTTTTTATTTTTATTTTTTTTAAATTTTATTTTGCATCCTTTATTAATCCCAGAGGGAAATTCAGGACATCCACGTGGATGGATGAGGCAGCCACGGTGCGGCGCCACTTTCTTCACCATTCACACACACATTCACACCTAGGGCCACTTTAGAGTCTCCAATCAACCTAACTTGCATGTTTTTGACCTGTGGGAGGAAACCGGATTACATCGGGTAAATCCACGCAGACATGGGAGGAACATACAAACTTCACACAGAAGGGTCACTGATCGTCAGGGGGTGGGATCGACCCCACAACCTTCTTACTGTGCTGCCAGTGCTAACCACTGTGTCACAAGCTGCCCGGCATAATGTTATCTTAATACAAGCAACAGGCATTTTCACCCCAGAGATATTCCATCAGTCATAATTAGATGTTACAGAAATGCTTAAAATCTAACTTAAATTTATGTTAGAGCTGTGATAGATGGACAGATGTCTGTGATTGTTTATTGGGGATCCATATTAGACTCATCAAAATCCTCCATTCATCCATCCATCTTCATCATCTACTGTTTAATCCTTTCCGGGTTGCGGGGGGTGGGGGGACACCCTGGACAGATTGCCAGCCCATTGCAGGGCTCATCAGAATCTGCTGGACATAAACACATCTTTTATACAACCCCAATTCCGGTCAAGATTGGACGTTGTGTAAAACATAAATAACAACGAAATACATGATTTTAAAGTAGTTTTTGACCTATATTCAGTTGAAAACTCTACAAAGACAAAGGGCCGTATTACAATGACGGGGTCAGTTGATCAATCATTACTGACGCAGAACATGTTTATCAGAATCAGAATCAGAATCAGAATCAGAATCAGCTTTATTGGCCAAGTATGCACAACACATACAAGGAATTTGACTTTGGCTAAAAACTTGCTCTCGTTGTTCAGGTGGAGGATTTAAATAAGGATTCAATGACAACAGAGTATTTTTTTTTTTTTTTTTTTTTTGTTACTTATTTGTACCCGTAGGTAGACTTGGTTTGCAGTCTGGTGACAAGCCACCGGCTGCTGGTCGCTGCGTGCGCGAGCGCCCTAAACCTACATGTTTTTGGTGTGCGGGAGGAAACCGGAGAAATCCCGGAGTAAACCCGCGCAACACGGGGAGAACATGCAAACTCCACACAGCTCACTGTTGGTCGGGGGCTGGGATCGAACCCACGATCTCATGATCCCCGCGGTCCCCCGGCCGAGGGTAAAACTGTGCTGCCACAGTGCTAAACCACTGCGCCACCGTGCAGCCAGAGTATGTACAGTAAATTACAGTCTGTCCACGTTTCTATAAAAGGATGCAAATATATACAGGAATATATGCAGTTATTTACTCAGACTAACCACACTTTGCAGAAATATATGAAAAAATATACAGTCACACAGTATCTCAATGTGAACTCAGGTTCAGTGACTGCCTTGGCCCCCGGCCTTGGATGCGCTCTGCAGAGCGTGCCCAAATGCCAAGTCACATTTCGTTACCTTGTATTTATACATGTGTAATGTATAAATTTATACATATAAATATACTGTACATTACACATGTATTTATACATGTGTAATGACAATAAAGTTGAATCTCATCTCATCTCTCATAATGTGAATGAAGTAAAAAGCAGTGTGAGAGTTATGTGCAATGTAATAATGGATGAAAAGTCATGAGTACAGCAACAGGTAGGACTAGGTGAATGTTAGGAGTTCATCAGAGTGATGGCTTGAGGAAAGAAACTGTTCCTGTGACGGGTGGTTTTGACCTTCAGTGATCTGTAATGACGACCAGAAGATAGAAGTTCAAACAGTTTGTGGCCGGGGTGTGATGGGTCAGCACAGATGTTTCCCGCTCGTTTCCTGGTTATGGACCGATATAAGTTCTCAATGGAGGGTAGGTCGGTACCAATGATCCTCTCCGCAGACTTAACGATCCGCTGCAGTCTGGTCTTGTCCTGTTTAGTGGCAGATCCAAACCAGACAGTGATGGAAAAGCAGAAGACAGATTGGATGATGGCGGTGTAGAAGACAACCAGCAGCTCCTGAGGCAAATCAAACTTCTTGAGCTGACGCAGAAAAAACAACCTCTGCTGGGCCTTTTTCCGGACAGTGTCTATATGGGAGGACCACTTCAGGTTCCGGGAGATTGTGGTACCCAGAAACTTGAAGGAGTCCACAGTGGACACTGTGCTGTTGAGGATGGTGAGTGGGGGGAATGAAGGGGGGTGTCGCCTGAAATCCACAGTCATCTCCACCATTTTGGCTGGGTTAAGTTCAAGATGGTTCTGGCTGCACCAGAGGATCAGCTGCTCCACCTCCCGCCTGTATGCAGACTCATCATCATCCCGGATCAAACAGATGACTGTGGTGTCGTCCGCAAACTTCAGGAGCTTCACCGAAGGGTCCTCTGAGGTGCAGTCGTTGGAGTAGAGGGAGAAGAGCAGTGGGGAAAGGACACATCCTTGGGGGGCGCCATGACTAATTTTTCGGGAGCTGGATGTAAATCTCCCTAGCTTCACCTGTTGTCACCTGTCAGTCAGAAAGCTGGAGATCCACTGGCAGGTGGAGGGGGGTACCTTGAGCTGGAGGAGTTTCTGATGAAGAGTGCCTGGGATGATGGTGTTGAACGCTGAGCTGAAGTCGACAAACAGGATCCTGGCGTACGTCCCTGGGGAGTCGAGGTGTTGCAGGATGTAGTGTAGTCCCATATTCACTGCATCATCCACTGACCTGTTTGACCGGTAGGCAAACTGCAGTGGGTCCATCAGGGGGCCTGTGATGACCTTCAGGTGGTTCAGCGCCAATCTCTCCAAGGATTTCATGACCACAGAGGTCAGGGCAACAGGTCTGTAGTCGTTTAATCCTGTAACAGAGGGTTTCTTGGGAACTGGAATGATGATGGAGCGTTTGAAGCAGGAAGGCACTTCACGCAGCTCCAGTGATCTGTTAAAGATCCGAGTGAAGATGGGGGCCAACTCGTTGGAGCAGACTCTCAGGCAGGACGGAGACACACCATCAGGTCCTGCAGCCTTCTTGATCAGACAAAAGATTTTATGGGCATGTCCAAGTTAATTTCTTTATCACAACAACATAAAAATGAAGCTGCCGCCGGCGCATTATGCAAAGAGGCAGGTCTAATCATTCAGAGGTGTGTTTTGGATAATCCAATCCGTGCACTTTTCAGACAGACTTTGTGCCATACGCCAGTGTTTTTGTTAGTTTCTGTCAGCACATCGTCTGTTTTTTATGTCTTGCATCACGCCATCAAATTACCAGAGAGTGGGCCCGCTTTGCACTTGGAGGAGGTGCCTCATTTCAAAGAAGTGTGGTGGCGCACAATCTAATGCACATTAATATTATAGGGCATTCCATGAGAATCTGCTTTTGATCAGGAAAAAGGAGGTCTATCATCAGAAGCACATTGTTTAAGGATATTTTGATTGCGTGTTTTGACATTGCGCAGCTCCGGAGCTCAGGAAGCGGCATGCCCTGGGATCTTGTAACAGTCATAATCGCCTGTCATTTTAATTACAGTATATGAAGATCACACACTAGTTTTTTTTAATTCCACCCACACTCTCATTTTAATTGTAGACATACCGTTGGAGTCCATAGATTAGGCATTAATGTAGGATGTTTTAGGGAAATCAATGAATTAACATGGAGCATGTGTGCTAGTGTGTTCCAATGTGATGCACAGCGCATGGGGGGGGGGGGATTTTCGTTTTCATCACAGACTTATTAGGCATTAATGTGTTTATTTTTAGGGGAATAGATGAATGAACAAGGAGTATGCAGCATTTTACTTTTCACTAACTCCCCAGAGACAGGAGATGCGTCTACATCTGCGTCGGCTGTGTGTCCCAGATTTCCAGCGCAGCAAGCTCCCTGACAGCCACCCGTCAACCCCCATCAGAGGCTGCTGAGAGTGGACTCGCTTCATGGTGGTGGCCGAAGGTGGCAGATCACATCCTTCCCTCCTACCCAGGATGGATGGGGGGAGACCCTCAGTCGGCGAAAGTAACAGGAGACAGAGCACTCCATCTCCCAACAGCCAGGAGCGACTTCCACACCATCATTAATGAAAGTTTATGAAAATTTACTCAGGCATCTGTTATGAATCCTCATGTGCCATTATGCGGTGCACAGAGGACAGAATAAGAAGCCCACGAGCAGAGATTGATTTGTGCACTTTATTAACAAAAACCCCCAAACCTTGTCCAGTAAACAGTCCCACAATGACCGGAGAGTGAAAATGATGAGCTTAGGCCACCAGACATACAGGGACGCCACCTGGATGCTCTACAGCCCAAGGAGAAGAATGCCTAGTGACGCAGGGCTGCTGTCGGCACGGAATGAAAGGCAAACATTGACTTACAGAGCTGGAGCGATCCGGGGCGAACTGTGCAGTCCGGTGGATGAGGGAAAGAGGGAGGAACAGCCACTTACACCAACAAACTAAAACAGTCATGAAGTGCAAGAGAAGACAACTTAGTCAGGCTGAAAATAAACGTAGGTAATGACAACTTACATTCACAGAGGTACACGCTGCCATGAATGAAGCACATATAATGTTCCGGCGATCTCTCTCAACTCTCACAGCGTTAAAGTAATCGTAATACTAATGAGGAAAGAGATTGCCGGTGTGAGGATGTGTGGGCTGGACATAATTGACAACATGTGTGCATGAGTGAGTGTATGAGTGCGTGAATGAGAATGAATGAAGTGTGTGCGTGTACGTGTGTGAAACACCCATAATGTAGATCAGCTGGTGATACTGACGGGGGGGGGGGGGGCGTGCCCGAGCTGTCAGGGAACAAGGACCCAAAGGACTCCCTGAAGCACCTGATGGAAAATAAATAGGAAATGGTGCCAAAAACCATGGGTCAGAACTGGGTTTGGAACTACCAAACCCAGGTTCATGACAGCATCGTCCTCTTTTCTTTATGTCTGTGTTGCATCCATGCACACATTAAACAAGTCAGATGGTTTTTTTTCAGCCCATTCTTCACCGTTTGCTCTTTCTAGCATAACTAATGGCATCATCTGTGATTGATGTCTTCCTTATTACAAAGCAGCATTATTATCGCATGCATTTTGGTTCAGACATGCACGGGCTTTGGTCAGCGCAAAACCTGTCTTAAACCGTCATGATCACAATTCACTTTAGATAATGCACCTCTTTGCATTAAAGGGATGGGACGGAGTGCTTTGGATTGGATTATCCACCACACACTTCTGAATGATTAGACCGGTCTCTTTGCATCATGCGCCAGCGGAAAGTTCATCTTTACACCATTGTAATAAGGAAATGAACTTGTAAAGGCCCATAAACACGTTCTGCATCAGTGACAACTGATCAACCAACCCCGTCATTGTAATATGGCCCCATGACTGTTACAAAATCCCAGTGCATGCCGTTTCCTGAGCTCTGAAGCTGCGCAATATAAAAACACACCACTGAAATATCATTAAACAATGCACTTCTGACAATAGACCTCCTTTTTCCTGATCAAAAGTGGATTCTCATTGTTACCCACCTCTCCATTGGGAATTAGTCAGTGGTGCAGCCCTTGACACCTTAGAGTACACCTCCATTACTAGCCGAGAGTTAGTGAGGAATTCCACTTTTACTCGATGGTAGAGGTTTTCAGACCATGGTGTCATATGTTTGACACTCGGCCTGGGATATTTGTAGGTGTTAAGTCTACTTTGCATAAGTGCAGAAAAGACTTATTAGGTCTTATTATTTCCTTGCCTGTGGGGTGAAAAATGACTTTGGTCTGTTGACCTTGACTGAGGGTTGAAACAGACTTTGTGATTTGTGATTCGTGATCCCAGGATTAGTAGGCGATTCTGGCCTTGGCCCAGAAAGTGGGTCATAACACTCATGAAATATGTTATGCCCACAAACCTGGTGATGAATGAGGCCGACAGAGATGTAGCACTGAACGTGGCTTTATTGATAATCAGGAACACAGTACACAGGAGGCACCGTAACGGAGTCATCCGGGACAAGAGGAAGCCCTCATGGAAGCTGCCCTCTAATATAGGGCGAGGTGATGATGCAACAGGAAGGCGGCGTCATCACACTACACTTCACATTAAAATCCCCACACAACATCCTCCCCGCCTTTACAAAGTCCAAAACTACACACACCAAATTGAACCCACCCAAATTTGGAAACACATTCACACAAAACACACCAAACTACAGTAAAATAAAAAATAAAAAAAAGGCATAAAAACACTTTAAAAACTATAATAGGACCAGAGAGTGAACTACCACACGGCCCGCACGGCGCAGTGGGTTATTCTGCCACTGTAAGTACTTTTCACTTTATTAAAACAAACCAAAAACAGCTGTGCTCCTAAACTAAACACCAAAATCAGAACCATGAACAACATTGAGTCTATTAGCTCAGTCATTCAAGCAGATGGTGGGTCAGGCAGTGGGGCCCCGGGCAGTCCCTCAGCAAGTGCGCCCCTGGAGGTGACAGGGCCCCAGGGTGAGGACCGATCTTCAGGACGCAGGAGCCGGGATCCCAAACCACCTTCACTGACTCCCGTCCAGCCTCACCACCCGGAGCATCCTCCTGGACATGCCACAGCTGGTTAGCGTGCCTCATCAAACCATCAGACAACCAGAAGCATGCCGCTCCCAACTTCGCCACTATCCTCAGGTGTGCCCGATGTTTCACCGGCTGTCTTCTGGCCCAACTTTGCCTTGGTCTTTCGTCAACCCGAACCCAAACCCAGTCCATGACCTGAAGTGGGACCTTACTCAGCTTGACGTGCTGCTGAGTATGCGGTAACTCCATGCTTTTTTGTGGTCATGCCCCGCCCTCTTCTAACAACAATGCAGTGGCTTTTCATGGTGCCGCTCGTCGGAACAGGTGTCCCGCCTTCATGCTCGGCCCCTTTAACTATCTCCCGCCGAGCACAGGCACTGAAACTGTCCTGTTCCCACACTGAGCTGGAACTGGGTGACTTGATAGCAGGGCTGCTCATCAGCTCTTCGTCCCAAACCACGTCGTCATCAATCACCGGAGCCCATGAACCCCAGTAACCACAACTGGACCATTCGTTCCCAGCGCTGTATCTGATGATGAAACCCAGTAGGTAGAATAGATCTCACCCCATGATGTTATCGCAACGTGCCGCCACTTAGAACATGAAGTTGTGCAACACTTCAGATTTATAGCCAACAGTCAACTCCACAGTCCCGACATTGCACAGTTTGTTACTGCCATAGCCGTACAATGGCGCTGGGTTACTCCTAATCCTGTGGTAGGGGAAAAACTTCTTCACCGTGGCCCAATTCAGCATCAGCCGCATTGCTGCCGTGTCGAGCAGTAATGGAACCTCAACACCGTCCACTTCCACCATACAATAAGAATACCCATTGGTGCTGGGACTCATCAAGTGGATGGTTGTTGGACGCGGGCTGGATGGTTTCTTCGGTGGGCTCTCTGGTTCAGATAAACGGCACACCCTGGCATAATGATTCAAGTGTCCACACTTGCTGCATCATTTCCGTCTTGCCGGGCACACTCTCGGGCATGTCAACATGCCTTTGATTGTGCCAAGTCTCTCCTCTGTAGTGCTCCTGTACTGACTGCCCTGGACTTCACAAAACCTTTTAAGATTGAAGTGGATGCCAGTGCTACTGGAGCTGGAGCAGTGTTACTACAGGATAGAGCAGATGACATCAGACATCCCATATCATACTTCTCAGTTAAGTTTAAGCAACATCAACTTAACTACTCTACCATCGAGAAAGAAACTCTAGCTATGTTCCTTGCTCTCCAGCATTTCGAAGTTTATTTTGGCTCCACTACAGATCCCACAGTTATTTTCACCGACCACAACACTCTGGTAATCCTCAGTCGCATGCATAACCATAACCAGAGGCTGATGCTGGGCATTACTGGTTCAGGAGTACAATATTGAAATCAGGCACAACAAGGGTACAGACAACATAGTTGCTGATGCTCTATCTAGAGTGTAATCAGTAAATTTTCTTTGGAAAAATGAGGGTCAATTATAAGTAACAAACTATGTTTGTTATCTTGATGGGAAGGGGTGTGACGTGCCTTAATGGTGTTTCTCTGTTCTGAGAAGAGAGGCACTCTTTTTCTGTTTTGTTTTCCCTTCTCTCCCCTATAACAGGTTTCTCCTACATTCCTGAGGGGACCCTGAACCACACACCTGGGCTTCCTTGGCTGTTTGGCATCCACCCTGGTGAGCCCGGTTTCTCCTACATTCCTGAGGGGATCTTGAACTACCCACCTGGGCTCCTGCAGCTGCTCTGCATCAACCACCACTGAGGGCCTCTTTCCACCAAACTGGTTCCAGTACTTAACTGGAGCCATTGTGTCATTAGCACCAGTTCTTTGGGTTTCCACCGACTTAAGCACCAGTCCCGGGCTCCCAAAAGTGGGGCTATCATGGCCCCAACTCCTAGCTGGGCCAGCGGCAGCACCAGTTTACGTTGGTTAGGTCCACAGCCATGGGCGTGGTTAACTGACCAGCTTCAAAACATTGCTGACCGCCATGTTGCTTTCCAAACAGCAGAGCACGCAACGGATTCCAAAACCAAACAGATTTAGAGCGAAGAGGAGACACATTTCTTGGCTCTATGGACATAAGCAGAAGTACAAGATCAGCTGGAGGGGGCCACTCATCTGAACTGTTTTGGAGGACAGGCCAGCCAGCTGGACCATTGTCACTGCCGTGGATTAGTCTGGACAACAAACTGCTTAAAACACGCTGGTAAGTGTATTGTCTTTAAAATGCTAGACGTTAACCGATATATGTATACATATATATCTGCTTGTATTGATATGTAACAGCCAAAGTGCGGATATTTTTTTAGACACTCTTGTGGCTATAGTATTTTCGGTTAGCTATGCTAACAAGCTAACAGTACTTTTACTACGACCAAACGTTTCTCCTCGCCATAAAGAAATGAACAGGTCGTCTCTGCTGACAGATGTATATCGCTTGTATTGATATGTAACGGCCAAAGTGCAGATTTTTTTTTTTTTTTTACTCACTCTTGTGGCCATGGTATTTTCGGTTAGCTATGCTAACAAGCTAACTGTTTTTAGCACGAACGTTTCCTCAACATACAGAAATGCACGTTTGAGAAACTAGAACAGAAATCTTAGCATCTTACAGAATACTTTTTTTATAAAGACATCCAGCGCAAAATACGTTTTTTGTGGTATGAATACTGTGTATGAATGGGTGCCTTGCATTGTGTTATGGGAGATTTTTCTACCAGACACTAGTAACGTCGTCTTTTTTACTATTTTGGTAATATTTCCATAATCTTAGGCCATTTTTTTTTTTAATTTCACTCGTGTTTAATTGTATGTTGTGTAGCCGTATTTTATCTAATCCTTCTCTTACTTTATTGCACACTAGCCTGGTGGAGCTCCTACAGTTTCATTGTACTGTACAACTGTACAGTACAATGAAGTTTCATCTATTCCTATTCTTCTATTCCATAATCAGACATGTAAGCTTTGCTAACATTGATATTGAATAAAATTGTCTTCTATGTCCGCACATTTAATGGAAGGCTTAAGTTGTTCACTGCACAAACTAAAACACTTTTTTTATAGATTTATCACAGCTGGATGATGAGGGAGAACCAGCCAGACCTGTGGTGTCCAGCTCACCTTCACCAGCTCCAAGCTTGTCCTCCTCCTTCTCTTCTAATCAGACCAGATTAGGTAATTTATGTTCAGATCATTTTGATTTTGTGTACTTTATTGATCCCCATAGGGGAAATTGAGGGCATCCACCTGGATGGATCATGACCCATTCACACAAAGGAGGGAGTGAATTAAACCAATTATACACTTGAATTGAATGTTGTGATGCCACTAACAGTAAATGGATGTTGAATAGACACATTCAATTTTGGATTGACGATTCCTGCATTTTTCAGTGTGTGGTTATTTTATATTGCTTATTTTTGTACTTTAAAACAGGGAAACAGAAGTGTGACACAAACATGGACCTCCTTCTTGACTATGGTCAGATGAGCCAGCAGGAGCAGAGCAGGAGGGAGGAGCAGCTGAACTTCGCTTTGCTGCAAAGCAGACCAACACCCTTGTTGGACTGATGGGACGCGTTGTGTCTGTGCTTGAGGGACTGTAAAAAAAGTAACTATCACAGCATTGATATTTTTGGCTGTGTGTACATAATATTTCATATGTAGCAGTCTGAAGTTTTTGCACATTTTGGAAATAAAAGCTTTCTTTCCTTAAGTGTTTTTCTGCTTCTACATTGTTATCCTCACACCAAACATATTCAGGTTTGGGTTCCTTTATTTGTACCCGTAGGTAGGTTTGTTTTGCACTCAGGTGACATCCACGTTTACAAACTACAGTTACATTCAACATGAACACAAACACAGGCACACATGAAGCTGACTATAGACATGATAAAAGTGCTCAAGGCTCCACCAATCAGGACATAAGACAAAGAGATAAGAGAAAAAACATGAGAGAAGGGTCATATTAAAAAGTTAAAGACTTTACATTTCATATATAAAGTTATTTAGGACAATGCAAATCACTATAATCTTGTAGTGGCGGGAAGTGAAAGTACAAGTACTGAATTACTGCACTTAAGTTCATTTTTCCAGGTATTGGACAATATATCAGGTATTTGTGGACTTACTCATATTTTTGACAACTTCTTTCACATTTTTTAAAGAACAAGCAGCAACAAACTTTAAATCTATGTACTTTTTCTGTGGAAAATGTTCCAAGTTGCCAGCTTCAAAAATGATGAGTTTATCTTGTTTTGACGACGTCCCACATGACATTCTGTCAGCTCTGGACAAGATCATTTCTGGGGAAAGTACTTTTAACTTGAACACTTTACAGTCTGTCTCTTGTTATCCCTACATGAATAAAAACTTGAATCAGTACTTTAACCAGAATAGATGACACAAGTACAGAAGGGTATACCCTTCACAACTCTGTAGTTTGGAGGTGCATAGGATATGCATTTATACAGTATCTTCATGTATATATGCAGTAAATCTATACATTTTTCCATGTAACCTTGTGACTGCATTATTTTAATTGCTTTTAATCCCAGATCAAGTTTGTTTTGGGTTCAAAATGCATCGTAAGTGTTAAATATATCTTGTTATACCTAACTAAGTACTGTTTATCTGTTGAAATATATATATTTACCGGCCAATATAACCCATAACAATATGGCCCCTGGCGATCATTTTTTGGGACTGCTGATCCCTTTTTCGCATGACATAACAGGCGACCAGGGTTTTTTTCTGTGTGATCATAATTCGGCTCACTTGAGCTTATTTGAGCTTACGAGCGTTATTTTGATAACTATGTTTTTTCTCTCTGCCTATTGTTTTTTTCCTTGACCCTTGCCCTCTATTCCCCTCCTGTACGACAGGCGCCTCGTCATGGCTTGCCTCGTCATTGGGATGCGCCTTTCAGGCGCGCCCGATGTCAAGTCAAATTCCTCGTATGTTTACTTGTTTACTTGTAAATGTGCTTGGCAATAAACTTTATTCTGATTCTGATTCTGATTCTGACCTCCGTCTCGTAATGCGCCGTAACACCACCTATTACAGAAATGACATAAATATTATGTTTAAAAGTGTAGTCAATGCTCGAGCTACAGACTTTATCTAACAACGGCTGATAACTGAAATATTGATGATTACCGGTGTCCTTAAACGTAGCCACCGTTCTCTGCCATTAAGAATAAAACTGTTTTTTGATGGTAATACAGGTTTGGAATAAAAGCAGCGCTCCAAAAGACACAACAAACTCCTACGTGTTGACAAGCTAACGCTGCTACTTCTTCTTCTTCTCTCGGTTACTGGCGGATAGCAAACAAGTAAGAGGTGCATACCGCCACCTTCCGTCTTCTCTGGTGTTCTGCAGGGGTTGGGCGCTTCACACTACGTAATGACGTAGCTCTGACATAATTCCCGACTAGCTCCACATCGGTGGAAAGCCAACTGGTTCTCATGAGCCACTCCAGAAGAACTGGTTAAGCACTAGCACCAGCCCCAGAACCAAACTAGCACTGGAACTGGTTTGGTGGAAAGAGGCCCTGAGCTTCCTATTTAAAGATCCTGCCTCCAGCACCCTGTACCATTTGGCCACTGGGCTTTAGCGTGTGGACTATTTTGGTTTTGTTTCTTGAACAGTGCATTAGGTTTTCAGTATTTGCCGGCTTGTTCAATGCCTATGCACTTTGTGTTTAGTGTTAAAGGAGCGACTGTAGGGGTTCTCTGCCATTTCTTTTTGACTCACATTTTCTCCTGTTTTGTGGTGAGCCAGGAAGGCAAGTTTGTTGCATTTTTATTTCACTGGGGTAGTTTTCTTTTCCTTTCTAGAAAGAGTGGGGGTTTTGTTTATTATTTTTGCCTGGGAGAACCCTGAAGCTGTTGTCGCTTCCTTTTTATTGAGTTCTTCCTCTGTTAGTTGGAATTTCACTTGTAAATAAATTTGCACTTATTATTTTGACAACCAGCAGTCCCGTGGTGCTTTTTGGTGTTGATTCTCCTTCGGTGTGTTGCAGCCAGTGGTTGTGTTACGTCCTGTTATTATGTTATCTCCCCTGGTAATCTCAATTATTAATTAAGGGTCATAGCACCATCTTGTCTTCCAGCAATCCAAAACAGCACTCGCTAGCTAGCTGCCTAAGGTGAGCAACATATTGATGAAATGGCTCACTGACATGTCTCTAGTGAAAGTGAATTCTCCGTACAGTCACACTGTCCGGGGTGGAGAAATGGTTAGCTAGCAGCTCCACGACGTCCTCGTACGAGTCTGTCATGCCGAGCTGTCGCAGAATCGTCTGGCCCTCAATACCCAGGTCGTGGACAAGGAGCGCACGTGCCCTCACCTTATCAAGCGTCCCGAGGTCCAGCGCCATGATGTACGTTTGAAAAGCCTCTAACCAGTGAGGCCATGCCATCGGTGGCTCGCCCGGGAGCTCAAGGAAGGGTCGGTGTGGTGTAATGCACGTCTCCATACATTAATCCTCAGTCACCAAATGTTATGTCCACAAACCTGGTGATGAATGAGGCTGACAGAGATGTAGCACTGAATGTGGCTTTATTGATAATCAGGAACACAGTACACAGGAGTCATCATAGCAGAGTCATACGGAACAAGAGGAAGCCCTCATGACGACTGCCCCTAATATAGGGCGGTGTGATGACACAACAGGAAGACGGCAACATCACACCGCACTTCAAATTAAAATCTCCACACAACAAAATGTACTATAATAGTAATGCATATTAAATTGCTCGCCGCCACACCTCTTTGAAATGAGGCACCTCCTCCAAGCACATAGTGGGTGCACTGTCTACTGGTAATTTGATGGCGTGATGCAAGGCGTGAAAAAACAAACAATGCGCTGACAGAAAATAACAAAAACACTGGCACATGGTGGAAAATCTGTCTGAAAACTGTGCGGATGACCATCAAAATAGGGCCCAAGAAATTTAATGTTCAGACTGATAAACTTTATTGTTTTGTTGCAAATATTCACTCATTTTGAATTTGATTCCTGCAACACATTGCAAAAAAGCTGCTCAACAGTCTGGGGTCTCTTTGTATTTTGTGCTTTACAATGTGCCACACATTTTCAATGGGAGATAGGTCTGGACTAGAGGCAGGCCAGTACCCACACACTTTTACTATGAAGCCACCCTGTTGTAACATATGCAGAGTGTGGCTTGGCATTGTCTTGCTTAAATAAGCAGGGACAACCCTGAAAAGACCTTGCTTGCATGGCAGCATATGTTTCCACAAAACCTGTATGTCCCATTCAGCATTAAAGGTGCCTTCAGAGATATGCAAGTTACCAATGCCATGGCCACTAACACACCCTCATACCATCACAGATGCTGGCCTTTGAACTTAATACTGATAACAATCTGATTGGCCCTTTTCCTCTTTAGCCAGCATCTTATGATCTTGAATCTTGGGGTCAAAGCTACCTGCTTAAGCAGAGCAGCTTGTTTGAGAAAGAAATTTTGTAAAGTAGCGTTGTTACAGGGATACTAAATACTTAACACTCTCATGGAGCCTTGTTGGAATTCTGTACTTAAAAATGTGTTTTGTTCCATACTGCATTCTTTAAGAAATATGAAGCGTTGCTGTTTTGTACTGTATTCCTCAGTGTTTTATTCATGATATTACCCATCTGGTATGCAATCTGTAATGAATATGAAGTGTTGTCAAAACAGCAAAGTGTTTCCCGGATGACAGGATTTGCTTTGTATCTTTCAAGTTTTATTCCTGACATTATCCCCATCTGCCGCATAATCTGTAATAAATAAATGTTTTCATATAAGAAAAAACTGAATCATTTTTTGTTACATGTACCATATGTCCATGTTAGGCCTTATACACTTTCACCCTTATATCATTTTGTATTGCAGGCCTGTTGATGTACATAAAATACAAATACTGTACAATGCTACTCTTTAATGAGTCAACATGGCTTTCCAATATGAATAAAATCACAGTCTTTGAAGCGAGGAGAAGAGTAGATGGGTTCATCTTTCCTGGGAGACTGGAAGCAGAGTGGGACTCCAGGGAACAAGTCCACAGAGGATTCTCTGCTGGGGACGCGTTGCAGGCTGAACAGGCCTGTGTGCTGGGGAAAGGAGTGGAGGAACCGTGGGAGAAAAGAGGTAAGTCGACTTACTGGTAGTGGGGGAATGGGCACAATCTGGGAAAGACAAATAATCCAATTCATGAAGCAGAAACAGGGGTCAGGCAGGCAGAGGTCAGAAGCACAGAAATCCAATCATAAACTCAGGCAAACAAGTCCAAACAGGCAGGCAGGCTCATAGTCCTAGGGCAGAAGTCAGACTCAAAAAAACAGATAGGCAGGCAAGAGTAACACAGAACTCAGGTAGGATACAGACAGGCAATCCAATGTAACCAGGCAGAATGATGGGAGAGCACCCCGTATATAGGACCTCCCTCAATTGGCAACAGGTGGTGCAATCAACTGCAGGGAGCGTTTAATCAGAGGGGAACAAGCAAGGGATAAACAGGGCAGACAGGATTCCTAACAGTATGTCACCCTCAAGGAATGCCTGAAGGCGTAACCCTCAGCTTGTCAGGTACCATCGATAAAAGTTGTGGATGAGCGAGTCGTTCATGATGAAAAATCTGGGGATCCATGATCTCTCCTCTGGTCCATACCCTTCCCAGTCGATCAAGAACTGGATGCTGTGCCCTCTGCGGCGGACGTCCAAAATGCTTGTCACAGCGTAGACAAGGCCCCCTTCTACCATCTTGAGAGGTGGAGGTGGCTTGGAAGGCGGGCACAGGGAGCTGGCAAATACTGGTTTGAACAGTGACATGTGAAAAGAAGGGTGGACCTGGAATGATGGCGGGAGATTGAGTCTAACAGACAAGGGATTAACGATGGCCTTGATAGAAAAAGGGCCAATGAACCTGCAGGTGAGCTTCCTGGACTCAGTCTTGAGTAGAAAGTTCTTCGTGGACAACCAAACCTTCTGACCAACCACATATGTGGGGGCTGGGTGCCTCTTCCGGTTGGCCCAGCAAGTGTTTTCCTTGACCAACCTGAGCAGAGCCTCCCTGGTCTCCCTCCAGAGGCGTTTACAGCTCTCCATGTGAGAGGCAAAGGGAGGAACAGCAATCTCCTCATCGGAAATGGGGAGCAGAGGGGGGTTGTACCCCAACAGGGATCAAAGGGGAAAATCCCAGTGGCAGAAGAGATGGCTGAGTTATGGGCATACTCAATCCAGGGCAGGCAGGTACTCCAAGATGAAGGGTCAGCTGCCATGACGAAGTGCAGCATTGCCTCCAGCTCTTGATTGGTCCGTTCACACTGCCCATTGCTCTGCGGGTGATAACCAGAGGTGAGACTGACGGTGGCCCCAATAGACTTGCTTAAGGCTCGTCACACCTGAGAAACAAACTGGGACCCACGGTCAGACACAGTGTCCACAGGAATGCCATGGAGTCTCACCACATGGTTGGACAGGAGGTGAGCTGTCTCCAAGGCGGATGTACCTTTTTGAGGGGCACAAAGTGTGCTGCCTTGGGGAATCTGTCCACCACAGTAAGAATGACAGTAAACTCGTTACAGGGGGTCAAACCAGTGATGAAGTCCAAAGAGATATTAGCCCATGGATGACTACGGACAGGGGGAGGCTGCAGGAGGCCAGCAGGGGGCGTATTAAGGGTCTTACCTGAGGAACACTGAGGGCAGGCTCGAATGTATTCCCAAACGTCCTTAAACATGGAGGGCCACCAGAAATTGCGCCGGAGAGCTGCAAGGGACCTAGACACCCCCAGGTGACAGGACAACTCGACTGTATGAACCCAATGGATAACCTCACCCCTCACCCCTGCTGGAATGAGCAAACATCCTGGGGGCCCCCCAGGATCCGGGTCAGTCACTTGGACCTGCCTGACCCATTGCTTAATTCCCCAGGTGAGGGCGCCAATGATGATGGACCGAGGAATGATTGTATCCACGTCAGGGGTAGATTTGACAGCGCCAACTTGACGAGACAAGTCGTCAGGTTTGGTATTCTTTGAGCCAGGCCTGTATGAATTGGACAATCTGAATCTGCCAAAGAAGCACGCCCACCTGGCCTGATGGGAGTTAAGTCTGTTGGCAGATCGAATGTATTCCAAATTCTTGTGATCTGTCCACACCAAGAATGGATGAGCTGCCCCCCTCCAACCAATGCCACCATTCTTCCAATGCTAGTTTAACTGCCAACATCTCTTGGTCATCTACATTGTAATTCCTCTCGGCGAGAGACAAACACTGAGAGAAATTTGTATAGGGGTGTAACTTGTTGTTGGCTGCCAAGCAGTGTGACAAGATGGCCCCGACCCCACTATCAGAAGCATCCACCTCCACCATGAACTGTCGAGTGGGATCTGGCTGAATAAGGATCAGGGTGTCAGAGAAACAAGCCTTAAGCAAAGAAAATGCCTCATTAGCTTGCTCTGACCAATGAAAGGGAAACCTTGACAGAGGTGAGGGCAGTGAGTGGCTGGGTGACGGAGCTATAGTTCCCAATGAACCTGCAATAGAAGTTTGCAAAACCAAGGAATTGCTGCAGCTACTTGCGGGATGTGGGGATGGGTCAATCAGTAACTGTTTTGATCTTGATGGGATCAGGTTCAGTGTGACCATGGGAGATGATGTGCCCCAGGAAGGTGGGGGTGGACATGTGAAACTCACATTTCTCCACTTTGACATACAGTTGGTTCTCCAGGAGGTGCTAGAGGACCATCCTGATGTGTACCCGATATTCTTCTGGTGAGCAGGAGAAAATGAGGATATTGTCAAGATATACAAACACAAAGGAACCCAAACAGTCCCGCAGGACTTCATTTATTAGTCTCTGGAAAACCACGGGAGCATTACAGAGACCAAAGGCCATAACACAGTACTCAAAGTGCCCTAAATGAGTTTTGAATGCCTTTTTCCACTCATGTCTTTCCTTAAAACTGATGAAGTGGTACGCGTTCCTGAGATCAAGCTTGGTGTAGATGACAGAGCCCTGGAGTTTGTCAAACGTGGAGGAGATTAGGGAAGCGGGTACTTGTCTTTGACTGTGATTTAATTTAGCTTTCGGAAGTCAATACAGGGGCATAACGAACCATCTTTCTTCCCAACAAAGAAAAAACCTACTCCCAAGGCTGATGACAAGTGGCGAATCTGACTGGTGGCCAAAGAATCTTTGATGTATTGCTCCATGGCCAATCGCTCAGGAGCAGATATGTTATACAATCTACTAGAGGGTAATGGCACCCCCTGTATAAGCTCAATGGTACAGTCATATGGGCGGTGCGGAGGCAGGGAAGTAGCCTTTACTTTACAAAATACAGGGGCCAGGTCATGGTACTCTGGGGGGACCCTAGACAAATCCAGGGGTTCAGAAGCTGCGGCCTGAATGGGAATGTCGGGGGAACATGCAGCAGATTGGATGCATGCAGCTAGACAATAGGGACTCCAGGAGCTAACCCTCTACACCAGTCTACAACAGGGTTATGCATCTTTAACCAGGGATGGCCAAGCAAAACGGCAATGTGGAGGCGGGAAGCACCAGAAAAAAAATCTTCTCGCTGTGGTTTCCAGAGACCATTAAAGATAATGGGACAGTCTGTGTGATTATCTGGGAGAAATGGTGGCCAGAAAGGGCAATGACTGTTTGTGGTTGTGGCAACGGGACAAAGGGGATCTTAAACTGGGTTACCAGAGTCTCAGCAAGAAAATTTTGTTCAGCTCCGGAATCTACCAAAGCTATACCAACATACTCAGTGTTCCGGAGCATAAGTCAAATGGGTAGCGCGAGATGTGAGCATGAAGGGGTTTGATTACCGCATGTCAGTCCCCCTACTGTGACTGACGGGCATGATTGTTTAACTTCTTGAGACAGTTTGCGATTACGTGACCTGCTCATCCACAGTAAATGCACAACCTTTTTGAGAACCACCACTGACATTCAGCTGGAGTGAATCTAGAGTGGCAGGTGGCCATTGGTTCAAAAGTCTAGCGAGATGCACCGGCTGGTGGTAACTCGAGAAGCTGCGAACGTGGAAATGCATTGCGAGAGGAGGGCCGGAGCCCGGACTATCGCTCCTTGGATCGTTCTCGAAGACTATTGTCTAGTTTAATCACCAATGAAACCAGGTCATCTAAAGACTTGGGTCCATCCTGGAGGCAGGTCAGCTCATCGTGGAGATTAGAATTTAGGCCCCGAACGAACGTCGACCGCAGAGCTACGTCCCGTTTCGGCTGCCAAGAAGTTGAGAGTGTATTTTGCTGCAGAGCTTGAGCCCTGACAGAGATTAGCTAACCATGTGGACGTGCTCCCTTCCCTGTCCGAGTGGTCAAAAACCCAGATAAATTCCTCAGTGAACTGGCCAAGGGTATAAGTATGGAAATTTGGACCCGTAACGATGGCCTGGGCCCACGCAAGAGCATGTCCATCCAAGAGACCAGCTAAGAAGCTAATGCGGCTTTGATCATCTGGAAACTTGTTGGGAGCATGGGTAATCACTAAATGGCAGTGGAAAAGAAACCCCTTCACCCCCCCCCCCCCCCCAACTTCCCTTCATAACGGGGGGCTGAAGTAACCGACACTTGGCCTGGATTGATTATCGATTCAGATGGAGCCATGTCGGGTGACAGAGCTAACTGGCCTTGAAAGCTAGCTTGTAGCTGAGTTAGCTGTTCTGACATTTTTGAGACCTGCTGGAGAAGCACCTCTAACTGGTAAGCATTCTGCTCACACCTATGCTCCAAAGCATTGAGACAGGTGGCAAATAATTCCATCACAGTGTCTGCTAAGCCTGAATGCTGGTTACATTCTGAGATGATAAAATAATCCCAGGCTCAAAAGCAGACACAGATGAGACCGTTTGAGTAGTTTTTAATAATTATAGTTTATTAAACAGGGCTGCTGAATGGGTGTGACGGTGGTCTGGCAACCCTGGAGAGGGGATGAGAAACACATAGGTGAGCATATGAACAAAGGGGATCTAGAAGCTGAATTCAGGGAATTAAGTGAGTGATATTTCTTCCAGTCTTTGCAGTGAGGAGAAGAGTAGATGGGTTCACCTTTCCTGGGAGACTGGAAGCAGAGTGGGACTCCAGGGAACAGGGCCACAGAGGATTATCTGCTTGGGACGCGTGGCAGGCAGAACAGGCCTGTGTGCTGGGGAGAGGAGTGGAGGAACCGTGGGGGAAAAGAGGTAAGTCGACTTACTGGTAGTGGGGGAATGGGCACAATCCGGAGAAGGCAAATATTCCAATCCGTGAGGCAGAGACAGGGGTCAGGCAGGCAGAGGTCAGAAGCACGGGAATCCAATCATAAGCTCAGGCAAACAAGTCCAAACAGGCAGGCGGGCTCGTAGTCCTAGGGCAGAAGTCAGACTCAAAAACACAGATAGGCAGGCAAGAGTAACACAGAGCTCAGGTAGGATACAGGCAGGCAATCCAATATAGCCAGGCAGAATGATGGGAGAGCACCCCATATATAGGACCTCCCTCATTTGGCTACAAGTGGTGCAATCAACCACAGGGAGCGTCAAATTTGGCAATTCATAGTTATTAAATTCTGGGTAGACCATGGACTCGATTGTTGTTTATTTGTTAAATAGGACTGGATACCATATACCAAGATGGAGACTCCATTGATGCATCCTTCCAATGAACAGCAGTAGCTGAGAAAGTTAAAGGAAAACAAGTGTGCTGTTCTTTAAGAGGTTTTGCTTACCTTATTTGAATATGAGCTCACATTGACGGCCTTTCTGTTAAGCAATCAGATCTATCACCTTGACGTTAAAGTCCGGTGTTTTAAGGATTAAGTTCTGTTCGATGGACAGGATAGCCAGAGCTCTTTGGCACTCCTTCTGCTCCATTGTACTTCAGAGAAAGGATTTTATCTACTTAAGTGTAATGAAACCCCTCTTTACTTTACTCTTGTCATTCAAAACCGTCTCAACCTTGCCTCTCTTACTTTGTCTCCAAACCCCTAACCTGAGCTGTCCCTCTGATCTACTCATTTCTGATTGTGTCCCTCCTAATCTACTACTACTACTACTAGTCACTCCCACTGAAAATCTCAGCATCTTCAACTCTGCCACCTCCAGCTCCATCCCTTGTCTTTTTGTCAGCACCACGTCTCCAAACCATAGATCATAGCAGGTCTCACTACCATCTTATTAAGCTTCGCTTTCACTCTTTCTGTTATCCTTCTGTCACAAATCAACCCTGACACTCATCTCCACCTACTCCACCCTGCCTGCACTCTCTTCTCCACCTCTCTTGTGCATTTTCCATTGCTTTGGATGGTTGACCCCAGGTATTTAAACTTATCTACTTTCACTGCCTCACGTGCAGCTGCCATCTGCTTCTGAGCTCTCCCCGCTGGGCTCCACTGCCACCAGTTATAATGACCCGGTGTTTGTCTCTGGTTCCCCGTCTGAGGTGGCTGTGTTGGGGATTGCTCCCTAAGCGGCTGAGCTCGAGGTCCCACAGCCTGAGCCACCTGGGCTTCTCATGGATCACCCTGCATCGTCTGGGTTCGGCACTGTGCAGCATTTATCAACTGGGTTCATCGCTGTGCAGCAGTCATCATTTGGTTTTGTCACTGGTCAGCCTCCACCTGCTGCTCCTGGGAGTGATGCGCTCCAACCATCAGCTTCTGAGGTCAGTGTAACGCAGCCACCTGCTGCTGTGTGGAAAGCTTTTTTGTTATTTCCTGAGCTAAGGACTCCCCTGTTACCAGGTACTGAATTAAAGGCTCCTATGTTATAGTCCCCTGAGCAAGAAGCTCCACTGTTGTGTTCTCCTGAGTTTAAAGCACCTCTACAGTTTTCTTTTTACCCACCCTGTTTCATGATCTGGTGGCGTAGGGACCTGGGCAAGCCACCCGGTCCACTTTGTACCATGGTTTGGGGTCCCATGGACTTGAATCGGCCCCCTGACCCACCCTGTTCCATGATCTGGTGGCCTAGCGACCTGGGCAGGCCATCCAATCCACTTTGCACTCTGGGTTGGAGCCCCATAGACCTGGGTCGGCCCCCTGACTCACTTTGGTCTCCAGTCCAGTGACCTGTGAACTTTCAAGGGACTTCTGATGGACATTTTTGTTTTTTGTTTTTCTTGCTCTGTTAGAGTCCTGTATTTTGTTTCTTCCCACCGTGCCCTGTCACCTACCCTGCCCATTTTGGTGTTACTAGATGTTTTTTGGGGGGGTGTTTGGATTCCACCCCTTAAAGGGAGGATTATGTCATGAACAGGGCACAGCTAAGGACTGTGCCCACACTCTATGTTAATTTGTGTTCTCTGTGTGCCCCCCTGATCTAGGTTTTTATGTTTAATTGCATTATTTGCCCTCTGTGTCCCCCTGTGTTCTCTGTTTATGTCTTCTGTGTCCCCCAGTCTATTGTTTTGTGGTGTCATCCCCGTTGTTCCCTGATCTCTTTATTGGTTCTTTAGTATTATGATTACGTTCACAGTCATGTTTTTGCCACTGCCCTCTTTGTATTGTGCTCTGCATGTTCATTGACATGTCTCTTGTGCATCCCCTGTCTATGAGTGTCTGTGTACCCCTGCCCGTCCTTTTTTTCCTCACCTGCTGCCCTTGATTGTTGGCCCAGCTATCTGACGTTAAGTTCACATGATCAGTTACCCTATATATGTGAGTCTTGGATTGTGCTCTGAGTTGCATCATTGTTGTCTCTACCCCGCTATGAACCACATCCATGTTCCTGCGTATCTATGTGAGTTTTGCCCTGTTTAGGTTTCAGCCCATGCGCTGCTTTGTTTTGTCTCTGAGTTTAGTGTTTGTTTATTAAATCATTATTGCACATGAGCCTTCCAGCACCCTTGAGCCCTCTCTTTTCACCCTCACTGACTGGTAGGCAGTAAATGATAGTCTTTGACCTAAAAAAAAAAAAAAAAAACACCCATAAAGAACACTTTTTGTGTAATCATGATTGTGCATTTTTGACTTTATTTTTCATTACACCCTTTATTAATTACACTAAATGGAGTAGGAGGGGGCTTGGGGGTGGGAGTAGTTTTATGTTGTTTCAGACTGTGTCTGTTGTTTGTCTTGTATTTTATTAATTATTATTTATTCAACATTTTAAATTCAAAAATGAAAACGTAAACCTGGTCTTGTTGCACTTGTGTGTATAAAGTAATAGGAAACATACCTGATCAAAAAAAAACCTGCTTATGTCAATATCACTGCCATTTGTTCCTCATCTCGATACTCTAACAGAGCACAATTTACTCGCTACTTTTTGTTTGTCATTATCTTTGAATGTAAAGTACTTTTCTACTTCAGACTCAGACTTCCTCTCTCATGGCTCTACTCTCCTGTCATGGTATGTGGTATCAGATATATATCATCAGAGGACAGGAAGCAGTAAAATAGCCTACAATTGTCCTGATACTTGGGTATCATGGTACAGGCATCAGTATTGGCATATCTCTATGTTGTATGATCTAAAAGAAACAAGTGGTGAATTTTCAACATTTCAAAGTTGAAGCATAACTTTGAGCATTGATAAATGAATATACTGTATATACAACATTCAGTAACTTGCAAGCAAAACATTTTATTACTTCAGCTTTTGTAGATACATGGTCAGTTTATCCAGTGAAAAAAACTTATATTAATCTAAGAAAAAACACTGAACAGACAGGCAGTGTGGAGACATCCTGCTGTGAGACTCCAAAGAAAAAGAAACTTTTATTTAGCCCCCCTTTATTTCTCCTTAATCAAGGGAGTTTCATAATGCATGCTTACCTCTCATTTGAGTCTCAGAAGATCTTTTTAATCTTTTTTCTTTCTTTGTTCAGCTTTGACTTAAACTTTGGCTCAGTGTACAGTTTCAGACAGAACAGAGCAAAACACATACCTCTTCCTTTGGGTCACTGATTTTCTCAAGAAAGAGTGACCATGCAGTGTTTAAATGTACATACTTTAAAGATTTGAATGCAGATTAAATCATTGCAGTGAAAGAGGAACTGGCATCTGAAGTGACCTTTATTTATGAAAATGAGATGCAATCAGAATAAGATAAAGCTGTTGCATTGTCCATGCTTGCCCCTGACACAGTTTCAGTCGTCACTGGGCCTGAACTTTGGTCTGGCTGTGCAGAGAGCAGCACAAGTTATTATGGAGAGAAAGAGGCCAATCCACAGAGGATCTGCTCACTATCACATCAGTAACTCAGTGTAGCAGCAGGAATTTCTCTGTCTGGGTCACACTTGTTATATACTCTATATATCCCAGAGGTAGTCTGAACATTATGCACCATCCCTCCTTCATCTTCACTGTTTTTGATATGAAAGTGCTGAGCAAAAATGATTCTGTAAAGAGAACTGATACAGTAAAAGCACATTTTGATAAATACACATGACACACAATCCAGGCTGGAACTCTCTGCCAGCCCAACATGTTGAATAACCTTCATTGCATAACTACAGCAGGGTCAGATTAAAAAAAAGGAACATCATCCCCAGACACTCACACACATTCATGTTTTATCTGGGTCACAGAGTACAAAAGAAATAATAATATAAACGTCATTTCAGATTATACAGCTAAGATCAATACCCTCACTGTCTGCATGAAAGTTTCATTTAGACCCAGTTCTTTCCATGAAAAGGACTGATTGTAGCAGGGATTGACTCTTTAATGGCATCGTGATGAAAATGATGATGCCTCCCACGCATATGCATATGTTGGAAAAAAAAGAGTCTTGTTGTGAAACAGTGCAGATAATTTCACACATGACAGTCTTAACTCAATCACAAGTTATTTCATAAAAGATGGAGTTAAGTTTATTTGTAATGGTGTTACACTGTGTAAAGCACACAACAAAGCAGTATGTGACTGAGGCTGGGTCACTACAGTATATGATTGTAACATATCGTATAAATATAGATAGCAACAGACAAAATCCTGAACTTTGAGGTTTTAAAAGGGTATTTTGTAAAGGAATAGGTGATGAACAGTGTCAGGCAAGTTACTAAAAAAAAACAGTCATTAGTTGCAGTTTGTAGTTACTTCTTTTCAAAAGTAACTGAGTTACTTACCAGTTACTGCATGATTAAAGTAAGTAGTTACTTGGAAAAGTAACTTTCATATTACTTTTAAATGCATACTTAAATCATCTTGCACACATAGCAAGATCAAAGGCCCCTAGTTCTCATCAGAAAAAAGAAAGAAAACTGATGAAAAAAAATTTTCATCTTACAGAGAAAAAAAATGTCTCAGATTTACACAAACTACTGTAATCAGTAGAAAGTCAGTAATGTATGAGAAATAAAGCTGTAAATTCACATAAAAAATCTTGGACTCCCTGGTGGGCCGTCATATGTTTGACATCTCTGGACCAGCCCATTAAAAATGCATATTTAGAGGATTTACTTCTATGAAATATTTGCATATCACAACAGCATGTAAATAAATAAGACAAAATAAAACAGAATGCACAGATAAATGAAAGTTCACCTTAGAAAAATCTGTTCTTTACTGCAACAAATCACAGTCACTTTTTCTCTGTGTGTAAGAAAACTTACACAGTTACACAGCTTACACATTTACACAACTGTGGACATTAAATGCAAGCTTCTTGCTCAAAAAAATACTCATGTTTAACCACAGAGGCTACTCACCACTAGGACAACAGGTGATAAGGGCTTGATATGAAAAGTTACCACCACCACGGCATTTCTTCCCACTGGGTTGCAGTGTGAGCATTACAGGAAACCGACACGCGGAAGAGACTGACGGCTGCGCCAGCTATGTAGTGTCGTGGTCTGCTCTGCTCATTATTCCCAGCTGCGTGCACACCTGTTCTCCATCACGTCTGGCCTATTTCTACCGCGCTGCCCAAGCCTGCAGTGCGGAGGTGTCTCACTGCGCTCCAGATGAGCTTCACCTGCCAACTCCACAGCCTGTCGTATTCTTCAGCCCAAGCCTGCCTCCTCCGTCATCGGGGAATTCCTCCAGCTGCTCACGTAAGCTCATTCTTTCAACTCACCTTGTCTTCCAGTCCCCTGTGCCTAGGCGGAATCCCGTGGCGGCGGAATCTCCTCTCTTCCTCCTTGGCGGCGGATTCCCTCTCCTCTTACACCACGCTACCACTCCCTAGACACTCTCCAGCAGGAGCTGCTCTCACCGCAGAAGCACTGTTTTCCTGGCCGTAGCTGTCTTGCTGAACCTGGGTCTCTCACCATCTACTCTCACAGTAAGCCTCAGTGTAACTGTCTACCTCCAGCAGTGGCTATCATTAATCACCCCTCTCTGTGTGTTCCCAGGGTTGCCAGGCTATACAGTGTCCCGCTCTGTTCCCTGCAGTTCCTGCCTACATTTACACACACCAACACTCATTATCTGTTGAATAAACCTAATTGCATCTATTTGGAGTCTGTGTTTTGTCACTGGGTCACTAAACCATGTCAGTACATCTCTGCCAGAACGACCAAGCTGACAGCGCTTTGGTGCACCGAGTAAACCACATGGAGATCCGAATAGATCAATTGGCTTATCAGCAGCAATCCATTTTGACCTAATTAGTTCATGTCACTGACCGGTTAGACCGGCTAACTAGCTCCCAGACTTTTCCCCCCGGCTTTACCGACTCCCAGCAGCTCCTCAGCTCCCGCTAGCATACCAGTTAACCAACTCAGACAGGGGCCCCCGGCTTGGCTGACTCCCGTTCCTACCCCTAACCGCTTTAGTGGCAATCTAGGAGAGGTCAGGGGTTTTGTCGTGCAATGTGAGGTTATTTTGAGCGGGTACCTGAGGATTTCACTACTGACCATAGTAATATTGGCTACTTGATTAACTTGTTGGAGGGGCGAGTGCTAGCTTGGTCTTACGTGGTGATGGCTAGGGCTAACTATTCTAGTTTGACTTATGGCCAGTTTATTGGGGAGTTCAATGAAGTGTTTGACCATTCAGATCGGGACAGTGTGCATACCTCTCGCTTGCTAAACTTGAGACAGGGTACCAAGGCTGTCGCCGATTATGCTGTTGACTTCCTTGTAGCGGCTACCAAGGTGGGGTGGGAGGACGCTTCCCTCTGTAGTATTTTTATCAGGAGCCTCAGCCCTAGCCTTCGGGACGAGCTAACCCCCTTAGAGAAGCCGACTAGGCTGTCCGAGCTAATCTCCTTAGCCATTAGTTTAGATAATAAGCTGAGGGAATGGGCAGTGGAATGAAAATCTTGTGGTCGCTCAGGGGCCCAGTACCATTACGCCCCTCAAACCTCCCTATTGACTCTGCCACCTTCTGACTCTTCTGTGACCCCGGAATCTATGGTAGTGGGACAGTCTAAGTTGACTCCAGCGGAGAAACCGCGCCGCCGTGAGTTAGGGTTGTGCCTCTATTGCGGGAGCGAGGAGCATGAGATAGTGTCTTGTCAGCTTCAGCCAAAAGGGTGAGTCCATGTGCCGCAGTAAGGGGACTCACGGACTCACCCCAGCCTAATCCCCTATCTAGACTCCTTCTCCCCATTCGTTTTCTACATAAACATAAAGAAATTCCCACACAGGCATTAATCGACTCAGGGGGCTTAGCAAAATTTTATTTCTAAGGACCTGGCAACCCGGTTGGGGCTTCACTGTTCCCTTCTTAAGTCTCAGCTACGGCTGATTGCACTGTCTAAGACCCCCATGGCCGTAGTGTCCCAGCAAACTGCCCCAGTCGCTGTCATTATCTCAGGAAATCATCGGGAGGAGTTACAGTTCTTCGTACTGCCGACTTTGTCTTCACCAGTCATCCTTGGCTACCCCTGGCCGCCCTTCCATAATCCCTCCATTGACTGGCGCACAGGTAGTATTATGTCTTGGAGTTTGTTTTGTCTTAGTGCCTGTCTCCAATCAGCCGCTTGCTCGCCGTCCATGCCCTTGGGGGCTTCTACCTCACTGACCTCCGACCTATCTAAAGTTCCCCCTGAATATCATGACCTCTGAGCCGTCTTTAGTAAGACCCAGGCCCTATCCCTTCCCCCCCACCGGCCGTATGATTGTGCCATTAACCTCCACCCTGGAGCTCCGCTTCCATCCTGCCAGCTGTACAGTCTCTCTGCCCCGGAGCGGGCAGCTATGGAGGCGTATATCAAGGAATCACTGAGTTCTGGCATAATCTGTCCGTCTTCTTCAGTAGTGGGGGTGGGATTTTTTTTTGTTGGCAAAAAGTATGGCTCATTGAGACCGTGCATTGATTTCAGGGAGTTGAACAACATCATCAAAGACAAATACATTCTTCCTTTACTCAACACTGCCTTTGACTATCTCCAGGGGGTGTCTTGGGTCACCAAGCTGGATCTCCACAACGCCTATCATCTGGTGCGGATCCGCGAAGGAGATGAGTGGAAGATGGAGTTTTGGACCCCTAATGGTCATTTTTAGTATCTGGTGATGCCCTTTGGTCTAACCAATGCACCTGCTGCATTCCAGCGGCTTATTAATGATGTGCTGAGAGATTTCCTGGGTGTTTTTGTATTTGTCTACCTGGATGACATTTTAATCTTCTCCCGATCTCTAGAAGAACACCAGGTGCATGTGAGGCGAGTGCTGCAGCGGCTGCTGGAGAACCAACTATATATCAAGGCTGAAAAATGCGAGTTTCATGCCGCCAAGACATCCTTTTTGGGGTTTATCATCTCGCATAAGGAAATTCTCCTGCATCCTGGCAAAATTAAGGCGGTGGTGGAGTGGCCGACCCCTTCCTTGAGGAAGCAGCTCCAGCAGTTCTTAGGCTTTGCAAACTTCTACCGCTGCTTCATCAAGAACTATAGCAGTCTGGCCCTTCCTCTGACACGCCTCACATCGACCAAGGTACCCTTCCAGTGGACTGAGGAGGCGGCTGCAGCCTTTACTGACCTCAAGGGGCAGTTCTTCAAGTCCCCCATCCTGGTGCAGGTGGATCCTGCTCTTCAGTGTCTAGTGGAGGTGGACGCCTCAGATTCTGGAGTGGGTGCCGTTCTGTCCCAGCGCTCCCTGGCGGATGGTAAGGTTCAGCCGTGCCCCTTCTTCTCCCGGCGATTGTCCCCAGCGGAACGCAATTACAGTATCGGTGACAGGGAGCTCCTGGCGGTTAAATTGGCACTGGATGAATGGCGCCATTGGCTGGATGGACTGTAGGAACTTGGAGTACCTTCGGACGGCCAAGTGCCTGAATGCTCACCAGTCCCACTGGTCCTTGTTCTTTGGACGGTTTAACTTTACCATCATGTACCGCCCCGGGTCCAAAAACACCAAGCCGGACCCCCTGTTCAGGCAATTCGCCACTGATGCCCTGGACCCTGAGGATCACCCCATCCTGCCTGCATCTTGTGTCGTGGGTGCCCTCTCATGGGGAATCAAAGAAAAGGTCCTGAGTGCACAAGAGTCTGAGAGAGCCCCGGGCGGGGGACCAGTGGGTAAACTGTTTGTTCCATCGGCCATCTGGGGTGATGTTATCCACTGGGCCGATTCCTCTAAGTTCACCTGCCACCCAGGGAGATGATGCACAGAGGAGCTCCTGCAACGGTCCTTCTGGTGGCCCTCTCTCCAAAAGGACATCGGGGAATACGTCTGTGCTTCTCCCCAGTGTGCCACCGGCAAGTCCCCATCATCTTCTCCAGCTGAGCTGCTTCATCTTCTCCCAG
Source organism: Pholidichthys leucotaenia (assembly GCA_020510985.1). Lineage (NCBI taxonomy): Eukaryota > Metazoa > Chordata > Actinopteri > Cichliformes > Pholidichthyidae > Pholidichthys > Pholidichthys leucotaenia. The sequence continues at coordinate 179,027,796 of CM035839.1, read as the reverse complement.
TCCCCGGCAGGCCCTGGTCCCATGGGGAGTTGGACTTCGTCACCGGCCTCCCTCTGCCCAACAGCCACACCGTCGTACTCACCATTGCAGACAGATTCTCCAAGGCGGCCCATTTTGTTCCCCTTCAGGGACTGCCTATGGCCAGGGAAACGGCGGACCTGTTAGTTCAACATGTGGTGAGACTGCACGGGATCCCCCTGGACATCATCTCTGATTGGGGGCCCCAGTTTATCTCCCAGATGTGGAGGTCATTCTGTAACGCCCTTGGGGCCACGGTGAGCCTGTCGTCGGGTTACCATCCTCAATCTAATGGCCAGGGTGAACAGACCAACCAGGAGTTGGAAGCGGCGCAGCGGTGTGTGGCCTCTACCAACTCAGCTTCCTGGAGCTCGTATCTGCCATGGATCGAGTATGCCCACAACTCAACGTTTTTTTCTGCCATAGGTATGTCTCCCTTTCAAGCCTCGCTCGGGTATTCTCCTCCCTTATTTCCTGAAGAAGAGGGCGACATTGCCGTGCCATTGGTTCAGACGCACCTGAAATACTGTCGCCGACTGTGGAGGGAAATCCGGGCTGTGCTGCATCACACAGTTCAACGCACTTCCCTGGTGGCCAGCCGCCACAGGACCCCAGCCCCTTCGTACCAGGTGGGTCAGCAGGTTTGGTTGTCCACTAAAAACATCAACCCGAAGGCTAAGCGCAGGAAGATGGTGCAACGTTTTATTGGGCACTTTGCTATCTCCCGCATTATTAACCCGGTGTCTCTGTGGCTGGACCCCCCCCCCCCCGCAGCATATGTCCCACCTTCCACGTCTCACAAGGGAAACCTGTGTCTTCCAGCCCTCTCTGTCCTCCTCCCAGGTCTCCACCTCCTCCAAGGATGATCGATGGTAGCCCGGCGTGGGGAGTGACCGCCATCCTGGACGTCTGTTGCCTGGGCCACGGCCTGCAATATCTGGTGGACTGGGAGGGCTACGGTCCGGAGTCCAGGTCCTGGGTGCATCCTGCCTGTGTGCTGGATAAAGACCTCATCAGGGAGTTCCATCGGGTGCACCCAGGTAGGCTAGAACGACCGCCAATAGGCGTTTGTTAGGGGGGGAGTACAGTCATGGTCTGCTCTGCTCATTATTCCCAGCTGTGCGCACACCTGTTCTCCATCACGTCTGGCCTATTTCTACAGCGCTGCCCAAGCCTGCAGTGCAGAGATGTCTCACTGCGCTCCAGATGAGCTTCACCTGCCAACTCCACAGCCTGTCGTATTCTTCAGCCCAAGCCTGCCTCCACCGTCATCGGGGAATTCCTCCAGCTGCTCACGTAAGCTCATTCTTTCAACTCACCTTGTCTTCCAGTCCCCTGTGCCCAGGCGGAATCCCGTGGCGGCGGAATCTCCTCTCTTCCTCCTTGGCGGCGGATTCCCTCTCCTCTTACACCACGCTACCACTCCCTAGACACTCTCCAGCAGGAGCTGCTCTCACCACAGAAGGCATTGTTTTCCTGGCCGTATCCGTCGTGCTGAACCTGGGTCTCTCACCATCTACTCTCACAGTAAGCCTCAGTGCAACTGTCTACCTCCAGCAGTGGCTATCATTAATCACCCCTCTCTGTGTGTTCCCAGGGTTGCCAGACCGTATGGTGTCCCACTCTGTTCCCTGCAGTTCCTGTCTACATTTACACACACCAGCACTCTTTATCTGTTGAATAAACCTAATTGCATCTATTTGGAGTCTGTGTTTTGTCACTGGGCCACTAAACCATGTCATGTAGGATCAGTTTATATTTATTTGCACTAAAAATATCTATACATATTAATAAAATTAGTAATACGAGTAACACATCTGATCAAATTTCAGTAACTGTAATGCATTATTGAATTTTTAAACAGTAATTTTGTTACACAGCACGTTACTGCAAAAGTAGTGGCGTTACAGTAACACGCTACTTTGTAATGTGTTACTCTCAACACTGGTGATGAGAGATCAGTTATCTTTTTTTAGGATTCTCTAAAACAGTGGTCCCCAGCCATGTGCCATGATGGCGATTGGGAAACACTGCTCTAAAAAGACTAAATTTTAAGCTCAGACACTAGCTAAGTGACTCTGAAATCAGTCTGAAGTCTTTCACTATCATGCTGTGGGAGTGACAGATGGATTCAAGGTGCACTGTCAGACATGGCTGTAATTTCTAGTTACTATATTTCACCCAGTATGATACTGTAAATTGTTTTTCCAAGGAGTTACTGTAATTTCTGTTTCATTTTGGGAATTTTTGTTGAATTTAGCTGTAACATCCATTTACTGTACATTACAGTACTTTTTGAAAATACAGTTTTTTACTATATTTAGCCTACTGTAATGGCTTTGGTGCACATTTTTTAATTAAACAGTAGTCTGTACAAAGAAATTTTAATTCAGTCATTTTTCATTTTTGGATTGCTGATATTTAGATTAATAAGCCTTCATTTAAAAAAGGGGCCATTGTTGTATTGTTTTCAGTTATAGTACTATACTGTAATTGAATTACAGTATAGTACTGTAATTCTAAATTACAGTAAGTTACTGGCAACACTCATTGTAATGTCTAACAGTGTGGGGTGGGGTTACATCAGGGATCATCTCTGGGCCCCTTTATGTTTGCTATGTTGACAAACAGGTAGCAACAGATGAGGTCACTCAGGACTGCCCATGGACTATGATTTTTGCAGACGACATCGCGGTCTGTAGCGAGAGAAGGGAGCAGGTAGAAGAGAACCCGGAGAGGTGGAGGTTTGCACAGGAAAGAAGAAGAATGAAAGTCAGCGGAAGCAAGAGAGAATACATGTATGTAAATGAGAGGGAGGCTGGTCTAATGGTAAAGATGCAAGGAGTTTAGGTAGTGAAGGTACATGATTTTAAATACCTGGGGTCAACCATCCAAAACAATAGACAGTGCACAAGAGAGGTGAAGAAGAGAGTGCAGGTCAGGTGGAGTGGATGAAGATGAGTTCCGGGTGATTTGTGGCAGAAGATAACAGCTTCAGTGAAAGGCAAGATTTACAAAATGGTAGTGAGACCTGCTATGATGTATGGTTTGGAGACAGTGGCACTCACAAAAAGACAAGAGATGGAGCTGGAGGTGGCAGAGTTGAAGATGCTAAGATTCTCACTGGGAGTGACTAGGAGGGAGATGATTAGAAATGAGCATATCAGAGGGATAGCTCAGCTAGAGCGGTTTGGAGACAAACTTACTTTGGAGTGACAAAAGAGTGATACTTGGCAACACTGATGTAGTGTTGTTAACTATACACAGTATTCTAACCATCCATCCATTGTCTGTTGCTTTTCTGTGGGATCCAGGTTGTGGAGGCAGGAGCTCAAGTAGAGAAGTCAATAGTTCCATCTCCCCTGCCCCCTCTTCCAGCTTTTCAGGGACGGGGGGCACCCAGGCATTCCCAGGCAAGCTGGGAGACATAGCCTGTCCAGCGTTTTAAGGGTCTGCCCCAGGGTCTTCTCCGAGTGGGATGTACCCAAAACACCTCAATCAATCAATCAATCAATCAATCAATCAATCAATCAATCAATCAATCAATCAATCAATCAATCAATCAATCAATCAATTTATTTATAAAGCACTTTAAAAACCAACACTCGCTACACAAAGTGGTGTACAACAAGAATCAATAAATTAAAAGGTAGAAGAAGTAAATAAATAGGTAAATAAAAATCCATTTCATTCAATAAAATCAATGTCTCACACTGAGTTGAAGGCCAGGGAGTAAAAGTATGTTTTAAAATGGGTTTTAAAAATGGACAGTGAAGGTGCTTGTCTAATGTTCAGAGGTAAATCGTTCCATAACCTGGGTGCTGTGATCGAAAAGGCTCTGTCCCCTCTGAGCTTCCGCTTCAGCTGTTCAGTTGATTTGAGGGGCAGGGTGGAAACGTAGGGATGCAGAAGACAGATAAGGCGGAGCAAGACAGTTCAAGGATTTAAAAACAAATAAAACAACTCTAAAATGCACGGCCAGCCAGTGGAGCAAAGCTAAAATGGGTGTGATGTGATCTCTTTTATGTGTACCTGTTAAAAGACGAGCAGCGGCATTTTGTACTAGCTAAAGACGTGAAAGAGATGACTGGCACCGGCATAGAGTGCATTACAGTAATTTAGCTGAGATGAAATAAAATCATGGATTACTGTTTCCAGGTGTGGTCTAGAGAGAATGGGTTTTACTTTTGCTAAATGCCTTAGATGAAAAAAGTTGGATTTTACTACACAGTGAATCTGAGTGTCTAATTTAAAGTCATTGTCCATGATGTGTGAAGGGGCCCAAGTTTACAGGCGGGAACTCACAGGGGCCACTAGGTCCAAACACCATCACTTCTATCTTTTCATCATTAAAATCAAGTGGGAGGCATCCAGGAGGAATCTGGATCAGATGCCCAGTCCAATTCAACTGGCTCCTTTTGATGTGGAGCAGCGGCTCTACTCTGAGCTTCCCGGATAACTGAAGTCCTCACCCTATCGCTAAGGGTGATTCCAGTAATCCAAAGAAAGCTCATTTCAGTTACTTGTATCCATGATCTCATTCGTTCGGTCATTACCCAAAGTTCGTGACCACAGTTGAGAAGGTTGACTGAGTGGTAAAGTGACGGCTTTGCTTTAGAGCTCAGCTCCCTCTTCTCCACAACAGACTGGTACAACATCTGCATCGGTGTAGATGCTGCTCCTATTCATCTGTCAGTCTCCCACTCCATCCTGTCTTCAATTTTGTATAAGAACCCGAGATACTTGAACTACTCCACTTGGGGCAGGAGCTTGTCCCCAACCCGGATAGGACAATCCACCCTTTTCTGTCATGAATGCCCCTCTGGGGCAGAAGGACAGACCCACGCACTGAACTGTGGTTGTGACATTTGTTGACAAAACAACAAAACTGTGCATACATGAAAAAACAAAACAAAACAAAAAAACAATGGTTAAATGCAGAGAAGGCACTCCAGAGCAGGAGTTGCTCTGGAGGAGATAAGGAGAAAAACTTACACAGAATAAAGTCCAGTTGCATCAAGTAATGCTGTCCAATACTGCCACAAAGAAACAATGAGCTGGCAGTGATTAAATAAGGTAAACAAATGAGCGGCAGGTGCAAGGCAGCTGAGCTGGCAGGTGACCTAATTACCTAGCTGCTCACAGCTGAGGGCAGGAGAGCAGGCTGTGAGCAGCTAGAGGAGGTGTCTGGAGAAGAGAGGGCACAAGTGTCAACAAACCAAAATATATATGAAAAAAATGACAAGATTATAATAACATACAATACTCAAAATAAATTGAGAGTCTGGACGCAGTGTTGCCACAGAGCTTTGCCACTTTTCTATCTAAGGGCTATAGACCCAGATGCTGATTCTCATCTAACATTCAGTAGCAAACCATTCCAGTAAGATCTGTAGGTCATTGCTTGATGAAGTCAACATGACACATCCTCTTCTGACTGCAGAGGATGTGTCATGTTCAGAAGGTGGTCACCAAACATGACACCCTCCGTTCCTTAGCTGCACCTAGAAATCCTGTCCATAACAATAATGAACAGGATCAGTGAAAAAGGGCAGCACTGATAGAGTCTAGCTCTTACTGGAAAAGAGTTTGACTGAGTGTTGGCAATATGAACCAAACTCTCGCAACGGTCATATAGAGGCCAGACAGCTCATACCAATGAGCCTGATACCACATACTCCTAAAGCACCCCCACAAGAAACCATGAGGGACATGGTTGAACGCTTTCTCCATGTCTACAAAACACATGCATATTGGTTTGGAAAACTCCCACAAACCCTTGAGGATCCTTGAGAGGGTAAAGAGTTGGTCTGATGTGCCACAACCAGGATGAAAACCACATTGTTCCTCCTGAATATGACATTCGACAAATGGCCAGACTCTTCTCTCCAGTACCTTAAGATTTAAGATAAAGATTCAGAAAAGATTTATTGCCAAGTACATTCACAGTAAATAACTGATAAATATACGAGGGATTTGACTTGACACTGAAAACGACATAGGTGACATTTTCAGTGACGCGGCAGCGTCAGTGACGCGCCTGTCAGCAGAATGGGAACAGGAAGCAATGGGGGAGAAAAAGGATAAACACAATAGGAGAGAGAAAAAAGCATTGTTTGTCAGAATACAGGTCATATATATGATCAATATTATGATTACAAGAAAAAAACTCTCAATGCACAAGTAGCAGACAATAGAATCCATACAAAGACACAAAGAGAGCAGTGAATGAGTAATCTTCACGTCAGTATAGTGAGTCAGTGTGAGTGAAGGTGTTGAGTGAGGGTGTTGATATCAGTTAAGGACAACAAAGTCTCTTCAGCAGCAGATGTTATGTCTACAGTCTGGCAAAGGCGTGTGTCCTTGGCACAGCAGATGGTATAGTTTGCCAGACAGCTGGCTGTCCTTGAGAGTCAAATGCTGCCCGCCATGTTATGAAAACAAAAACTGAAGATAATCTGGAGGACTGTGACTGTGAGGGCAGGTCGAATAGGTCGAATAGTACTGACTTCAGAGAAAAAACTTTATATTCTCTTACAGATTCAGTGCTTAAATCCTTCATGGCTGGACGTTGAAATTATCATGGACGGCTCTCAGCGTGATCGTGATGTAATCCATTTTCCTAGACAGTTCTCCATTAGCCGCTGTCAGAGTCCTGCCCAGTTGGTCAATTTGATGGTTAAGCCTCGCCGGGTCTGCATTTTGATAGGCTCCGTCCATCTTCTTCAATTTGTGGTACACCAGAACAATCCTAGATCCAATCAGTAGAATTCCGATGACCATTGCTACAAACAGGTATAAATCTTCAACATCTTTGATAGAGAGATCACACAGGCACAAGAGTTTCCAATTACTTGTGTCCTTCAAATAGCCCACGGCCGCTGTTCCTGCGGGGCAAATCGGCTCCCCCGGGCCAGAATTTCTCGTTGAAAAAACAGTGTCAATTGCGTTCAAAGCCCAGCTTATTAAATCCATAATTTCGTTTGATAATCAGCAGTAGAGACACACAGACAGACAATAGCAAGCTGGGATCCAGTCAGTTAGGGGAGGAGAGCGATAAGGAGCCGGAGCTGGAGAAAAAGCGTCTGCTCTCTTTGGAAGGTGGAAGTGAAGAACCTTGGCATAGACCTTGCTGGGGAAGCTGAGAAGTGTGATCCTTCCAAAGTTGGAAACAGCCTTCAGTCCCCCTTCTTCAAGCGGAGAACCATCACCCCAGTTTGCCATGCCAAAGTGGGGTGGTATAGTCTAGCCTAATTTTTTATTTATTAATGTTGGCTAAATTTACTAATCCAGTGGGAAATATTAACAAAACATAATAAACTCCTCATGCCCATTTGATTCTGATGTACTGATAATAAATATGATAATAAAAATGACAATATCAGTCAGAAGGCAATTGTATGAATTGTGTGGGAAATGGGAGAGTAATAACGTCACCATGACGAAATCAAAAAAGGATGAGATCATTCTCATTCATGCTACTGACTACTGCTGACATGCTGGCTAAAGTCAGGACTCCAGGATAGAGACAAGAGGTTATTATTATTATTATTATTATCATTATTATTATTATTATTATTATTATTATTATTATTATTATTATTATTATTATTATTATATTTTTAATTAAACAATCACATCATAGATGTAGGCTGGAAAATTGTTTACATAGAGGGTAAGCTGTAATCCACAGCCTGAGACCTAAAGTATGTTTCTAAGGATTCTTGCAGAGCCAAATAGTGTTGCTTTTTGTAGGAGCTCTATCTTCATTTGGATCCCAATCTTTGTTAGGTATTTGGCAAGGTTCTTAGTGACCATGCCCAGGGATCCAACCACGACCAGAATGATGCACGTTTTGATGTTCCATAAACGTGCAACCTCTCTTCTGAGCTCCTGGTACTTTTGGATCTTTTCTTGTTCTTTATCTGTGACACTAGCATCATCATTATCAGAAGAAGAAGCCATCTCTATTGTCATTCAGTCCATACAACCAATCATGTACAGTAGAACAAAATTGTGTTTCTCCTATCTACAATGTTAATCACATGTAGAATGAGAAGGGTCATTGCCATGCAAGGTGCCACCACAAACTACTTTTCCTTCCCCCGTTCTATTACACTGAGCACCAAGCTAGAATGTGGGAAGTACCATTTTATATGGCCTTTGGTATGACCCGACCAGGACTTGAACCCCCAGTAAATTGGACTACTGTGATGCTGTCTTCACAGGTCCCCCTAAAAAGTCCATCAGACAGCTGCAATTGGTTCAAAATGCTGCAACTCAAGTCCTCACTAAGACCAAGAAAGTAGATCATATAACTCCAGTCCTCAGATCTTTACACTGGCTTCATGTCTGTCAAAGAATAGATTTCAAGATACTCCTGTTGGTTTATAAAGCCCTGAATGGTTTAGGGCCAAAATGCATTTCAGATCTGAAAGGTATTTTGGCCCTAAATGACTGAAGTCATTCTTGTTGGTCCAAAAAACCTTAGAAATACCTTTCCAAATCAAACTTTTAGTTCAGATGCAGTTTCTCTTTCTCTTAATAGCTCTGTGAGGAACCTTGGAGTTATTTTTGATCAAGATCTGTTTTTCAATTCACATATTAAATTTGTTTCTAAGACTGCTTTCTATCATTTGCGTAATATTGCCAAGATTAGGAGCATCTTGTCTCAGAGTGATGCTGAGAAACTGATTCATGCTTTTGTTAGCTCTAGATTAGATTATTGTAACTCTTTATTATCAGGTTGTCCTAAAACATCTCTAAAAAGTCTTCAGTTGATCCAAAATGCTGCAGCAAGAGTTTTAACAGGTACTAGAAAGAGAAATCATATTTCTCTGGTTCTAGCCTCCCTTCTTTGGCTTCCCATAGAGTTTAGAATTAAGTTTAAAATCCTTCTTCTCACTTTCAAAGTTCTAAACAATCAGGCCCCTTTTTATTTAAAAGGTCTGATCTGATATCACCATATTATTCATATATTCATCACCCTATTATTCATATATTCATATATTTATTCCATCCAGCTACAATGCTCTGCACTGTGTGTCTGTGTGTGTGTGTGTGTGTATATATATATTTTATAGTAATATGTACATATGTATATTAGCTGCTCTTGCTTGCTTGTTTTTTTTCTTGCCTTCTGATTGTTGCTCTGAGTGTTGCTATCCCTGTGCTGTTGCAATCCTGGAATTTCCCCGTTGTGGGACTAATAAAGGCTTATCTTATCTTATCTTATCTTATTATACTAACAGAGCACTACACTCCCAAAATGCCGGATTACTTGTAATACCTAGAATCTCCAAAAGTACAATGGGGGACAGAGCCTTCAGTTATCAAGCTCCTCTCTTGTGGAACCAGCTGCCAATCTAGATTCGAGAGTCAGACTCGATATCTGTTTTTAAGAATAGGGTTAAAACCTTCCTTTTTGATATAGCCTACAATTAGGGAGGGATCATGTGTTTCTGAACCCTTCCTTAGTTATGCTGCTATTAGGTTTAGACAGCCAGGGGACTTTTTTTTTGCTGGTCATTAACATCTGTTTGTTCTCTCCCATAGATTGAGTCCTCATCATGATGTTTGCTCTCTACATGTCTGTTCTTAACATCTTCTCTATCCCCTCACCCCCCCAGCCAGTCGCAGCAGATGACTGCCCCTCCCTGAGCCTGGTTCTGCTGGAGGTTTCTTCCTGTTAAAAGGGAGTTATTCCTCTCCACCTTCGCCAAGCGCTTGCTCACAGGGGATCGCTTGATTGCTGGGGTCTTTCTGCAATTGTGGGGGTTCCCCCTACAGTTGAAAGTGCTATGAGATGACTGTTGTTGTGAAATGGCGCTATAAAGCTGAATTGAATTGAGTTGAATCTGCTAGTCCATTATGAACCACCCAGAGCTCTCAGATCATCAGGGTCAGGCCTACTATCTGTGCACAGAGTAAGAACCAAACATGGTGAGGCATCATTTAGTTTTTATGCCCTTCACATATGGAACAAGCTCCCAGAAAGCATCAGGGCTGCTGAAACTCTCAGCTGCTTTAAATCCAGGTTAAAAACTCTCCTATTTGCCATGGCCTTTCAGTAGAACAATTGTTAATCTCCTACAATGCACTGTAAATCTTATTTCTGTCATATTCCGTTTTAGCTTTTTTTTTTTTAACCTCAGAATCACATTTAGAACATGTTCAGTCTGCTTGCCATGGTGTTATAGGCCTCAGAACGGGTCTGTTTTATGTAGCAAGAACAGAGACAGAAGACATCAGCTGTGGTCAGTCGCCAGGCTCTTTCTCATCTGCTTTTATTAAAGAGCAGCCTTAAAATTCTCTTCTCTGTGCACATTCACTTTCTTTCATTCATTTTACTTTACATTCTTTTGTCAGAAAAACACAAAATCAAACTTAGTTTCACATCTTAAAGCATTTAGTTAGCTCCACCTGTGTTGCCAAATGTATGATGATTATCACATTTGTACGATAGTTTTGCCCTCTGTACAGTGGTGCCTCCAGAAATTTTTCATGGGGGGACCACACGGGGACCACTGAAAATCTTGTGGTGGCACATCAAAATCAAAAGCCAAAACTCAAGTCCAGAAATTTTCTCATGCTGTTGTCACGGTGGCGCCCCCAGGTCATTATCATTGTGTTGTCATAGGCTTATATAGACTAGATGGAAACTATAATTACTAGTAGTACCTTTTACGATTGGTATACATAGACTAAAAGCAGTACAATTAAAATTGTGAGCATCACAACAAACCCCTTGTCATAGTCATGTACATAAAAGTATCAGATGATTTGCTGCTCTTCATATAGACTAGTTACCCTTAAATTGGAGGACTGGCTGAAGACAATCATTTACAGGAAACAGGCTGCTACACGTTTTCCTGAACAAGTTATAATACAGCTTTAGACAGAGGGGAACATGCAGAAATGACCTTACTTGAGCTGTGATTTGATGCAGTGTGTAAGTATGTCTGTGTTTCCACAGATCAAACCAATGCAACACCGGTGCTAAATAGGGAAGGAACAACAAAGAGTCACATTATGTAGTATACATCTTTAACTTTTTAACCCATTTACAATAAAGTCAGAAAGATCCTGCAGAAACCATTAAAAACAAACAAACAAACAAACAAACAAATGTGTAAGTGACTGCCCCAAATACTTCAGTATGATTTTTGAGAATTTAAACATACAAGAACACCTCAATCTACTTAAGAAGGTACTGATTAGGTGATCATCTAATCATGGTAAGATGCATGAAAGCTCAGCTGTGAATAAAATACAGCTATTTCACAAACACAGATTTGAGTTCTTCCTGTTAAACCTGAAGTATTGTAGTCTTTAAGCATGAACATGAACATGAACATTAGCACTGGCATCTCTTGGTATAAGTGCCAAATAAGGCACCAGCCAAGGCGGCAACTGTATAGTCCATCCACTGCACTGACCACTGAACTAACGCAATTAGGCCTTCAACTTGATGGCGCAATTCTCAACATCGCCTGATTAAGGTGCTCATGCCACTTGGTGTTCTACCAGAGAGTGATGGGAGGAGACAGGTTCAGGGTGTGAAAGTGGGATCTTTCCTAGTTTGCTGTATTTTGTTAATATTTGTTAATAATATACAGTACACATCAATAATTCTTAAATATCTACTACATGGAAAATATGACATAGAAAAACAAGTTATAAAATTATGTTAGACTGTCCAGTGGCAGGGACCAGGGGTTAGCCACTAGGGGAGCCCAAGTGGTTGCCGGGAAGGCCGCTGCCATCCCTGGCCACCACCTGGGGTTGCCCCTGCTTCTGTACCATGTACAATCAATAATTTCAAAAACCCCACAGTGTACAATAATTTGACCCCTTCATTATATGACTAAGTTAATACATTAGCAAAAACAATCAGGATACGGATCCTGCGCATACATACTACGCTTGTTTCTAAGCATCATCTCACATGCGTGGGCTGTGTGGAAAAGAAGACGGAAGATTTGTGCTATGGAAGCAGAGAGGTGGCATTGGATAGAGGTTAGTGTGAGGATCCACAGTTCACTGAAACGTACTGAGTCAAGTTAAAAAGATCCGTTAGAAATAGTTGTACACCTAATAACTCAGTGCTGGATCTCCAACTGTCTACCACTCCCTGAACTGTGAGTCAGCTGAATGGAGCGGGCAGGGCTCGTTTGCTGTTCAGGCAGGCTATTCAGCTGGTGATCCCTGGCTTCCAGTACATTTCGCTTAAGATCCATTCCCAAGGGTAGCCCATTTCAGCATATAATTAAATATACTCTACGGTCAAAATATCCATATAGTATGACAGCGATACTCCCGCAAACTGCTTTGAATACATAGGATTAAATAAAATGATCATGGACCAACACCACATCCGTGAAAACTGAGAGTTGTACATTTCAAATTCCACTATGACACAAAGTACAGTGGGTAGATTAATTTGCATTAATACTAATATTATAATTTAATAATAATATTTTAAATCCGTTAATTGGGCTATCATAATTAATTGTGTTAATGTGTTAATATTCCTGGCACTAATATAAATATAGATATATACAGCTCTGGAAAAAATTAAGAGAGCAAAGACACCACTAAAAAATTATCACTTTATCTGGTTTTACTATTCATACAGCCCATTCTCTTCTTCTTCTTTTAGATTTGATTGGCAGTTGACAATCAGCTTACAGGTGCATTACCACCACTGACTTCATTATCATCACTCTGTATCTTTGTATAAGGAGTTCTTATAAGGAGTTCTGAACAACTCCCTATGTGTGAAAAAATTATCCGTCTTTAGACTGCATCCGCCCAGCTGTATCCTCTCGGAGGGGAGTTCCTCTACGGTAACCAACCGAATGTCACTCTGTCTTCTTCTTCTTCTTCTTTTAGATTTGATTGGCAGTTGACAACCAGCTTGCAGGTGCATTACCACCACATACATCACTTTATATCACTCTTCCTCTTCCTCGTCTTCTTCTTCTAGATCTGATTGCCGGCTGGCAACCAGCTCACTGGTGCACCACTGCAACCCACTGGGTTGGAGTGTGGACAAGAGAATTGGCAGGGAAAATAAACACTAAATTATTTTAATTAATCCAGTTGCACTTAAATATCTAAATAGACCAAAATATATTTCTTTGACTGAAGTTCCTAACATGTTTTCCAAAACAAAACCTAGATTAGCAGGCAGTACGGTGGTGGAGTGGTTAGCACTGTGGCAGCACAGCAACTCACCCTTGACCAGGGGATCCTGGGTTCGATCCCAGCCCCTGACCAACAGTGATCTGTGTGGAGTTTGCATGTTCTCCCTGTGTCTGCGTGCGTTTACTCTGGGATTTCTCCGGTTTCCTCCCACATGCCAAAAACATGCAAGTTAGGTTAATTGGCATAAAAAAATGGGGATTCAAAATTGTCCTTAGGTATGACTGTGAGAGTGAATGGTTGTCTGTTTCTCTGTGTTGGCCCTGCGATGGACTGACGATCTGTCCAGGGTATACCCTGCCTCTTGCCCAAAGATGCTGGGATAGGCTCCAGCGCCCCCGCGACCCGAAAAGAATTAAGCGGTAGAAAATGGATCAATGGAACTTAGATTAGCCCTTTCCATTACTTCAATCAGATGTTTCCTTTGTTCCTGGTATCCCTGACATTCCAGCAAAACATGCTGATGTGGGGATCATGAAATGATGAGACTGGATTATTTCTCAGTATGGTTTATTCATCTCACGTCCCCAGCTCTCTCTCTCTCAGTCAGGAAAAAGGAGAAGGAGCTGTGGTAAACCCACATACATTTATACCCACACATCAAATACAGAATCACACAATCAAGTCAAATCCTTCTATTTACACTTAATCACTTCAAAGTCCTCTTTGCTCTTCTATCTGACCCCAGGAGGTCAGACAGCCTTTTCAGGCTCTCGCCCCAGATCTTCTGACTTCCTTCCAAGTCCGCAGGTGGTCCAGACTCCTTGTCCATCTGAGGCGTGATGTCAATACACACCGCAAGCTTAAAGTCCTTCTATGCTTGAGTCTATGCAGTGAAATATGTGAGCTACATAATGTTACCATTATGGGCGCTACATCACTCCCCCCCAAACGCCAAAGAATGGACACACCCAATAACCGTATCCTAATGGCAATAGAGCATATGTCACCCCCCACCTGCAGAATCTACAGCACAGCCTACACAGTTTGATCGAGACACACATCACTCTGCCCGTAGTCTGGGCTTCAACCTCCTCCCAAACCTGCTGTACGCAGGTTTCACAGTCTGTGTTGTGCCGTCCTGCGGCGAATCTGTGGAATGAGGGGGAGAAAGGTTATTTGTCCCCTGTGGGGGCTCCAGGGGCCATTCCCTGGGTGATCTGCCGCGTGGAAGCGTCCTCGCCGGTCGTGCAGATTCGTCATGCAACACAAAGGCAGGCTTTAATCTATCAATACTGATTGTTTCTTTCCTGCCCCCCAAATCTAGCACAAAATATTTCTCCCCAGTTTCCAGCACTCAAAATGGACCGTCATATGGTAGACGGAGACTGTGTCGCTGAGCGTCGTGCCTGACAAAAACAAATTCCGCATTTTGTAAAGCCTTGGGAACAAAAACACGCGGAAAAGTGTGATGAGCGGGGCCCGGGAGCATTTCTGCTCCCGTGCCAATCAGAGGTCCCCGCACTGGGGGCCGCCCTGGTGCCGCATGGGCTGGTAGGAACTCGCCGGGCAGCCTGAGAGGTTGTGCAAAAACTAATTCCACGGGTGAGGCATCTAAGTCCTCTTTGGGTGCCGAACGCAACCCCAATAAAACCCATGGTAGTTTGTTTACTCAATCTGTATCCGTGAGTGACGCTCTGAGGGCTGCCTTCAAAGACCTGTGAAAACGCTCGCATAAACCGTTTGCCTGGGGGTGATAAGCGGTAGTGCGGTGGACTGCTGCTCCTAAGCCGCTGGCCATTGCTGACCACAGTTCCGACAAAAATTGAGGTCCCCTATCGGACGTAATATCTGATGGAACCCCGAACCGCGCTACCCAGGCTGTTAAAAAAGCACGAGCCACCTCTGCCGCTGTGGTCGATGTTAACGGGACCACTTCCGGCCAACGTGTGGTTCAGTCCACCATTGTCAAGAGTTGTGTGAACCCTTGTGACGGCGGTAGGGGGCCCACTAGGTCTACGTGCACATGATCGAATCTCTTAGCCGGAATGTGGAATGGTTCTAAAGGGGCCTTCGTGTGCCTGTGGACTTTGGCCCACTGGCAAGCCATGCAGGCTTTCGCCCACTCTTTCACGTGCTTGCGCAGGCTCGGCCAAACAAACTTCTCCGCTACCATTTTCACCGAAGCGCGTACTCCCGGGTGCACCAGGGAGTGCACCGCCTCAAAAACACGATGACGCCACGCGACCGGTACCACCGGGCACGGTCACCCGGTGGATACGTTGCAGATTGGGGGGGCGAACCGGTTTGTAAACTTTTGCTCTCCAGCCTTAACCCTGTTGGTCCAGACAGGAGCGCGCGCACGTCTGCGTCTCCGCTCTGCTCCGCCGCCATGGCTGCATAATCTATCCCCACGTGAACACGGGCCGCGTCCGCGCTGTTACCCCGCCCCGCGTCTGTGGTAGTACAATCCGCTTCCGCGCAGACAGGCACTGTTACCGCGCGTGAGAGACAGTCCGCTACTACGTTGAGTTTACCGGCTACGTGCTGAATATCAGTGGTAAATTCCGAAATTGCGGCCAGCTGTCTCTGCTGCCGTCCTGACCACGGTTCTGAAATTTTGGACATTGCAAAAGTGAGTGGTTTGTGGTCGACAAATGCGGTGAAACGCCGCCCTTCCAGCCAGAACTGGAAATGGCGAATGGCCAGGTGGAGCGCTAGCAGCTCCCTGTCAAACGCGCTGTATTTCTGCTCAGCATCGCGCAAGGACCTGCTGAAAAAAGCGAGCGGCTGCCAAACCCCAGTGACCTGCTGCTCTACAACGGCCCCTATGGCCACCTCTGACACGTTGGTGGTTAGCGCTATGCGGGCTGATGGGTCTGGGTAAGCCAGCAGTGCTGCGTCTGCCAGTGCTTTTTTAACCTCCGTGAATGCGCGCTCCTGCTCCGGGGACCACTCGATCACATTGGAGGGCTTCTGCTTTTTAAGCGCGGCGTATAACGGTTGCATAAGCTGCGCTGCGTGGGGTATGAAACGGTTATAAAAATTTACCATTCCTAAAAATTCTTGCAACACTTTGACCGTTTGTGGCTGGGGAAATTCTGCCACTGCGCGTACTTTGGCCGGCAGAGGGACTGCTCCCTCTGGGGAGATGCGGTGTTCTAAAAAATCGATTTGCGCTACGCCAAAATGGCACTTGGTCGGGTTGATTATCAACCCATGCATTCCCAACCTCTGAAAGACCGTCGTGAGGTGTTCTCCGTATTCCTCCTCGGAGGCACTGGCGACTAAAATGTCATCCAAGTAGACAAAAACGAAAGGGAGGTTGCGCAACACGGCATCCATCATTCGTTGGAAGGTTTGCGCGGCGCCTTTAAGGCCAAAAGGCATGCGTAAAAACTCAAAAAGTCCGAACGGGGTTATTACCGCTGTTTTGGGACTGTCCTCTGGTCAGACCGGGACCTGATGATAACCGCGGACCAGGTCTATTTTAGAAAAAATGCGCGCCTTCACTAAGTGCACTGAAAAATCCTGGATATGCGGAATTGAGTAGCGGTCCTGCGCTGTGGCATTGTTTAACCTGCGGTAATCACCACAAGGTCTCCACGAGCCGTCAGCCTTGGGCACCATATGCAGCGGGGAGGCCCAAGCGCTCTTCGAGCGGCGAATTATGCCCAACCTTTCCAGGTTGGCGAACTCCTCGCGCGCAATGGAGAGCTTAGCTGCATCCAAGCGCCGAGCTTTCGCAAAAACTGGTGGGCCACTTGTGGTGATAAAGTGCTCCACCCCGTGCTTCGCAACCTTAGCTGAAAATGTGGGAACTGTGAGTGCTGGGAACTGGGTTAGAAGAGTGTGAAACTTACCGCCTGCTGTGGCGACGTTGGTCTGTACTGGCGGCGGGGACACTCGAGCTGCACAAGGGATAGAACAAACAGAGAGTGCATTTACTAGGCGTCTATTAACCAGATCTAGTAACAAGCCATGTGAGCACAAAAAGTCAGTGCCTAACATGTTGAAACTCACCACCGCTAATATGAAAGTCCATTCATAGGTGCGGCCGTGCAAGGACAGGCGCAGAGTCCTTTCCCCAAAAGTTTTGATAGACGAGTCGTTCGCCGCCGTAGCCCCGTCTCCGCGTGGCCCAGCCACATGATCCGCATAGGTCGCGGTGATGAAACTCCTCTGGGCTCCGGTGTCCATGAGGAATTGCCGCCCGGAGCCCGCGTCTGTCAGATAAAGCAGCTTGTTCTGTTCACCGAGAGTCGAAGCTGCTAACGACCCCCAGCCCGGGTGTTTCCCTGTTTTCTTGAAACTGCAAGGCGGGATGCATCTGTACGCCTTCTCAGCGAAGCGTCGATGGTAAAAACAGAGGCCGTCCCCTCCTCTGCTTCAGGACCGCGCCGCTGCCGTCGTCGCTGGAGTTGCTTCTGCCGCCTCTGGCTCCTCACTGCCCCCGGCCGCCGCGCCGAGGTCTGCTGCTGCCACGGAAGTCTCCTGCTTGTCACAGGCGTCGAGGAGCCGCTGCGCTTCCTTGGCCAGCGCGCGGAAGTCTTGCTGGTTCACACACCTCATGCCAGACAGGGTACCCCTCATGTGGGCTGGGAGGGTCCTCAAGAAGATGTGTTTGAACAGGAACACACTGTTGTCTGTCCCGATCAGCTGCAGCATGTCCTCCATGAAGTCGGTCAGCCTGCGTCCTCCTCTGTAGTGCAGGTCCAGAAGCCGCCTGGCCCTCACCTCGGCTGATGACACAAAACTCTCGATGAGGGCGGCTTTCAGCACGTCGTACTTGCCAGCAGCGGGCAGCTGCTGCACCAGGCTCCGCACACATCGAGCTGTGTGGCTGTCGAGTCTTGCGATGACATTATGAAACTTGGTGTCATCTGTTGATATTCCCCCAAGCACGAACCGCGATTCCGCGTGTTGGAACCATGAGTGCGGGTCGTCTTGCCAGAACTCGGGGAGCTTAATAGAGCCTGTGCTCGTGCGGTCGGTCTCCGGTGAATCCGGGTCAGGGTAACGTTCTCCCGGCATCGTACGTCTTGGTCACCAATGTGGGGATCATGAAATGATGAGACTGGATTATTTCTCAGTATGGTTTATTCATCTCACGTCCCCAGCATTCTCTCTCTCACAGTCAGGAAAAAGGAGAAGGAGCTGTGGAAAACCCACATACATTTATACCCACACATCAAATACAGAATCACACAATCAAGTCAAATCCTTCTATTTACACTTAATCACTTCAAAGTCCTCTTTGCTCTTCTGTCTGACCCCAGGAGGTCAGACAGCCTTTTCAGGCTCTCGCCCCAGATCTTCTGACTTCCTTCCAAGTCCGCAGGTGGTCCAGACTCCTTGTCCATCTGAGGCGTGATGTCAATACACACCGCAAGCTTAAAGTCCTTCTATGCTTGAGTCTATGCAGTGAAATATGTGAGCTACATAATGTTACCATTATGGGCGCTACACTGAACTGTTTCCGCAGAACCACAATGTGCACAACTGCCAGTTGGGTGTTTACTAACTAACTAACTAACCTGCATTTATATAGCGCTTTTCTAGTCACAAAGACCACTCAAAGCGCTTTCACTAGTACTAACCCTCTATTCCAAGGGCCTATAGGAAACAGATATCTAGGGACAATTTAGAACAACCAATTAACCTAACATGCATGTCTTTGGATTGTGGGAGGAAACCGGAGCCCCCGGAGTAAACCCACACAGCACAGGGAGAACATGCAAACTCCATACAGAAAGGTTCCAACCCCTGCCAGCCTGGGGATTCGAACCAGGAACCTTTTAGCTGTAAGGCAACAGTGCTAACCACTGCACCACCGTGCTGCCCATACCTATTTACCTATTCCATGAAGCGTCTGGTTCAAAGTAGTATGTCCTATTCTTAATCGGGTGATGAGTATCTCCTCTTTCCTGTTTCTGCCAACTCCCATTCCAGAGTCCACCCACTTTTGAATATCATAAAGATGTCTTCCTGTATCTATTGAGTCCCAATATTCTTGCCACTCTTCCACTATATAATTTTTAATTATTGATTTGCCTTCTGCCTTACTGAGTGAAATTTCCTGATTTACTGTTTCGAATTTTAATGATTGTTTTTCTAATAAATCCATATCCTCAATACCCTCTATCCCAACGTGGGCTGGAACCCAAAGAAAGTTTATTTACTGACCTTTACTTTAGAGGTTGTAAATTAAGGAGTGGATTTTTACAATTATGTCCTGCCTACACGACTGCAGTGACTGAACACTTGAGAGCTGCCCAACTATCTGACTCAATGACTGCATTATTCCTATAATTTATCTCCAACCACTGTAATGCTAATATAATGGCAACTAGCTCAACTGTGCATACTGATAAGTGATTACTGGTTCTTTTATTGATAGATATTTTATACTGAGGAATGTATACCACAACTCCACTACGACCAGTAGTAGGATCCTTGGAACCATCGGTAAATGCTATCAGCCTGTTTCTGAAATTCTGTTCAATATATTTATGCACTGTATAATCTGTTTGCATGTTGCTTATGTTGCCTCCTCAGTTGTCGTATTTCAAAATCTACCAGTGGCATCTTAAACTGCCATGGAGGACTAACAGACCACAGGACCACTGGGCTAAAATCTATGTATTTTAATCCTGCCTGCTCCGCAATGGCATCACTTATCCATCCAAAGCTACCAATGTTGGACTCACTGTGTTCCCAGCAATCATCAGGAATAGCTTTTGCAGGATGTGACCTCTTATGCCCCATGAAGTTTATCAAGTATGCCAGCATTAATTTGGTTCTTCTTAATCTTAAGGGCATTTTGCCCATCTCTACTTGGATCACTGATACTGGAGAAGTTTTAAATGCCCCACAACATATCCTAAGAGCCTTTGTCTGCTCTATGTCCAGTTGGTTCAGGTGACAATCAGCAGCCAACATGAACGCAACACATCCATAGTCTAGTGTAGCTCTCATTAGTTTCCTTAACACCAGCAAAACCAAGGAGCTCATAGTGGACTACAGGAAGGAGAGGGGAGAGACACATGACCCGATGCATATCAACGGCATGGCTGTTGAACGTGTCTCCAGCTTCAAATTCCTGGGGGCCCACATCTCGGAGGACCTGTCCTGGTCAGTTAACACCACCAGCCTGATCAAGAAGGCCCATCAGCGCCTCTTCTTCTTGAGGACACTGAAGAAGAACCATCTGTCAGCTGACATCCTGGGCAACTTCTACCGCTGCATGATAGAGAGCACCCTGACCAACTGTGTTACAGTCTGGTATGGGAGCTGCTCTGTCGCTGACCGTAAGGCGCTGCAGCGGGTGGTGAAAACTACCCAACGCATCACAGGGACTCCACTTCCAGCTATAGAGGACGTCTACAGGAAAAGATGTCTGCGCCGGGCACGCAGCATTCTTAGGGACTCCACCCATCCTGCTCATGGACTGTTCCAGCTTCCCCCTCCAGAAGGCGTTTCAGAAGCCTTCGGACTAGAACCAGCAGGTTTAGGAACAGCTTCTTTCCAACAGCTGTCATGCTATTGAACTTAGTTCCCCGCTGAACCTCCACTTCTCTCCCCTTTAACACCCCCCTTCCCCCCGTGCTTCCTCAAACTGTATACACATATATATAATTGTACTCCAACTTTCTACACTGACCTATCCATATATATATTTGCTTAAATTGTACATACTGTCAATTACTGTATGTACTGCACTGCTGTCCTTTGCACTTCTGATTGGATGCTAAACTGTATTTTGTTACCTTGTATTCATACATGTGTAATGACAATAAAGTTGAATCTAATCTAATCTAATCTAATCTAATTAGTCATCCATACACCCTCAGTAGAGAGGCCCTAGAGACCCCCCAGTCCCATTCTGCCAGAAATCTCAAAATATTGTTTATTTTCTTATATTTTCCTTTAGTTTTTCCAATTGCTGCTTCCAAGTTAGTTTTTCATCAACTAACAAGCCTAAATACCAAACTACCTTTACTTGCTCTAACTTTTGGCCATAAAGATTTAAAAAAATTTCTCTGTGACTTTTAGAGAAGCAAATTATTTGTGTCTTTGAGACCGATAATTTAAAAGCCCATTGGTTTGCCCATTCTTCAACCTGGTCTATTGCTGCCTGTATTTCCATCTGAATGTACACAAGATTACGTCCCCTTATCCATAAGGCCCCATCATCTGCATAACAAGGCCGTCCCTAGTCCACTATCGATTCCTTCAAAAATATCATTAATCATAATATTAAACAGAACAGGGCTACACACGCTGCCTTGGGGGGTACCATTTTCAACTTGATGTATTTTGGAGTACTCTGTACCAACTCTTACCTCAATCATTCTATCATACAGGAAATCTAATATCCAATTGTATAGATTTCCTTCAGTACCAAATTGATTTAATTTAATCAGCAATCCTTCCTTCCACAGCATGTCATACACTTTTTCTACATCAAAGAAGACAGCTATCACATTTTCCCTATTTACCTGGGCTTTCCTAATTTCAGATTCTAGAGCAAGATGGAATCCATAGTACTTCTCCCTTTTCGGAACCCACTTTGAAAAGGAGAAAGACATTCCCTCCCTTCCAAAATGTAATCCAGCCTTTCAGTCACCATTCATTCCATTGTTTTCCCTAACTGTGAGGTAAGAGCTATCGACCTATAATTATTGGGATCTGATGAATCTTTCCCTAGCTTTAAGACTGGCACTATAACTGATTGTTTCCATGCCCTTGGAATCTTTCCAGTTTCCCAAACTTTATTAAATAGCCTTAATATTGTTTGAAGTGCACTCTCCTCCATGTGCAGCAACATCCTATATCATACGCCATCCTTCCCTAGTGAAGACTGCTTCGATTTCAGAATAGCCCTTTTCAGTTCCAACAGAGTGAATGGCAAATCTACCGTGTCCCTTGAAGTATTCTTCCTTATGTTTACCTGTGGGTGTTTGGATAAAGTGCTTTCCCTGCTTTGTCTAATTGTGTTTGGTAGGTTTTCGGAACTATGAATCTTCACTAAAGTTTGTGCCATAAGTTCTGCTTTGTCTATATTAGTAATAGCTATTTCCCCATTACTGTCTAACACTGGTATTTTGTACTCTCTTCTAATACCACTCATTTTCTTAATCATTCCCCAAATATTTGATAGCTGTTTCTCTACCTATAGTATTACAATACTGTCTCCAAAATAAACGCTTAGCTGTTTTAATTGTTTTCCTGACGATTGCCTGACATCGTTTGTACTCAATCACTGCTTCCAAAGTATGACGCTTTTTCACTTGTCTGAATGCCTTATTTCTGTTTTCAATAGCTTTATTACAATTATCATCCCACCAAGGAAGATTCTTTCATTGTCTATAACCTATACTTTTTGGTATTGTTTGATTTGCGGACTCTATTATAATCACACTGACACTTTTACTAAATTTCTCCCCATCAACAATGTCCTCATTATTTAGCTGCTCACATCTAGTCTTACACAGAAATTTAAATTTATCCCAATCTGCCTTATTCAATCTCCATCTTGTGCCAGATTGCATCCCTTCTTCTACCGCTTCTAGACCAGTTTTAACTCTTATTGGGTAATAATTTGAAGCATCAAGCTCGACAATCAGAGGGAGGGCTGGCCCACCCCCACCATTTGTCGGACCAGCTTTTACCATCAACACAGCGGACACACGGAGGACCCTAACCAGAGTCAACCCACGCAAAGCTGCAGGTCCGGACAACATTCCGGGACGTGTGCTCCGAGACTGCGCGAGCGAGTTGGTGGATGTCCTGACTGACATTTATAACATCTCCCTGAGTCAGGCCATCGTTCCCAGATGCTTCAAGACCTCTATCATTGTACCGGTGGCAAAGAAACCAGTTGTGTCCTGTTTGAATGACTATCGCCCTGTTGCACTGACACCAATTGTGATGAAGTGTTTTGAACGGCTTGTCAAACCACACATTACAGCCTGCCTCACTGCATCACACGACCCTCTCCAGTTTGCATATCGTTCAAACCGCTCCAGGGAGGATGCTATAGTCACCACCCTACACTCTGTCATCACCCACCTGGACCAGAAAGACACCTACGCCAGACTCCTGTACACTGATTTCAGTTCAGCATTCAACACCATTATTCCCCAGAGACTGATGGAGAAATTACTCCTTTTCAGTCTGAACACCGCCACATGTCTCTGGATCCTGGATTTCCTGACTGAGAGACCTCAGTCTGTCCGGGTTGGAAAGAACATCTCCAACTCTGTCACGCTGAGCACCGGATCCCCTCAAGGCTGTGTACTCAGTCCACTGTTGTTTACACTTCTAACACATGACTGTGTATCCAGACACAAGGGGAACCAGATTATTAAGTTTGCAGATGACACCATGGTGGTGGGACTTATTCAGAGGGATGAGGAATTTGTCATGGTAGCCCTCGCGGGCTACCAATAAGACGCACACAAGTCCACCAGTGAGTTTTAGTGAGTTTTATTACGGTGATAAGGGTGTTTACACAAGCTGCTGAGCTGATGACAGAGTCCTTGCAGAACAGGAAGCAAAGGCTATACAGCACACTACGGGTCCAGGGCAGGAAACAGTCACACACAGACAAGCTAGGTAATAAATGCACCTGGACTGCTAAAGCAGGGACTTACAGCACCAAATACACCGGCAAGAATAAGGCTATACAGCTCACTTACTATGCCGGTGAAACGACGGTCAAGCCCTTAGGCAGCTGAGGTGAGGTTAGTCCAGGCATCCGTGACGATGGGTGAACAAGATGACGATCAGATAACGATCATATGCGATCAGACACTGCTGCGTCGTAATGACGCTAACACACAGCTTAAATAACCAGGGACTGATGACAGAATGACACACAACTGACCGACCGTTGACAGGCGGAAACCCCTCCGAGCACTTTCACAATAAGAGCCCGGAGAGGCCAAAATACCGCCCGCAGCTGTCAAGGCCGGCAGCGAGACATAACTTTAACCCGAGCGCGATCAGAACCGACGCTCGGGTCATAACAGTACCCTCCCTCCACGGGTGGACTCCGGACGCCCCAAGGGACCACCCTGCCCCCCCCTGCCCCCCCCCCCCAGGGTGGGAGGCAGGGGGACAGGTACGGAGGGAGAGAACCAACAACAAAAACAAGACAAAGACCAAAAACAAGAAGTGCATAGAAACACATGACTCAGGGGAAAAAAAAAAAAAACAAGACTAAGACCAGACAAGAAATACATACAGGAAATACATGACTCTGGGAAAAAAAACAAGACTAAGACCAGACAAGAAATACATACAGGAAATACATGACTCTAGAAAAAAACAAGACTAAGACCAGACAAAAAACCATACAGGAAAATACAAGACTCTGGGGAAAAAACAACAAGACTAAGGAAAAAAAAAAACACATGACAAAACAAGGCTAAGACAAGACTGAGACTCACAAGGGGAAAAAAAAAAACAAGAGACAAAAAAATGCTCTAACAAGACTATGGCAAGGACTCACAAGGTAACAAGAAAAAACAAAAATTGCTCGGACTTAACCGTAATCAAGACTATGACTTTGGCAACAACAAAAAACAAGAGGCAATCTAAAATTGCTCAGACCTGACTAAGACTCTGGAAACAAGAAAAAACAAGAGGCAATCTAAAATTGCTCAGACCTGACTAAGACTATGACAAAACAAAGAAACACGAGACAATTAAAAAAAAAATTGCTCGATCTTGACCTGACTAAGACTATGACTTTGAAACAAGAAAAAAACAAAACAAGAGGCAATTTAAAATTGCTCAGACCAGACTAGGACTATGACTTGGAAAACAAGAGGCAATCTAACATTGCTCAGACCAGACTAGGACTATGACTTGGAAAACAAGAGGCAATCTAAAATTGCTCAGACCAGACTAGGACTATGACTTGGAAAACAAGAAAAAATTACAAGATATACATGACAAGAATTGGCACCATATGGGCCCACAGAAAATCTCACAGTACATGAACGGTCAGGTGGCCTGCCCCAGTCCCATGCCCCCAGGAATACGTCCTCTGGTGGCCGAACCAGGTCACCCCGTAACCCACACAGTAAATTGGGTGGCCAACCCAAGATGCCGAACGCTCCAAGCAGTTCCTCGGGTGGCCGACCCGCATACCACAACCAGCAGGACCGTGGAGGGATTGCGTGCAGCCGCTCACCTGAAAACAAAACAGGCGAGCGCCGATCTGTTAAACAAACCCCACTAATGGCCCCCAGCTGGTGGCTCCTGAGAGGGGGACAACCAAAACCCTGGGCCCCCTCGAATCCTGATTGGGTCACAGCCGCACCTGCGCTGGACCCACACTGGACCTCGTCGGACCCCGATTGGGTCAGGACGGACCCAGATTGGGTCACCGCTGCACCCACGTTGGACCCCGACTGGGTCACCTCGGCCCATACGTTGGACCCCGACTGGGTCAGGACGGGTCCCGATTGGGTCACCGCTGCACCCACGTTGGACCCCGACTGGGTCACCTCGGCCCATACGTCGGACCCCGACTGGGTCAGGAAGGGTCCCGATTGGGTCACCGCTGCACCCATGTTGGACCCCGACCGGGTCACCTCGGCCCATACGTCGGACCCCGACTGGGTCAGGACGGGCCCAGATTGGGTCACCGCTGCACCCACGTTGGACCCCGACTGGGTCTCCTCGGACCACGCGTCGGACCCCGACCGGGTCACCTTGGCCCAAACGATGGACCCCGATTGGGTCAGGACAGCTCCGGCGACGACCTCCATCTCCGAACCTGGAACCCCCGGTCCCGTGACCTTGACTGGCTCCGGACCGGCAACGCTGTGGAGGTGCTCAGAACACAAGGGAGAACCGGGATCAGTTCCACCGGCAGCGCCAGAGCCCAGCGAGACGAGCTCGGGTGCAGCGGCCGGCTGCCCCTCACTCGCCTCCCCATGAGGCAGGCAAAAATGCTCTAACACACCATACAGGAAAACAAGAAAGAGCACTTGCCTGCACTCGGGCTCTGGAGCCGTCCAGGACTTCGCCGATCCAGGTTCATGAAGATGCTCGTCGTGGGCTCCCACTCGGCTGTGTCGGGTTCCACAACCGGCCTGATGGTCTCTGCAGCTGGATCCTCGTGCGCAGACGTCCATGCCAATAACCCGTATGGCGTGGAGGCAGAGGACCCTGGACCTGCTGACTCGGGCTGCATCCCTGAAGAACCTTGGGGACGCTCTCTCGTCGGCTCTGGCTCCTCACTGCAGTCCGTTCTCCTCCTCTGTCCAACACAAGGCTGCAAGACCGGGCTGTCTCCCAGAGCTGCAGGCCTCCCCCTCGTTCGCCGGCGTGGGACTGACGCCGAGGACCGCTCCGCAGGAGGAGACACAGAGGCAGCAGGTTTAATATAATTAGCTACAGCTGGGGAAAGAAACTCAGGGAGCTGCGTACCCTGAGCTTCACCCCCAGGAGTCAGACAAGACAGATCACTATTACTACAAGGAAAGTGAACTTGGACTTGCCTGTCTCCCGGGGGGAGGATGTTATCAGCTGTAGCGAACGTTGCTCCTTCCCTCGCTCGCTGAATGCTGAAAAACCCGAGAACGGAGCCCACCGGCGCAGGACTCAGCTCACACTCAGCAGCTGGCTGGTTGAGGGGGTCATCCCGGCGGCCCGGAACTGGATCTGGAGCTGGAGCTTGCCAAAGATGCGCCCGGCCGTGACGCCGACGCCTTCGCCGGCCCCCAGATGGTGCGAACTCCCGAAAAGGATCCTTAGGCGAAAAACAGGTGTGCCTCTTCACCTGCTCCATGCCGCGTTCCTCCTCCATTATCAGGAACAGTTCGCGTTGGGCAGCGATGTCCTCCCTCCTAACGTCGACTTCCGGGTGGTTGGCGAAGCAGGGAGAGAGGTTACGGAGCACATCTTCGGCGGCGTCCAGGTACCAATGTATGCCGGGGGCATAGTCCAACATGGAAGCGGAGATGAGTAGCTCATCTACCGCTTCCAAGACACACGTCAGCACGTGACTCCTCGGTGACGGCATTCCTCGCATACAAAGGTCCCAGACAGGGAAAACAACGTCCAAAACTCAACTCACTGGTGAAAAAGCGTCTTAAAATGGCGTCACCGTAACGCTGTTTGGACAGCAGTGTACTGTCATGGTAGCCCTCGCGGGCTACCAATAAGACGCACACAAGTCCACCAGTGAGTTTTAGTGAGTTTTATTACGGTGATAAGGGTGTTTACACAAGCTGCTGAGCTGATGACGGAGTCCTTGCAGAACAGGAAGCAAAGGCTATACAGCACACTACGGGTCCAGGGCAGGAAACAGTCACACACAGACAAGCTAGGTAATAAATGCACCTGGACTGCTAAAGCAGGGACTTACAGCACCAAATACACCGGCGAGAATAAGGCTATACAGCTCACTTACTATGCCGGTGAAACGACGGTCAAGCCCTTAGGCAGCCGAGGTGAGGTTAGTCCAGGCATCCGTGACGATGGGTGAACAAGATAACGATCAGATAACGATCATATGCGATCAGACACTGCTGCGTCGTAATGATGCTAACACACAGCTTAAATAACCAGGGACTGATGACAGAATGACACACAGCTGACCGACCATTGACAGGCGGAAACCCCTCCGAGCACTTTCACAATAAGAGCCCGGAGAGGCCAAAATACCGCCCGCAGCTGTCAAGGCCGGCAGCGAGACATAACTTTAACCCGAGCGCGATCAGAACCGACGCTCGGGTCATAACAGAATTAATGTACAGGGAAGAAGTGAGAGACCTGGAGGGCTGGTGCAGGGAGAACAATCTGGTGCTCAACGTGGACAAAACAAAGGAGATGATTATCGACTTCCGGAGGTCACAGCCTGAGCACGTCCCCCTCAGCATCGGCGGCCGTTTAGTGGAGAGAGTGGAGAACATCAAGTTCCTCAGAGTGCAGATCTCGCAGGACCTGACCTGGAGCAAGAATTCCTTGGGGATCAGGAAGCGGGCTCAGCAGAGACTACACTTCTTGAGGAAACTCAAACAGGCCTCTCTCCCCATCTGCATCCTCAGGACCTTCTACAGAGGTGTGGTGGAGAGTGTTCTGACGTACTGCATTGCTACATGGTACTCCAGCTGCAGTATGTCAGACAAAAAAGCCCTGCAGAGGATAGTCAAGGGGGCTGAGAGGGTAATTGGAGTCTCCCTCCCCTCTGTCCAAGAACTTTTTCAGAACCGTTGTAGGAGCAGGGCACTGAACATTGCCAAGGACCGTTCTCACCCTCTGCATAAACACTTCTTCCATCTGGTAAACGATTCCGGAGCATCAGAGGCAGAACCACCAGACTGATCAACAGTTTCCTTCCACAAGCTGTCAGGATGCTGAACAGTTGACCCGGAATCTCTCATACACACTACTGCACCTACGGACATTTTGTATATTATTTGTATATTATAGTTAGTTAGTTTTTTTTTTTTTTTTTTTTTCCCCAAGTATGTCTCAGGGATGTGTGAATGGATGGGGGGTGGGGGTGGGGGGGTGAAGCTATGTGGGAGTGTGTCTTAAATCATGCTGCTTCTATTTATATGGATGCCGAGAGAAACGCAATTTCATCTTGCCTGCACCACAGTTGTATGTACAGCAATATGACAATAAAGTTTGATTTGATTTGATTACTCCCATTAGCTGACCAACTTAACACCTCCCAAGATGTAATTCCTGCAATCGCATTTGAAGCCAAAGTTAGGTCTAACACACTTTCTGAGACTAGATTACTGCTAAATCTAGTACCTTTCCCATCATTCATGCATATTAAGTCCCTGTCCTCTAAAAAATCCTCAATTACTGTGCCATTTATATCTATATTCCTGCTACCCCACAGCGTGTTATGTGCATTAAAATCCCCACACTAAACCACCTTACCCCGTGCTTGTCTATTTACAGTGTTCAAAGTGTCAACTGTCAATCTGTTACATGGATTATAGTAATTAATAATTGTTATTTCATCTTTTATTGCCCAGATTTTTACCATTATTGATAACTGTTCTTTCCCTATGTCCATTATTTTGTAATTTGTTCCATTATGCACAAAAGTTGCTGCACCCCTTCCTCTACCAGTTTCCCTGTCGTTCCTTATAGATGTGTATCCTAGAATGAAAATCCAACTGAGGTTTTAGCCATGTTTCCTGTATACAGATTACCTGGGGTTTGTCTTGCATATCAGGTATAAACTTTTTGAATTCTTGCCCATTTGATATGAAACTCCTGGCATTCCATTGCAAAACTGTGATTACCATTATGACCCACTAGCCCATGATGTCTGTGAACTTAAAGATCCCCCACTTAACAAGTCTCACCTAAAAAATGTACAATTGCACAATTTTTCACAGAAAACGTGCGTAGACATGGAAAAAACATTTTTCACGTGCAGTGGCTATGTGGCTTTTACACCTTTAAGAAACGTGTCTGCCACACCGTAACGTTTGTTTGAAACTTTCTTTGTCTCTTTCATTGTCTTTAACCATTAGAGGTGACGCCTAACCAGGGCTTGACATTAACACCCACCAGCCCGCCACTGGCGGGTGGATTCCACCGGTGGCTGGTAAGATAGCAACTCCCACTAGCCACTTTGGCGGGTGTAGTTTTCTCAAGCGACATCTAAATAATAAGCCTATTGCAGTGTGAGACTACAAAACTACAACTCCCATAAGCACTATAAGGGATAAGGACCTGTACTTATATAGCGCTTTTCTAGTCTCAAAGACCACTCAAAGCGCTTCACTAGTACTAACCATCTATTCTAAGGGCCTATAGGAGACAGCTATCTAGGGACAATTTAGAACAACCAATTAACCTAACATGCATGTCTTTGGATTGTGGGAGGAAACCAGAGCCCCCGGAGTAAACCCACAGAGCACAGGGAGAACATGCAAACTCCACACAGAAAGGTTCCTACCCCTGCCAGCCTGGGGATTTGAACCTGGAACCTTCTAACTGTAAGGCAACAGTGCTAACCACTGCACCACCGTGCTGCCCATCTGCACACACATTGTATTCTCATTGGTTCACTGTCGGCAGCAGCAGCCCCGGTACATCGGAAAAGATGCTCAGCATGCTAGGTACAGGTGAAGGTGTGGATGGTTTGCTCGGCTGTTCGGTTCATTTTATAACCAGTCTGGAGAAATAAACAGACCGCAGCTGCTCTAAGCAATCAGATCATGCAATAAGTGCCCCTGATCCCCCACCCAGCGGTGAGAATAACCTCTACTCTCTCCCCTCACATTAGCGCCTTCCTCTGTGATTAAATATGATTTTTTTTTAGAGCAAGAAGCTCCCGTTAGTCGTGCAAATTTAAGTTTTTGTATGACGGAGAGAAAAAGTGACTGCCACAGTGCTAACCACCAGTGATCTGTGTGGAGTTTGCGTGTTCTCCCCGTGTTTGCGTGGGTTTACTCCGGGATTTCTCCGGTTTCCTCCCACATGCCAAAAACATGCAGGTTAGGGAGTTAAGGGGCGCTTGCGCACGCAGCAACCGGCAGCTGGTGGTTTGTCACCAGACTGCAAAACAAATCTACCTACGGGTACAAAATAAGTAATAAAAAAAAAAAAAAGCTTCTTCTGAGGTGAACTTTTGTTTATCTGTGGTTATCTATGATATCTGTTATTTGCAGCCATTTCATGGAATTAAACGTCTAATTATATATTTTTAATGTGCTGGTCCAGGGGTGTCAAAAATGGGGTCCAAGTTTTTCTCTGAATTTCTAGCTTTCTTTCTACAGAATTTTTGACTTTTTCGACTGATTAGAATTGTTAAGATAAGACTCCTTAAGATAAGACTTTGTCCCATCAGTTTTCTTTTACTTCTTTTTTTCTGGGGAAAACAGGTAGTGTATATTTAGATTAAATCCATCAGCAATTACTAATGATGTTGTGCAGCCCTGAAGGGATGTTCCAATTCATAGGGGTAATTTTCAACCCCTACCCTTTGGCTTTTGATTTAAAGGACCAAGGGGTGGGGTAGGTAAAGGGGAAGAGGTACAAATGAGATTTGGGATGGACCCCAAATCTACTTGCACTTCACTCTCATATTGCAAATATTTTTCTCAACTGTTTTACAGTATTTACTGCTGTTAATAATTAAACAGTGTTTCTCTTGCTGTTTTTTTATGTACTGTGTGTGTAAGGGTCATTTACATTTAAAAAGGTTATAAATTTAGTTCAAGTAAAATTTAGCATGCGATAGTCAAATTTGATTTGATTTGATTTTTTTTTTTTTTTTATTTTGTATACTTTATGATCCCCGGAGGGGAAATTGAGGGCATCCACCTGGATGGATGAAGCAGCCACTGTACGGCACTATCCCTTAACCATTCACACACACATTCACACCTAGGGCCACTTTAGAGTCTCCAATTAACCTAACCTGCATGTTTTTGGCCTGTGGGAGGAAACCGGAGAAATCCCGGAGTAAACCCACGCAGATACGGGGAGAACATGCAAACTCCACACAGATCACTGTTGGTCAGGGGCTGGGATCGAACCAGGGATCCCATGGCCAAGGGTGAGTTGCTGTGCTGGTGCAGTGCTAACCACTGCGCCACCGCACCACCCATATGATCATATTGATCATATTAAACATAATTTTCCAACCATAAAAATTGTGGCTAGTAAAAAGGCTGAGTGGCTAGTAACTTTGGAAAATCACTAGCCACAGTGGCCAGTGAGCAAAAAAAGTTAATGTCAAGTCTTCCCCTAACCAAACAAATTTTCCTAACATTAACCATTAATGGAGTTAAAAACTAAAAAAAAAAAAAAAATGTCACTTAAAGCTCAACATGGGAGGCCAATTGACAACTTACTGGTTGAAACCACAAGTAAGTTACCATCCTCCACCTACTGCCAGCCAGCTGAATCCGTGTTAGAAGCCTGTCTAAAACAGGTGTTGTTTTGCTCATGCGCAGGGAGTGTGGTGCGTCTTCTTCGTGCATGCATTCACGCATGTGCCATGAGTGAAGGCATTGCTTCATATGAACTCCATTTGTAATATGTATCCAGGTACAATTTTTTTTGTTTGTTTTACATACAAATGCACGTTTTTTTGAAAGGGTGGAAAATGTTCATTTCATTTCATACATTTTTTAATGAGATTGAGTGGATTCATACGTATGTGTTTGAGTAAGGTGAACAATTTTGTCTTATTCTCTAACCTACTGAAAACAACTCACCCAAATTCCAAGTCAAAATATCATCATTTAGACTTCTGGTCTGGACACCATGGTGATAGCAGCTTAACGCTGAAGCTCCCAGACCCCATCCGTGAAAATACCTTGAAAATCAGATTTAACGGATTTTTGGAAGAGTGAAAATCAAAAGACAAAGTCATTATGCCTAAAGGAAAACAGAAGAGATCGACATTTACCAGGCCAAGACACGCATCGGCCAGAGAATCTGACCTGGAGGACAACAACCACTCGGAAACAGAGGAGCAGAATGAGGCTACCAACAGGGTTAGCTTAAAAACGATATTTCAAGAATTAAGAGAATTTCGCCGAGAGAGTTGGGCCGAATTTTGTGAAATTAAAGATGAAATAAAAAGGACAAACAACAGAGTGGACCAGGCTGAGGACCGAATCATGGAAGCAGAGGAAAGAATAAAAGGGCTGGAAGAAACCGTGCTGGAATTACTCAAATGACAGACAAGACTGGAGGCTAAGCTAACCGACCAAGAAGGAAGACTAAGAAGGGACAACATAAGAATTCATGGTCTGAAAGAAGGAGTCGAGGATGGTTTCACTACAATGGCTGCATGCATGGAAACCTTACTGAGAGAGAAGCTGGAAATTCCCCAATCCACCGAATTGAAGATAGAAAGGGCGTACCGTTCACTAGCCCCAAGGCCGTTGACGGAAGCGCCCCCGCGATCGGTGGTGGTGAAGTTTTCCAACTTCAGAACAAAAGAAGAGGTTTTGGGACTGGCTTGGCAGAAAAAAGGATTTATGCACCAAGAAAGCAAAGTTTTTGTGGAGCACGACTACGCCCCGGAGGTCCTTAAAAAGCGTCGGGAATACAACAACGCTAAAAAGGTACTAAGAGAGAAGAAACTGCGCTTTCAAACTCCATTTCCGGCGAAGCTGCGGGTTTTTTACGGGGAAGAGACATGTCTCTACAACTCGGTGGAAGAAGCAACCAGGGATATGGCGAGAAGAGGGCTCCCGGTAACGGTGTATAAACCCGCAGCAGACCCGATCGAAAGAATCAAGGCTCAAACGTGGTGCACACAGAGACCCTCAAAATCCACGGGCCAGCAGCGGGAAACCCAGCGCCAGGGCTATAAGAAAAAACTAGATGCTTTCAGGAGAGAATAACAATATTTTTAATCAATCTGCGCATCAAACCCTCCTCCTACAAGGTAACAAACATTAAAGGAGATGCAGAATCAGCAAGTATGACGTGGTAAAACATTTCATGGAACAGTCATAATATTAGAAACAAATAAGTCTTAAAAAAAAACTTGTTAAAATAGAAATGTGACAATGAACCACATGAACTCTCCACACTAACAAATACTGTATTAACATGATTGTTTGCTGTGACGGTGGTGGGAGGTTGCACACAATTTCATAGGGTATAGGCATAAAAAAAAAATAAAAATCATAAGTTCGGATTGGGATCTGAAATTCACGTTAAAAACATGGGACAACTTACAGGGGTAAGAGAGGGCTCACAACAAGTAACAGAGTTTGAGGAATTTCCCTCAGAGCCAACACACCATCAAGGCTCTTCTAAGGTCACTAAAAAGACCTCAGCTCAGGAAGATCTTTCGACAGTTTTTTGTTTTAAAGTTTTATATACTATGTTCTTAATGTCTTTTTTTGTTCTTAATCACTTGCGCTCCGTTGTTCCGCGGGCGGGCAAGTCTCTGCGCCCTCGTGCGCACTCGGACGCATAGTCCAGATGGTGGTGATGTAGGTGGTGTTGGCGTCCAAGCGCCACTGAAAAAAAAAGCTGCAGACACAGCCGCGAACAGATTAGTTCATCTGATTGACCTCTCATTCGACTAATAAGAGCCTTGAATTGGGTTTTTGAAACCTTGAAGAACCAATGAATGAAAACCTAGGAACGAGGACCCGCCTACTGTGAATGCAGGAGCCAATTGAAGCACAGAAGTTCGGGCTGGGTGAAGAGAGATTTACTGTTGCAGCTGATGAAAAAAAGGACACTGGACGAACCTGCTACAGATCCAGCAGCATGGAGAACACCCACAAGTGGGACCTGCACTCATTCCAGCAGAATAGACGTTTAGGATTCTCTTCCGTCATCATAGACCGACGGAGGCCGACGACTAAAGTCGTAACTCATTCGCCAAAATGGCAATAATGGAATTATGTTTTGACCAGGATCCACGAGCGGACCAGTGTCGCGTTCGTCTGACAATGGGGAAGAGAAGTTCACCAGGACTCTGCTGCTGTGAAGAAGTAAGGTGTTATAAGCTAAATTATTATTTCTCCCTGAAAACTGTAATTCAAAAATGACTTTTGACCGATCGGTAAATTACAACTGTACGGCGCACGAAGTACGAAGTGCGTGCGCCGCGATAAACGGTTCATTTGCCGTGTTCAGACCGTGAAACCCCCCCCCCCCCCCGCTGCAGAAGAGGAGCGGGGGGGGGGCTTCATGGTCCGAATGCCCCCCGGTCCGCGGGGGGAAGCATATGAGTCTATTCCGTCATGTAGCGATGGCCGTCCTCTGTAGCGAGGGGGGGGACAACCCCCCCCCCACACATACACAGTAGCGGGGGGGGGGGAGCCGCTGTGACAGCGTTGCTGTGGAAACATGCAACGAGTGTAATCCGTCATGTAACGAGGAACTCCGTCCTTTGTAGCGGGGGGGGGGGGGACAACCCCCCCCCCCCACACACACACACAGACACAGCCCTGAATGTGACCTTTCATTAGAGCCCTAAATGAAGCTTCTAAATTGAATTATTCAAAAGTTACAGACGTTTTTCCAAACTGTGCCATTTGGCACAATTTGGCACAGTTCCAAAACGCCTGGGAACAGCCTGAGAACAAAGCTGTGTAAAATATTCATTTTTTGTGGTATTGTTACCAAATTTGGATCTCAGCTTGATAACACTTGGTTCTACATTTCTGTTGCGTTTTCCAGCCGGATCGGACAGCTGTGTGTTATTTGCAAGCATTTGTATCCAAAAAAACACCGTGGCCAAATTTATTTTCTTCAAGTTCAGTATGTTTAGATGACTGTAACTCAGTGGCCGGAGCACGTAGAGAGATTATGTTTTTTTTTGCCAAAAAATTCAAAGTGTTTTCTTTTAAATGAGACCAACCCCATGAAGATGCTGCAAAGGGTTGAATAACAGCTTTTGATTTACTTTGGGCACGTTATTTTTTGGCATTTTTAGGGAAATTGCCCGGAGTGCAAGGGGTTAATGTTCTTTCAGTTTGTGAGTAGCATAAAAGAGGGCCACTATAATGTTATACTAAATAAGACAACACAATGGAGAAACAGGGTGTAACCAAAATAATCTCATATAATGTAAAAGGGATCCTGAATCCAGTTAAAAGATCCAAGATTCTAGGCAAAATGAACAAAGACAAAGCAGGAATAATATTTTTACAGGAAACCCACCTAACAGACTTGGAGCACACTAAACTTAATAGACAAGGGTTTAAACTGATCTCTTCATCTTCATATAAGTCAGGGAGGAGGAAGGGGGTAGCGACATTGATCTCAACCAAAATTATATTGGAAAAAAATTCAGAACACAAAGATAAAGAAGGGAGATTCAGCATGGTACTTGGTCAGCTAGAGGGAGAAGATATCACCCTGCTGAATGTATATGCACCTCCACGGACTAACTGGAAATTTTATAAAAATGTATTTGACCTAATGATAACTAAAGCCCAAGGTTTAGTGAAATGTGGTGGAGAATTCAATCTAAGACTGAATCCATACTGGGATGCATCAGGTAATTCTCCACATCAAAATAACACTCAAAGTAGAAACACTCGGATGGTACTAAAAGAAATAGGAATCTGTGACGTGTGGAGGGAATTCAACCCCAGTGTAAAAGATTATACATTTTACTCAGCACCACATTCATCATACTCAAGGATTGACTATTTTTTATGTTTAATAGAGACAATGGAAGAGTAAAAACATGTAAAATAGGACTGATGGATCTTTCTGACCACAGTCCGATCTATATGGACTTAAGGATCCAAAAATACACAAATAATACATTTTCTTGGAGGTTAAATTCAAATGTGCTGAAAGGACCACTGAAAGATGAATTGGAACCAGATATTCTCAGATATTTGGAAGAAAATGATAATGGAGAAGTATCCCCTTTAATACTGTGGGACGCATGCAAAGCTGTAATAAGAGGAAAGATTATCGCAAAACTGGCAATCCAAAAGAAACTGAGACAAGAAAAACTAATCACATTAGAGTCAGAACTTAAGAAACTAGAAACAAAGCACAAAGACAACACTCATGCTAATGACTCGCTCAAAATTAAGGAAATTAAAAAACAAATAAACGAGATCTACACAATAGAAATCCAGAAGAAACTTACATTTCTGAAAAAAAATACTATGAAACGGGTAGCAAATCGGCAAAATTACTAGCCTATAAATTAAGGAAACAACAAACGGAGAGAGCAATCTACAAAATCAGAGACCCAGTATCAAAGGAAATAAAATTTAGAATTCAGGAAATTCTTAAAAGCTTCGAGAATTACTACAAGAACTTGACCTCCCTCAAAAAACACAAAAACGCATCCGAAGCCTTCCAGAATACATTAACTCTTCCCCAACTTACTGAGTCACAAAATAAAACACAACTGTCAGAAATACAACCTAAAGAATTAGAAAAAGCAATTACAAAACTTAAAGCTAACAAATCCCCAGGAGCAGATGGCTATACAGCAGAGTGGTACAAAACCTTTAAACAGCAACTATCTCCTCTCCTCCTGAAAACATTTAACTATGTCCTCCACACAGGGGAAATCCTCCCCCCCCCCCCCCCCGGAGAGAAGGGGTCATTGCAGTCATACCTAAACCTGAAAAGGATAAACTAGACTGCTCCAACTACAGACCAATCAGTGTGTTAAATCAGGACTATAAACTTTTTACCGCTATCCTTGCCAAAAGGTTAGAAAATATACTGACAGACTTAATTCATTTAGACCAAACAGGTTTTATCAGACAAAGACAGACACAAGATAACATTAGACGCACTTTACACATAATTCATCATATAAAAAAATATAATTTAAATGCAGCCATATTGGGATTAGATGCTGAAAAAGCTTTTGATTCGGTTGACTGGTCTTTCCTATATAGAATCTTATCCAGTTTCAATTTTCATAACAACTTCATTAGAACTATCCAGGCATTATATAAAAAACCAACAGCTAAAATAAGGATTAACGGTAAATTATCATCATCTTTCGAACTGGAAAGAGGATGTCATCAGGGCTGCCCCTTGTCTCCACTGCTCTTTGCAATCTTCATAGAACCTCTGAGCCAATGGATAAGACAGAATCAAATAATTCAAGGTATTAGAAAAGACTGCAAATCATTTTCATGTGTTTTGGTCATGCCCAATTATCCACCAATTTTGGACCAATGTACAGACAATATTGGGGAAAATATTTAAAGTAACAGTTCCCTTTTCTTTTGTAACTATGTATTTGGGTTTACTACTGGAATCACTGGAAAGACGAGGAGAAAAATAATTATTCACTGTTTTAATATTGGCAAGTAAAAAAGCTCTAACAAAAAAAAAAAAAATGGATGTTGAAAGACTGCCCTACACCTGAAGATTGGATTAAAGTGATTCAGGATATTTATTCGATGGAAAAGTTGACATTTGCACTGAAACAGGACATGGATGGGTTCTTGAACTTTTGGTAACCCTGGAACGCATATGTGTCTTCCATCAGATCTAATCTTTGACAAATACCATTTCAATAATGGCACCTCTCTTTGTTCCATTGCTACTCAGATTCTCTTTTATTTTTCTGCTCTTTTGTTGTTGTTTTTTTTGTTTGTTTTGGTTTGTTTTGTTGTTGTTTTTTTTAATTTCTCTTTTTCTTTCACTTAAAAAAGGGTGTTGCAATATTTTTTTCCCAATGTTGTCAAAAAACAAAAAAAGGGGGAATATGTGATGAAAATGTAAACAACACTATGCTGTAATGACATGTATACCCTTTACAAAAACTTAAATAAAAAAAAAAATCATCATTTAGAACATTTATTTACAAAAAATGAGAACTGGCCACAAACAATAAAAAAGTTGTTGCTTTTAGATCAAATAATGCAAAGAAAATAAGTTTGTGTTCATTCTTAAACAATACAATACTTAAATTTGTGATGATCAGGTGAGCGTGCTCCCCCTCCCTTTCTGTGGGAGGTCCTTCTTCTGTTTCCCGGACTCCGCAGGTCATTAACGCACCTGCGTGACTGGATGCATCTGCTGCCTCTTCTCTGCAAGTACTTAAAAGGATCAGTTGGTGAATGTTTCTGCGCTGGGCCGCTGGGTAGTGCTGCCTGAAAGTAAAGTTAAGAATTGTGTTATTAGGAACTCAGCCTTATCCTCCTTCTCCTCCTCTCTCCCTAGGTTGCTGCCTTCTCAGCGATGTGTCTCCAGGGTTGTAGTGCACTCACTTTAGTTTAGTTTATTTGAAAAGGGACAATGCAATTTCATAAAACACATGATTACACATGGTTAAAAAAGCCAGAATTAGCCAAAAGGCTAGTTTTCATCTGTAGTCCCCTGGCCAAGATATAAAAAAGCAGTAAAATGCATCTACAAGAAAAAAACATGGTTAGACATTTAAGAGGGCACTAATGTAACAAATAACATATACATAACAAACCGTACATTTAATCACAACATCAAACATCACAACAGACTTATCTTTTAGTGTTGGCAGCTGTAGATGTTTATAAGCCACATTTGCAATTTTTTGGTGAAGGCCTTGTATGTTGTAAGCAGTTTAACCTCCTCAGGTACTGAGTTCCACTCACTAACGCTCCTCACTGACCAGGCTGACTTACTGAAAGTACTCCTGCGCAGAGGAATGAAACAGTCACCTCTGACAGAGCCTCGAGTGACACGCTCAGAGCTTTTTCTTTGGCTGATGAACTCTGTCAGAGGATCTGGAGACAAATCATGCAGTACTTTATAAATCAAATTTAAATTTGCAAATGTATGAAGACTATCCCAATTTAAAAGACTGTATTTTTTTTTAAATTGCACAATGATGATAATGCCTAGGTTTTTTTTTATCCATAACTTTAACTGCTTGTTTGTACAAAACTTCCAATGGTTTTTTTGCGCTCAAACTCGCCTGGGACCAGCTAGTTAGGCAATAGTTGAAGTGACTGAGAATCACTGAATGCAAGTATATTTTTGCAGCTTCAGTTGATATTTCATTTCGAATTGCATGAAAATTTGTAAGATTTAACTTGATTTTTTTTACACAATTTAGCAATATGGGCTTTAAAGGAAAGCTGTGAATCTATTATTAACCCAAGATATTTATATTGGCTAACAATTTGTATTTTTCCTCCATTAACATGTATGACAGGGTCAGGTGACACTCTATTTATTTTAGTGAAATACATGCCTACAGTTTTATAAACATTTAACTGTAGACAGCACTCCTGCAACCAAGTTGTGACACAGGACATTGCTTTACTAAGTTTAGCAGCAACAGTGTCTTTGGAGCGACCACGAAAAACAAAAAAAATTGTGTCGTCTGCATACATTAAGCATTCAGCTTCAGGACAAACAGTGGGCAAATCATTAATATAAAGACTAAATAAAAGGGGGGCTAATATTGATCCCTGAGGGACTCCAGAAGTTAGCCTAAGAGAATCAGATCTGCAGTTGTTAACTGATACAGATTGGGTTCGATCATGCTGATATGATTCAATCCAGCTCACAGCATTTTTTTTTTTTTGATTTTGTATACTTTATTGATCCCCAGAGGGGAAATTGAGGGCATCCACCTGGATGGATGAAGCAGCCACAGTACGGCGCTATCCCTTAACCATTCACACACACATTCACACCTAGGGCCACTTTAGAGTCTCCAATTAACCTAACCTGCATGTTTTTGGCCCATGGGAGGAAACCAGAGAAATCCCGGAGTAAACCCACGCAGACATGGGGAGAACATGCAAACTCCACACAGATCACTGTTGGTCAGGGGCTGGGATCGAACCTGGGATCCCATGGCCAAGGGTGAGTTGCTGTGCTGATGCAGTGCTAACCACTGCTCCACCGCACCGCCAAGCATTGTGAGAAAAGTTAAATTTAAAGAGCTTGGTAAGAAGAACAGAGTGATTTACTGTATCGAATGCTTTCCTGAGGTCCAAAAACACCGCCCCTACAACTCCACCCTTATCAAGAAAAGATTTTATTTTCTCAATGAAGAGGCATGTAGCCATTTCAGTGGAATGCTTGGATCTGAAACCAAACTGCATGGAGTGGAGAGAGGGGGAACTACTGTTGAAATAATGGACAATCTGCTCTGCCACCCATTTTTCTGCAATTTTGGAAATGGGCGGAAGAATGCTTATTGGTCGGTAGTTATGCAGAAAAGTTGAGTCACCGGATTTAAAAACGGGTAACAATAGCAGATTTTCAGGCCTTTGGAAAATGGCCAGATGAAATTGAAAGATTAATGATTGAGGCAATAGGAGTGGCGAGAGCTGAACCTAAATCTTTGAGCATGTTCGTGTCCATTCCAAAAACATGCTTTGCTTTAGATGGTTTGAGTGATTGAATTAAATCGATAACTTTGGTCTCAGTAATATTTGTAATAGTAAAAGACTGCGTTGCAGACAATGCAGGGTATTCCTTCCTTTGTTCTACCATAAACTCATCAGAGATTTCTGACACAGATTCAATAAAGTAGTTGTTAAAAGCATCAGCCATCACTTGAGGTTCCGTCAAGATGTTTCCATTTAACTGAATTTGCATTAGTTTTGTTTTGTTTTTTTGGGAATCACCCAATAATTTTTTAATAATCACCTGCCTCCTCATCGTCTTCACCAAAGAACTGCCTTCTCCACCCGGTCAGACTCCCCCCAGCTCTTCTCCTCTCCACTTTCTCCGCCAGTTCAGTTCTGCTGGCAACTCCACCTCCTCGCTGGGTTCGTCTGCCGGGCTCTCTGCTCATCTGTCGTCAGATAAACCCCTGCTCTAATTCACTATCTCTAGTTTTACTCCTCATTCTAACCAGCTCTCGTCTCACTTTCCCTACAGGCTGTGTGCTCCTTTGGCATGTGCCGCTTTCTCTACACTTGCTGGGTTTTCAATAAAATTGAG
Organism: Pholidichthys leucotaenia; assembly: GCA_020510985.1. Classification (NCBI taxonomy): domain Eukaryota; kingdom Metazoa; phylum Chordata; class Actinopteri; order Cichliformes; family Pholidichthyidae; genus Pholidichthys; species Pholidichthys leucotaenia. The sequence continues at coordinate 178,986,267 of CM035839.1, read as the reverse complement.
TTTAAACTTTTACTCCGTGTCTTGAGTGTCTTTCTCTGATGTTAGTTGCCTTGCACTTGAGTTTCTAGCTTTGAGTCATGACAGAACGGTCTAGCCATGACCGAAGTTCAGCAGACGCTACATCAGGGGAACACTCCACCCTTTTTCGGCTAGATGCCACAGAGCGGCAGGTGGCTGTGCTCACCGAACAACTGCAAACTATTACTCAGCAGCTGATCACAGTCCCCAACCATCTCTGCCACATGTCTTGTTCGGGTCCTCCTTCTCCTTCTGTCGCCCCAGCGGGTGCTGCCGTCCACTGTACTATCTCCATTCCTTCTGCCACGTATGTGGAGGAGGTGCGGGGATGTAAGGGGTTTTTGCTCTAGGTCTGTCTTTACTTGCAGCAGGTGGGTGGGGAGTGCCCGGACATGTCTAAAATTCATTTTATGACCCTCCTGCTCCGAGATCGGGCACTTCCATTCTCGGTAGCACCGGGGGCCCCAGTTATGCCTTCGAGCATTTTGTTCAGGAGTTTTCCAGTACGTTCAACCATTCAGAGAGCGAGGAGAATTTTATGAGCTGCCTAATGTTGCTCTGACAGGGGGATCGGTCAGTAGCTAATTTCTCTGTGGAGTTCCAGATTGTTGCGGCAGACTCAGGGTGGAATGACGTTGCCCTACGCAACACCTTCCTCCTGGGTCTGAATGCCAATCTCTGCGATTACCTGGCGGTTCATGCTACCTTCTCCTCTCTGCATGAGCTAATTGACTGGGCCGTCAGCTTGGATAATCGGTACCACAAGCACACGAAGGAGCAGAAGGCCTTTTTCGGTTTGCCCTCCTCGCGTGGACCCCCTCCGGCTACTAGTCCCATCAGGTCCGATTCCTCCCCTGATGCAATTGTGCTGGGTCGTGCTCATTGAACTCCGGAGGAGTATCAGTGCCGGAGGAAGGCCGGCACGTGCATGTATTGCGGCTCTTTGGAGCATAAACTACCAAACTTCCCAGTGAAGCCAAAAGACATGGCCCGTCAGTAGCTGTGGGGGGTCTGGCAGGCGGACATTCCAGCAGTCCCCCCGGTATCTTTCTGCTCCCGGCTCTTATTCAGTTACCAGGAGCCGAGAAGAAAGTTTCAGAGTTAATTGGTTCGGGGCAGAACAAAACTTTATTTCTTTGCGGCTCGTGCAGGAGATAGGCATCCCTACTATAAAACTGCCGGCTGCGCTTAGCATAACAGCACTATCCAGCTGTAACCTAGCCTCCGTTACTGAGCGCATGGTGCTGGTCTCCGTCCTTCTTTCCGGAAACCACCAGGAGAGTCTCTCGTTCTATATTCTCCCTAGTTCATCCTCCCCGGTGGTCCTGGGTTACCCCTGGCTCCAGAAACATAACCCCATTATCAATTGGGCTCAGAACTCAGTTTCCTCTTGGAGTCCCTTCTGTTTATCCTCCTGTCTCAGTTCGGCCACCTGTTCGCCTTCACTCCCCATCACCTCCCTTCCGGCAGAGCCGCCGGACCTCAGCCTCATGCCCGAGGTCTACCATGACCTTGGAGAGGTTTTTAGTAAGCCAAGAGCACTCTTTACCACCTCATTGCTGTTACGGCTGTGCTGCCGACCTCCTCCCGAGTGTGCGGTTGCCATCCAGCTGGCTCTACAGTCTTTCTGGGCCAGAGAGGGAAACGAGAGAGAGGTGCATCAAGGACTCCCTGAACGTCGGCCTAATTCGGCCTTCTTTGGCCCCTCTTGGGGCGGGGTTTTTCTTTGTTGGGAAGGACGGATCCCTGTGCCCGTGTATCGAGTACTGTGAGCTTAACATGATAATGGTTAAGAATAAATACCCGCTGCCACTAATCAATTCCGCATTCAAACTCCTTCAGCACAAACGGGTATTCACTGAGCTCGACTTACAACGCATATCACCTGGTTCACATGCGCGAAGATGATGAATGGAAGATGGTGTTCAAAACGCATTTGGGGCATTTTGAGAATCTTGTGATGCCATTTGGACTCACTAATGCCCCCGTCGTCTTCCAGTGCGTGATAAACGATGCCCTTTGCGATATGGTGAACCATTTTGTTTTTGTTTACCTCGACGATATTCTGATTTTTTCCTGCATGCCGGAGGAACACAAAGTCCATGCCCGGGCCGTGTTACAATGGCTTCTGGAGAATCAGCTCTTTGTGAAGGATGAAAAGTGCGAGTTTTCCACCGGCTCTACTTCCTTCCTGGGCTTTGTTGTGGTCAAAGGGGAGCTGAAGGCCGATAAGGCCAAGGCGAAGGCGGTGTTAGATTGGCCTACACTACAATCTAGGAAACAGCTTGAGCGCTTTTTGGGCTTTGCTAATTTCTTTTTATCAGAAACTACAGCAGGGTAGTGTAGCCCCTGACTCAGCTGACCTCGACCAAAGCCCCCTTTAAATGGTCTGAGGCTTTCACTGAGTTAAAAACCCTATTCTCTAACACGTCCATCTTGGTGCAGGTCGACCCTCAGTTCCAGTTTGTTGTAGAGGTGGACGATTCAGATTCAGAGGTGGGTGCTGTGCTATTCCAGCGTCTGGCCTCGGATCAGAGGCTCCATCCATGCGCGTATTTCTCTCGGCGGTTGAGGCCAGCTGAGAGAAATTACAACGTAGGAGATTGATTGCTGCTGGCCATTAAATTGGCACTCGAGGAGTGGAGGCACTGGAGGGAGCCACTCACCCCATCATTGTGTGGACCGACAACAAAAATCTTTAATACTTAAGGTTGGCCCTCAGGTTGAACTCTAGACAGGCTCGCTGGGCTTTATTCTTTCTTAGGTTCCATCTGGTGATCACCTATCGGCCCGGGTCATGCAACATCAAGCCTCACGCTCTCTCCTGCCAGTTCGCCTCCAACCTGTCGTCCTCCTTATCCACTCCTGAGTCTATTGTTCCCCCTTCCTGTATCCTTGGCATCCTCTCATGGGACATTGAGCAGAGGGTTCATCAGGCCCAGTGTGATGAACCCAAGCCCGAGGGGGCCCCTGACAATTGCCTGAACTTAACTTTAACTGAACTTTTCCTCTGCCCTTCGCAGTGACGTCATCCGGTGGGGGTACGCCAGTCACTTTGCTTGTCATCCTGGGATTTCCCGGACTATCGAACTGGTGCAGCGGGTGTTCTGGTGGCCTATGCTGCGGACGGACATTCGGGATTATGTTAAGGCCTGCCAAGTATGTGTTAGGATCAAGTCTGACTCTTCACCACCTGCTGGTCTCCTGCATCCCCTTCTAGTTCCCAGTCGTCCTTGGTCGCACATTGCCATGGACTTCGTCACTGGCCTCCCCCACCTCTCAGGGCAAGACCGTCATCCTCACTATAGTAGACTGGTTTTCCAAAGCCATTCACTTAGTGCCCCTCTCCAAGTTGCCGTCTGCCACTGAAACTGCCAATCTACTCACCAACTCATGTTATCCATCTCCATGGCATCCCTCTGGACATTGTGTCTGACCGGGGTCCTCAATTTATCTCTCTGGTCTGGAAATCCTTCTGCCACTCCATGGGCACCATAGTCAGTCTCATCTCTGGTTACCACCCTCAAAGAAACGGGCAGGCTGAGCTTGCTAACCAATCCCTGGAGGCTGCCCTGAGATGTGTGGCTTCCTGCTACCCGTCAACCTGGAGGTCCCATCTGACCTGGGTGGAGTATGCCCATAACTCTGTCATCTCTTCTGCCACTGGACTTACGCCATTCAAGCCATCTATGGGCTACATTCCCCCCCCCCCCCCGCTGCCTATGACAGAGAGGGACGTGGCTGTACCATCAATAGGGGCCCATGCTCACCACTGCCGCCTTTTGTGAAGATCCACCAGGGCTGCCCTTCTCCATTCGGCTGAGCGGAATCGTCAATATGCGGACTGCAAACGGGTCCCAGTGCCCAAGTATGTGGTAGGTCAGAGCATGTGGCTGTCAGCGGGTTCCTTTGAAGATGGAATCGAGAAAGCTGTCACCTCGCTTCCTTGGTCCATTTCCCATCTCGAAGATCATCAATGATGTGACGGTCCATCTGAAGCTTCCGCCGACATACCGTATTCACCCCACGTTCCACGTATCTAAGGTCAAGCCCCTCTTCGCCAGCCCCCTCCCCCCCAAAGCCACCTCCTCCTCCTCACATCCTCGACGGCTGGACTACCTATTCTGTCCAGAGGGTTCTGGACGTTTGCCGTCGGGGACAGGGTTTACAATACCTGGTCCACTGGGAAGGCTACAAACCAGAAGAAAGATCATAGATCCCCGGTTCCTTTTTCCACGACAAGGGAATGGTCCAAGCCTTTCACTGGGCTCATCCCAACAAGCTTGGTGGGTCACCAGGAGATGCCCCTTGGGGGGGGGGGGCTGTGATGATGGGGTGAGCGCCCCCCCCCCCCCCATCCGTTTCTGTGGGAGGTCCTTCTTCTCTTTCCCGGGCTCCACAGGCCATCAATGCACCTGCGTGAGTGGACACACCTGCTGCCTCTTCTCTGCCAGCGCTTAAAAGGATCAGTTGGTGAATGCTTCTGCGCTGGACTATTGGGTACTGCTGCCTTAAAGTAAAGTTAAGAATTGTGTTATTAGGAACTCAGCCTTATCCTCCTTCTCCTCCTCTCTCTCCAGGTTGCTGCCTTCTCAGCGGTGCGTCTCCGGGTTGCAGTGTGCTCACCTGCCTCCTCATCGTCTTCACCAAAGAACTGCCTTCTCCACCTGATCAGACTCCCCCCAACTCCTCTCCTCTCCACTTCCTCCACCACTTCAGTCCTGCTGGCTCCTCCACCTCCTCGCTGGGTTCGTCTGCCGGGCTGTCTGCTCATCTGTTGTAAGATAAGCCCCTGCTCTAATTCACTATCCCTAGTTTTACTTCTCATTCTAACCAGCTCTCGTCTCTCTTCCCCTACAGGTTGTGTGCTCCTTCAGTGTGCGCTGCTTTCTCTACACTTGCTGGGTTTTCAATAAAATTGTGTTTAAACTTTTACTCCTTGTCTGAGTGTCTTTCTGTGGTGTTAGTTGCCTTGCACTTGAGCTTCTAGCTTTTAGTCATGACAAATTTTAACTTGGGAAGAACTGAGAAGTCTGTATTTGTGTAATAACTCTGATTTTATTTACAGCTTTCATGCATCTTACCATCATTAGATAATCACTTAATCAGTACCACGTTAAGTAGATTGAGGTGTCCTTGTGTTGGAATTGAAGAGATATTCAAACTGAACGGCTGCCATACATGTAGAGATGCTAATTTAGGAAACATTTTGCAGTGGTCTCTTATTTTTTTTTCTATAGCTGTATGTACGTTATCAGTATATTTCACAGTTCAGTAAGTACACCACATACGTTTTAAAAAGCAGTGACCTACAGTGGCTGTAAAAATAACTACATGCAGTGAGATGGTGGAACAGAAAAGTTTTAATGTCTCAGAGATTTATAACCTCACCCTCCCCTAACTTGGTTTATTTTATTTTTTATTGTTTTGAAAGGCAAACTAATGGTGTGTATATGAATGAGTAAAGGCAGTAAATTGGAAACCCAGAAGTAAAGCAAAAGTATAACTCCATAACGGCCTGCAGCTGGAACTGAACCCCAATATATTTTTATATTTTAGTTTCTTTGGTCTTTTATGAAATGCTAATTGTATTTGCAATAAACATTATGTTTGGTATGCACTGGATGTAGTGTTTTTAATTTTGTTGTGCAGTGTTTAATGACTGCTCTGTAGTGTCTACATGTTGACTGGCTGTGGGTGTGATGTGAAAGCATTGTTTGTTTTTGAATGCAAGTAAAATAGTTTGGTTTGTCAGAAAAGTGAGGGATTTTGTGGATGTAGTTTGAATTTTTGGCTTTGCATTTACATTTTTGAGAAAAGAGGTGCAGCTTTCACAAATGTGTCTTAGCAATTGTGAAAAAAAAAAAATGTAATTCTGGCAACTTGGAGGGCTTGAGCTTGAGGTCCGGAATTGATGGCTGAAGCAGTAAAGCAGCCCCAGACAATCACACTACCACCACCGTGTTTGACTGTTGGTATGATAATCTTTTTATGAAACACTGTTAGTTTTTTGCCAGATGTAATGGGACGCATGTCTTCCAAAAAGTTCAACTTTTGTGTTATCAGTCCGCAGAATGTTTTCCCAAAAGTCTGGGAATCATAAAGATTTTTTTGGGACAAAGGTGAGATGATGATTTTTGTTCTTTTTTGCCAGCAGTGGCTTTCACCTTAGAGCACCCCCAAGGATGCCTTATTGTTGAATCATGGACCATTGTCCAGACTGAGGCAAGTGAGGCCTGCAGTTCTTTAAATGATGTTCTAGATTTTTTTTTTCATCTGTTCTTGAATTTCTTTAGATCTTGGCATGATGTGTTGCTTTTTGAGATCTTTTAGCCTGCTTCACTTTGTCAAAAAGGTTCTATTTAAGTGATTTCTTTATTCACCAGGTCTGGCAATAATCAGAAATGGGTATGACTAGTGAAACTGTACTCAGCTTTCCAAAAAATGTGTTGGTTTTTTTTTGTAACTTAGACTTTTATTCATTTTTCATCATATATAATGCATTCAGATCACATTCTACATTTAAAAAACAAAGGGGTTAGGGTAGGGAAAAATAAAAAAAAAATAAAATAAAAAAAAATTATAAAAAAAAAAAATTATAAAAAAAAAAATAAATAAATAAAAGGGGGGGGCAAATGTTGGAGCATCAAGTTTTTAGTTTCCATCTCTTAATTCTTCTGGTTTTTTCAGTGTCTTTGGTTATTCTTTCAATTTCTGCCTCGTTGTTGCACTTTGTAGTGTGTCCATTTCCGCCATTTTTTCTCCCATATTCCTTCTTGCATTCTTCGTCGATATGTTAGTTTTTCCATCATACGTATGTCCTCAACAATGTCAGTCCATTGTTCTTGGTCAGGAAGAACTTCTGATCGCCATTTTTTTGTGATAGTTTTTTTTTGATAGTTTTTTTACATGCAATCAACAAGATTTTAACTAGATATCTGTCCTCAGCCTGTATAACATTGTCTTTTTTAAGATCACATAAGTACAGTTCATTGGTATATTATATCCTAATATCCTCTGTATTGTCACATGCATAGATTTCCAAAATGATGATATTTTGTAGCATTTCCAAAACATATGTGAGTGGTCTGCATTTTGAGCCCCACATCCCCTCCAGCATAAAGATTGGGTATTTGTATATTTTCCTTGAATCTGTGGTGTAATGAAAAAGCGAATCAGGTTTTTCCATTCAAATTCCCTCCATGCCCTTGAATTTGTTGATGTGTGTTGTGTTTTCCATATTTCCTGCCAGCTTTCTTCTGTTATGTTTAAATTGAGCTCTTTCTCCCATTTCTCCTTTATATAGTTACTTGTATGATTGTTTGTCATAAGTTTCTGATATAGTTTTGAAACAATTCTTATTTTATTTCCTGCATATGAGCTTAAAATAAGTTGTATAATCTCGTTCACATCTGTTTGGAGGTTATGCCTAATCTTCTTCATATAGTAATCTCTCATCTGCAGATATCTGAAAAATTCCGATCTTTCTAATTTAAATTTTCTCCTGATATTTACAAAGCTCCCGAGATCTTTTTTTCCGATATTGCCCCATGCTGTGATTCCCTTGTTCACCAGATTTTTGTATCCCCTATCTTGTTTTGCCGGTTCAAACTGACTGTCAAATGCTACCCATTTCAATAGTTTTATGTCTTCCCTTATATTATATTTTTGTACTATTTTATACCACAGTTCTAAAGTAAATTTAGTGATTGGGTCTATTTGTTTGATTTGCTTATATGCATCTTTATCCCCTATTATGCTTTGTACTGGGAGTCCCTCAATTTCCTTTTCCATTTCTTTCCATTTTGCCTCATATCCCTCGTCGCACCAACATATGATATATCTTATTTGTGCTGAGTAGTAATATTCCTTTAGACTCGGTAGGCCCATGCCTCCTTTCTCTTTTGGTAATTGGAGGGTTTTATATTTCACTCTTGGTTTTTTACCTCCCCAAACAAATCTCGATATCATCCTGTCCCACTTTGAGAATTGGGCATCTGGAATCTCTGTTGGTAGAGCCTGGAAGAGGTAAAGTAATCTAGGTTGTATGCTGATTTTGACTGTCTCAATTTTTGAATTCAGATCCATATTTAAGATTGACCATCTATCAATATCTTTTTTTATTTCTTGTTCCAACCTATCATAGTTTGCTTTATATATTTTGCTTAGGTCTTTAGGTATGTTCACTCCAAGGTATTTTATTTCTTTTTGGTTCCAGTTTAGTTTGATCTTATCAGTTATCTGGTTTAGAGGGTTATAGTGGAATGCCAGTATTTGTGTTTTTGTTATGTTTATCTTGTATCCTGATAATTTTCCAAAATTTTCTATCAAGTTCATCATTTCCATTATTGATTTATCTGGTTGTTCAAGGTAAACTATAATATCGTCTGCAAATAGCCCAATCTTGTGTTCCGCCCCCTTTATTGTTACACCTTTTAATTTCTTATTTTGTCGTATCGCTTGAGCCAATGGTTCTATGAACAGAGCAAACAAGGTGGGCGATAAGCAGCATCCCTGCCTAGTTGATCTTTGTATATTTACTTTGTCTGTTAAGCTACCGTTTATCTTGATTCTTGCCACAGGTTCTTGATATAGCGTCCTTATGCATTGTACTGATTTTTCGTTAAATCCAAAGCGCTCCAGTACACTATATAGGAATTTCCAGTTAACCCTGTCAAATGCTTTTTCTGCATCTAAACTCATTATTACTGCGCTTTTGTTTTCTTTATGTATTTGGTTAATTATATGTATTGTTCTCCTGATATTGTCATGTGTTTGGCGTCCCTCTATGAATCCAGTTTGATCATCTTCTATCAATTCCGTCAAGAATGTCTTTATTCGTTTACATATAATTGTTGTGTATATTTTATAATCTACATTTAATAAAGAGATTGGTCTATAGTTTCCGCATTGTTCTTTATCTTTCCCTGGTTTTAAAATAACTGAAATGATTGCTTCGTTCCATGATGGAGGTATTTTGTTGTTGTTCAGCGTCCAATTAAATGACTTTAGGAGTTGTGGCGTGAGTTCTTCTATAAACAGTTTATAAAACTCAGACGGGTATCCATCACTACCTGGTGATTTACCGTTTTTAAGTGACTTAATCACATCTCTGATCTCTTGTGTTGTTATTTCTGCTGTTAGTTTTTCATTTTGTTGATTTCCTATTGATGGCAAGTCCAATGTGTCTAGAAATTTTTTGATATCTTTAGTATTTGTTTCTTCAGGTTGCGAGTATAGTTCTTGGTAGAAATTATGGAAAATTTCTTCTATGTTTTCTGGGTTAACTGTGGTTTTATTTGTGGTGGGGTCTTTAATCTTGTATACATTATTCATTGTTTGTTGTTTTCTTAACCGTTTTGCCAGCAGTTTTGTGGCTTTTGGCCCCGTTTCATAATATTTTTGCTTTAGATATCTATTTTTCCTTTCAATTTCATCCATTTGTGTTTCTTTTATCTTTGTTTTTTCTTCTTTAATTTCTTGATATATTTTTGGATCATTTGTGCTTTGATGTTTACGTTCTAATTCCCTCAGTCTCTCACATCTTTGTTCATACGCTTCCAGTTTAGTCTTATTTGCTTTTCCTGTTTCAACAATTAATTTACCCCTTAACACGGCTTTTAGTGTGTCTCATAGTATTGTTGGGTCCACTTCTTCATTGTCATTCTCTTGGATATATTCGTTTATGTTTATTTTTATTCTTTCTTTCATTTTCTCATCATTTAACAGTCCTACGTTAAGTTTCCATGTTGTTTGTCGTTTTCTATTGTTCAAATATATTTCCATGTATATAGGATTATGATCTGATATTTCTGCCCCTCCAATCCAACAATTTCTCACCCTGTGTCTGTCACCTTCATTCATAAGGAAGTAATCTATTCTAGAGTGTACTTTATGGGCTGCTGAATAATGTATATAGTCTTTTTCGAGTGGGTGCAGGTCCCTCCATATGTCTACCATACCCATTTCTGCCAGTGAGGTTCTTATGAACTTTGTTACATGTTTTTTTGTCTTCTTAACACTTGTTGTGTCAACTTCATGATCCATGACAGCATTTAAGTCTCCTCCACAAATTAGGACTCCTTCACTGTGTGTTGCTATGAGATCAAACAGATGTTGAAAAAAACCCTTGTCACTTTCTGGTGGGGCATAGATGTTCACTAATGTAATCTGCATACCATCTATTCTTCCCTTTATTATTACATACCTGCCTTCTTTATCCTGGATTTCCTGTTCACTTTCAAATTGTATTTTGTTTGAGATTAGTATCATAACCCCCCTTTTTGCTCCTCCCTTAAATGAACTGTAGTAGGAGTTCTTATAGCCAAATCTCTTTAGTTTCACATGTTCTGTCTTGCTCAAATGTGTCTCTTGCATAAATATAATTTCAGCTTTTTCCTTCTTGAATTTTCTTATTATTCTTTCCCTTTTAACAGGTGAGTTCAGACCATTCACGTTTAATGTCATTATCTTAAGATTTTTACCCATATTCATGTTTTTCCATTTTTTTAACTTGTGCTCCTAGCCCCTTTAACAACAAAAATAACACATATTTATATAAAAACACATTAAAAAATCTCGACCTCCATACTTTGGGCCTTTCTTCTGCCCACTGGTCCCTGTTGGTGGGTGGGGGGTTTGTCTTCACAGAGTGAAGGGCCCTCCCTAGACTTCTAATTACTATCAAAGTAATAGTCATAAGTCTAGAAATGTCCAACAAATATCACTTAAACCTCTCCTAGCCGTCTGTTTCTCTTTTACCTTGTCTTCTTGGCCTTCATTTCTTCTGTGCCTTTCTTAATCTTTGTTATGATCTAGGCTTTCAGTTGAAAGCCTTGTAGCTTGTCCTGGGCCCGCTGCTCTACGTCTCTCCCCCTTCTTCCGCCGTTCACTCGTCTCCACTCCGTCTGTCGTGGTGCGTTCAGGGCCGCCGCTGCTCCAGCCGTCTCCTTCGGCACGCTCACCTCAAGGCCCCGCTCCATCATATCCCGCGCTGCCTCTTCGGCCGTGTTGTAGGTTCTTGTGCCTTCCTCCCAATGAATCCTCATTTTCGTTAGCGGCGTTTGGAATCTAATTTTTTTCTCTTTCAGCGTTTTTTTAATATTGGCATATTTCTTCCGCTGCTGCACGATTTCTGTCGGGTAGTCATGGTCAAAAAATACCTGTTTGTCGCCGATTCGTATCTTTTTTTTCCATGCTTGCGTCAGGATTCTTTCCTTTATGTCATATTTCACAAAGTTTACCACAACTGACCTGGGTGGAGAGTTTGTTTTCGGGTTCTGTGCCGGTGTTCTGTGCGCCCGTTGAATCTGCAGATCCGTTTCTCCGGGTATTTCCAGTTCTTTTTTTAAGAACTGATCCATGAATTTTGTCATCGAGTTGCCTTCAATGCCCTCCGGAATTCCAAAGATGCGCATATTGCTTCGTCGGGATCTGCTCTCCAAGTCGTTTATTTTCTCCTGCATCCTCTGCGTTTGCGTCGTCAGGGTCTGTAGTTGTTCGTTTGCCTCGCTTTTCCAATCTTCTAGTTCCGAAATTCGGGTCTGCGCTTCTGTCATACACGCCCGCTGGGAGCGCAGCTCCTCCATGTTTTCCGTTAATTTACGCTCCATTTCTCTTCGGAGGTCCATGATTTCCTCCTTAATTTCTTTTTTCAGTTCCTCCTTAAGAGCCGCTAAATCCTGTTGTAGCTGTCGCTTGAATTCTCTTAACTCTTCACCCAAACTGGCGATGCCAGCGTTCATGTTGTCGAGTCTGGTGTCTTCCATTTTCTCTGCTGTAGACACCTCGTTTTTTTGGGCTTTGCGTACAGCGGTTTTTCCTGCGTTGTTGGAGAGGAATTCTTCAATTTTACCCTGTTTTTGTCCTTGTGCCCGGTTCCTTCGTGTTTTCATCCCTTAGTTTATTGATTCGTTTATGTCGAGTTGGCCATTTACCGATGATTTTTAATCCGGCTAGGGAGAGCTCTTTGTTTAAGTGTTATGTCTCTCCGCCATCTTCCCGGAAGTCCCAAAAAATGTGGTTTAATCACAGTTAATTCATGGTGTAACAAGAGGAGTAATTACTATTTCTCAAAGGGCCAGGTTGGTTTGGATATTTTTTCCTTTAATAAATAGAATCATCATGTAAAAACTCCATTTTGTATTTACTCGGGTTATCTTTAATAATAATAATAATAATAATAATAATAATAATAATAATAATAATACATCAGATTTATATAGCGCTTTTCATAGATGCTTTACAATGGATACATTAGACATTCACTCCAGATGATGGTAGTGGTGAGCTACTACTGTAACCACAGCTGCCCTGGGGCAGTCAGACTGAAATGTGGCTGCCAATCCGTGCCCATGGCCTCTCCGATCACTACCGAACATTTATACCCAGTGTCATGGACGCTGGAGGCAAGGTGGGTAAAGTGTCTTGCCCAGGGACACAACGGCAGGATGTCTGGGGAGAGTGGGATTCAAATGGCCAACCTTTCGGTTATTAGACGACCCGCTCTATGTCCTGAGCCACTGCCACCCATATTTCTCTCCACTGTTCTATTTTTGCTGAGCACCAAGCTGGAAAGCAGGAAGTTCCATTTTTATATAGTCTTTGGCATGACCCGGCCGGGACTTGAACTCCGACCTTTCAGTTGTGGGGCAGATGCTCTACCTCTAAGAGGTCTAATATTAAAATTTGTTTGATGATCTGAAATGTTCAAGAGTGATAAATATGCAAAAATATAAGAAATGAGGAAAGAGGGAAATACTTTTTCACAGCACTGTATTTTGAATCTTTTTTTTTAAATTTCCTGAAACATTTTCTTTCTAGTACTTTTTCCTCTGAAAACAATTGGCTGCTGCGAGGAAAAATAACACTGAACTGGCTAGAGTGGAAAAAAAAAAGCAACAAGCTACTAGTGCTCTGAATGGGTAAGCAGCAGTCCGTGCAACAATTACCTCATTTTCTAAATCTAATTATCAGTTAAGTGGTTTAATAAGACAGTTAATGTACGGAGAGTACACTTCCAAAATTACTCTTACAGACATTAAGTGAATGTCATTTGGAGGCAGTATTTTATTTGTGGAATCCTGCGGTTTTGCCTTTCAAGCACCTACTTTTCTTCATTCCTTTGTATTTTATCTGTACTGGTAGGGTTCTGTTTGAACCCCAGTTTGTTAATCTGATTATTTTTATTAGATATGACTACATTTTCACAGAAGTGGACACAGTAAGCCAAGATAAGTACGAGCCAAGGAACATGTGATTTAATTTTGGTAGTTTTACTCTACTGGGCAAATGCCATTTTTGCCATCCACAACAGAGAAATGGAAAATCCTGCCACTGAGTTTTCTGAGAGCTGTTTTATTTTATTTATTTATTGTATTCTAAGCTGGACTTAAGACGCAATTTTCACTATCCCAGGTTAGCGAACCACTGGCAATTCTTTTACCCCTGTGCCATCACCTCTCTTTAAGCTTCGGTCCGTGTGAGCGTACACACACACACACATACACACATACACACTCACACAAACATTCCTGCTTTGATACAAATCCCTATGGTGAGCTTCTATCATCTTGAGCAATAACGAGCTGTCATTGGCCCACAGTGATCTATCTGTCTGAATGTGTCAGGGAGCAGGCGGGCTGACTGAACGTTGGACTAAAGCAGTTCTCCACTTCCAAGGCCTGCCAGTCAGTGCTCGGGGCACCTGAGACAGCCCCATGTCGGTGAGGGATCACTTCTGAAGGCTGACACTGGATCAGAGACAGGAAAATAAAAATCAGCCATGTCAACGTTTGACCCCACCCCCACATCCAGGATTTAAAAAAAAAAAAAGGCGAGAAAGACAGCGTTGGAAGGTGACAAGGCTCTGACAGCTTAAATGCCAAATAGGCTTGCGAGAAGGATTTGGTACCTGACCGGTTCCTATTTTGTAGATAAGCGCGAGACACTGTTCTTAAAGTTTTAGTATAGGTGTATAAACATATTCATTTACATGCTGAAATGAGTTTAAACCAACTCAGCGGGCACCTTGGATAGTTGGAACCTGAATGCCATCACGATGAAAGATAAACCTTAGATAATACCCAGACGCTGCCTTCACAACCCCTCCATGTAATGCCTTCCCTCCACATTGCATGAGATATATTATCCAGCTTTCCTTATTGTGTCGGTGATAAATGCAGTACGCATTAACTCCACCAAATGCGTTTCTCCCATTTTCACAGTAAAGGGGGCCTTACATTCCTCTGACCTTCAGCGGGGCTGCAAAGCCAGCACAAAATATGCATTTAGAAGAAGCAGCGGGAGTGGATGTGAGGATTGCGGGAGATTGCTTTCTTTTGTACGACATCATGCGGTAACATGCATCACTGTCCGCCTCCAACCAACAGCCAGTAATATGCAGAAATATTAAGTAGGATCAGCAAATAAATATATGGAGTGGTGCTAGCATTGTGACAGATGTTGGCTATTTGCATGGAGCTCCTCTGTCATGTCATTAGCCAAGTTTCTCAGCCAAGCACGCAAAATGAATGAATTGGCTGCTCGGAGCCATCGGATATTCAAGCTGTGGGGAGTTGAGGTATATTGTGAGATTTGTGGCCAAGTAGAACTATCTAAAGCCAGGTGTTTTTGTTTTTTTCTGTGTGTGTGTGTGTGTGTGTGTGTGTGTGTGTGTGTGTGTGTGTGTGTGTGTGTGTATGTGTGTGTATGTGTTAAAAAGCTACACACGGTCACACACAAATAGTCACTTAAAACCATTTTATCTCAAACATCTTTTCATAATATTTTATTTCAAGGGGTGTCACATTAGCACCATTTTTAAATGATAGCATCACATTGTTTCAAACATAAGGTGCAAGAGTTTGAGTGCTGTCTGGATCCATTTCCTTTCTTTCTTTTTTTTTTACTGCAGACCTTCCTTTACTGTTGCTTTTTGGGTGCACTAAACTTGACAAGAAAATAGGCAATTTTTTCTTTGACTTAAGGAACAAAGCACTTGGAACAAAAAGCACAGGAAATGCTCTTAATTGTATGTTAAGAACAAACATCTTGTCAAAACATATGCTTTTTTTGTCTGACGAGCGAGCGAGAGATCGACAGACAGATTGGAGCAGCATCTGCAGTGATGCGGACGTTGTACCGGTCTGTTGTGGTGAAGAGGGAGCTTAGTTCTAAGGCAAAGCTGTCGATTTACCAGTCAATCTACGTTCCTACTCTCACCTATGGTCACGAGCTTTGGGTAATGACCGAAAGAACGAGATCGCGGATACAAGCGGCTGAAATGAGCTTTCTCCGTAGGATTGCTGGACTCACCCTCAGAGATAGGGTGAGGAGCTCAGTTATCCGGGAGAGGCTCAGAGTAGAATCGCTTCTCCTCCACATTGAAAGGAGTCAGTTGAGGTGGTATGGGCATCTGATTAGGATGCCTCCTGGACGCCTCCCACTTGAGGTGTTTCAGGTACGTCCCACTGGGAGGAGACCCCGGGGCAGACCCAGGACTCGGTGGAGAGACTATGTCTCCCAGCTGGTCTGGGAACACCTTGGTATCCCCTCTGAAGAGCTGGAACAGGTGGCTGGGGAGAGGGAAGTCTGGGCTTCTCTGCTTGAACTGCTGCCTCCGCGACCCGGACCTCCGGAAAAGCGGTAGAAGATGGATGGATGGATGGAAGATATTTCTTCTTCACATAATTTTTATGTAGGGGGATTTTGCTTTTTTCAAATGATTTTGTCCTTAATTTAAAGCTCTAATTCAGTAAAACATGGTATGTGGGATTTAACCTTATAAAATACTTTCTTAGGTCATATTATTACTGTAAATATATCAAATCGCTCTTCATTTAGAAATATTCATATTTATACACCCTAGGGTTACCAACTTTCTCACGGCCAAATAAAGGACAGAGGGTTTTAACTATTGCTCGGTGCCACAATGTTGTGGACGTTAGTGTTGTCATAATACTGGGATTTTTTTTTACCTTGATAATACCTTAAAAATACTGATATTCAATGTCATGTTTAATACTACAAGGAAAAAAATACCACACTATAAATCTAGACATTTTAGATTTGTGACCTGTGCTGGCAAAATGAGTCACTTTGAGGAAATTATCAAAACTGAGGTAATGTTTTGTTTGTTTGTTTTTTCCATATTCTGTACTGAAAGACCTTCAAAATGATATTTCATTTGTAGGAAGTGCGCAAAAACGGACCCGGAAAAAGCTGATTTGTTTATATTTTGGCTATGTTTAAAACTCGTGTTCGATTGGACGGAAGTTACGTCTTCTGCAAAAACATATGTATTTTTAGAAAGTACGATTTCTGAGCTTTACAATGATACCAGGCACTCACTGGGACTTTCCCGGGACTTGCCGCTAGCAAACAAAGAAAGAATCATGATTTATGACTTCTCCTGTCTGTAGCTGGTAATGACACGATGTGCATTCCAACTCATTTTGCCAGCACGGGTCACATTTTACAGAATTCAGAATCCCAGTTTAAAAATGTGGAATAGCTATGTTTTTAATAATGGATTGCATTTATATAGCACTTTTCATGACGCCCAAAGACACCTTACAATGTGTCCACTATTCATTCACTCCACAGACAATGACAGTGGTAAGCTACCTCTGTAGACACAGCTGCCCTGTGGCAGACTGACACAAACATGGCTGCCAATCCATGCCAATGGCCTTTCCGACCACCACTGAACATTTATTCACATTAATACATCAGTGTCATGAACCATGAACACACTGAAGGCAAGGTGGGTAAAGTGTCTTGCCCAAGGACACAACAGCAAGGTGGAGGGAGTGGCATTCGAACCACTAACCCTCTTGCCATTGGGTGACCTGCTCTACCTCCTGAGGCACAACGGCTTCATATTTCTTTCTCTTTGAGAAGTAATGCAACTTTGAGCTACAAAAGAGAACTACACTGTGAAAAGTCAAATATAAGTAAAATGAAATAAATTAAGGCTGTTTATGCTTGTTTTTTGTCTGACAAGATATTTATTTTTGTTGTGCAGTTTATGTGTAAGAAAATTTTACATGCTTTCCAATAGTTTTAAATTGTTTTACACAATTTGAAAAGTCAAATTTTCTTGCTCTGTTGGCAGATAATTTTACTTAAAATCCATCCATCCATCCATCCATCTTCTTCCACTTAATCCTTTTTCAGGTCGCGAGGGGGCTGGAGCCTATCCCAGCATCTTTTGAGCGAGAGGCAGGGTACACCCTGGACAGATCGCCAGTCCATCGCAAGGCCAACACAGAGAGACAGACAACCATTCACTCTCACAGTCATACCTAAGGACAATTTAGAATCCCCAGTTTGATGCCAATTAACCTAACTTGCATGTTTTTGGCATATGGGAGGAAACCGGAGAAATCCCGGAGCAAGACACGGGGAGAACATGCAAACTCCACACACATCACTGTTGGTCGGAGGCTGGGATCGAACCCAGGATCCCCCGGCCAAGGGTGAGCTGCTGTGCTGCCTCAGTGCTAACCAGTCTGCCACCGCGCTGCCAATTTTACTTAAAATAAACAAAAAAATTCTGACCATAGATAATTCTAGTTAAAATTAGAAATAAAATATCTGCCAACAAAGTAAGACTAAATTGCTTTAAACAAGTAAAAACTTCCATAAAGCAAGTAAAATTCTGAGCCAATTGGCTGCAGCTGTGGAACAGGCAAGAAAGAAGCCAAAACAACTTTCTAGAGGCCCCCAGTTCATCACCTTTTGCAAAACAGGAGAGACTGATTTGATAGAGAAGAGATCTCGAGGGATACTGGCCACAGCTAGTGACTGGGCAATGAGGGCGGACCTGAAAAGGCAGCTCAAGTTCCCGGAGGAAATAACTATTACAAGCTTAAGACCTGATATCATCCACTGGTCAAAAGGTACCAAGCAGGTTATATTACTTGAGCTGACCATACCCTGGGAGGAGCAGATGGAGGAGGCGCATGAGTTTAAACATAACAAATACCAAGCCCTCATCCTTGACTGCCAACAGAGAGGGTGGAAGGTCTTGAACCTACCAGTGGAAGTTGGTTGCCAAGACTTCCCTGGGAAGTCACTCTGGTGAAGTCTTGGGCAGATAGGCATTGACGGTGTGGATAGGAAGCGGCTGATAGCCAGCATTACAAGGCAAGTGGAGACTGCATCCAGGTGGATTTGGCTGAACCATTACAAACAGTGGCAGAATAGACTGCTGAGTGACCATCAGAAGGATTCGGCGCATTGAGGGATCACTGAGCCGAGTGACGGAAAGTGGGGGTAGTTCCGGGACACTGGTTCTGTCACTGAGCCCCCTGGAGGTGTCATGGGCTTAATTCGGTGAAACACCTATGAATGGGGGTGCCCATTTGATAATCCACAAATGTCATTCAGTTCAGATCCAGGTGCCTTGAGGGGGTGGAAAGTAAGAAAGATGGAGATAGCGATACTGCTGGCCCAAGTTGGCGCAGGACCGAGCACCTGTAAAGTTGAGCCAGGTGTGATGACCATCAATCGTATTTGCATATCCTTTTCTGGCAGACCCAATGACAACTAAGAAAGACTAGTTGCTGATCGAGAAATAACGGTGACAGTTAGGGAAGACTGCTGACCTTTGGGAAAGACCAAGCCTGGGGTGCGGAGGCCTGGCAAGCCGAGGCACATCTTCTGGGAGGAAGAAACCCACAACATCTACTATAGAAAAATACACTGCTCAAAAAAATTAAAGGAACACTTTGAAAACACATCAGATTTTAATGGGAAAAAATAAGCTGGATATCTACACTGATATGGACTGGATAATGTGTTAAGAATGAAAAGATGCCACGTCTTTTGATAGAAATGAAAACACTCCAAAACTTAAAGTGAAGAATTTGTGGCAGGCTAGTCCAGCTTACTCAGATTAAAAAGTGTTCCTTTAATTTTTTTTGAGCAGTATACATTGTAAGATACCCTCGTGGTCAAGTGAGAGCAGGGGAGGATGACCGACCCACTGGACAGACTTTTGTTATGACCACCCACAATGGACAATTGACAAGGGAACAGCCGAGTGACTCATCTCGAGTCTGCAAATGTGGGAGGATATGCAAAAATGAGAGGGGGTTGAAGATACATCAATCAAAGATGAAGTGCTTGCAATCCACCTGTTTTCTGCAATGCACAGGGCAACCTGGTTAAACGGAGGAGAGGCCAGGGCAGGAGTCAAACCACAGTCCCCAGAATCTCCAGGAACACAACAAAGATGGAGGCAGGGACAGCATCGCTGATGTGGTAGGGGAGACGAGGCACCTAACAGAGTTTGAAACCAGCCGGGACCACACAGCCTGTCAGAAGACCTGTGATGTACACCGCTGATAACCAGGAAGAGCAGGTGAATTGGCCTGCCTCAGCAGTGAAGAAGGAATGGGAAACAATTGACCAGGATGTGGACCGGGTGCTGGAAGCAGTAAGTGCAGGGGATGTGGGCTGGAAGCTCAAGGCTATGTCTTCAATCATCTGGAACATCGGGGCAGAACGATTTGGAAAGGGGGAGAGGAAAGGTAAACCTAACCCTCAGCCAAAAGAAAATCGAAGATTGAAGGAGATAGCCATTCTGAGAGGTGACCTGCGGAGGTTGAAGAGAGCTTTCCATAAAACACTAGAGAGTGAGAAACCGGCACTCACTGAAATTCAAGATAATCTTAGGGAGCGCATTAAGACACTGCGTAGGGCCGAGCGCCATCATAGAGATAGGAGGCAAAGGATGAAGGAAGCTGCAGATTTCACGAAGAATCCATTCAAGTGACTTTCCAAATTTGGGGGGGACAAAAGATCTGGTCAGCAGAAGGCAACAAAGGAGGAAGTGGAGCTGCACCTTCATCAAGTCCATAGTGACCCAAGGAGGGCGGAAAGTTTGGGAGAGATGGAGAGGCTCATTAGGCCACCTCAGCCAACAATCCCATTTCAAACAGTTGAGCCAAGCTGGAGGAAGGAGTGTGACTTCATCAAGAAAGCTAGAAGAAAGTCAGCACCAGGGCCTAACAGCATACCATACAGGGTGTACAAATGTTGTGTTAGGCTCAGAAGATGCCTGTGGGAGCTGTTGAGGATGGCATGGATGAATAACTTTCTTTCAGATGACTGGCTAATGGCGGAAGGTTGCTTCATTCCAAAAGAAGAAAATTCTTCAACTATCAAGCAATTCCGCACCATTTCACTCATCAATGTAGAAGAGAAGCTCTTTCTTGGAATCCTGGCAAGGAGGTTGACCACTTTCATGTTGGAGAATGGGTACATGAATACACTGGTACAGAAAGGAGGTGTTTCAGGGTTATCCGGTTGTCTAGAGCATATACAGTGCATCCGGAAAGTATTCACAGCGCTTCACTTTTTCCACATTTTGTTATGTTACAGCCTTATTCCAAAAGGGATTAAATTCATTTTTTTCCTCAAAATTCTACACTCAACACCCCATAATGACAATGTGAAAAAAGTTTCTTGGGGATTTTTGCAAATTTATTAAAAACTGGAAAAGCACTCATGGAGCACATACCTCCGCCAAGGCTCCTTCCGTTTCTGATGGATCACCTCCAAAATGTAATGGGTTTGTGTGTAGGCCTATAGCCTCTTGTGGTGAAAATGGCATCAAAGTCTGTCCATCAGTTTTGGAGTATTGTTGCTAACACACTGTGAAAAGATAAGAGCCTTGGCTGAGGTATGCATTCTCAGATCATCACCAAAATATAATGGGTTCCTCTCTATCCCAAGAACCACCTCTGGTGAAAATTTTATCCAAATCCATCCAGTAGTTTTTGTGTAATCCTGATGCACAAATACAAACAAAGCCCTTGGTGGAGGTATGCACTCTCAGATCATCACCAAAATCTAATCATCTGTTCCCCGTGCCATTACACACCTTTCCTGAAAATTTCGTCAACATCCGTTCATAACTTTTTGAGTTATGTTGGTAACAGACAGACAAACAGACAAACAGACAGACAAACAGACAGACAAACCCCGGTAAAAACATTACCTACTTGGCGGAGGTAATAAAAACTAAGAATATCACATGTACATAGGTATTCACAGCCTTTTCTCAGTACTTTGTTGATGCACCATTAGCAGCAATTACAGCCTCAAGTCTTTTTGACTATGATACCACAAGCTTGGCACACCTATCTTTGGGCAGTTTTGTCCATTCCTTTTTGTAGCACCTCTCAAACTCCATTAGGTTGGAAGTGAAGTGTCAGTGCAAAGCCATTTTCAGATCTCTCCAAGTTGCAGTTGCCAGTAACATCTGTGGCGGAGGAGTTCAAAGCGGCGGAAGCAAGGTAGGCAATGATGCTGCGGGATTGTAGAGATGATAGAGTTTTCCAGGCAGACATTGAGATCAGAACAGGTCATAAATGGTCAGCCAGCAGAGCAGTGAGAGACACGGAGAGTAATCTGCACCAGGCCGATATTATTGGAACTGTAAGCCAGGGATGTTTGGGTCTAGGATATACCTCCACGGCAAGTTGGAAGAAAGGTAACCCAAAGGAGCGATGGGGCATGGTTCAGAGGGAGAGCCTTAAGATTAGGCTGACCAAAACTGTGGCATTAGGGAAACAGGGCAGCTGGATAAGGTGGGATGGTGTTCAAGAGCGAGCACTGACATGGCAGGACATCTGGTCTATGGAGGGGCACCAGATGAAATTGCTGCTATGCGCAATGTATGATGTTCTGCCCACACCTACAAATGTACATACATGGGGGTTAGTAGAGAGCCCAAGCTGCCCAGTCCGTGGAAGACCAGCCAGCCTGGAGCGTGTGCTATCTTCCTGTTATTCAAGTCTAACCAATGGGAAATACCACTGGAGACATGACCAAATCCTGAGCCAATTGGCTGCAGCTGTGGAACAGGCAAGAAAGAAGCCACAACAACTTTCTATAGCCCCCCCCCCCCCCAGTTCATCACAAAAATAACTTGAATCTGACAAAAGTGGTAATAAATAAAAATTCTATGAAAATTAACCAATGAAAATCAGACAATGCTTTTGAATTGTGGTTCAACAGAATTATTTATAAAAAACAAACTCATGAAACAGGCCTGGACAAAAATGATGGTACCCCTAGAAAAGATTGAAAATAATGTGACCATAGGGACATGTTCAACCAAGATGTGTCCTCTAATTAACATCACAGGTTTCTACAAACTTGTAATCAGTCAGTCGGCCTATTTAAAGGGTGACAAGTAGTCGCTGTGCTGTTTGGTGACATGGTGTGTACCACACTAAACATGGACCAGAGGAAGAAAAGGAGAGAGTTGTCTCAGGAGATTAGAAAGAAAATTATAGACAAGCATGTTAAAGGTAAAGGCTATAAGACCATCTCCAAGCAGATTGATGTTCCTGTGACTACAGTTGCACATATTATTCAGAAATTTAAGATCCACGGGACTGTAGCCAGCCTCCCTGGACGCGGCCGCAGGAGGAAACTTGATGAAAAATGGAAGAGACGGATAATATGAATGGTAACAAAAGAGGCCAGAACAACCTCTAAACACATTCATGGTGAACTCCAAGGTCAAGGTACATCAGTGTCAGATCGCACCATCCGTCGTTGTTTGAGCCAAAGTGGACTTCATGGGAGACGACCAAGGAGGACACCGCTGTTGAAAACAAATCATAAAAAAGCCAAACTGAAATTTGCCAAACTTCATGTTGACAAGCCACAAAGCTTCTGGGAGAATGTCCTATGGACAGACAAGACAAAACTGGAACTTTTTGGCAAGGCACATCAGCTCTATGTTCACAGACGCAAAAATGAAGCATACCAAGAAACGAACACTGTCCCTACTGTGAAACATGGAGGAGGTTCTGTTATGTTCTGGGGCTGCTTTGCTGCATCTGGCACAGAGTGTCTTGAATCTGTGCAGGGTACAATAAAATCTCAAGACTATCAAGGTATTCTAGAGAGAAATGTGCTGCCCAGTGTCAGACAGCTGGGTCTCAGTCGCGGGTCATGGGACCTGCAACAGGATAATGACCCAAAACACACAGCTAAAAACACCCAAGAATGGCTAAGAGCGAAACATTGGACTATTCTAAAGTGGCCTTCTATGAGCCCTGATCTAAATCCTATTGAACATCTGTGGAAGGAGCTGAAACATGCCGTCTTGAGAAGGCACCCTTCAAACCTGAGACAACTGGAGCAGTTTGCTCATGAGGAGTGGGCCAAAATACCTGCTGAGAGGTGCAGAAGTCTCATTGACAGTTACAGAAATTGTTTGATTGCAGTGACTGCCTCAAAAGGTTGTGCAACAAAATATTAAATTAAGGGTACTGTAGCGGGTTGATTCAACCCCCCCACAACACACAGAGACAGTCAGCTCGTTACTCCTGGGTTTTTTCAGCTGCATGCTGAGTTTACAGCTGTGAGGTTAAAGTGTCATCCATGCATTGTGTTCATGCATCCTGACTGTACCTCTGATATGCAAATGCCCAGATCGACTGCTGTGAATGTCTTTGATGTATTGTCTGAGTTGGGTATATATGCTGCACTGTTCTGTAAATCTGCCCTCATTCTGATTCTGCAACTGTTACTGCTGGACACAGACTTTGTGTCCTCCTTCTCCGAGAGCCGGCGGGCTCGCTCCCGGCGCGCATGCACGGCGCCGGGAGTGGAGCTGGTGACGGCGGTATGATTTAATAAAACCAACTAAAAACTCCATTGCTGCCTTTATTTTATCATGCAGCTTCACTGGTGACCCCGCACATGCCACGCTTTGTGCAACGCAACCTTCTGGTCTGGACAGCCACGTTGGCGACCCGACGCTGAAGAAAACGAGCTGCTGGCGAACGCAGCACCCGGCAGTGATGCTCCGCCGACGAGCGAACGCAGCAGCCTGACTGATCGCCGTCCCTGCGGCTTCAGGGAGGCCTCAACGCAGAGCTCACGGCAGGCGAGCTACTCTCCGGACATCGCCCAAGACCGGGTAAACGGCAGTAAACGTCATGGCGCGACCCTCGCCGAGATCGGGGCGTCCATGCGGGACAGCCTGAGGGACAAAGATCGTCTATCTCCCCTCATCACTCCAACGCACCATGACTAATCTGCAGCCACGGCTCATCATAGATGTTTTTCGGCGCCAACTGCGCCGATCTCCACCAAGTTTCCGACCCTGGTTCCTCTCCAGCGGGCCCACCCACGCAAGGAGCCCCGGCACACGCACCGGGGGTGACGAGGACGGCGCAACACACACGGAACAAGAATTGCTCCAGAGACCGCCATCGTCCTGCGCAGCTGCACACAGAACCTTCAAGGCTGCGCACTCACCTGAAGCAAGCATGCGCGCAGCGCACCCATAGGATTCACTGATGGTTTCAGCCACGGTGCACAAAGGATTCAGCCGTCTGCTTTTCCCGAGGGCTTTAGGGCTGCGCACACACCTAAAGTCAACACGCCAAGTTCCTCTGCTTTTGTTTACGCAACCTCGCCGCTCCTGTTTTTCTTCATGGCCACGAGAGGAGTCAGAGACTAATTTTTCTTCTGGTGATCTCCGCAAGTTCAACGGGACAGCCCCTCGACATCGCGGAGCAGCAAACAATTTTCAGCACTTACTACCCCCCTTCCCCCTCTCCCTCCACCTGCACAGAGCTTTTCCCTGCTCGCTGCCCAAACTGCAACATCGAGGTCTCGGCCCCCTGCCGTGCCCTCTGGGGGGGGGGGCGGTGTAGCGGGTTGATTCAACCCCCCCCACAACACACAGAGACAGTCAGCTCGTTACTCCTGGGTTTTTTTCCGCTGCATGCTGAGTTTACAGCTGTGAGGTTAAAGTGTCATCCATGCATTGTGTTCATGCATCCTGTCTGTACCTTTGATATGCAAATGCCCAGATCGACTGCTGTGAATGTCTTTGATGTATTGTCTGAGTTGGGTATATATGCTGCACTGTTCTGTAAATCTGCCCTCATTCTGGTTCTGCAACTGCTACTCCTGGACACAGACTTTGTGTCCTCCTTCTCCGAGAGCCGCCGGGCTCGCTCCCGGCGCGCATGCACGGCGCCGGGAGTGGAGCTCGTGACGGCGGTATGATTTAATAAAACCAACTAAAAACTCCATCGCTGCCTTTATTTTATCATGCCGCTTCAGTACCATCATTTTTGTCCAGGCCTGTTTCATGAGTTTGTTTTTTTAAAATAATTCTGTTGAAGCACAATTCAAAAGCATTGTCTGATTTTCATTGGTTAATTTTCATAGAATTTTTTATTTATTACCACTTTTGTCAGATTCAAGTTATTTCTGTGACCATTGTGGGTTTTTCTTTCATTAACAGAGGGGTACCAACAATTTTGTCCACGTGTGTAAGAAGGCATAAAATGGAGTATTTGACAGTGAGGGACACAACAGTTATTATTAATGAGCTGTAAAACAACAAAGGAATTTTTCGTGATTTTTTTAGATACTGTATGTCACTGAGGAAGTTAAAACTTTAATCCCAAGAAATAACAATAATTGAGACATTTAAAATTGTTTTGCTTTGTTCTGTTAGTAGATAGATTTCCATACTTTGAGTAATCACTGTCCAATTTTTGTATTTTTTTTCCTGATTTAGAAAGTAGACATTTTGCAGTATAGGACCACTCACTCTAAAAACTAGACTACATGTACAACACTGGAGCTGATACAGTATCAAGCCTGCAAGTCCTGAACTCACATCGGTCAGTGCTAAATATGGCCTGTGAAAGCACAAAGGGAGTGGGGCAGGCCTACCTCTACTTTCTTTGGCTTCAAGAAATGTCTGAGTCCATTTCAACCTTTGAACTTGTTACAACACACCTGCTTTAACATTTATATGCTCTGCTTGTTTCATGTACACATAGGCATACTACACATGGTATGTGTGACATACTGTTTCTTAACATTTCTCTGGGGCAGCAGCACCCAGTATCAAAGATTGATTTAGTCAGTGAAGCAGAGAGTCTATATTCAGCCTGTTCGCTGTGTTCTCTGGTCAAGGCCACTGAGTCTATCCTGCTGAAAACACACATATGCGCTACTGTATGGCTTCAGGTACACTATGTCTGACCTCCACCTAGCTGAACACAAATGAGTAAAGAGAAACTACACCAGAGAACAATCCCCTTTATTAACCCCCCCAGGAGCACGCAGGCTCTTACAATCAGCCCCTCCACTGTTCATGCCGCTCAGCGTGTTGAGCGTGCCTCAGACGCGCCTCCCGGTCTGCTTTAATGGCGTGGATCATCAAGCACTGCCCAAGATGGGGGAAAAAAAGAAACAACTATTGATTTGAAAATGTCTTGTTCTGTTATTTTCAAAAGCTTTCATCTGTGTTTTTTTTTCTCTGCACTGGCAGAGTGCCTCAGGTCATGGCTCGGGACTTTATAGAATGTTCTGTGATCACTTCTTTTCTTTTTTTTTTTTAACTTGCATATATGTGTATGTGCGAGTGTATTCATGCATGTATCAAATCTTGTCAGCTGCAGTATACATATAAGGAGGCAGGAGATTCATATATCTGACAAAGTGCAGCCAATAAAGTATAATTCATGACTGTTACAGTGCCCGTGGATAGCAGTCATTACTCTTGTGTTGGTGTGCGAGTAGTATATCAGGTCTCAAAACAACAACCCTCATCACTATATTGATGGCCTGACACCTACTAAAACATGTTTTTTTTCCCTCTTTCAAGTGCAAGAGAGGGCATGATAGAGAGAAAAGAAAGAATGAGAGAAAGCTACAACTCCATTGTTTATGCAGATAGGTTGATTTTTGTAGAGGCATTCCATCATAGACTAATCAGAATCTTCAAGCTCATTAAGACTATGTCAGATATACACCAATTGCACAGCCAACCCAACTATCTTCTTCATTTAAACATTCCAGTTTTGACCATCAAATTTACTTGCAGGGACTGCACTTGCTTCTCCACGCGCATCGCTAATGTGCTGCATGTGCAAGATCATTTTCATGTGATCATCATCCATCTCTGTCATGAAGCTATCTCCTGCGTAGGGATCCCCCCCGAGGAAGACTGCGCTGCCTGCTGTGTTTTCTGTCAACTTCCTCCCTCAGCGTTGTGTCTCCTTCAGTGTTTCCTCATCTGAGTCAGTTCATGTCAAATCACAGAGTTTGATAAATATCATGGTGGTGATGGTGAAGCCTGAACTCCTTACACTATGTATATTTGACATGCATGTTCAGCTTTATCCCTATAAGTTCATCCAAACTTGAAAAGGCGAGCATGCTTTCTCACGTTCTCCAGTAAACCACATCTGCATGTTAAGTTTAGTTTGTTGCTGTCTGTTTGGTTTCTGCTGAGCTTCAACCTGCTGGAAGTAGATTAAAGTGTGTGTTTCAATGTAAATTTTTCACACTAAAATGTCTAGAGAACACAGAGCAGTTTTTGTTTTGGGGAAATAGATTTCTTTTGACAAATGCATGCTTCTCGCTTTCTTTACAGAAATAAACAGATACCCCTCTGTAGTGGGAAACGTTGTGGTTTCCCGTTATTCCAAGGAACCTACCATTCGTCTCACACAGTTGAAGTGGGAAACATAAGTGAATTGAGTTGTTGCAAAGATGTAGTTGAGTTTTACAACATTTTCACTCCAATCTCAAGATATTTTGTTACCATTTTATGGGGCCCTTCTACGTTCCAGAGCAGATGTGGATGGAGCTGTTTGACTGCAGATATAAACCCTTTAGCTGTGGCATTATTGGAATTGTCATGTGACAAAGTGGAATGCTAAAGCTAAAACACATTCGAAGTAAACACTTGTCTTTGTCTAACTCTAACCACAACCCTAAACCTAACAATTACATTTCTTAAACCCTAATTTAATGCTGAAAATGACTAACAAGTGAAAGTGAAATCAAGCACAGATGAGTCAGTGAAAAAAAGGGAACAACGACGTGCTAATTTTGGAGGTCACTGTTAAAACCCATCGTCTGCCCATCACTTCTGGAAGTGTGTTTCACAGTTTTTCAAATAGTCTGATTTCCTTATTCCCAAATTTGCAATCAAATATATTACGGACAGAAAGCATCAGGGAAGGTGGCGGTGGTGGGGGGTGGGGTGGGGGTGGGGGGCTATGCAGGATGCAACCAGCACATCTGTCTTCAAACACAGAAGGGACCTGACCGGACAGCAACATACTACAGCGATCAGTGAGAACATGTTGACAATTTCCACTGTGCTGTAACAGGTATGTCTGTCTGTTGTAGCCAAGAATTGTCAGAGGTGTAAATACTGTATGTAAAGATGTGTCTGCAAACAAGAATGAACTTAACCTTATATTATGAAGTTTTAGATGGGCTGTGAACAGGCCCGGTGAACCTATACAGGAGTGTAAGGCGTGCTCAACCTGCCGTTTGCCATGTCCCACGTTTGGCATGTATGAGCAACCCTAAAGGGTGGATTCACACTACAACATTTGGACCGACATTTACCAACACTACTTTGTAAAATCAGAGAAATGAGTCCAAACATCAGTGAAATTACATTCGTGAGCAGGATTTGTTTTTTTAATCCAGCACACACCAACTTTTACAAACTTTTAAGGAGCTTTTTAACTCCACAGCCTTGAGAGCTGTCCGCTACAATTCAGAGATGATGCCAGACTTTCTCTGTCCATGAGTTTGACAGAGTTGTAAAATTTCCCTCAGTTATATTATCTATTCTATATCTATCTGTATCTATTAATATACTCTGATGAATGCAACATTGTAGATTTAATTCAAAAGAACTGTTGGGATATGTTCATTTTGAATCATTCTTTTAAAAGAATTACTGTGAATGAGGTTAACATTGTAAAAACTGTCATCATTAGATAATGAATATCGGGCTGATGTGCACATACCTGCTTTTCTCCAGGATCATGGAGGAGAGCAGCTGTTTTCCTAGTAGGGCATGCTAGTCCAGCTGCGGTCCGGTAGAGCACTGAATCCTAAATACATGTAACCTTTTTTTAGTTCCTCTGTGTAATGAAAAACCGTGTTGTGTCTTCAAATAGTTTGTATTAACTGTCCTCATTTAACAGAAAGCATCGGGTGAGTGTTTTGTTTTGTTTTTTTTCATTAAAGAACACAAATGGACATGAGATATGATGATGTGATATGATGACTCAACACATAACAGATTAGCAGACAAAATGTTTTCACAAAAAGGTCTGTAGTTTAAAATAAACTACAGACCTTTGGGGGAGGTAGTGGGATGGACAGTAGTCTATCCCACCACCTCCCCATATGCGTTCTGGTGTGCCACAGCCACACCAGAATGCATATGGACTCCCTGTCCATTCATTCATTTCCCTAAAAAAATATACATTAATGTCTAATTTATAAATTCCAATTAAAATGATAATATGGATGGAATAAAAAAACTATTTAGTGTATATATATATATATATATATATATATATATATATATATATATATATATATATATATATATATATATATATATATATATATATATACACATACAGTATATATATATATATATATAATATAAAAAGAAACTTGGGCAGTTACATTATTAGTTACAACTCTCTTCATTAAATAACAGAAACTCCCAGCACATGCTG
Organism: Pholidichthys leucotaenia; assembly: GCA_020510985.1. Lineage (NCBI taxonomy): Eukaryota > Metazoa > Chordata > Actinopteri > Cichliformes > Pholidichthyidae > Pholidichthys > Pholidichthys leucotaenia. Next base: position 178,956,682 of record CM035839.1, on the reverse strand, counting down.
TTTCCTTATGAACTCCAGAGCTGCATGATTTCAAAATATGCTACTGAAATAGTTTTAAACAAAGCACTTCTGACAACAGACCTCCTTTCTCCTGATCAAAAGTGCACTGGCATAACATGTACCATAATAGTGATGCACCTGAGACTGCATGCTGCCACACCTCTTTGAAATGACTCCACCTCGCAGCACAGAGCAGGCACACTGTCTACTGGTAATTAGATGGTGTGATGCAAAGCATGAAAAACAGACAATGTGCTGACAGAAACTAACAACAATGCTGGCGCACGGCAGGAAGTCTGGTCCAAAAGTCCACTGATGACCATCAAAAGAGGGCCCACAGTGTTTTTTGTTTGTTTGCTTTTTAATTGCATTAAATGTCCTTTACTTTTTGACATCACAACAGTGCTTTTTGATTCCTTACAATGGAAGCCAAACCAATAAATCCTGGAGGACTACACATGGAGCTGAAAATAAAAAACAGTAAATTTTGCAATAAGATTTTTTTTTGGGGGGGGGGGGCTGTCACATTTTTGGGGGGTTATGTACAAAAAATAAGGATACCCCATTAAATAGTGAGTTCTTTATTAAGAAATGTTCACATATCTCTCTAACCTTGTTTTTTGTTTTTATTTACATTTTTTTAACATTTATTTTAGCCATTTTAAGTGGGAATGAATGTGGGGGTGTCCTAAAAAGATGGGGGGTGTCCTAATTTATTCCTCTCTAATTTGTTTAGAATTATATTTTACAAAAAATTTGAAAAAAAAGTCTAAATCATTTTTAATTGTTTAGTTGTATTACATGAATCTCCCAGTATTTTAAGCACTGATATTAAATATCCATATGTTCAAATATGTAAAAAAAAAACAACAACACAGGATTATAAAGGGTATCCTAATTTTTTTCACATGACTATATATATATGTGCCAGAATATGCCAGCATTCACCAACGAACACCAACTATCATTAACTTTAGAGCTGGGTTCACACTATAGCGTTTGGACCAGCTTTTACAGATGTTTTGAAAAATCTGAGAAATTAGTCCAAACGTTGGTAAAATTACATTCGTGAGTAGGTTTTCTTTTAATCCAGTGCACACCAACTTTTATGAACTTTTACAAACTTTTAGGAACTTTTGCTAGCATTTGCCAGCGTTGCATTCACCACTGGCAAACTTTTGCAAATTTAGGCTAGCGTATGTATAGCTGTTGCCAACTCAGGTTAACTTAAGCAAATGGATACTCAGCCCAGGTCAGCTAACATCAGCATCAGGTGAAGCTCATATGAAGATCAGCATTTGTGGAGGCTTCCTGCCATTCTGAACCTGCTTTTGGAGTGAACACATGTCCCTTGGGCATATGTTTTAGTGGATAAGTTTAGTGTTTTGGACTATGCAATTGACAGGAAACGTGGCAGTCTCTCAAAAGAGACGTGCCAAGAATGTCCACAATAACAAAGAACCACATAATGCTGGTGCTGGTGCTGTTCCTGCCACTGACCTGAAACATGGGAGCCCCTCCAGGGAGAGGTCCACCTCAAGATCACCAAGGTCCATCACGCCTCCCTCTTCAGAAGAAGTGTCGGCCAAGGATCACAAAGTCTACACCCTCACGAGGTAAATTGTCTTTTGCATATTTATTTTATATTCCTATGTAGTTACTTCTGCATGCCCCTTTCCCCTGTTCATTCATTCATTCCTCTAAAAATAATGCAATAATGCCTATCTATAAACTATTTAGTATATCATCATATAAATAAAATGATGGGTGGTTATATTTTGACGGTTATAACTCTCTCAATTAAAATAACAAAATCCCATTAAATGTCATCTACTTTTTGACACCACATCAGCGTTTTTTGATTCCCTACAATGGAAGCCATACCAACAAATCCTGGAGAATGATTACACATAGAGTAGAACATTCAGAACAGTACATTTTGCAATGAGGAGATTTTTTTTTTTTTTTTCTTCTGGGCTGTCACATTTTGGGGGGATTATATATATACTTTTCTTTTTTTTATCCCCCCTTCTCTCGGCTTTTGGCATTCCAGCACCATGGACAGCAACACTTCTTTGCATTTCTCTTGCGTCCGTGCATGTCTGAAGTTTCGGTCTAAAAACATTTGCTTCCACCAGCATTTCAGTTGATGTTTGCCGATGAAGCTTAACTTAACTGACTTAGGCGAGCTCTGCATAACTTTGCCCAGCACTGAGGAACTTTTACAAACTGAGCACAGCTTTCACCAACATGTATTTCGAAATGTCAACAAATTTTCAGCATGCTGAACATTTTCAAAGAACACTACTTTTGCCAGCATTTGCCAACAAACACCAACTATCATGAACTTTTATCAACTTTTGCCAGCAGAGCCAGACGGTTGCAAAAAACTCAGTAAAAGTTGGTTGAAACATTGTAATGTGAATCCACCCTTAGTCTGCTGACCTGGGTCACAGTGTCAGGGTCCAATGTAAGGCATTTGATAATACTGTATCTCTGGCAGAGAAAGTTACTTGTGAATGGTGTGGTCACAAGGTGTTTTTTTTTTTTTTCCCTTTGTCCTGTCAGGCAGATAGGCAAACAGAACATGGATCTGTCACCCTACTGTGCCAAAACAGATTTACTTTGCCAAGTTGAGCCTATACAGTGCCTAACTTTGCACTGTATATTGTTGTAAACTTCTCCTGTAATAACTTTTAATACTTTATTTTAATTGTTTTACCCATGGAAGACCCAACAGGATGGGGAAGAGGGAAAGGAAGTGTGTGAAGGGGGGAAAGAAAAGGGAGGGGAACAGACAAAAAAAACAACAACAAAAAAAAAACAACTAAAACAAACAAAAGACAAACTGCTTCTTCCACCGGAGATGTCTCAACACGAGTCTGGTTTCTGCACCTGTTAAAGGAGAGACACTTGTACATGTATGTCTGTGTGCCTATATATGAGAACGTGTGCAAAATAAGTGTGTGCATGTGAGTGGTTTGTCAGGAAACATACGAGCGGAGGGCCAGTCGCAGCAGCCCTCCCCCCGAGGACCCCGAGCAGGCAAGGCAGCGCCACCAACCCCCAGCCCCGAGGTCAGCAAGCCCCAGGAAAGCCAGGCATCCACCCCCGGAGGGACGATCAAGGGAGGGCAGGCCGCCTGGCGGCCGGCGCGGTGAACCCACACCCCCGGACCCACTCGACCCCCACCCCCCCAGCGGGGCCAACATCCGCCCCCGGGCCCCAGGCACCAGAAGGCCAGTGACCCCACCCCCCAGACAGAGACCAGCCAGCGCCCCCCGGTGCGAGCCCCCCCAGGTACCCCCACAGCGGTCCCGCCCCAGCGCCTTGGCCACACACCCCGGGGACCCCCACATCCAAAGAAGTCCCCTCGCCCAGGTGAGCCCACGTTGCCGAGAGGCACTACCCCCCTTAATCCAGCCCCTCCCGACTCGCAGGCACACCCCTCCCCATACTTTCACACCCACATGTTCCCATGCACACTCACACAGACCGACCCATTCTCTCTCACTCCAGTACCCACTTAAATTCACTCCTCATTCACCTTTATTTCAAAAGCCAGCTGCAAAGCAGATGCAGCGAGCCTGAACATGCACCAGTGCTTGGCAGTGACCAGGGAGGCCACCGGCGCAGGCCACAGAAGCAGACCCCCACCCCCGGCGCCCATCTGAGCAAACAATAAGCAGTCCACCGCAGGCGCCCCAAGATGCCACCCGGCATGCAAAGCGCCGCACAAAACCGACCCACCATCACCACCTCCATTCATCACCCTCTCACTCACACTTAAACTCATATTCAGCCCCCCGTCACTTCCTTGGTTGTATCTATATATTAGTAGCATCCAGGGATTTTACAACATGATAGGTCCCAGGCTCCCCACCAGGCCCCCACGCCCCCAGCAAGAGCAGGGCAACAGGGGTGGGGGAAGACCCCCACTCCCCACCCCCCCTGCACAGAGCATGGTGTGCGTGTGTTGGTTATATGATATAATTGTGTATAAATGTGTGGACTACTAAAGTGCAATTAAAATTGGGAGGATAGTAATTGAAGCATTGTTAGCCACTGTGATGGGCAGCAGAGCACCTATCCCCCCAAGCCCTCAGTGTCTAAAATGCAATTAAAATTGAGGTGAGTGCAGCCCCACCACGCGGCAAAAGTATCCCCTTCACCGACACAGTGCGGCACACCCCCACCCCAAAGCCCTAAATGTAACAAAAAAGATCAGGGGGAGGAGGAGGGCGGGAAATAAGACTGGGAGGTAGGCGGTCTAAACACAAAGCCCCCCCCCCCCCCCCCCAGAAGCCAACTTGCAGACTGGTTTATGAAGCCACCCACTGCCCCCAAATCCCAACCCAGGGCAAGGGCCGCCAGTGGAAACAGCCCAGGACTCACCAGCATCACGCCCTGGCGCTCCAGCACCAACATGACGGGGCAGCAAAACATACTTCCACTCGTCTTACACACACGAACATGGACAACAACAGTCACAATAGTGAACAATGGGCCGGACCCACACAGCGCCCAACACGCCAGAAGACACACCCGAGCGCCCACGCAGGCCCACGACCACCCACTCCAGACACACACCGACAGCTGCAGGCCACCCTGCAACCACAGCCACCCCGGAACAACCCAATGGAAACACGGCCAACAACCCGCACCAATGACCCCCCCAGCCACCCCCAAGCACCAACGCACACCCGCTGCCAATGACACCAGGGGCGATGTAGCAAAGTGCCTCACCCCCCAACACAACAGCAGGGCGGCCGGGACAAGCAAGCCCCGAAACGCCAGCCCCCATGCCACTGGATGGACTGCCCAACCCCTGCCACCCAACAAAGCTCTCCTACCCATACACACATCCTCCGCCCCCTAGACATCTACCCACAAGTAACCGCTTCCATACACACACATAACTCCACCCTCCATCACACATACCCACCTACACAAACACACAACCCCACCTGCCCACTCAACACACACCCACTTCCACATCCGCTCATACACAAGCCTACACTCACACCCACACCCACACCCCCACCCGCAGACCCCCTTGAACGGGGAGGGCAACCCAGGATGCGGGCACCAGCCCCTGGCGGCACCAGGGCCCCAGGAAACACACGACCCCACCACGCAAGGATGCATCAGGGACAACCCCCACGGCCGGCACACACTCGACCCCGGCCCGGGGCGGGGGGACGCCCCCCCCCCCCCCAGCACCAGGGGCCCAGGGCCAGACCCAGACCCCCCATGAGGGGCGAGGCAAGCCAGCCAGGGGCCACAGCCCAACCCCCCCGGCCCACCCCACAGCCCCCCCCCCAGGGCCAGACAGATGGCCACCTCGGAACAGGCCCCCCGGACACCAGCGGTTGGGGCGCAGCCAGCCGCCAGAGGTGCCAAGGGGAGTGAGTAACTGCCCGCCACCCCTCAGATTATAGAATTAATAAGCGGGGACCAGAGAGAATTGAATTCCGCCAATTGATTATTTGAGGAGGCTGACATTCTTTCCAGGCTAATATAATCCAATAGTAAGTTATTATAGTAAGTCGTGCATAAGTTATTTCTTGTTTTCCAGTTCATGAGGATAGCTTTCTTTGCGATGCATAAGGCAGTGAGAACCATGTGTGACATCCTTGCATCTATATTTATTTCACTTAAATCACCTAATATGCAAAGTGTGGGTGAGGGTGGGACACTATACCCAAGCCATGCCGACAGGTCTTCACATGTCTTCTGCCAGAACTTTTGAACCGGTGCACAGGACCACGTAGCATGCATATAGCTATCCGGGACATTGCTAGTACAGTGAGGGCAGATATTTGTGTGACTCAGGCCCATTTTGAACATCTTTTGTCCTGTATAGTGAATTCTATGTAGAACTTTATACTGTATAAGTTGTAAGTTAGAGTTTTTAGTCATCTTAAAAGTGTTTAAACATATTTGTGTCCAGAAACTTTCCTCTTTATTAATCGATAAGTCTGTCTCCCATTTTGATATTGGAATAGATATGGACTCATCCAACTTTGATAATAGTCTATATATTTTCGATATCAATTTTGGGGAACGGAGATTTAGAAACTCTGCCACCTTAACTGGTACTTCTAAATCTGTTTGATTAAGATTAAATCTTGCTTTTATTATGGATTTAAGCTGTTGATATTCAAAATACCTTTTATCACTGATTTCGTGTTGTGACACTAGATCCTGAAATTGGATAAAATTTCCACCTTGAATAAGATGTTCTAAGTTGTTTATTCCCTTCTCTTGCCATAGTGGAAATTTTAACGTCTTCTTTTGTTGCAGGATATCAGGATTATTCCAAATGGGCGTGAGTTTGCACGGGACAAGTGAAGACCCTGTTATTTTTAAAAATTTCCACCAAGCCGTCAGAGAGGAACTAATATTAATACTTTTAAAACACTCATGGCGTTTAATAGAGGGACTTATAAAAGGTAAGTCAGAGATATTTAGCGACCCACAGAGAGCCTGTTCAGCATCTAACCATGGGTTCCCTAATGGGGTTGATTTTGTCCATTTTGAAACAAACTGCAATCTATTGGCTAAAAAGTAATTAAAATTTTTTTGTAAATCTAAGCCTCCACACTCTTTCACTTTTTGGAGGGTTTTTAAACTAATCCGTGATGGTTTATCCTTCCATAAAAATTTACTTATATTTGAGTCTAGAGACTTAAACCAGGCCATTGATGACATAACGTTCGGCTCAGGAGACGCACACACACAGGCTCAGAGTGGTTCAAACTGTTTATTAACAACAGGGATGTTTGGGTGCGTGTCTGCGGAATGTTAATGTGTTGGTGGTGGCGTCTGCTTCGGACCCAGAGGCAGGAGACCGTTCAGCCGGCAACCCTATGGGAGAAATTGGACACAGGGTGATGAGCACACACCAACACAGGAGGAGAATAGGCGAGGGAGAGAAGCTTACTTGTTTGGGCAGATGACTGGCGCTTCAAGGATGGAAGCCCGGGAGACAGCCACCTGCAGGGCTCGGTGCAGCAGCGAGGAGAGACGAGGGACGGGATTGTCCGCCGCCGAGGAATCCACCTGTGCACAGGGGAGCAAACTGGAGAGATGAGGTAAGTGATCTTCTTACCGGTAAAGAGGATGCTGAAGAGAATGTGGTAGAAGTCCATGCAAGGGAAATGAAGTCTACGGCTTCAGGCCGACGCTCAGGGCGAGGCGGCTTTTATCCTTCGCCGCTGACGAGTAGCAGGTGCGTGGGCAGGTGGCGCCGCTGATGAATGGCGCGGCGTGACAGTACTCCCCCCTCTAGCAGCGCCTCCTGGCGATGGCTTATCCGGGTGCGCTCGGTGGAAGTCCGCGATGAGCGATGGGTCCAACACAAACGACGGGGGCACCCACTGTCGATGCTCGGGCCCATAGCCCTCCCAGTCCACCAAGTATTGCAACCCACGACCCCGGCGCCGGGAGTCCAGGATGGAGGAGGCGGACCAGGCCGGATGGCCACCAATCATCCGGGGCGCGGGTTGCGCTGCAGGAGGAGGGCAAAGGGGGTCAGTAACCGCCAGTTTCACCTTCGACACGTGGAAAGTAGGATGAATGCGGAGGGAGGGGGGAATAGCCACGCGCACAGCCACCGGGTTGATGATCCGGGTGATGGGGTAGGGACCCATGAAGCGCTGTGCCAGCTTTCTCCTCTCGCCTTTTAGAGTGACGTCCTGGGTGGAAATGTAAACAAGCTGCCCAACTCTGTACGCCGGGGCAGGTCTCCTACGCCGGTCCGCCACAGTCCTGTTGCGCTCCGCTGTGCGCAACAGCGCATGGCGCGCGGCAGCCCAGGTGGAGCGGAACTGCCTGAGATGGGCCCTGACTGACGGGACAGTTACTTCACTCTCCTGCTCCGGAAACAGCGGGGGGTCGTAACCCAGGGACGCTTTGAAGGGGGACATCCCTGTAGCAGAAGAGCGAGCGGTGTTGTGGGCATATTCAACCCAGGCAAGATGGTTGCTCCAGGACGCGGGTTTGGATCTGGACACACAGCGGAGCGCAGCCTCCAGCTCCTGGTTGGTCCTCTCACACTGCCCGTTGGATTGGGGGTGATGGCCAGAGGAGAGGCTCACCTTGGCTCCGATGGCGTTGCAGAAAGACCTCCAAACCTCAGATGAAAACTGGGGGCCCCGGTCCGAGACCACGTCCACCGGAATCCCATGCAGCCTGACCACGTGTTGGACGAGGAGGTCCGCCGTCTCCAGGGCAGTAGGGAGGCCTCGCAGGGGGACGAAGTGCACGGCCTTGGAGAAGCGGTCCACGATGGTCAGGATGGTGTCATAGGAGTTGGAGATGGGGAGTCCGGTGACGAAATCCAGAGCGATGTGCGACCAGGGCCTGCCAGGGACGGGCAGGGGCTGGAGCAGACCCGCTGGAGGGGCATTTCCCGACTTGCAGGTGGCACAGATTGGGCAAGCCCGGGCGTAGCGGGCTGCATCCCTCCGCAGGCCTGGCCACCAAAAGGACCGTTGGAGGAGATCTATCATCCGGGAGGTGCCAGGGTGACAGGTGAGCTTGGAGGTGTGGAGCCAGTGGATGACCTCTCCTCGGACCGCGGATGGCACGAACAGCCTCCCCTCCGGTCCGCCGCCAGGGTCAGGTTCCACCTCCTGTGCCTTCCGGATCTTGCTCTCAATGTCCCACGAGATGGCTCCCACGACGCACGACCTGGGCAGGATGGAGTGGGGCGCCTCCTCCGACTCCACGGGGGCGAACTGCCTGGAGAGGGCGTCAGGCAGGACGTTCTTAGAGCCAGGCCTGAAGGTGATGGAAAATTGGAACCTGGCGAAGAACAGGGACCAGCGCGCCTGGCGGGCGTTCAGGCACTTGGCAGACCGTAAGTATTCCAGGTTCTTGTGGTCCGTGAGGACCACAAACGGCAGGCTTGCCCCCTCTAACCAGTGGCGCCACTCCTGCAGGGCGAGCTTGATGGCCAAGAGCTCTCTGTCCCCCACATCGTAGTTTCTCTCCGCCGGGGACAAGCGCCAGGAGAAGAAGGCGCACGGTCGCTTGGCGCCATCGTCCGGTGACCGCTGGGACAGCACTGCTCCCACTCCCGTGTCCGAGGCGTCTACCTCTACAATGCACTGCAACGCGGGGTCGACCTGGCGAAGGACCCGGGAGGAGGAGAATTCCGCCTTCAGCGCCTCAAAGGCGGCAGCGACCTCTTCGGTCCACCGGAACGGGACCTTCGGGGACGTGAGGCGGGTCAGTGGTCCAACGATGGTACTGAAGTTGGGGACAAAGCGGCGGTAGAAATTGGCGAAGCCAACAAATTGCTGCACCTGCTTCCGGGATGCAGGTGTAGGCCATTCCACCACCGCCTTTACCTTCTCTGGGTCGGGGAGCACCTTATCGTGGGCGATGATGAACCCCAGGAAGGACGTACTCCTGGCGTAAAATTCACACTTTTCTGCCTTAACGTACAGACGGTTCTCCAGCAGCCTTTGGAGGACCCGCCTCACGTGGACCTGGTGCTCATCCCTGGACTTGGAGAAGATGAGAATATCGTCCAGGTAGACGAACACGAAAAGGCCAATGAAGTCCCGGAGGACGTCATTAATGAGGCGCTGGAAGACTGCAGGAGCGTTGGTCAACCCGAACGGCATCACCAGATACTCAAAGTGGCCGTTCGGGGTACGGAAGGCCGTTTTCCACTCATCTCCCTCCCGGATCCGGACGAGGTGGTAAGCGCTGCGTAGGTCCAGCTTGGTGAACCAGGTCGCCCCCTGGAGGGAGTGGAAAGCAGTGTCCATGAGAGGCAGGGTGTAACGGTCCCTCTCCGTGATATTATTGAGGGCCCGGTAGTCGATACAAGGGCGGAGGGACCCATCCTTTTTCCCCACGAAGAAGAACCCTGCCCCCACAGGTGACGATGATGGGCGGATAATCCCAGCACTTAATGATTCCTTCAGGTAGGCGTTCATCGTCTCCTTCTCCGACGCAGACAGGCTGTAAAGGCGACCAGAAGGTAAGGGAGCCCCCTGGCGGAGGTTGATGGCGCAGTCATAGGGCCGATGAGGGGGAAGAGACATAGCTTTCGCTTTGCTGAACACCATACCCAGGTCGTGAAATTCTGGGGGCACCAGAGACAGGTCCGGGGGTGCAGCGTCCGTCGCAGGGGGAGGAGCGGACGGAGAGCAGGCAGCGGACTGAAGGCAGGTGCCCATACAGAACGTACTCCATGCCGAGATCCCAGCTGATTTCCAATCCAGGACCGGATTGTGAAGGCGGAGCCAGGGATACCCCAGGATGACGGGCGACACAGAGTTGGGAAGGACGTAAAAGGTCATCTCCTCCCGGTGGTTTCCCGAGATGATGACCGGTAGGGGAACAGTTTGATGTGTCACTCTCCCGAGGGTGGCACGGGAGAGGTGGATCAGGGAGATGGGAGTGTTAAGTGCCTGGCAGCGGATGCCCAATCGGGTTGCCAGGCTTTGTGAAATGAAGCTGCCTTCTGCGCCCGAATCCACCAGTGCGTGGGTGAGGTGCCCAGTAGGGTTATGGCAGAAACGGATGGGCAGCTTCAATTGAGTAAGTGATCCTAACCGATTGACATCCGCGAGGCTTCCAACAGTGACTCGCGGACCCCACCGACTGGCTTTCCGTGGACAACGCTCCACGGTGTGTTGGTCGCCTCCGCAATACATGCAGAGGCCCAACTCACGGCGGCGTTGTTTCTCCACAGGGGAAAGTTTAGTCCAGCCCGTCACCATCGGCTCCGACTCCTCGGGGCGCGATGCTGGCGGCGCCGCCAGGGGGCGAGCTTGGAACAGGTGCCGCGAGGCTCCACGAGGGCGAGAAGAAGAAGACCTCCGCCCCGAGGAGCGCTCGCGCAGCCTGTTATCCAAACTTATCGCTAAGGATGTCAGCTCCGCTAGCGTCCCAGGGGTATCCCGACCAGCCAGTTCATCCCTCAGATCACTATTGAGGCTGCGGAGGAACAGGCCACAGAGGGAGCGTTCCTCCCAGCCCAATTCCTCCGCCGCTACCCGGAAGTCGACCGAGTGGTCCGCTGCCGACCGGCTTCCCTGCTGGAGAGCGAGAAGCCGATCGACCTGGACCATTTCGGTTTGTGAGTGGTCAAAGACCTCCAGAAAGCGCCTCACGAATTGGTCATAGGTGAGGGTGGCATAACTGGGCCTCGCCATTACGGCGTAGGTCCAGGTTAACGCACGCCCCTCCAGAAGATTCCCTATGTAACCAATTCGGCTGTGATCCGAGGGAAAATCTCCGGGCACACGGTGGAACACGGACTCACACTGCATAATAAACCCCCGCGCTCCGCCGAGCTTACCGCTAAAGCGGGCGGGGGTCGGAATCGGCGTGAGCCGAACCGGTGCCACTGGAGCCGGCTGGACGGCCGCTGGAACAGCAGGAGCCGCGCCACCCTGGCGAGTCGGGAGGAACGGCTGTTGGGGATCCAAGCGGTTCAATCGGTTAGTCAGTTCTAATAATTGATTAAGAACCACCTGTTGCTGATAAACAATCTGATCCACCCGAGCCTCGAGGATGGTAAACCGGTGTGCGAGCCCGCCGTCCGCCGAGCCGCTCTGCTGAAGCCGTACTGACATAACGTTCGGCTCAGGAGACACACACACACAGGCTCAGAGTGGTTCAAACTGTTTATTAACAACAGGGATGTTTGGGTGCGTGTCTGCGGAATGTTAATGTGTTGGTGGTGGCGTCTGCTTCGGACCCAGAGGCAGGAGACCGTTCAGCCGGCAACCCTATGGGAGAAATTGGACACAGGGTGATGAGCACACACCAACACAGGAGGAGAATAGGCGAGGGAGAGAAGCTTACTTGTTTGGGCAGATGACTGGCGCTTCAAGGATGGAAGCCCGGGAGACAGCCACCTGCAGGGCTCGGTGCAGCAGCGAGGAGAGACGAGGGACGGGATTGTCCGCCGCCGAGGAATCCACCTGTGCACAGGGGAGCAAACTGGAGAGATGAGGTAAGTGATCTTCTTACCGGTAAAGAGGATGCTGAAGAGAATGTGGTAGAAGTCCATGCAAGGGAAATGAAGTCTACGGCTTCAGGCCGACGCTCAGGGCGAGGCGGCTTTTATCCTTCGCCGCTGACGAGTAGCAGGTGCGTGGGCAGGTGGCGCCGCTGATGAATGGCGCGGCGTGACAATTGATGGTTGGGTAGGGATCATTGAGAACAAATAATTAATTTTAGGAAGGACCATCATTTTAATGGTTGCGACTCTTCCCATTAATGATAAAGGTAGTGTCCTCCAGCGCGTAAGATCGTCTTGTATCTTTTTTAAAAGGGGGATATGATTTAGTCGCAATAACTCTGATAGCCTGGGGGAAATATCTATTCCTAAATATTTAACATTCCCTGATTGTATTGGAATAGTAGATGTATTTGGGAAATTGCAATTTATGGGTAAAGCTATTGATTTTACCCAGTTAATAGAGTAGTCTGATAATGATGAAAATTTATCAATGAGCGCCACTGTCTGAAGAAGAGATCTTTCTGAGTTTTCAAGGAAAATCAATACATCATCAGCATAAAGACTTATCTTATGTTCCTTTTCTCCAGTTTGAATACCTCTGATATCAACATTTTGTCGTATGGCTGCTGCTAACGGGTCAATAAAGATGGTAAAAAGTGAGGGAGAGAGTGGACACCCCTGCCTAGTACCTCTCTGGAGATTAAAGCTTCGGGAAGTCTGATCATTTGTTCGGACAGACGCAACTGGACATCTATATAGTGTTTTAACCCAGTTTATGAAAGATGAACCAAACCCAAACTTGTTTAACACCATAAAAAGAAATTTCCAGTTAACCCGGTCAAAGGCTTTCTCTGCATCCAGGGACAAGATTGTAGTTTCTACATTATTGATCTTGCAGTAGTCTATTAAATTAAATAGCCTGCGTGTATTATCAGCCAAGTGCCTACCCTTGATAAAACCTTTTTGATCTGGGTGTATAATAAACGGGATTATCCTTTCCAGTCTTTTGGCGAGAGCTTTGCAAATTATTTTGAGATCGACATTCATAAGCGAGATGGGACGGTAGCTGGATGGAAGCGTAGGTTCTTTTCCAGGTTTAAGGAGCAGGATAATACTAGCCAAATTCATATTCGGAGGAATTACATTATCTTCTTTGATTTGGTTCACCATTTAAAAAAAAAAGTAGGTGCCATCACGGGCCAAAATTCTTTATAAAATTCTACTGGAAAACCATCTGGTCCCGGGGCTTTGTTGTTTGGGATGTGCTTAAGTGCCTCCTGGAGTTCAAACACCTGAAGAGGTGCATCCAGAGCCGCAATCTGTTCATTATTTAATTGTGGTAGATTAATATTGTCCAAAAATGTATTTATCTCTGAGTCTGATGGGTTAACCTGTGATGGGTAGAGATTTTCATAAAACTTTCTGAAGGAGTTATTTATTTCTTCAGGCACATGGGTAATATTTCCAGTCATATCCTTGATGGAATGGATAGTTGTTTTTTCTTTATTCAATCTAAGCTGGTTCGTAAGATATCGCCCCAATTTATTACTGTGTGCAAAGTTCTCAAGACGCAGTCTTTGTAATAAAAACTGTGCTCTTTTGTTTGTAATTTATTTTAATTCCAGCTTTAATTTTCTCAAATCGTTAAGTGCCTGGTCCTGTGGGGAAATGGCACAAGTTGTCTCCAGTTATTTAATCTTCTGTTCTAAATCCAGTAGCAGTGCTTTTTCTTTTTTATTCTTGTATGAACAGTAAGAGATTATTTTACCTCGCATGACCGCTTTTGCTGCTTCCCAAAGAACACCTGGGGATATTCCTGGCACATCATTATATTCCAGATATGATTCCCACTCTTTATTAAAATAATTAATAAAGTCTTCATCTTTCAGTAGTGATATATTAAATTTCCAGCTCCTAGTTTCCCTTGTAGCTTCCCTATTTACTAGTGTAAGAGAAACTGGATGATGATCGCTAATAGCTTGATTTGAACATATTTCAGTGTCTATGATGACCCTCACAATAGAGTTACTGGCTAAGAAGAAATCTAGACGTGAATATGAACTATGAACTGATGAAAAAAGGTATATTCTCGAAGAGTTGGGTGAAGAGATCGCCATTCATCGCAAAGACCAAAATCATTCATGTACTGTTTGAGAGTGTCAGTAGTCAGCCATTTTCGGTAAATCCCCGATGTACTGAGCCTGTCGACTGCAGGGTTTAATACCAAGTTGAAGTCCCCTCCTATTATAAGTGTGGTGTCCAAGTGCTCAGAAAGAGAAGTGAAAAAAGTGTGAAAAAAGGATGGGTCGTCAACATTTGGGCCATAAACGCTTGCAATACATAGATCCAAATTTTGGACTGAAATTTTTAGTATTATAATTCTACCTTCTGGATCTATTATGATGTTATTCATAACAAAGTGTATTCTTCTATTTACCAGTATAGCTACCCCCCTTTGCTTAGAATTAAAGCCGGCTGAGTACATATGGGGGAATTCTGGTGAGGTGAGCGCATCTACAGACGACTTAGAAACATGTGTCTCCTGCAATAAAACAAAGTCTGCCTGTAGATCGTATTGTAATGTGAATCCACCCTTAGTCTGCTGACCTGGGTCACAGTGTCAGGGTCCAATGTAAGGCATTTGATAATACTGTATCTCTGGCAGAGAAAGTTACTTGTGAATGGTGTGGTCACAAGGTGGTTTTTAGATGAAATGACTACCTTCAAGCCACAACAGCCTCATCAGTTGAGTGAGTAGTCACTGTGTGGAAGCTTGCCCACACTCCTGGACTGCTGCATATTTTGCACCCCTGCTACAAATATGTGAACACTTGTCGGGACATGACCACTATGATGATGACGATGATGATGACGACATTTTAAAATTATTACACAAAAAAATGCCTGGTATCAGGTCTTGTTTAAGGAAGGATTTTACCTCTGTTATTTCTGGGTTGAATCACAAATTTTAAAGATACTACATATAGCTTTCCCAGTCCAGAACCCTAACATTTCAAATCTAGCATCCATAGTAATGCATGAATAAAGGTTTCTTTTCTTTTTTTCACCATCTTACCTCCTAGTGCCTCCATTTGATATACTTGTACTCTTGGGAAAAAATAAATTTCTATTGAAACATAAGTTTTGTAAGGAACAGCTGGATGAGAAGTCATTGAATGTTCTCTTTGAAAGCTAATTGTGTCCATTATTCACCAGATAAATAGATTTAAAAACAGTATAAACATAACCCAGTTTTAATACATGTGTGTTGCCTGTTAAAAAGAGCTTGTTGGGATGTCAATATATTTGGTATATTTTAAATTATTTTGGCTCTTGTTGATAATAATTGAGTCAAAAATGTATTCCTAAATCACTATATTGAAAGAAGGGTTGTATTCTCAGGCTTTTGGTATGGTATGTGCTGTCTTGGTTATTATCAATGTGTGACTAAAAATGAAAAGGCAAAAAAAAGTGTGACACCATGTACAGCTTGTTAGACGCAGCAATAACATGAAGTCATGTGGTTTTCACAACTGATTTGAAGTCTTCAAAAGGAACAGCCACTGCTCTTATGCGCTCTGATGTATGGCAAAAGAAAAAGGATGTTCTGTGCTATTGCTAATGTCATTAGTATATCCTGCTGTGAAAAAGCTCCAGCAATGCTAGAAGCAGGACAATGTGATAATGCAAATGCTATCTGCAGCTCTGTATGCTGGTTCTATTTTGGCACAAAGCACACAGTCCATAATAACATACTACAAACTCCAATTCCAATGAAGCTAGGGTGTTGTGTAAAACGTAACTAAAAACAAAATACAATGATTTGCAAATCCTTTTCAACTTATATTCAGTTAAATACACTACAAAGACAATATATTTAATATTCAATCTAGGGATATCTGATCTGATCTGATATCATTAAACTAGAGTATCTGCTGATACAGAAACAAAGCTGATATGCAGTTTGTGGCCAAATTAAAATCAGCGTCCTCCTTTTCATGGAATTTCTGCAAGTGTTTAAAGCTGGAGGTGTTAAATTTCTAAAACTACACTTTGATAGCTGAACTTTTAAGAGTTATTTTATATATGCATTTTGTCCTCTATATATCAGTATAAAATTGTTAACAGCAGAAAGGTCATTGTGCTCATTTTAATACCAAAGAGGGGTTATCAATACCAAAGAATACTAATGTAACTGAATAAAATTTAGATTGGTCATTAGAAAAAATGAAGTATGAATATTAATATGAAATAACAACTAATAAACTTCATCATTGTTAAAATCAGTCAGTAAATTGCAAAGATAATCTGAACTGTGAAAACATCACGGGAAAAATAAATTTGTAAAAGATGCAAACTTGTCCAGCATGATTCTAACACGAAGTAGTAATAAATAGTCACAGACACCTCTCCTCATCACAGTTTTAACATAAAATCCACTATAAAGTTATATTTTAGTCATTTTCTGTAATGTGATTGTGGAAATATTTTGAAAGAAATGCCTGCTGTATATTAAGCCTGAACAGTGTCATAAAATACACTTTTTTAGAACAATTTAACTTCCTAAATAATTAACGGCTCACTTCACCATCCCAGACGTGACAAATGGAAACGTCTCTTGAATGTGTTTTTTTGAAAATATTTCAGAGCATTTTTATCCTCCAGAAGTACTACCGGTGTTAATTGCTCGCTTGCCGAGAATTGCATCCCATCCGCCAAAACTATAAAATATAACTCTACAGCCAGGCTTGTAACCATTTGTGCATTTTTTGAAGTAAAAATTATTATTACCACTTGTAAACTATCTTTAAATTATATTCACCAGACGTTTTAGTGTTTCAAAGATGGTTAGAAATCAATGTGATCCAACTCCACGTTTTATGATCTTTAAAGTAGAGATTTTGCATTTATGCATTGTCGGTAAAAAGGTTAATCACTTTTTCAAAGTATTTTCAAAATATATAGTTGTATTGACTTTGACAGTATGGGCATGCAATTCTCGGCAAGGGAACAATTCTCGGCATAACACCGGAAACAAACCAACAAAGATCTTCTCCATTATAAAAGTATTCACTCTGTCACTGTGGATTTTCTGAAGAATTAAATATACAGAACAGATAAAATCAGTCATCTATTTGTCTATAAGTCTTCTATTACATTTATTTTGTTTTTTATTACATTTTCTTTCCAGTGATATATTTTATTTAGTTTATTTTTGTAATCCTAAAAAAAAGTCATTTCCAGCCATCTTGTTTTGAACACTACATCTTTGACATGTGTCACCATGGGGTGAGACGCCGGCTCGGCGCTCAGCCCATGCTCCTTTTATCCCTGCCTCTCATTGGGCAGTGCCTCAGCTGGTTCCCAGCTGTCAGTGTCACGGGACAGCTGGGGCCAATTAATCCTCATCAGCTGGGGCACTGTTAATGAGTATAAAGAGGAGCAGCTTCGATCATTCGGGGCTGCGACATAAGCACTGCTAGGCTGAAGCCCCTTCGTCTGGTGTCAGCCTCAACTCCCCTTGCAGCATTCCGGTGTTTGTATCCCGCTGTGAGGATGCACGTCTTGTTACCCCCACGTCCGGTACGAGCTACCTACCCCTGCGCTGTGCAGCCTGAGAATGTACGTCTGTATGAGTGTCTGTGCTCTCCTCATCCCTTATCCCTTACCCAGAATAAAACATCTCGACTCACTGGCTTGTCCCTGGCTCTGATTGCCCGGCTCCCTAGAGCCGGATATGACAGTATGTCGCAGCCAGAAGAGTTGCCGGCGGCCGTGAGTCGCCGTGGAAATGTACCTTTCTGTCCGGGTGTCAGCGCTGCTAGCATGCCGTTTCCCAGGAGTCACTTCCGGCGCCAGGGCGACGGGCTGAGGTCCATCTCGGAGGCAGTCGACGGGACGTTCTTCACCCTGCACGACGCCTCCAACGCGAGACGCTGGCATCCGGGCCGTGCTGAGGAACTCCTGGACTGTCACCCTCACTCTCTGTACCATCTGGAGGACAGTGCCAGGATAGACGCTGCAGGTACACAGCGAGAGAAGCTCCACGGGGTGGATGGAAATCCCGGCAGGGAGTCGAAGTGGGCGACGTCTTTCCCCGCTTCGGAGTCCCGTTCCTGCCGCTATTCCAGTCCGGGAGTTCGCGCCAACCAGAGGACTTCCCCCGACCTGCGCCACGTCACTCGGGATTCCCTTCGAGGAGCCGCAGCTGACAGCAGTTATGTCCGGGGTCGAGTGGCTGTCGCGAGCTCTACTGTGTTTCCTGTCACCACCTTCAGGCATGTGGCGGCGGCAGTGAGATTGATGGTGAGGACTTCAGGGCTACGAAGCCTTCCCGTGCTCGACGCCTTCCTCGTCTCGATCTCCGATCTGGAGCGGCGAATCCTGGGTTTCCCCCTCGCTTCGTCCCCTGGGAGTAGTCGTCATCACATCGCCGAGTCACCTCTGCACGAACCTCGTCCGGATCCAGTTCTGGGTCATCGTCAGGACCGTTCCTCCCACGCAGCTGTCATCCCTTCGCCTCGTCAGTGTGGAGATTCTACAGCCTCGTCCCCTAAGCCTCGTTCCCCCGCTGTCATTCCTGGACATTCGGGCTGGCTCACCCCGGCTGTTTCCCCCTCCTCCTCGACGCGCTTCCTGACCGCTGTGTGTGCCTGGAATCCCGGCCTGGTGAGCTCTCTGCTGGAGACAACGCGAGCGATCCTCAGACGAATTCCCGGGGGGTCCTCCGTTATCGCCGGGCGGGGAGAGGAAGAAGCAGAATCCACTACAGCAGGCGATACTCAACCTCCAGGGGGCAGGCAAGTCATTGTTTTTTCACACCTGCTTAATGATTTGCTCTGTCACATCCCTGGAGGAGAAGTTCAGGGTTCGCAGCTCCCTGAACTCTCCCCACCTGCTGTAACCTGTATGCCTAATCCCGCATCCTCTGTGTCTCTCTCCGCCGAGCGGTCCCCGGCTCCGGGTCAACGTGGTGGGATATGGAGAGGGCCTGTGGTTCCGCAGCTACATTGCGGACGGAGGAGGGGGACTGACTGCTGCGTGGAGTCTACGCTGACGACTGAGCGTCCCTGGGTCTCCACGGAGAAGCGGTTCGGTCCAGCGGGACGAGATTCTTCTGGCTTCACGCCGAGTGGGTCGTCGGCGGGGTTACCTGCGCTGGAGGGATCTCAAGCTGCGCTGACCATCGTGCTGGCTGCGGGGCCCGACGCGGCTAGATGGGAGCCTGACAACGACCTCCTGACGACGGATCCTGGATCTTCGCAGTCCTGGACGGCGTCAGAACCCGAGATCAGGCGAGTGCTCTCCTTTCTTTTTATCTTTGAGCACTTCAGCCTATCTCCAGGGGAGACGAGCAGGGTGCAGCCGCCCGCTGCGTCTGAGCTCGTCTCGCCGGGTTCTGGCGCTGCCGGTGATCCTGATCCCGGTTCTGTTTTCTCTTCTGAGCCTTCTTCCAGGGTCACCGGCGAGGAGTTGCTGTTCCTCGTGGTGCTGGAGGGTCCGGGTTCAACGTTGGAGGTCGGTTCTGGTGCAGTGTCCAACGTGGGTTCGCCCGAGACCCAATCGGGGTCCAACGTGGGTTCGCCTGAGGCCCGATCGGGGTCCGACGTGGGTGCTGCCCCAGTGTTGTCCAGGTCCGGTGAAGAGGTGGCCGTTTCCCTGAGGCCCGCCGCCCTCGTCATCGGCTCTCCCCTGAGCCTCTTCCACCGGGATCCGCTCTGATCCTTCGTCCGTCTCAACGGTCCTGGTGGTTGAGTGATGCGGGTCGACGACCCGACCCGCAAAACTTTCGGTTCGGCGATCTGGTTTCCCCCCACTGGTCTGTGTTTGCCTTTGGGCGGCCTGGTTCGGCAGCCGTTGGACTGGATTCCTGGGATCTGGGCCCAGAGTTCGCCGTCCGAATATTTCTCTTCCCCGGGTTGCCAACTGGACAATGGGCGGGGAGACTACCAGAACAATTCCGGCCGTTTTGGACTCTGCCTGCCGTCTCCTCGGGTGTCCTTTACTTCTTTTATTATTATTGAGGTCACTCGGGTGTAGTTTCTTTGTCCATTAGGGGAATATATGTTTTTGTGCTGTGTGTTGTTTTTTTTAACCATACTCAGCATTTTTATCGTATTGTTATCCTGTTACCCTGTCACCTTTTTTTCCTCTTGGTGACTCACCTTATGTATCGCGCTGTGTATTGCATTTTCTTATCTTTACTCAGCGTTTTCATTCATCCTTACCTTAGCCTTGGCCTCGTCGGTGCATCATGGAGTATGCGTGTGGTTTCCTGTTCAACCATACTCTGTGATCACCCCATTCTGTCTTATTATCCTCGTGGGGGGCCTTCCCTAGCCCCGACTTTAACATTGACTGTGTTTGTTATTGTTTGAAGTAATGTGTTTCATTCCCACTTAACCGTACTTCATTATTACCCATTTGTCCTTGTCACCTCTGTTTCTTTAGGTGATCTTTTATATATTCAGTGCTGTGTGTTTTGTTTTCTTTAGTATCCATGCACAGCGTTTTTCATCATTTTTTGTCCTGACCTTTGTCTTGTTGGTGCATTATGGAGTAGTGTGTTTTGTTCCCCTTAACTATACTCTGTGATTGCTTTATTCATTCCTGCCACCTTTTTGGTGGGTTTTTGGTTTTCTTTTTTTTTGCCCCGATCTATACGTTATTTGTATGCTGTCTGTAGTCATATTTGGTATTTTCCCTACCTGTGTCCTAACTCAGTTTTCTCCCTAACTGTGCTCTGGGTTAATCCTTTTCCCTGTGTTGTAGGGTATTGTATTTGGGTTTTTTTTTTTTCTCTGCCCTGCTGCCCTACATTGGTCTATTGTTTTTTTTTTTGTCCTTCCCTTTGCATCTTCCCCTCCGGTCCTGCCTCCCTTCCGCCCACCCTAGGTGGGGAGGGGGGGGGGGGGGGGCTGGGATGTTCCTGGTCGTTCGGGAGCCCGACCGTGAGGGGGAGGCTCTGTCACCATGGGGTGAGACGCCGGCTCGGCGCTCAGCCCATGCTCCTTTTATCCCTGCCTCTCATTGGGCAGTGCCTCAGCTGGTTCCCAGCTGTCAGTGTCACGGGACAGCTGGGGCCAATTAATCCTCATCAGCTGGGGCGCTGTTAATGAGTATAAAGAGGAGCAGCTTCGATCATTCGGGGCTGCGACATAAGCACTGCTAGGCTGAAGCCCCTTCGTCTGGTGTCAGCCTCAACTCCCCTTGCAGCATTCCGGTGTTTGTATCCCGCTGTGAGGATGCACGTCTTGTTACCCCCACGTCCGGTACGAGCTACCTACCCCTGCGCTGTGCAGCCTGAGAATGTACGTCTGTATGAGTGTCTGTGCTCTCCTCATCCCTTATCCCTTACCCAGAATAAAACATCTCGACTCACTGGCTTGTCCCTGGCTCTGATTGCCCGGCTCCCTAGAGCCGGATATGACAACATGCAGACGCTGCTCACAGACGTGAAGACTGTATCTCAGTACTCAGGGAAAGCCAGGGAGTGAATGTTGGTTTCAAAAGCAGGTCACAGGTTTATTTCATGTTTTCTGGATAATTTGTTGTTTTGTGGCGAAAGGAATAGGTGAGGCAACGAGTGGAATGACACAAGACTTTATTCCCTCTCCAACAACATAACAGCAAAACAGCAAACACGAGTCTCTTGCATTCCCCTTTTATATCTTTAATCCCATGCATTGAGACCCGAAGCTTCTGACCATCATACATTGTTGTTCAACAAAGAAATGTGTGGCACATTAGCATGACATACACCAGTGCCGCTCTCATGCCTTTCTTCCCTCCGCAGCTCCAGTAATTTTTCCTCTCCCCAGGGGGTGCATAGATCTAACTGTCCCTTCTGACACCCCCCAGTGACACCTCCTCCATCGGTCCATTATTTCCTCCTTCCCCCTGCCCTCTCTGGGTTGAGAAACCCCACACACTATGCCCCAACACAGTCCCCCCCCCCCCTCCCCGAACACCCAGAAGGGGCACTAACCCCCCATCCCCCGTCCTTTGGACTTGAACTTGCACCCATAGCAGCTGTAGCGGGGGGTCGCCATTCCATTCGAACCACCCTGCTGGCGAGGTGTGCAGGAGGGCACATCAGTCTGTGGAGGGAAAAAGGAAGGGGGGGACACATTATCTTTACGAGTGCAGGTCCCTGCTGAGGGATCGTCAACCTGCGGGGCCACCAGCAGTGGGCGTCCATGCCGGGGAGCTTGGGCCAACACCACCTGCTCGTCTGCCAACACAAAAGTGGGCTTCAGCCTGTCGATGCAGACTATCTCCCTACATCTCCCCAAGTCTAACACAAAATGCTTCTCCCTAGGTTCCAGCACTCTGAACGGTCCGTCGTACGGCGGCCGCAGTGGGGTCCGGTGCGCATCGTGCCTGACGAAAATAAAACCAGCATTCTGCAAGCTTTTTGGGACGAAAGTGCGGAGAAAGCAATGGTGGGCAGGGCCCAGTACATTAAAAGCCCCGGGCCGTGCAAAAATTGCGCGGGCGGATCAGCCTCGGGTGTGGGATTTTCCAGTAAAATCTCTCTGGGTATCCACAGCGGCTGAGAAAAAACAAGTTCTGCTGGGGAGGCTGCCAAATCCTCCTTAGGTGTGGAACGCAACCCCAAAAGAGCCCAGGGCAGGCGGTAGACCCAGTTTGACTCCATGAGCGAAGCTCTGAGCGTTGCTTTAAGCGACCTATGAAAACACTCGCATAACCCGTTAACCTGGGGGTTTACGCGGTAGTGCAGTGAATTTTGACTCCCAGGCTCTGGGCCATTGCAGACCAGAGTTCTGAAATGAATTGTGGACCCCTGTCAGACGTGATGTCCGATGGAGATCCGAAACGTGCGACCCAAGCCGACAAAAAAGCGCGAGCCACTTCCACGGACGTGGTAGACTCCAGTGGGACCACTTCAGGCCAGTGCGTGGTGCGGTCCACGACTGTCAAAAGGTGAGTGAAACCTTGTGACAGCGGGAGGGGTCCCACCAAATCAACATGGACGTGGTTGAACCTCCTTGCCGGGATTTGGAATGGCTCAAGAGGGGCTCTGGTGTGCTTGTGCACTTTGGCCTGCTGGCACACGATGCAAGCTGCAGCCCACTCTTTCACGTCCTTACACAAGCACGGCCAGAGGAATTTCGCCCCTACTAGCTTCACTGAAGCACGCAATCCCGGGTGCGAAAGGGATTGGACCGACTCAAAAATGTGATGGTACCAAGAGCTCGGACCGTCGCAGAGCAAGGGAGGGCACCCTTCTTGCACCACCCTTCTATCTAGCCATAACCTTGTTGGCGCAGACTGGAGCTTGCAAATGTATGTGGCCATGGCAGGGAAATCAATTCCCATATAGACTGGAGTGATTAACGCACGTGACAGGCAATCAACCACGACATTGAGCTTACATGTTAAATGTCGATAGTAAACTCCAAAATTGCGGCCAAATGCCGTTGCTGCCAGGCCGACCTTGGTTCCGAGACCTTGGCCATTGCGTACGTCAGTGGCTTATGGTCCACGAACGTAGTGAACTCGCGCCCCTCTAGCCAAAAGTGGAAATGGCACATCACCAGGTGGATAGCCAACAATTCTCTATCAAACGTGCTGTATTTGTTTTCGTTGTCATGCAAAATTTGGCTAAAAAATGCTAATTGCTGCCATGAACCTGCGACGCACTGCTCCACCACTGCCCCTATGACAACATCAGACACATCCGTAGTGAGCGCTATCCGTGCAGACGGATCCGGGTGGGCTTACAATGAGGCATCTACCAGCGCTGTTCTGGCATTTGCAAAAGCCTGGTCTCGCCCGGGAGTCCAGTCAATGGTTTCCACAGGCTTCTTTTTTTTTAACCGTGTCATACAATGGCTGCATGAGCTGGGTTGCTCAGGGAAGGAAACGGTTATAAAAATGAACCAGTCCCAAAAACTCCTGTAGTGCTCTCACGGTCTGCGGACGCGGCCAGTCCGATACAGCGCACATCTTATCCGGTAACAGGATTGCGTCCTCCAGTGAAATGCGGTGGCCCAAAAAAATCAATCACTGGCTCACTGAACTGGCACTTTGGCGGGTTGACTATCAGCCCATTCACTTCCAACCATGTGCCATGAGTGCTGAGAACTGTGCGAGTAACTGTTGCTACTTACCCCCGCTCTCCCCGGATATCCTGCCATTGTGTCCCTGGGCAAGACACTGCACCCCTAATTGCTCCTGGTGGGTCTGGAAACGCCATGTTAGGTAGCATGCCGCCATCAGTGTGTGAATGTATGTGTGAATGGGTGGATAGCAGGATCTGTAAAGCGCTTTGGTCATAAAGAGATGAGAATAAAAGCGCTATATAAGTGAACTTTGTGGAGTTGTATGAACTCTGTAGTGTTTGTCAGTTTACTGGTTGTGCTCATTTGCTGTCTCATATTACTTTTAAATACTTCCTTTTTTGATCACCTAAATATATGTAACAGTTTTATCTCTATCACAATGTCCCACAGCTATTTAAATTAATATGTGTTGTGTCCAAGTTATGCCCACTTTCCAAGGCTATAACTTTAAAGTGGTAAGAGATAATGGCTTACTGTCAATTAGAAAGATGTAAAATATGATCCAAAGTTTCAGATAGGAGTAATTTTATGCATCTAATTTGCATAATGCCATGGCAGTTATATTGAATTACATAACTCAGTCAAAAGCGGACTTTGGGCATATTTACACAAAGAATGGTTCAGTCTTTTGACACCGTTTTTTGTACAGAGTTACGTTATCATCTTTTCTTCAAAGTATATGAACAAGAAATCAGTACAATGTAAAAAAAAAAAAAAAAAAACATAGAAATTTGTCACTTACCGGCAGCGAAGGGGACTCGCTCGCTACCGTGGTTGGTCCGTTTTCGTCCATCATGGTCGTTATTTTGTGTTCTGTCAGTCATGTATGCTCTCTACTACATCTACAAAGTCTTATGATTATCCCACATAAATTTCACTTGTATCCCATGGCTATTTTCCGTGTACGAAGTCATCTAAGTGATGGTGCACGACGATGGATGGCAACCATATTAGCTTTCTGAGCTAAAAGAAGGGAATGCAGGAAAAGGAAATAAGGAGTTCTTCTTTGGTGTATTACATGTCAGCCATGATTCCTCCAATGCGTGTCTGCCACCTTCTGAACTGGCAGGATCAGTACAAGTTGTCAGTAAAGCTGGGGAGTACAAGGATGTCAGAATTAGTTGATAGACGCAGCACTGCACTCTGCCACTAGGGGCATGCAAAATCTCACACTCAAAGGGTTAATAACCCTGGAGATGGGGAATGGGCCCAGGAAACGAGGGGAAAGTTTCCTGGACTCCGTTTTCAAGGGCACCTGGTCCACTGACAATCACACTTGCTCCCCAATGGAATACTTGGGAGCTGGAGTACACCTGCGGTCCACATACTGGCAGTTGTGTTCAGCCAAACGAATGAGGGCAGCACGAGTGGGCTTCCAGAGCCAGCGACAGCGGCGTGCGTGGGCCCCCACGGATGGTACTGCCAGGTTCCTCTCTGCCGTGGGTAACAGAGGGGGAGTGTACCCCATGGATGCTTCGAATGGGGTCAGTCTGGTGGTTGTTGAGACAGCAGAGTTGTGTGAATACTCCACCCAGGTCAGATGGGCGCTTCAGGTACTGGGGTTGCAACCTGTCTTGGTGAGGTGAGGTGGTTGCTTGCAGTGTGGGTGAAAGTTGAGCAGGAACGGAGGGGGAGAGTGCACTCACCAGAAACATGACATGCATGTACTGAGTCAGCCGG
This sequence comes from Pholidichthys leucotaenia, assembly GCA_020510985.1. NCBI lineage: Eukaryota > Metazoa > Chordata > Actinopteri > Cichliformes > Pholidichthyidae > Pholidichthys > Pholidichthys leucotaenia. Next base: position 178,930,918 of record CM035839.1, on the reverse strand, counting down.
GAAAGAGACCATAAGATGCCGGCTCTTCTCTCTATATATGGGCTGGTGTGATGACAGCACCAGCAGGCTGCGTCATCACGCCAATGCCGGTTTACCCCTTGTGGTATCCCAATACCACATCCCCCCCCCCCCTTGCCAAAACACAGAACACTTTAATCAATTTGAACCCTTCCCAATTTGGCATAAACAACAACAATAATAATAATGACAACTAGGGTGTTAGCAAGTGGACTGCCACTAGACCCAGTGGGGTAAGTGGATTATTCTGCCACTTTTATTAGCTGCGCTCCTAACTAAACAGTCACTTTTTTTCCTTACAGTCTTTCATGGGAGAAACAGTTCTGCTGGAGGAATCTTGATGCAGCCCAGTGGTGGCTTCCTCTCTGGAGCTTTGAAGCAAGCTTGTGGTGGCCACACTCCTGGAGCTGTCGGCCCCCCGGGGCCAATCTTCATGATACCAGAGTCCGGATCCCATACTGTTGAAACCGACTCCTGCGGAGCCCCACCATCTGGAGCCACCACCCAGACATGGCATAGTCTGTTTGCGTGCTGATCCCAATCGTCCGTCCGCCAAAAGCACGTTGTCCCCAACTTCACCACGATCCTCAGTGGTGGCTTATTTGCTTTCATGCGCTGTCGTTGTGCTCCCAGGGGCTCCGCGTGCTCGCTCCACCTGGGACCTCCATTGTGCTTCTACGCCAAGTTTGCAAACCAGAAGTGCTCACATCCTTACTCCGTCGAGTCCACCCAAGTCCAATGCTGCAATGTACTCCTCAGAAGCGGCCAGTCAGCGAGGCCACAGAGTTGCTGCTTCTCCGAGGTGCTCCAAAAACAGTCGTAGAGGTGCTCCGCATGCCTCCATGAGTTAATCCTTGATCGCCAAATGTTATGTCCACAAACTCGGAATGAGGCACAGAGAGTGGCGTCTTCTTTGAACACAAACTTTATTACATATGGTTCAATAATATACAGTACGTGTACTGAGCCAGCTGGGAAAGAGACCATAAGATGCCGGCTCTCACTCTATGTGGGCTGGTGTGATGACAGCACCAGCCGGCTGTGTCGTCACGCCGATGCCGGTTAACCCCTTGTGGTATCCCAATACCACAATATGGCTTTTAAATCTAAATGTTAAATATTAAATCATAATGTTAAAATTTAAATCTAAATGTTAAATCTAAATTTAAGCGTTAAATTTGAATTCTGAATGGTAAATATTAACCTAAATGTTAAATACGGTAGCCCTGACGGACAATCCCCTGTGGGGCACCTGTTAGAAGTAGTACAGTATATGTTGAATTTAACAGCAACATTTTTACCACATTTAGCTCTACACAACATTAAAAATGTGGTGTAGATTTTTCACAGTCACCTTTGTACCAGATTTGCAGCATATTTGTGAGGTATTTTCATATTTGACTTTTTCAAAGTAAGAGAACTTAATGTGATTTTGAAATGTAAATGTTCAATATTAAATCTAAATGTTGCATGTTAAATCTAAATTATATATATAAATCTAAATTATATGCCTGAATTCTAAAAGTTAAAGTTAAATCTCGTCGGCCTCCGTCGGTCTATGATGAAGAGGAAGAGAATCCTAAACGTCTACTCTGCTGGAACAGCACCGCCTGTGGCTGAACAGGCCGATGCGCGAATGGCAGTCCCTGTCACACAGGTCGTACTTATGGGTGGTCTCTGTGCTGCTGGGTCTGTGGCGGTTCTTCCTGTGGGTCCTTTTTTCATCTGCTGCAGCAGTCAGTCTCTCTTCACCCGCCTTGAGCTGTCTGGTCAGGGTGCCTCTCCATTTGGAGCGGTCCGTTGCAAGGTCCTCCCAGCGCTCTGTGTTGATCTCCAGGGCCTTCATGTCTCTCTTGCAGACGTCTCTAAAGCGCAGCTGTGGGCAGCCAACGTCTCTCCTGCCAGTTGCTAGTTCTCCGTAGAGGACGTCTTTGGGGATTCTGCCATCCTCCATACGGTGAACGTGGCCTAGCCAGCGGAGCCTGCGCTGCCTGAGTAGAGTGAACATGGAGGGAAGGCCGGCGCGGGACAGAACTTCTGTGTTGGGCACTTTGTCCTGCCAGGATATGTCCAGAATGTGGCGAATGCAACGCAAGTGGAAGGAGTTCAGTCTCTTTTCCTGCCGGGCGTATGTTGTCCACGTCTCACTCCCATAGAGCAGTGTGCTGATGACGCAGGCGTTGTACACTGCCATCTTCGTCTTGACAGAGAGTTTGGGATTCTCCCACACTCGTGTGGTGAGGCGAGCAAGTGTGAAGGCTGATTTTCCAATCCTCTTGTTGATCTCTGTATCAAGGGAGAGGTTGTTGCTGATCGTGGACCCCAGGTACGTGAACTGATTCACGACCTCCAGCTCGTAGTCGTCGATGGTGATGGTTGGTGGTGCTTCCGTGCCTTGTGCCAAGACGTTAGTCTTCTTCAGGCTGATGGCAAGCCCGAAGTCCTTGCATGCCTGGGAGAAGCAGTCCATCAGGGTCTGAAGCTCCTGCTGTGTGTGGGTTGCGACTGCAGCGTCATCTGCGAACAGCATGTCTTTGATTAGAGCCTCGCGTACTTTGGTTCTGGCTTTCAGGCAGGCGAGGTTGAAAAGCCTGCCGTCAGATCTTGTGTGCACGTAGATTCCCTCTGTTGCTGTGCTGAAGGCATGCCTCAGGAGCATAGCAAAGAAAATCCCAAAGAGGGTTGGCACAAGTACACAGCTCTGTTTCACTCCGCTGCGTATGTTGAATGGCTCTGAGACGTTGCCACCGTGCTGCACTATCCCCTGCATGTTGGTGTGAAACGATTCAATGAGGCTTTGCAACTTTGGTGGGCATCCTGTCTTTGGCAGGATCTTGAAAAGGCCCTCTCTGCTGACCAGATTGAACGCTTTGGTGAGGTCAATGAAGGCGACGTACAGAGGCATGTTCTGTTCTTTGCATTTCTCCTGGAGTTGGCGGATGGAGAATATCATGTCTACCGTCGATCGCTCAGCACGGAAGCCACACTGAGACTCGGGGTAGACACATTCGGCAAGCTTCTGTAGATTAACGAGAACAACTCGTGTGTAGACTTTGCCAACAACGCTGAGGAGGTAGATGCCCCTGTAGTTGTTGCAGTCGCTTCTTTCCCCTTTGTTTTTGTAGAGGGTGATGATCTTGGCGTCCCTCATGTCCTGTGGTACGGCACCTTCCTTCCAACACTGGCAGAGGACGTCATGCAATGGCAGCAGTAGGGCGGTCTTGCAGTGCTTGATCAGGTCAGGGGGTATGCCGTCGTTGCCGGGTGCCTTGCCAGTGGCCAAGCTATCAATGGCCTTGCTGAGTTCGTCGATGGTTGGCTCGGCGTCAAGTTTGTCCATGGATGGCAGGCAGTTGATGGCATCAAGGGCTGACGGTGTCACGGTGTTCTGTCTGGAGTAGAGGTCGGAGTAGTGTTCCACCCATCTCTCCATCTGCTTGTTCTTTTCCGTGATCATCTCCCCAGTGGAGGATTTGAGGGGGGCCGTCTTGCTCTGAGCCGGACCGAGTGCTTTCTTGATGCCATCGTACATGCCACGGATGTTCCCTGTTATGGCAGCAGTTTGAATGTCTTGGCTGAGCTGAGTCCAGTACTCGTTGGCACAGCGCCGAGCAGTCTGCTGAACTTTGCTTCTCGCAGCCCTGAGAATCTGGAGATTCTTCTCGTTTGGGTACTTCTTGTACTCAGCAAGTGCTGAGCGCTTGGCTTCAATGACGGGGGTCATCTTGGTCAACTTGGCATCAAACCAGTCCTGTGACTTCGAGGTCTTCCTCCCAAAGGTAGCCAAGGCTGTGCGGTGGATGGTGTTTTGCAGCTCTTCCCACTTCTGCTTTGCAGATTCTCCTTCTTGTGGTACACCAAGTTCCTTCGCAAAGGTGGAGGCAAACTCCTCAACAAGTTCTGGTTGAGCCATCTTGTCCATGCCTTTCCAGGTTGTCTAGCACGATGGAATTTCTTCAGCTGCAGCTTGACCTTGCAACACACCAATGAATGGTCTGTGTCGCAATCTGCACTCTGGAACGAACGGGTGATTGGCACGTTCTTCAGTGAGGCGCGCCTGGTCAGGATCAAGTCCAGCTGGTGCCAGTGCTTTGAGCATGGATGTTGCCAGGAAACCTTGTGTTGGGGCTTGGTCTTGAAGAACGAGTTTGTGATGCACAGATCGTGATATGTGCAGAACTCGAGCAGCCGCTGTCCGTTGTCGTTCATTCTGCCCACGCCAAATGGTCCAAGACAGGAGGGCCAGGAGTCGTGGTCAGCACCCACTCTGGCATTGAAGTCTCCAAGGAGAGTGAGGTGTTCAGAGTTGGGGATGATCCTGACAGTTGTTGCGAGATTCTCGTAGAACTCGTCTTTTGCCTCTGGTGTGGCTGTCAGTGTTGGGGCATACATACTGACGAGGGTGACTGGGCCTTGAGTGGTGTTCAGGCGGAGGGTGAGGAGTCGTGCAGAGCCAGTGCTGCTCGGTTCCACCATCTTCAGCACGGTGTTCTTCACTGCGAAGCCCACTCCGTGTTCCCTGTGTTCGTCACCGCCCTTTCCCTGCCAGTAGAACGTGTAGTCCTTCTCTCTCAGCGTGCCTGCATCAGCCAACCGTGTTTCCTGTAGAGTGGCGATATCAACTCCCAGTCTCTTCAGCTCATTATTGATGATGGCAGTCTTCCTGGTGTCGTTGATGTCCTTGAGGTTAGCAGCGAGTCCTGTCATCATAGTGCGGACGTTCCAAGTTCCCAGTTTTAGAGTTGGTCTCTTTTGTTTTATTGTCTTGCCTGGTGTGAAGGTTCTCAGCCTGCTGTTCGGACTTCTCCTCATCCCCAAGCACCCAATGAGGAAAGCAAACTGTGGCGGGACAACACCTTATTGGCTGGGGGCTGCCCAGCTTGAGGCGGGCGGTAGCTGTCCAGTGAGATCCGATGATCCCTCCCACCGTTGGGAACAACCCCTGGCGCCACGCTCTACGCCAATTGAGCAGTGGCTTATAACCGGTAACTGTCATTCCCTGTGTTTTGTCTACGCCAAAGGCGAAGCTGGAATGTCCTCTCCAGTGATCCGGTGTTCTACCTTCCAGCGTTGATATGGAGGACAAAATGTTGCCCATGCAGCATGTCCCCCCTCTCCACGTCACTGATGAATCCAAAGGAACAGCAGGGCTGCTACAGTTTGGCACCAGCGCCGTTGCAGGAGCTGCCAGAACAATGTTGAGCACAACAAAGAACTGCCTTAGGGGCTCCGACTCCAGATTTTTCTTCAGGGTTGACTCCCGAAGCCTTTCCCGTGACCGGGTATGCCTCAAGGCAGCGGAGGTTTGAAATCAGGGTTTACCTTCCCCTAGATGGGCTACCTTCCCAGGTTGACGAGCCACCATCTACCCGAAGCATCTGGTTTTAAGGCGCCAGAGATTCGCCCTCGCCCCTTCTCCTATTAGTAAAAGCAGTTCCGCTGTGCTTAGAGACTAAACCACACGGGCAGGCTAGGAGTTGGACTTAGTTGTCAGAGGCTTAAGTTAAATCTAAATGTAAAAGATGTTAAATCTAAAGTTAAATCTAAATGTCAAATATAACTCTAAATGCTAAATATGAATCTAAATGTTACCATTTAACATTTAGATTAACAATAGCAATTAGATTTGAATTTGCAAAAGTCACACCTCATTTTTAATTTTTTGTGGAGCTAAATGTTGTAAAAAATATTACTCTTAAAGTCAGCATGTGCTTTTTTTACAGACAGCACTCCATAATCCACAACAATTAACAATAACAAATTAAAACAGCAAAACAGAAATCATAATGACATGAACTCAATCCAGAAAAGGTGGTACTGTAGCGGGTTGATTCAACCCCCCACAGCACAGAGACAGAACACAGAGACAGTCAGCTCGCACTCCTGGGTTTTTCCCGCTGCACTACTGAAATGAAATGTGCCATGCATGTGTTGTGATGAAATGTGCCATGCATGTATTGTGATGAAATGTGCCATGCATGTATTGTGATGTAATGTGCCATTCATGTATCGTGATGCAATGTGCCGTTCATGTATTGTGATGCAATGTGCCATTCATTTATAGTGTTCATGTGTCCTGTCCTTACTGTGACCTAGAGGCTGAGATCAATATGTAGATGTGCCTTGTAACCTCTTTGTCCTGCAAGCCGGAGCAGAGGCTGCATCTGCCTATTGTTATGTAGGTCTTACAAATGCAAATGTCTCATGCCTGTTCTGCAGTCCCTTTGATCAGACCAACTGCTGTGAATCTGCTTTGATGTATTGTTTGAGTTTGGTATAAATACTGCACAGGTTCTGTAACACATCCTCTCATTCCCACTTCTGCAACTGCTGCTGCTGGACACAGACTTTGTGTCCCTCTTCTCTGAGAGCCGTTTGGGCTCGCTCCCGGCGCGCATGCACGGCACCGGGAGCGGAGCCCGTGACGGCGGTATGATAATAAACTCTACTTAAAACCTACAGCATCGCCGCGTCGTCGCTGATTGAAGAGCAACTCAGTCCATCTTTTAAACAAGAAGCAAACAAGGCTTCAGCATGTAACATGAACACTACCAAAAATCCAATGAGTGCAATGATCAGAGATTATTCGGATTTCAGTGAGCGGCACCAAATAAAAGTGTATATCACATTTACTTCCTGTTTAAAAGACAGGCATTGTGTCCACCCAGTCAGCAGCAATCCATCCATCTTTTCCAGTTGAAGTTACTGCCATTGTGATTTCTGTTTTGCTGTTGTGATTTGCACTTCAGGGCTATGGGAGTTTAAGGAACTATTTACATACGCATCTGTGTGTTCAGTCTTGATACTAACATAAGTGATGAAAACACATTTAAGAAGTCTTAGAACCTTGTTTTCATTTGTGTCTCCACCATGCTGTCATTGGGATTTGATGAAACGTACACACACGTATAGATGACTGCTCACGGCATTGTGGTACATTTTCACAGTTATGGTACTCAGGTGGATTTTTTTCCCTGCACAAGCTGTCTAATCAATTTATATTCAGTGTCAGAACATTTGCTGCTCGTCATTTCACGTTCCCTCCTCTGATGTACGCCATATTTTGATTTCCGTATCATTCCGTCTTTCTTCATTTAATCAAACCCCTCATGGACTTTTCATGGACTTGATGGAACCTCACATTTTTATGCGGCAGATGATATACAGCTGCATTAAAGATGGGGTGCTTTCCGTTTGACGAGCACGGTTTTAATCTAAATCAAGATATGAGTCCCTGGAGGCTGGTGCTGTAATCATGTCAAACTGGCGATACCCCTGACTGTCATTCCGTCTCCATCTAGCTTGATCATCATCGTGCATTGCAATTATTGAGCAGATTTAGACGGTATCGGGCTCTTAGGTAATCAGGGCAAGAATGGGATTAGATGTAAGCTTATATGACCACACTGTTAATCTTGAGCTTGCATTACATAGCTCATCTAGCCGTGGAACATATGACATCTGTATTTGACTCTTTGCGTTCAGTTCAAGGTTAGAGTACAGATCGTTAACATAAAAATGGGAAAGAAACAGCATGAGCACGAGCTCTTACTCACCCAGTTAATGAGTTTTAATGGTGAACTATGTATGCATGCTGATATTATAAGTCTTTTTATATTACTTAATCAAGCAGTCATGTTAATTGTGTAATAGGTTTGTATATTTCCATGCTGTCTCATCTCATTTACATATTTACACCCGTGTTAATGACCAAGGCTAGATTAAAGGGGAGTGAGGGGGGGGTACATAAGTGGCTCCTCCCTCAGTATCTCTAATTTATTTATGCTTATTAGACTGGATTGTGCTGATCTACACTCCTGTCTGTAAAAAGGAAAGGATTGTTCCAGACGGAGCGCTGTGCTGTCAGAAACGATATGGCATGAGTGTGCTTGTGTGCATGAATAAATTATCAATAAAAATGGAAAACGCCACTGAGGTACATGGCAAAATAGGAGTGAATTCTTGGAAATTGGACGTGTATTGAGGGGGAGGTCTTCTTTATAAGGACGTCATTGCCTCAGGGTTGCTTGAAGAAGCCAGCCTCTTCTCTCTAAGCCACAGCAGTGATGCAGAATAATGAAAATAAGTGTGTCCATTAGACCAGCTAATCTTATTTGGCCTGTAACATTGGTCTATGTTTTCATCCCAAACTATAGGTCCCTTGTTCTCTCCTCTTTTTATACGCACATGTAGCGTAGAGGGTCACGCATCATTCATACACACACATAGAAATACACACACAATCCCAGCCTTCATGCGGACACAGTGATTTAGCAGTCGCACACAGACATTGGCTTCATTGCTCTGTTCTGTTGCCTCTTCACTCCTTCCTTCTCCTCCTCCTCCCTTTCACAGAACAACACAGGCCTCTTCTGAGGCCCCTAGGAGAAAGAGCAAAATTTACAAGGGGAACACAGGGGATCACTGGTGCCGTTGTATGCTGGTGAACAGCATCCTTTTGACTGGGAACCAGAGGTCAGGGCATGGCTCCCAAAGCCTGCTGGGCTCTTTTTGGTGCATGCGTGTGTGCTTGTGTGCAAGTGTTTGTGCATGCATGTGTTTGGTTTGGCATTTGTAATGTGTGCTAGCCTCAGGGTGCATGAAACCCCGCCTGCTAATGTTACGGGAAAGACACAAACTGTTTTTTGTGGCAAACTGAAGTCACATGATGGCACAGCATGTGTGTAATCTTTTTATACACACTGTAAACTATAGCATTTGGCTAAGGTTGATGTGTGATGTGCTCGCGCAGGCACGAGGATGAACAGTTTGCTCTTGATGTGAATGACATTGAGATATACTCTCACAGCCGACTCTGACTTTCTTCCCCACCACTCCATAAGTAGATTATCCTCTTTAACACCAGTAAATAGTGGCAACACTCAGAGTTTAATAAGATTAGACCCATAATTTTCACCACAGTGCCACTTGAAGACAGAGTATTTTTGGTCTTCTTCTTTTTTTCTAAACACCCCACCCAATTATTTTCCCATCAAGACTTGGTTCTTCTGCAATAGTGATGTGCTTTAAGATGGCAGAATGCTGTAGGTACAGTAGCTGGTATCGTCCCCTTCCTACACATACCAACTGCCTGCAAATGTGGGATTTAAGTCCAGTGATGTGCTCTAGATCATCTGTCAATGTGTAGTATAAAATATGTAATGTAATAGGATTAGTAGAAAGTGGGAAATAAATAGTACTTCTTTTGATTTGTGAGTGTTGCTGAAGGAGTGATTTACTGTATGTAAGACATCAACATTAGAGTAGATGTGAGATGTTCAAATCTGGTGTAGAGCGTAATCAAATAATCTTCAAAAATGAATCCACCTGCTATAGACTATGAACATTTGTTTAATGCAGATGAAATATTTTTGACATTTGAATGTGGATCTTTTGTTTGCAGTGGATCCTTTAGGCCCTATAATGCTTCTGTTCCAGGGCAACGAAGGCCTGTTAAATACTGCTCGTATTCTTGTAACCACTACTGGCCACATTTTGTGGTATGATCAAGGAAATGAGTGTCATCTTCAAACAAGTGAGCGATTCTTTAAAATTATTTTTAGATGAGTGGTATCTAATGCAGTAGAGTCCAATATTTCCCAGTAAAACATTGCATTAATACAGCATAATTAAGTGTCATTAACTTCATGCGCATGTGTGCAAAGCAAAAATACTCTAGTGGATTGACACTGGATAGAATAGTAAATGTCACAGATTGCTTTGGGAATGTGAACCTAACAAATTTTGAATATATATATATATATATATATATATATATATATATACACTACGGTTCAAAAGTTTGGGGTCACTTAGAAATTTCCTTATTTTTGAAAGAAAAGCACTGTTTTTTTCAATGAAGATAACTTTAAACTAATCAGAAATACACTCTATGCATTGCTAATGTGGTAAATGACTATTCTAGCTGCAAATGTCTGGTTTTTGGTGCAATATCTACATAGGTGTATAGAGGCCCATTTCCAGCAGCTATCACTCCAGTGTTCTAATGGTACAATGTGTTTGCTCATTGCATCAGAAGGCTAATGGATGATTAGAAAACCCTTGTGCAATCATGTTAGCACAGCTGAAAACAGTTTAGCTGGTTAGAGAAGCTATGAAACTGACCTTACTTTGAGCAGGTTGAGTATCTGGAGCATCACATTTGTGGGGTCAATTAAACGCTCAAAATGGCCAGAAAAAGAGAACTTTCATGTGAAACTCGACAGTCTATTCTTGTTCTTAGAAATGAAGGCTATTCCATGCGAGAAATTGCCAAGAAACTGAAGATTTCCTACAACGGCGTGTACTACTCCCTTCAGAGAATAGCACAAACAGTCTCTAACCAGAGTAGAAAGGGAAGTGGGAGGCCCCGCTGCACAACTGAGCAAGAAGATAAGTACAGTAGAGTCTCTAGTTTGAGAAATAGATGCCTCACAGGTCCTCAACTGGCAGCTTCATTAAATAGTGCCCGCAAAACGCCAGTGTCAACATCTACAGTGAAGAGGCGACTCCGGGATGCTGGCCTTTAGGCCAGAGTGGCAAAGAAAAAGCCATATCTGAGACTGGCCAATAAAAGAAAAAGATTAATATGGGCAAAAGAACACAGACATTGGACAGAGGAAGATTGGAAAAAAGTGTTATGGACGGACGAATCGAAGTTTGAGGTGTTTGGATCACACAGAAGAACATTTGTGAGACGCAGAACAACTGAAAAGATGCTGGAAGAGTGCCTGACCCCATCTGTCAAGCAAGGTGGGGGTAACATGATGGTCTGGGGTTGCTTTGGTGCTGGTAAGGTGGGAGATTTGTTCAGGGTAAAAGGGATTTTGAATAAGGAAGGCTATCACTCCATTTTGCAACGCCATGCCATACCCCGTGGACAGTGCTTGATTGGAGCCAATTTCATCCTACAAAAGGACAATGACCCAAAGCACACCTCCAAATTGTGCAAGAACTATTTAGAGAAGAAGCAGACAGCTGGTATTCTATCTGTAATGGAGTGGCCAGCGCAGTCACCCCATTTCCTAAACCCCATTGAGCTGTTGTGGGAGCAGCTTGACCGTATGGTACGCAAGAAGTGCCCATCCAGCCAATCCAACTTGTGGGAGGGGCTTCTAGAAGCGTGGGGTGAAATTTCTCCAGATTACCTCAACAAATTAACAGCTAGAATGCCAAAGGTCTGCAATGCTGTAATTGCTGCAAATGGAGGATTCTTTGACGAAAGCAAAGTTTGAAGGAAAAAATTATTATTTCAAATACAAATCATTATTTCTAACCTTGTCAATGTCTTGACTATATTTTCTATTCATTTTACAACTCATGGTGGTAAATAAAAGTGTGACTTTTCATGGAAAACACAAAATTGTCTGGGTGACCCCAAACTTTTCATATATATATATATATATATATATATATATATATATATATATATATATATATATATATATATATATATATATATGAAAGAAAAAAGCTGATGAAAGCTAGCTCTGTCCTGGGGCAGCGCCTTGATCCGGTGGAGGAGATAGGAGAGACGGTGGCTAAACTGTCATCTCTGCTGGAGTCCAAGTTCCACCCTATGCAGGACATACTGAATGCACTGAGGAGCTCATTTAGCAGCAGACTACATCATCCCAGGTGCACAACCGAGAGGTTTCGCAGGTCCTTCCTACCAACGGCTGTCAGACTGTACAACCTAAACAGGGCTGCTCGCAGAGATAGCAAAAAGACGTGACAAACTAATAGTTTTTTTGAATGCAAAGATGCAATAGACTTACACAATGGTCCCCTCCGACATACAACTAGGAAAATACCGGTCGCTATGGAGAGTGAGAATATGTATGGGCACATAATCATACCATGTATGATAACTAAGTAGACGGTTGTGCTGTTTCATCCCATCTAGCAACAATGCTCTGCACTGTGTGTGTTTATATATTTACATATTTATTCCATCTAGCTACAATGCTCCGCACTGGGTGTGTTTATATTTATATATCTATATATTTATTCCATCTAGCTACAATGCTCCGCACTGTGTGTTTATATATCTACATATTATTCCATCTAGCTACATTGCTCCGTACTGTGGGTGTTTATATATTCACATATTTATTCCATCTAGCTACAATGCTCCGCACTGTGTGTTTACATATTCATATATTTATTCCATCCAGCTACAATGCTCTGCACTGTGTGTCTGTGTGTGTGTATATATATATTTTATAGTAATATGTACATATGTATATTAGCTGCTCTTGCTTGCTTGTTTTTTTTCTTGCCTTCTGATTGTTGCTCTGAGTGTTGCTATCCCTGTGCTGTTGCAATCCTGGAATTTCCCCGTTGTGGGACTAATAAAGGCTTATCTTATCTTATCTTATCTTATATATATATATTACATCAAATCCACATTTGAAATACAACCTAATGGTTAAAAAGGTATGTTTTTCAAACCATTTCAAAAAGCTGTAACACATTAAAAAACAGTTTATTGCTAAAAACAAATTCATTATACTGTATACACTCTAACTTTAGGAGGTAGCTGAAAGATATGAGCTGAACAAGAACATGTATGACAGTTTTTTTTTTTTGTTGTTTTTTTTTTTTGTATACTTTATTAATCCCAGAAGGAAATTCAAGGCATCCACATGGATGGATGAGGCAGTCAAGGTATGGTGCCTATCCCTTCACCATTCACACACACATTCATACCCAGGGCCACTTTAGAGTCTCCAATTAACCTAACTTGCATGTTGTTGGGCTGTGGGAGGAAACCAGAGTACCCAGAGTAAACCCACGTAGACATGGGGAGAACATGCAAACTCCACACAGAAGGGTCACCGATGCTCAAGGGGTGGGATCGAGTTCACAATGGTCAGAGGTGGAGTTGATCCTGTGACCTTCTTGTTGTGCTGCCACAATGCTAACTAGGGCAGTAGTTAACAACTATTTTACAGCTTGGGTAATGGCTCACGTTAATCGAAGATTACTTGAGTAATCTGATACTTTATTTTAAAGAAACTTGCTTTGACCAAGATCTAGGGAACTTTCTTTCCTAAAGAGCAGTAGTAATTGTACCAAATACTCAATAACACAGGTACACATTTATTGCAATGCTTATTGCATAGAACGTAACTTTAAACATCACATTACACCATAAAGTTCTGTTCGCTAGCCATTAGCATCCACTAGTGCTAGCCTCTGGCAGATGCTAACCGCGGCGGCTATATGTACTTTGGTCATATAAGCATAATTAACATAGCTGACTAAATTCTAGTCATCTTAATTTAAAATTTCAATCACATAGCTTGTCTCGGGTGCACTGGCTGTGCATGATGTGGGATGCTTTCTGCAGAGACACTGGGCGTTACCATCTACACACTGCACAATGTTTCCCTTCAATTTGAGCTTGAAATGATACCAGACTTGAGATACTTTTGTTGTTTTGTTTTTTTTAAATTTTCTTCCTCTTTGCCAACCCATCGCTACGCCGCTCTGACATGGCGCCATTAAACAAATCAGCGTTTTGTTTAGGTAGTGTGACTGGAAGAAGGTCACGCCAGAAGAAGTTCATATAGACCGGAAGTGCTACATTATATGACGCATCAAAGGATAATATTTTGAATCAAGAAATTTTTGTAATCAAATTATTTGAATTATTTGAGTAATCATTCCAGCCCTAATGCTAGCCACTGCGCCACCGAGCTGCCCAAGATATTAAATTTTAAAAAATATGCAGGGCTGAGCATGCTAAGACATAAAACATAAGAAGTATGATGTAAAAAGTACTTGTAAAACAAGCTTGTTTTTAACAGTTTTTCATTTGCACGCTACTGGTTCTTTTTTTCCGATTCATTTTTTTACTTTTATTGGACAGACACAGTAAAGAGAGAAACGGATAATGAGGCAAAGACAAGAGGCACCCTGGAAGATCACTCTACTGGTATGTAGAGATGGCAGTGCTCTTATGTGTAGACTGAAAAGGTATAGCCAATATGTAGGATAATTATACAGTATGCGTGCTGAAAGCAGCCTACTGTATTATATATGAAGCTGAGTTTACTGTATGTTGAAGCAAGCAGCTTGCAGGTAAGGATGCAGAATTCCAGGTCTATTTAGAGGTGATTCGTGAATGCAGGAAGCAGGATGTCAGCAGCAAATCATACAGACCATATTTTATTAATGCTGGGCTTCAAAATCAAAAACTATCATACCACTGATCAGTATGAGGATGCCAATAATAATGATTTTTCAGCACTTTTATGAGTAATGAGAGCTATTTCTAAACGGAGGTTCGGTAGACAATGTGAGAACATCTTAGAGTCACAGAGAGGCTTGGGGCAACCTCCATAACAGCTGAGTGGACTGACTAAAATATGGACTGAAGAGGCTCCGGTGCGTGGAAGTGTTTCATCTCCAGTCTGTACTCCAAAAGGTGTAAGCAAGCATTGAGTGCTAGATGCCTCCCAACATCCCTATCATCAGCACAGTAAGCACCTGCTCTCAGGATTGCACAACCTACATATTCTTACCTGCACACACTCACGCACAGACTCAACCTACAAGAACTTTCATGACACAAGGAGGCAGGTGTGAATGGTAAAAGCCCGCGGGGTCAGATGTCATCAGCTAAGGGGCCTGAAATCATGTCAGGATGCACTTATCCCATTGCAGACCCTCAAATCCCATATTGTGCCTGAAACAGATTTTTTTTTTTTTATTACTGTTGTTTATTACTACCCCGATGCCTCAGAAGTGGTATTCAGAAAACTCAGATTGATATATACACCCAGTGGCAAGGTGATAGTCTATATCCTTCCTTTATTCAGCCCTCCCAGTGATCCCGGGTAGCCGAGTGCTACCCGTGGAGTAGTGATTGATGACGCAAGGCTCATTAGGATGAGACAACAAAATCAATAGACCGAGCGCAGAAGTGTCAGCCCCTCACACACACGCCAGTAAAAAGGCGCACTGATAGTCCATTCGCTAGCAGTGAAGTGTATCTGGGGTTCAGAGTTTGGGCTATGTGTGCACCTGAGCATGTGAGACAGGGAGCAGTTATGGGGCGAGTGATTGATGCTGATGGATATGGATAATGGATGAACTCAAATATAAGAGGACTCTCTCTCAGTAGGGGGTTTGCGTGTCCATGTTTGTGTATGAGGTGAAAAGCAGGGAAGGAGTCGCATTAAAGGCAATATGAAACATTTTGCCCCACAAAAAAAAAATCTCAGATTTCATTTTTTAACCATGATATTAAAAGATTAGTGAAGTCATTGTTCCTCTTGCAGATATGTAGATATGGTCGTATAAACAGCCCATTGTCTCAGAAATACATCAGCTCTTATCTGTGACAGGAACAGTCCTCTCTCCTATTTGGAAACTTCCTTTATGCTGCAAGGTGTACTAATTTAATCTACATACAGTACATGTTGACAGAAAATTGTTATAGTATGCACAGTTCACTTTCATTTATCCATTCCTGTTTTTTTGTAAAGCTTTGTTATGCAGTTCTCTGTGAGTGTACATGTACATTATTTTTATTTAAGCATGAGCCAATGAATGCAGTAGTTACATGAAGTAAATCTGGTCTGGGGGCAAATTTAGGATTTAAGCAAATAATTAATGAAAGGTTACTGTAAGCAGAAGCAGCAGACTGTGTATAAATGATGGACGTTGCTCGAGTTATGAGATCATCCACTGGACCATAGACTCCTCATTTTGGACTTTTTAAACTAGACAAGATTACAGTCAGAGGAAAATGGGCTAGAAACATCAAAATGCTCAGTCATATGGCAGTAACTTGTAAATTACAGAGATGTGGCTGCCTGAATCATCTACTTGGGTTAAGAATTAAGAATCATTCTCTCAAAATCTTTCACAACCTCAAGATGCATCCCCTGTCAAACTGGCCATTAGACATTTAGTGTCACGATCTGAGCATGGGGGGATCCCGCTGTGCTCTGTTTTTTTGCCTTTTCGTATGGTGTTGTATTTTGGAGTTCTTTTTCCTGTTATTTTATCTTTGGTTAATTTTCACATATTCTGTATGGTTTCTTAGTATGATTTATTTTCCTGTTTACATTCTTTGTAGTTTTGTTATTTACATATTTGGATTTACTTGTCTTTATTTCCCATTGTATTATATTCATATCCTGCTGTGTTTTCTCTCTCTCCCTCTTCGGGGCTGAAGCTGTCAGTGGGACTTCTGTTTTGTTTTGTTTTTTTTGCTCTGTTGTGGGTGGTGCTCCTGTCAGCTGTTAGTCCCGTCTTCTCCCTCTCACTACTCCCAGCTGATTTCTGTTGTAATCATTGTCACCTCTTGCCTGCTCATATCCACAGCTGCCATCATTTGTGTTCATTTGTTCCTAAGCTCTATTTAAGGACTGTTATTTTTCTTCCTCTTTGCCAGAGTCTTATCAACTGACCTCCACCAGAACTCTTCCCCTGTTCTGGTGTGCTCTGTGTCATCTTCTTATTCTACCGTTTGTAAGTTTACTTTGTGATTAGTTTGGATTTTTGTTGGTGCACTGTTTGAATTTTGTGTTTTTGCTTTCAATAAATACCACTAACTGCAGTTCAGTGCCTGGGTCTCTCCTCTCTGCCGTTCAAGCAATTCATGGCATTTAGGCTTTCTGCTTGTACTTATGGGTTGGCTTTGCTTTTCAGAAGATACATACATACATGCATACTGTACATTCATACATACAGAGGGGAAAATAAGTATTGAACACATCAACATTTTTCTCACAAAACACATTTCTGCTGGAGCCATTGGCCTGAGATTTTCACCAGATATCAGTAACAACCCAAGTAATCCATATACAAAAAAATCAAGGCAACTGTGTTCACAAAACAACTCATATTTAATAAAGTGGAATTACACAGAGAATAAGTATTGAATACACTTGGTGAAATGCATTTAATAATAGTAGAAATTTAGTAGAAAAGCCTGTGTTGGTAATAACAGCTTGCAGATGCCTCCTGTATGGAGAAACTAGGCACAGGGATTGCTCAGGAGTGATTTTAGTCCATTCTTCCACACAAACTGTCTTCAAATCTTGAAGGTTCCATGGGTGTCTTCGAAGAACGCTGATCTTCAGTTCGTTCCATAGATTTTCAAATAGATTCAGGTCAGGTGACTGACTGGGCCATTCTAGCAGCTTTATTTTCCTTCTCTGGAGCCAGTTGAGTTTCTGTGGGAGTGTGTTTAGGGATTATTGTCTTGCTGAAATGTCCACCCTGATTTCTGGCAAATTGATAGAATGATCAGCTCACGTATAGGGAAACACACCAACAACGTTTAAACAGTTTCAAAAACAGAAAGCACAGTTATGGAAAGTGTCACTCGCCAGAGGAAGACTAAGCCTGTCGGGCGAGACGAGAAAAAATTAGTAGAGGACATCGGCTATGGAAGTGGATGGTCAAATTGCCACTTACGTTAGCCGAGGAGAGAACTCGGCAGAGGCAGACCCAGCAGTAATAGACGAACCAGTGGGATGACACCGGCAGGAAACAAGTAGTGAAGGAGCTGGGTGGTGTCTGACCGGGTGAAGAAATGCTGCTGAAGCGGGATGATGATGATGGGGGCAGGTGAGCGCACAACAATCCCCGAAGACACACCACACAAATGGCAGCAACCTAAGAAAAGTAGAAAGAAGAGGAATTAATTAGGTTATCCTAAACTAAGACTTTAAACTCGCTTACAACTTGCTGAGGCAGTATACCCAACAAGCCAGCGCTGAAGTCTCTGCTTGATGGTCCTTTATGCGCTGGCGAGGCAGAAGTGGCAGGTGCGTCCAATCAAGCAGATGTAGTGATTGCCTGTGAGGTCGGGGAAACTTTTCTCAGGAAGGAGGGGGTGTGCGCTCACCTGAACATGACAATTTCATCTTCAGTATATTGGCAGATAGCAACAGGTTCTTATTGAGGATGTCTCTATACATTTGTCCATTCATCTCTCCTTCACTTACATGAAGTCTGCCTGTACCATGTGCTGAAAAACACCCCCACACCATGATGGGATGTACAGTGCCATTTCTCCTCCAAACATGTTGTGTGTTGTGGCATCCAAAAAGTTCAATTTTGGTCTTATTTGACCAGACTTTATTCTCTCAGTAATTTACTGGCTTGCCCAAATGTTGTTCAGCAAACCTTAAACAAGATTCAACATGCTTTTTGCTCAGCAATGGAGTGTGGTGAGGTGAGAGGGCATAGAGCCCATGTTGGTTGATTACATTACTTATTGTTTTCCTTGAAACAGCAGTACCTGCTAACTGCAGGTCTTTCTGGAGCTCTCTACGAGTGGCCTTTGGCTCTTGGATAACTCTTCTGATAATTCTTTTGACTCTTTTGCCAGAAATCTTCCATTAGTCCATTCATGGTAAAATTATGTTCTTTCCACTTCCGAATGATGGCTCCAACAGTGCTTACTGGAACATTCAGCAGTTTAGAAATGCACCTGTAACCAATGCCATCATTATGTTTTGCAACAATAAGGTTGTGAACGTCTAGACAGAACTCTTTACTTCTACCCATCACAAGTTCTTTGTGGTGTGCCAATCTGATATTCACAGACCTTTATAAAAGCTATCAATCAGGACTTAAGATAAGATAAGATAAGATAAGATAAGATAAGCCTTTATTAGTCCCACAATGGGGAAATTCCAGGATTGCAACAGCACAGGGATAGCAACACTCAGAGCAATAATTAAGAAGATACGAAAAATATAAATAAGAGCAGTGAATATACATACATACATACACATAAATATATAAATATATATACAAAGTGCAGAGCATTGTAGCAAGATGGAATAAACAGCATAACCGTCTACTTAGTTATCCTACATAGTATGAATATGTACCCATACATATTGTCACCCTCTGTAGCAACTGATATTGTCCTAGTTGTATACTGGAGGGGACCATTTGTGTAAGTCTGTTGCGTCTTTTGCATTCAATACTACTAGGTCGTCACATTTTTTTTGCTATCTCTGCGAGCAGCCCTGCTTAGGTTATACAGTCTGACAGCCGTAGGTAGGAAGGACCTGCAAAACCTCTCGGTTGCGCTCCTAGGATGATGTAGTCTACTGCTAAATGAGCTCCTCAGTGCGTTCAGTATGTCCTGCATAGGGTGGGACTCGGACTCCAGCAGAGATGACAGTTTAGCCACCATCCTTCTCTCTCCTATCTCCTCCACTGGGTCAAGGCGCTGCCCCAGGACAGAGCTAGCTTTCTTGATCAGTTTGTTCAGTCTCTTCCTATCGGCTGCTGTAATGCCACTGCCCCAGCAGACCACTCCAAAAGTGATGGCTGATGCCACCACCATGTCGTAGAATATCTTCAGCAGCGCCCCTTGTACACCAAAAGACCTGAGCTTCCTCTGTAGGAGCAGCCTGTGCTGTCCCTTCTTGTATAGTGCGTCGGTATTGTGTGACCAGTCTAGTTTATTGTTCAGATGAACACCCAGGTACTTGTAGGATGTCACCATCTCAATGTCTGTTCCCTGTATGTTTACTGGTGCTGTGAGGGGTTGTCCTTGCCTGCGGCAGTCCACCATCAGCTCCTTAGTTTTCCTCGCGTTGATCTGGAGGCAGTTCCGATGGCACCAGTCCACTAAGTCCTGGATAAGTCCTCTGTACTCAGCTTCATCTCTGTTGGAGATGAGGCCGACGATTGCAGAGTCTTCAGAGAACTTCTGTAGATGGCAGTGTGTTGTGCTGTGTGAGATGTCCGCAGTATAAAGGGTGAACAGGAAGGGAGCCAAAACCATGCTACCGATGATTGTGTCAGACACACAATCTTGGGTTCTCACAAACTGTGGTCGGTTAGTGAGGTAGTCCAGGATCCATGATGACAGGTGCTGGTCCACCCCTGTGCACAGCAGCTTGTCCTTCAGGATCATTGGTTGAATGATGTTGAAAGACTGGAGAAGTCAAAGAACGTGATCCTCACCGCATTTCCGGGCTTCTCCAGATGGGACAGAGAACGGTGAAGGAGGAAGATCACTGCATCCTCCACCCCAATGTCATGCTGGTAGGCGAACTGGAGTGGATCCATCGCTGGTCCCACCAGGGGGCAGAGGTGAGCAAGGAGCAGTCTCTCCAGGGTCTTCATCATGTGAGACGTCAGGGCCACTGGTCTGTAGCTGTTCAGATCTTTGGGGTGGGAAGTCTTTGGTACAGGTACCACACAAGATGTTTTCCACAACTGTGGTACCCTCCCCAGCTTCAGGCTCAAGTTGAAGATGTGCTCCACAATCCCACACAGCTGGTCTGCACAGGACTTGAGGAGCTTCGCGCTGATGCCGTCCGGTCCCGAGGCCTTCCTCGCCTTGATCTTCCTCAGCTCCGTCCTCACCTGGGTCTTAGTGAGGGTCAGGTTGGGGGGCTGTGTGCTAGGAGTGGGGGGGTGTTGGTGGAGTGGGGTGTGGACAGCAGGTCTCGATGACTTTAGAGGCAGCAGTGGTTGTTGTGCAGTCGGGGGGGAGGGCGACTGGTCAAACCTATTAAAAAACAGGTTCAGATTGTTCGCCCACTCCCTGCCACCCCCCCCCCCCCCCCGTGGCCTGGGGGAAAGTATTCTGGAGCCCAGAAATGGTTTTAAGGTTTCTCCAGATCCCGCCGATGTTGCTCTGTTGCAGCTTGTCCTCCATCTTCTTCTTGAAGTTGTCCTTGCCTTCTCTGATCTTTCTCCTCAGCTCCCTCTGTACGGACTTCAGCATCTCCCTGTTCCCCGACCTGAAGATTTTTTTTTTGATTTTTTGATTTTGTGTACTTTATTGATCCCCAGAGGGGAAATTGAGGGCATCCATCTGGATGGATGAAGCAGCCACGGTACGGCGCTATCCCTTAACCATTCACACACACATTCACACCTAGGGCCACTTTAGAGTCTCCAATTAACCTAACCTGCATGTTTTTGGCCTGTGGGAGAAAACCGGAGAAATCCCGGAGTAAACCCACACAGATACGGGGAGAACATGCAAACTCCACATAGATCACTGTTGGTCAGGGGCTGGGATCGAACCAGGGATCCCATGGCCAAGGGTGAGTTGCTGTGCTGGTGCAGTGCTAACCACTGCGCCACCGCACCACCCAGAAGAAGATCCTCTTCTTCTCTCTCAGAAGTGTTTTTATCTCAGGGTTGATCCATGGTTTGTTGTTCGAGCAACACCGTATGGTCTTGGTGGGTACGGTGTTGTCCACACAGAAGTCGATGTAGTCCGTGATGGTGTGAGTGAGGCCATCGATGTCCTCACCATGTGGATCGCAGAGCTGCTCCCAGGCAGTGATTTCAAAACAGTCCTTTAGCGCGTCCATTGCCTCCTCAGACCATAACTTCACCGTGCACATGACCGGAGGTTGTCTGTGTACTAAGGGTTTGTACACCGGCAGGAGATGAACCAAGTTGTGATCCGATCCCCCGAGTGGGGGGAGTGGTGATGAGGTGTATGCCTCCTTAGTATTTGCATAAAATAAGTCCAGTGTTTTATTGTCTCTAGTGTGGCATGTGACATACTGGGTGAGCGTGGGTAGAATGGGAGACAGTGAAATATGGTTGAAACTTACCCAGCTGAAATTAATTTGCACTGATGGGGATGAGATGGCTTCCTAAATTCTGATAAATTTAAGTTGGTTTATTGGCTTTCTATGCCTTTTTGCACCTCTTTTTCTTCATGTGTTCAATACGTATTCCCTGTGTCATTCCACTTTATTAAATACACCCCGTTCCAAATTATTATGCAAATATGATTTTAGTGTCATAAAAAAAATTTTTGTTTGTTTTTCAATTAAACCCATGGATGGTATTGTGTCTCAAGGCTCTTTGGATCACTGATATCAATCTCAGACACCTGTCATAATTAGCTTGCCAGGTGAGCCCAATTAAAGGAAAACCAACATAAGAAGGATGTTCCACATTATTAAGCATGTCACAGGTTTCAAGCAACATGGGAAAGAAAAAGGATCTCTTCTGCTGCTGAAAAGTGTCAGATAGTGAAATGCCTTGAACAAGGTATGTATGAAAACATTAGATATTTCACGAAAACTTAAGCGTGATCATTGTACTGTGAAAAAATTTGTGGCTGATTCAGAGCACACACGGGTTCCTGCAGATAAAGGCATAATGAGGAAGGTTTCTGCCAGACAAATTCATTGGATTAAGAAAGCAGCTGCTAAAATGCCACTATAAAGTGGCAAACGGGTATTTGAAGCTGCTCTCTGGTGTGCTCTCTCTGTCAGATGTTTAGCTACACCTCTGCCTCTTTTAGTGATAACGGTAAATGTAATAAATGTTGTCTTTTTGAGGCGCTCGAGGCGAGGTTGTCTGATTTGGAATCCCGGCTCCGCTGCATTGAAACACCGTCTGCGCCAGTTAATCTCGACGGACGCCCCTTAGCTGCAGCGGAGCTAGCTAGTTTAGGTCCCCCTGTCACCGGTTCCCCGGCTCTCCTCTGCAGCGAGGAGACTGGGTGGGTGACGGTGAGAAGGAAGCCTAGTCGCAAAGCCCCGGTTCACCACCAACCTGTTCACGTTTCTAATCGTTTTTCCCCGCTCAGCGACACACCCGCTGAGGAAAAAACTCTGATCATTGGCGACTCTGTAGTCAGAAACGTGAACCTAGAGACTCCAGCGGCCATAGTCACATGCATTCCTGGGGCCAGAGCAGGCGACATCGAGTCAAATCTGAAAATGCTGGCTAAAAGTAACTGTAAATATTCCACAATTGTTATTCACGCCGGCATTAATGACATCCGTCTCCGGCAGTCGGAAGTCACGAAACTTAATGTAGAATCGGTGTGTGACTTTGCCAAAACGATGTCTGCCACTGTAGTATTCTCTGGGCCCCTCCCCAATCTGACCAGTGATGACATGTTTAGTCGCTCGTCATCCTTGAACCGCTGGCTGTCTGTGTGGTGTCCTAAAAATGACGTGGGCTACATTGACAATTGGAGCTCTTTTTGGGGAAAACCTGGTCTTATGAGACGAGACAGCATTCATCCCACTTTGGATGGTGCTTCTCATTTATCTAACAATCTGGCATCTTTTTTATCCAAATTTCCAAAACCCTGACTACTCAGAGTTGGGACCAGGAAGCAGAGTCTCAGTCTTACACGCCTCTCTGCAGCTCCTCTTCATCCGCCACCCCTCAGCTTAGCCCCTGTCTTCCCCATCAGAGAATCGTTGTCTGCTCCCTCCAAAGTAAATAAAAATATAATGTATAAGCATCCCAAAGTGATAAAGCAAAATATTGGTAAAACTCAAATTAAACATAAAGCCTCTAAATTGAATGATTTGGCCTCTGTTCCTCCTCATAATTTAAAAATTAAATGTGGTTTATTAAATATTAGGTCTCTAACTCCCAAGTCTCTGTTAGTCCATGATCTGTTAATTGATCATCAGATTGATTTAATTTCCCTTACAGAGACTTGGTTAGGACAAGAGGATTATGTTGGTTTAAATGAATCAACTCCCTCTGGTTATTTAAACAGTCAAAATCCCAGAAGTTCTGGTCGTGGAGGAGGAGTAGCATCAATTTACCATTCCAAATTACTAGTTAATGTAAAGCAAAAAACATGTTATAATTCCTTTGAGGGCCTGGTCCTCAGTATTGGGCACTTTAGCAATTCCAGGTTAAACCCAATTTTATTTGCCATAGTTTATCGTCCCCCATCAACCTATTCAGAATTTTTATCAGAATTTCCTGATTTCTTAGCTGATTTAGTGCTGAAATCTGATAGAATAATTATAGTAGGGGACTTTAATATACATGTGGATGTAGATAGTGACTGCCTTAATGTGGCTTTTAATTCAATATTAGACTCGATTGGGTTTTCTCAGAAAGTAGGAAATTCTACTCATTACCTCCACCATACATTGGACCTTGTTCTGACATATGGCATAGAAATACAAAATCTGGTAGTGTCTCCTCATAACCCTGTACTGTCAGACCATTGTCTGTTAACCTTTGATTTTACTATTTCTGACTATTTGGCGCCTAAAGAAAAATATTATCACAGTAGATGCCTCTCAGATGATGCTGTTTCCAAATTTATGCAGATTGTTTCCTCTATGCCATGTGTCAACACAACGGAAATAAGCTATAGACAGCTTGCTCCTTCTGTAATTGATAACATGGTGGATAGTGTTTCAGCTTCTCTGCATCAGGCTCTAGACTTGGTGGCCCCCTTAAAAAAGAAAAAGTCTAATCAGAGATTTTTAACTCCTTGGTTCAACACAGAAACTCGTAGCTTAAAACAGAAGACTCGTCAATTAGAAAGAAAATGGCGCTCTACTAATTTAGATGAAATCTATTTAGCTTGGAGAAATCATCTTTTAATTTATAAAAAATCTCTTAGAAAAGCTAGAACGAGTTATTACTCTGCATTAATAGAAGAGAACAAGAATAATCCCAGGTTTCTTTTCAGTACTGTAGCCAGGTTGACAAAGAGTCAGGACTCTGTCAATCCTAGCATCCCCTTAGAGCTTACTAGTCAGGACTTTATGAACTTTTTCAATAATAAAATTTCATCCATCAGAGATAAAATCAATCAGATTCTTCCCACAGTTAACTTAAATACTGTAACTACTACAACTCCTTCTATTGATGTCTGTCTTGATGAGTTTACTCCAATCGACCTTTGTGAGTTAGACAAAATAGTTTCCTCATCCAAACCTTCAACTTGTCTTTTAGACCCTATTCCTACCAGGTTATTTAAAGAAGTCTTCCCACTTATTGGTAGCTTTATTCTTCATATAATCAATTCTTCATTAACTTTAGGCCATGTACCGCAGGCTTTTAAAACGGCTGTAATTAAACCCTTACTCAAAAAGCCAACGCTAGATCCAGGAGCTTTAGCTAACTATAGACCAATCTCTAATCTCCCTTTCATTTCAAAAATCTTAGAAAGAGTTGTTGCTATGCAATTATTTGACCACCTGCAGGGAAATGGTTTATTTGAGGAGTTTCAATCTGGGTTTAGAATCCATCATAGCACTGAAACAGCCTTAGCGAAGGTCACTAACGACCTCCTCATTGCATCTGATAATGGACTAGTTTCTGTACTTGTCCTTTTAGATCTTAGTGCAGCTTTTGATACTATTGATCATAATATTCTACTTGATAGATTAGAACACTATGTTGGACTTAATGGAACTTCGTTGCAGTGGTTTAGATCTTATTTATCTGATAGGTTCCAGTTTGTTCATGTAAATGATGAGTTTTCTCTCAGCTCAAAGCTTAGTCATGGAGTTCCACAGGGATCTGTGCTTGGCCCTACTCTTTTTAGTTTATATATGCTTCCGTTAGGCAACATTATTAGAAAGCACTGTATACATTTTCACTGTTATGCAGATGACACACAATTATACCTGTCAATGAAGCCAGATGATACTAATCAATTAGCCAAGTTAGAAGCCTGTCTTAAGGAAATCAAAGTTTGGATGACTTGTAATTTCCTGCTATTAAATTCAGATAAGACTGAAGTCATTCTTGTTGGTCCAAAAAACCTTAGAAATTCCTTTCCAAATCAAACTTTCAGTTTGGATGCAGTTACTCTTTCTCTTAATAGCTCTGTGAGGAACCTTGGAGTTATTTTTGATCAGGATTTGTCCTTCAATTCACATATTAAATTTGTTTCTAAGACTGCCTTCTATCATTTGCGTAATATTGCCAAGATTAGGAGCATCTTGTCTCAGAGTGATGCTGAGAAGCTGATCCACGCTTTTGTTAGCTCGAGATTAGATTATTGTAATTCTTTATTATCAGGTTGTCCTAAAACATCTTTAAAAAGTCTTCAGCTGATCCAAAATGCTGCAGCAAGAGTTTTAACAGGTACTAGAAAGAGAGATCATATCTCTCCGGTTCTGGCCTCCCTTCATTGGCTTCCCATAGAGTTTAGAATTAAGTTTAAAATCCTTCTTCTTACTTACAAAGCTCTAAACAATCAGGCTCCTTTTTATTTAAAAGATCTGATACTACCATATCATCCTAACAGAGCACTACGCTCCCAAAATGCAGGTTTACTTGTAATACCTAGAATCTCCAAAAGTACAATGGGAGGCAGAGCCTTCAGTTATCAAGCTCCTCTCCTGTGGAATCAGCTGCCAATCTGGATTCGGGAGTCAGACTCGATCTCTGTTTTTAAGAATAGGGCTAAAACCTACCTTTTTGATATAGCCTACAATTAGGGAGGGATCATGTGTTTTCTGAACCCTCCCTTAGTTATGCTGCTAATAGGTTTAGTCAGCCGGGGGACCTCCAGTAATGCACTGGGCCTCACTCCTTTCCTCACTCTCTATGAAATATTTTTTTTTTGCTGGTCATTAACATTTGTTTGTTCTCTCCCATAGATTGAGTCCCCATCGTGCTGTTTGCTCTCTACATGTCTGTTCTTTTCTTCTTCTCTATCCCCTCACCCCCCAGCCAGTCGCAGCAGATGACTGCCCCTCCCTGAGCCTGGTTCTGCTGGAGGTTTCTTCCTGTTAAAAGGGAGTTTTTCCTCTCCACCGTCGCCAAGTGCTTGCTCACAGGGGATCGCCTGATTGCTGGGGTCTTTCTGCAACTGTGGGGGTCCTCCCTACAGTTGATAGTGCTATGAGATGACTGTTGTTGTGAAATGGCGCTATATAAATAAAGTTGAATTGAATTGAATTGAATTGAATTGAATTGCTGGTGCCTCTGGAGTCCTACAAACCTCAAGGTGTAGGATCCTCTAGAGCACAGGTGTCAAACTCATTCCATGGAGGGCCAAGACCCTGCAGGTTTTACCTCCACCCAGTGTCTTCAACAGGTGATTTCTCTGAATTTCTTCCTACTGATTGCTGATCAGTGAAAACACCTGCTGAAGAGACTGGACGGAAGTAATACCTGCAGGGTCTTGGCCCTCCATGGAATGAGTTTGACACCCCTGCTCTAGAGGCTTGCAGTTGTGCATAAACCTCCTATTTGGCCACCCCTAACCAATGCTCACAAGCAGAAACAATTTCAGTGGGCCCAGAAGTACATGAAGAATAATTTTCAAAGTCTTGTTTACTGATGAGTGCCGTGTAACCCTGGATGGTCGAGATGGATGGAGTAGTAGATGGTTGTTGGATGGCCACCATGTCCCAACAAGGCTGCGATGTCAGCAAGGAGGTGGCGGAGTCATGTTTTGTGCCGGAATCATGGAGAGAGAGCTGGTAGGCCCCTTTAGGGTCCCCGAAGGTGTGTAAATGACCTCGGTTATGTATATAGAGTTTCTGAATGACCACTTTTGTCATGAACTTGGGTTTGATGATCGCAAACCCAGTTCTATGACCCTGTGGCTATTTTGACTCTTCTGTGTATTTGTATGCCCTATTTTCCATCAGACACTCTCAGGGAGCCTCTTGGGTCTGCTCGGCTCCCTGACAGCTCAGCCACACCTCCTCCTCCTGTCAGTGCTATCAGCTGTGTCTCGTTATTGGTTTTCCCTTGCTCACACGCACCTGTACTCTCCCTCTCATTACTCGCACTGACTTCCTCATTAGTATTGGCATTACTTAAGCCCTGCATCTATGGAAAGAGATTGCCGGATCATTGTGGTTCTACACTGTTGCTGTTCCCCTCAGTGTATGTTAGCCGCCACTCATGTCTAGAAACCCTGCCTGTGTTTTTCGGTACCACTTCGCACTGGGTGGTGAGCTTATTTGTAACTGGTGGTTTGTGTGCAGCTGGATTTTCATTGGGACTTACTCGGACTGCTCCTGCCAGCGTGAGTACTGGCCACAGTCCACCTGCCATGGAACATTTTCCCCTAGTCATGTCACCTGTTCAGTAGAGCATCCTGGATGGCATCCCTTTGTCTCCTGCACTTTTCTCCTGCCATATTTGACTGTTGTAATTCATCCCGTATATTCATCTGTTTTCCTGGACTGTTTTTTCACTAATTGCCATTAAATTGCACACAACTATCTCCTGCATGTGGGTTTTTATTCTTCCCTCCATGTGCTACGTAAAGGCGCATGAGGGATCATAACAACTTTCTTCCATTGTACAAAAAGAAGAACCATGCCTTCTGTAGCAAAATTACAGTGGGGAAAAAAAAGTATTTAGTCAGACACCAATTGTGCAAGTTCTCCCACTTAAAAGATGAGAGAGGTCTCCAATTTCCATCATAGGTACACTACCGTTCAAAAGTTTGGGGTCACCCAGACAATTATTTTGTGTTTTCCATGAAAAGTCACACTTATTTACCACCATGAGTTGTAAAATGAATAGAAAATATAGTCAAGATATTGACAAGGTTAGAAATAATGATTTGTATTTGAAATAATAATTTTTTCCTTCAAACTTTGCTTTTGTCAAAGAATCCTCCATTTGCAGCAATTACAGCATTGCAGACCTAACATGATTGCACAAGGGTTTTCTAATCATCCATTAGCCTTCTGATGCAATGAGCAAACACATTATACCATTAGGACACTGGAGTGATAGTTGCTGGAAATGGGCCTCTATACACCTATCTAGATATTGCACCAAAAACCAGACATTTGCAGCTGGAATAGTCATTTACCACATTAGCAATGTATAGAGTGTATTTCTGATTAGTTTAAAGTTATCTTCATTGAAAAAAAGTGCTTTTCTTTCAAAAATAAGGAAATTTCTAAGTGACCCCAAACTTTTGAACGGTAGTGTATACCTCAACTATGAGAGACAAAATGAGAAAAAAAAAAAATCCAGAAAATCACATTGAAGGATTTTTAATGAATTAATTGGTAAATTCCTCGGTAAAATAAGTATTTGGTCATTAACAAAAGTTCATCTCAATACTTTGTTATATACCCTTTGTTGGCAATGACAGAGTTCAAACGTTTTCTGTAAGTTTTCACAAGGTTTTCACTCACTGTTGCTGGTATTGTGGCCCATTCCTCCATGCAGATCTCCTCTAGAGCAGTGATGTTTTGGGGCTGTCGCTGGGCAACACGGACTTTCAACTCCCTCCAAAGATTTTCTATGGGGTTGAGATCTGGAGACTGGCTAGACCACTCCAGGACCTTGAAATGCTTCTTACAAAGCCACTCCTTCGTTGCCCGGGCAGTGTGTTTGGGATCATTGTCATGCTGAAAGACCCAGCCACGTTTCATCTTCAATACCCTTGCTGATGAAAGGAGGTTTTCACTCAAAATCTCACGATACATGGCTCCATTCATTCTTTCCTTTACACGGATCAGTCATCCTTGTCCCTTTGCAGAAAAACAGCCCCAAAGTATAATGTTTTCACCCCCATGCTTCACAGTAGGTATGGTGTTCTTTCTCCTCCAAACACGACAAGTTGAGTTTTTACCAAAAAGTTCTATTTTGGTTTCATCTGACCACATGACATTCTCCCAATCCTCTTCTGGATCATCCAAATGCTCTCTAGCAAACTTCAGACAGGCCTGGACATGTACTGGCTTAAGCAAGGGGACACGTCTGGCACTGCAGGATTTGAGTCCCTGGCGGCATAGTGTGTTACTGATGTAGCCTTTGCTACTTTGGTCCCAGCTCTCTGCAGGTCATTCACTAGGTCCCCCTGTGTGGTTCTGGGATTTTTGCTCACCGTTCTCGTGATCATTTTGACCCCACGGGGTGCGATCTTGCGTGGAGCCCCAGATCGAGGGAGATTATCAGTGGTCTTGTATGTCTTCCATTTTCTAATAATTGCCCCCGCAGTTGATTTCTTCACACCAAGCTGCTTACCTATTGCAGATTCAGTCTTCCCAGCCTGGTGCAGGTCTACAATTTTGTTTCTGGTGTCCTTTGACAGCTCTTTGGTCTTGGCCATAGTGGAGTTTGGAGTCTGACTGTTTGAGGTTGTGGACAGGTGTCTTTTATACTGATAATGAGTTCAAACAGGTGCCATTAATACAGGTAACGAGTGGAGGACAGAGGAGCCTCTTAAAGAAGAAGTTACAGGTCTGTGAGAGCCAGAAATCTTGCTTGTTTGTAGGTGACCAAATACTTATTTTACCAAGGAATTTATCAATTAATTCATTAAAAATCCTTCAATGTGATTTTCTGGATTTTTTTTTCTCATTTTGTCTCTCATAGTTGAGGTATACCTATGATGAAAATTGGAGACCTCTCTCATCTTTTAAGTGGGCGAACTTGCATAATTGGTGGCTGACTAAATACTTTTTTTCCCCACTGTATCTCCATGCATGACAATGCACCAACTCATGCTGCAAAGAATACCTCTGTGTCATTGGCTGCTATGGGCATAAAAGGAGAGAAATTCATGGTGTGGCCCCCATCCTCCCCTGACCTCAATTCTATTGAGAACCTTTGGAGCATCCTCAAGCAAAAGATCTATGAGGATGGGAGGCAGTTCACATCAAAACAGCAGCTGTGGGAGGTTATTCTGACATCTTGCAAAGACATTCAAGCAGAAACTCTCAAAAAACTCACAAGTTCAATGGATTCAAGAATTGTAAAGGTTTTTATCAAAGAAGGTGTCCTATGTTAACATGTAACTTAACCTGTTAAGATGTTTTTGATTGAAATAGCTTTTAATTTTAGTAAATATGACCTGCTAATGCTGCAAATTCAACAAATGACCATTTTCTGTTCTTGACAACCAATAAAATGTTTTGAAATTCTGTTGTGCATAATAATTTGGAACAGTGCATTTTGATTTTTTTAATTATTTTTGCAAAAAAATAGTTATCATTGGGGTGGTTTGTTCAATAAAATCTGAATTATGCTCTAAAGGTTGGTGACTTGAAAATTATACTGATTGTCATTTGCATCGACTATTTGGGAAAATCAGAAACAAATATCATTTGCATAATAATTTGGAATACGGTGTGTAACTTGCTTTGTGAACACAGTTGCCTTGATTTCTTTGTATGTATGGATTTGTGAGGTTGTTATTGATATCTGGGGAAAATCTCAGGTCAATAGCTCCATCAGAAATATATTTAATGAGAAAAATAGCATGTTCAATACTAATTTTCCCCACTGTATGTACATTTTGTTGTTCGTCCGTTGTTCTCAATGATGACCAAGGACATCACAGGGAAAAAGACTGGGTGCGGTGTGTCCAGCTGTGGCTGATCAGTCTGATGCGGGCACGGAAGGCTCTGTCATGACCCCAGCGCCGATCTCGTTCGCACTCGGGCCATACATCATCTTTTTCAGGCTTTGACAGCAGTGTCTCCCTTCTGGCTCCCCGGGCTCTTATTGTGACAGCGCCCGGTGGAGCTTCCTCTGTCAAGGCCGAAACAGCTGTGCTGCATTCGGAGTCATTAGTGACCGGCGTTAAAAGCGGATGCCGAATGCACCCCGATGCAGCAGTCTCTGTTTATCTCCCTATCAAAGCTCCGTGAAGACTACTCGCTGTCTGTAGCATCAAGCATCCCCCGGCTCAGACGCCGTCTTCTCATCATCCTCAGTTGTAAGTTATCCTGTTGTTATCCTACCCTCGTTGTAGTGTGTTTTAGCCCACCGTGGCTCTTTCCTTCGTTAGTGTGTGTTATCCCCTGTTCCCTCACCTTTAATAATAAACACCTTTGCAAACTCACCGGTGACTGTTGGTGTCTTATGGTGTCTCGCGAGGGCCACCGTGACAGGCTCTGCCACAGGTTGGGCACAGGTGGTCTGCGCAGGCAGAAGATACAGGGGTGGCTCTGGACTTGTGAAGCTCATGTTTTCTCTGGGCCTTGGCAGTCATGTTCAGCTCAAAGGAGGCAGTACCTTTGCTGGTACGGTTACGCCAGTCTGGTCGGTCTGGCACTAGGATTTCCCAGGTGTCAGGACTGAGGTCAAAGCTCTTCAGGGAGGCCTTAAGAGTGTCTTTGTAGCACTTCTTCTGACCACCATGTGAGCACTTGCCCTCTGCTTGTTCACCATAGAAAAGTCTCTTTGGTAGGCGTGAGTCAGGCATATGAACAAGGTGGCCAGCCCACCTAATCTGGGCTCTCTTTAGCAGGGTGCGGATGCTAGGCAGCTCAACTCGGGAGAGGAACTCTGTGTCAGAAATTTTGTCCAGCCAGATGATCTTCAGGTGCTTTCTGAGGCAGTTCAGGTGGAAGCGGATTAGCTTTCTGGCATGGCACTAGTAGACTGTCCAGGTCTCGCACACGTACAGTAGGAAAGGCAGGACAACTGTCTTGTACACCTTCAGTTTTGTGGTAAGCCTGATGCCTCTCCTTTCCCACACTGTTGCACGTAGCCATCTGAATGTTGAGCTTGCCTTGACAATGCGCGAATCGACCTCATCATTGATGTTGACAGACCTGGAGAGTGTGCTGCCTAGGTACATGAACTTGTCGACAGCCTTGAGAGTCTCCCTGTTGACAGTGATGGCTGGTTTTACGTAAGTCTTCTGTGGTGCAGATTGGTGCAGGACTTCGGTTTTCTTCGTACTGATTGTGGGTCCAAAGTTGTCGCAAGTAGTGGAGAAGCAGTTCATGCTCTGCTGCATCTGGGCCTCTGTAACGGTGTTGAGTGTACAGTCGTCTGTGAACAGGAAGTCACGCACTGAGTCCCATTCCACCTTGGTTTTGGCTTGGAGCCTCCGCAGGTTGAAGAGCCTGCCATCCATCCTGTACCTGATCCTGATGGCACTTTCTTCATCGTCGCAGAAGGTATCAGACAGCATGGCTGTGAACATCATGCTGAAAAGTGTGGGCATGAGTACACAGCCCTGTTTGACCCCGTTGGTGACTAGGAAAGCTTCGGAGGAGTCTCCATCGTCCAGTACTCAAGCAAGCATGCTGTCATGGAACTGGTGCACCAGGCTGATGAACCTATCCGGGCAGCCGAACTATGCCATGATCTTCAACAGCCCCTCACTACTGACGGCATCAAAAGCCTTGGTCAGATCTACAAATGTTGTGTAGAGATCTCTTTTCTGCTTTTGACACTTCTCCTGAAGTTGGCGTGCGGCGAAGATCATGTCAGCAGTTCCACAACCCTCTCTGAAGCCACAATGGCTCTCCGGCAGGTGAACACCTTCCATGTGCTGAATGAGGAGGTTGAGAAGGACTCTTGTGAGGATTTTGCTGGCGATGGAGAGGAGAGAGATCCCACGGTGACTGTCACAGGACTGCCTGTTTCCTTTTCTCTTGTAGAGATGGACAATGGAGGCATCCTTGAGCTCCTGGGAGATAACTTTGTGCTGCCACATGGTCTGAAAGAGCTTGGTGAGTTTCTGTATTAGAACTGGTCCTTCTGCCTTGTAGATTTCAGCTGGGATGGAGTCAGAGCCTGGTGCTTTGCTGTTCAAAAGGAGTTTGATCGCTTTTTGGACTTCTGATTCCGTTGGAGGTTCTGCCAGAGACATGTTAACCTCTGCTTGGAGCATGCGAGTGATGACTTCTGCACTGATGGATGAAGGTCTGTTCAGGACGCTGCTAAAATGTTCTGCTCATCTTTCCAGGATTGCTTTCTTGTCAGTGAGGAAAGTGGACCCGTTAGCACTGAGCAGTGGTGATGTTCCAGAAGACTGAGGCCTGTAGATGGTCTTTAGGGCATCGTGGAAGCATTTGAAGTAGTTGTTGTCAGCGTACTGCTGTATTTCATCTGCCTTTTTGCTGAGCCAGAAGTCCTGCATCTCTCTGAGCTTTGCCTGCACCTTTCCTTTGATGGAGTTGAAGGTTGCCTTCTTAGAGGCAGATCTGCTGTCTTGCTGGTACGCTCTGTGGGCTTCATGCTTCTCGTCAAGCAGCTTTTGGATGTCCTCATTGTTTTCATCGAACCAGTCTTGGTGTTTGTGAGTGTTCTTGCCCAGATGAGTGAGGGAGGTGTTGTACACCATGTCTCTGAAAGCTGCCCAGTCTTCTTCTGCTCCATACACCCCAAGGTCAAGCTGACTAAACTTGCTGTCCAGGTCCTCACTGAGGTTTTGTCGCACAGAGTGCTGTTCCAGCTTGCTGACATTGATTCGCTTGTTCGCCTTTTTCCCCTGTGAATACTGTTTGGGCTGGATGTGCATGTTGAGCTTTGAGAGAATGAGTCTGTGACCCATCCAGCAGTCTGTACCACACATCGCTTTCATCACTCTAAAGTCCTGCTCTCTCCTTCTCACAATGATGTAATTGATCAGATGGCAATGCTTGCTGTGTGCATGCATTCAGGAGGTCTTGTTGCAATTCGGCAAGCGGTAGACGGTATTAGTAATCAGAAGGTCATGAGATGCACACGTCTTCAACAGGAGAAGACCACTTTCCAACTCCATTTCTCCCAAGGACTCCCTCCCATGTCTGGTAGTCTGTACCAACTCTGGTGTTAAAGTCTCCAAGAACAATGAGTTCGTCCTCTTTCAGTACACCTTCAATGAGAGTCTCTAAGTCCTTGCAAAACTTGTCTTTGATCTCATCTGGGTTCGTCATGGCGAGGGCATATGCACTGATGAATGTGGCATGACATTTTCCTTGGAGGGGGAGCTGCAGGGTCATGCGGGGGCCATTGGTTTCTTTGGGGAGGCTGGTAAGCTTGCTGATCAGATTGAATCTTATCACAAAACCCACTCCTCCTTCACAGCATTCTTCGCTGCCTCTGCCACTCCAGAAAAAGGTGTAGCCGGCTTTGACTTCTGTCAGCTGACCCTCGTCTGCAAGCCTTGTCTCACTCAGAGCTGTGATGTAGATGTTGTACCTGCTGAGTTCTCTTGTGACAAGTGCTGTCTGTCACTCAAGTCTGTCCGCTTTGGAGCTGTCTATGAGCATTCATACATTCCAAGTGCCAGTGGTGAGTGATGTCACCTTAGTTGATTTCTTCTGAGAATTTCGACCACTAGAGTGGGATCCCCACCAGCCGCAGCTTGCTGGCCATGGTGTAGCAAAGCAGGCTATGTTTAGGGCACCTTTTCTAGTCCCTTCCTCAGGCCATGGAGGTGAGCAGAGCGAATCCTAAAGATGGCTCCTCAGATACCCAGGGGGCTGCCAAACTCCACTGCTGCTTCGGTCCAGTAGAGAGTGATCCTATGCCCATGGCTGCCTGTGTGTGGGATTGCGGCTACAGCTTCCAGTGTATCTGCACCTGTTGCTTCATCACTTGCCCATCGCCACAGGACATGGGGGGGGTGGGTGAGAAAGAAATTGGGGGGGGGGTGATGTCTTGACTTGTGTGTGAATTTCATTTAAGTGAGGGAGAGTCATGCAGGGTCGTCAGCCTCACTCTCTCGTCCCAGCCTATCTGAATCCAGTGGCAAGACGTAGTCAAGGTGGCTGGAGATAGGTTAGGATGCAGTGGATGGCCAGCAGTGTCTTAAATGTCTCACTGTGCCCTAGTTGTGCTCCACAGCACTTTGCTGGGTCTGCCTTCCTGCCCGTTGAGCCAATCTGGTGGTTTCCTCCGCGCAGTGCACCAGGTCCAGTCTACGCATGTGTAGGTAGACAAGCCCTACCTCACTGAGGGTTTCAAATCCGTCGGCTACCCTCACCTGGTTTCGCCCACCAGTCAAAGTGGTTTACCGAGGTGTGGCCTCTGTTGCATGAAAACAGCTACTTGGAATCACTGGTGAGAGTTGAGTGCCAAGTGGGAACCAAAGAGAACCAACCACCCGGAGGTGGGACTGTTGCTCCGTCAGAGTTACTATCCCTCCCTGACACTCCATACACCCCTGTACATACATACATACATACATACATACATACATACCTGTTTCCTTCATAGGACAGGGTACATGAATGCTGTGGGCCCTGAGAGACTGAGGGGGCCCCCAAGCTACAAATAATCTCTAAGGGCAGCTGTGGCGCAGGTGTAGTGTGGCAGACTACTGATGAGAGGGTCAGGGGTTCAGTTCCTGCTCTGTTTGCAATCTGTATGTCGAAGTGTCCTTGATCAAGACACTGAACCCCCAGTTGCTCCTGGTGGGTCAGGCCAGTGCCAGTGCATGGCAGCTCTGCCGCCATCAGTGTGTGAATGTGTGTGTAAATGGGTGGATAGCAGGAGCTGTAAAGTGCTTTGGTCATCTAGAGATTAGAAAAAGCGCTATATAAGTGAATACCATTTGCATGATGATATTGAAATGCTCACAGTTTCTTATCTGCAGGAGCTAATAATTTATGGTTACACACTCACAACCCTTGAGATGTGCTGGTGCTTATCTGTTGTCATTGCAGTTGCAGTGTTACAGACACACGTAGCTCTTCAGATAGTAACACACACACACACACACACACACACACACACACACACACACACACACACACACCATGACACAGTGAGGAAGGTTGTGGGGTATGATAGTTGTTGACAGTTTGCTGTTTGTGGTCTCACATATAGCAGATGTCTTCCTGTGCAAGCCTCTGCAGTTTTCTGTTGCACCAGAGGCTTCATGGTTTCCCTGTCTGACTAAAAGTGCCACTGCAGCAGATAACATACTGTAGATGGTTACTACTACACTACATTCCATGGGAAACAGGGCTAATATCAGCTTTGCTTTCTCTCTTCTGCTACTCTGTTCCCGTCCAGATTATGGACTTGAATGACTCCTTCAGTAGTAATGGAATTCCAGAGTAAAGTTCATTCAGCGGATCTCTACTCTGCTCCCCTAACTGCCAGTAATTGAATTGAAATCAAACCTAATTGGATTGCGGTAGGAATGCCACTGAACAGTGTGTCTTTTCCTGAGAATGGGACAGGCAGCAGAGGATATTGTATGGGTTTGTATGAATGATGGTGGAGATGGAGATGTCATGGCACTCTTCGATGAATTTGATTAGACTAATCATTTTCCCTGGGCAAGTTGAGATTTGGTGTTTTAGAGCAGAAGATTGTGTCTAGTGCGTCAATATTGCTGACAGTCAGCAGATGCACGACTTCACTACACCCTGCTATCATATTACACACAGCAAGTTAGTTGAACATCCTAGAATACATAGTGTACATCTGTATACTCTGTATCATGACAACAAAGAATGCCCCACCCCCCCTGCCCTTCAACTCATCTATAGCCATCTGATGAAGTCAGGTACCACTTAGCATAATCTGTTTTTATGTATTTCACTATTTTAGACAATTCCAAAATTGCAGTGCTGTCAGAATGCAGAAATAAACATTTAAGTCCTGGTACACGCGACATTTTCCTTTAGACCAGGAGAGAAACATCTGCCTGCACACACCACGTCACAGAGGCAACCACGTGTGCACACAAATCCACTGAAGGTGTGAAAACTGCTGTTGCAACTAATAGAAGACAAGTAGAAGTTTTACTGGGGACTTAAAGCCAGAGTCCACCTGCAAGAAATATTGATATCAGCTTTTGTTTTGTTTTTTAAGTTGAAAGAATGAGGGAGTCATAAATAAATAAATAAATAAATAAATAAATAACCTGTATAACTGCAGGTAACAAAAAAATCTGACTGACAGCTTGTTTGAATATTTGATGAGTCTTCAGTCATAACTTTTACAAAAGGATTACAAATAACAAAAAATAGTGATATGATGTGATGTTGGCTGGCAGGGGAGCTGCGCAAAGCTGGATTTAAAACATTGGCTGCTCCACAGTGATTCAGCAAAGATAAGCAACATTTTAGGGATGCATTCCAGTCTGTAAATCTTCCTTGGTTATAAATTTGATGAATATTTCTATCTATAAGACGTGGGTTTACTCCGGGATTTCTCCGGTTTCCTCCCACATGCAAAAAACATGCAAGTTAGGTTAATTGGCATCAAACTGGGGATTCTAAATTGTCCTTAGGTATGACTGTGAGAGTGAATGGTTGTCTGCCTCTCTGTGTTGGCCCTCCGATGGACTAGCGATCTGTCCAGGGTGTACCCTGCCTCTTGCCCAAAGATGCTGGGATAGGCTCCAGCCCCCCGCGACCCGAAAAAAGAATTAAGCAGAAGAAGATGGATGGAGGAAAGTCTTTTTTTTTGGGGGGGGGGGGGGCTGAAAAGTTCATAGGTTGAAAAGTTCATAGTGCTCAAATTTGACCAAATGTAGTTTATTACCTCTGCCAAGCAAGGACGGAGGTAATGTTTTTTAGTTGTATTGGTTTGTCTGTTGGTTGGCTAGTTTGTCTGTTAGCAACATAACTCAAAAAGATATGAGTGGATTTTGATGAAATTTTCAGGAAAGGTGTGTATTGACATGGGGAACATGATTAGATTTTGGTGATGATTCGGATTATGATGTGGATGCAGGGATTTTTTTAAATATTATTTTATATATTAATATGGTGCTTTTCATGTACTGCCCCTTTAAGACGTGTCCACTCAGTTACGTGTGTGGTCACACCACAGGGCCCCGTGCCTCGACAATCAGGAAGTAGAACACTGCAGAAAAAGGGCGTGTCCACCAAACTCGTTTTTTCTGCTGTGGGCAACTAGTTTCTACTCATTCTCAATGTAGTCCAGCATTTAAAGTGCCTAGTTTTATGTCCATAACCAGTATTCCAATAACGAGGCCGGAGGTGCAATAGAACATGACTTTATTAAGTGACTCACAGTATGAAAAGGCGCTCCCGTACAGGCAGAGGCGAAGGTCAAAAGAGACCGAGCCTCTTCCGCATCAGCCCTTTATACTCATGGTGGTGGCAGAACCGGCAAGGTGGAGCCACCACCCACATCACACAATAATGCGTCTTTTAATATATAACATTTTTCCCCCTTTAAAAAAAGTCCAAAACACATGCACACTAATTAGACCCTCCCAAATTTAGTACCTGAGTCACACTCTAAACATAAAAAGATAAAACAGGCATATCCATGCACAAAAAAAAATAAAACTAGAAGGAGACAGGTGGACTACTATCCCACCTCCACACGGCTAGACGGATTATTCTGCCGTCTTTGATAATATAGAATCTATAAAATAAAATACTGCTGTGTTCCAATCATAACACAAAATAACCCCCATAAACATACAGATGTAGACAAAATTGTTGGTACCCCTCTGTTAATGAAAGAAAAACCCACAATGGTCACAAAAATAACTTGAATCTGACAAAAGTGGTAATAAATAAAAAATCTATGAAAATTAACCAAAGAAAATCAGACAATGCTTTTGAATTGTGGTTCAACAGAATTATTTTAAAAAACAAACTCATGAAACAGGCTTGGACAAAAATGATGGTACACCTAGAAAAGATTGAAAATAATGTGACCATAGGGACATGTTCAACCAAGATGTGTCCTCTAGTTAACATCACAGGTGTCTACAAACTTGTAATCAGTCAGTCGGCCTATTTAAAGGGTGACAAGTAGTCACTGTGCTGTTTGTTGACATGGTGGGTACCATAAACATGGACTAGAGGAAGCAAAGGAGAGAGTTGTCTCAGGAGATTAGAAAGAGAATTATAGACAAGCATGCTAAAGAAAAAGGCTATAAGATCATCTCCAAGCAGCTTGATGTTCCTGTGACTACAGTTGCACATATTATTCAGAAATTTAAGATCCACGGGACTGTAGCTAACCTCCCTGGACGTGGCCGCAGGAGGAGACGGATAATACGAATGGTAACAAAAGAGGCCAGAACAACCTCTAAACACATTCATGGTGAACTCCAAGGTCAAAGTACATCAGTGTGAGATTGCACCATCCGTCGTTGTATGAGCCAAAGTGGACTTCAAGGGAGACGACCAAGGAGGACACCACTGTTGAAAACAAATCATAAAAAAGCCAGACTGGAATTTGCCAAACTGCATGTTGACAAGCCATAAAGCTTCTGGAAGAATGCCCTATGGACACACGAGACAAAACTGGAACTTTTTAGCAAGGCACATCAGCTCTATGTTACAGACACAAAAATGAA
This sequence comes from Pholidichthys leucotaenia, assembly GCA_020510985.1. Taxonomy (NCBI): domain Eukaryota; kingdom Metazoa; phylum Chordata; class Actinopteri; order Cichliformes; family Pholidichthyidae; genus Pholidichthys; species Pholidichthys leucotaenia. The sequence continues at coordinate 178,891,194 of CM035839.1, read as the reverse complement.
GCATACCAAGAAAAGAACACTGTCCCTACTGTGAAACATGAAGGAGGTTCTGTTATGTTCTGGGGCTGCTTTGCTGCATCTGGCACAGAGTGTCTTGAATCTGTGCAGGGTACAATGAAATCTCAAGACTATGAAGGTATTCTAGAGAGAAATGTGCTGCCCAGTGTCAGACAGCTGGGTCTCAGTCGCGGGTCATGGGACTTGCAACAGGATAATGACCCAAAACACACAGCTAAAAATACCCAAGAATGGCTAAGAGCGAAACATTGGACTATTCTAAAGTGGCCTTCTATGAGCCCTGATCTAAATCCTATTGAACATCTGTGGAAGGAGCTGAAACATGCCGTCTGGAGAAGGCTTCCTTCAAACCTGAGACAACTGGAGCAGTTTGCTCATGAGGAGTGGGCCAAAATACCTGCTGAGAGGTGCAGAAGTCTCATTGACAGTTACAGAAATCGTTTGATTGCAGTGACTGCCTCAAAAGGTTGTGCAACAAAATATTAAATTAAGGGTACCATCATTTTTGTCCAGGCCTGTTTCATGAGTTTGTTTTTTTAAATAATTCTGTTGAAGCACAATTCAAAAGCATTTTCTGATTTTCATTGGTTAATTTTCATAGAATTTTTATTTATTACCACTTTTGTCAGATTCAAGTTATTTCTGTGACCATTGTGGGTTTTTCTTTCATTAACAGAGGGGTACCAACAATTTTGTCCACGTGTGTAAGAAGGCATAAAATGGATCATTGGTTAATTTTCATAGAAATTTTATTTATCACTTTTGTCAGATTATAGGCAAAACCTTAAAGGTCTGATGACATGATTTTGACATTTTTTTAGCATGTTGTGTAAACCCAAAAGTCATTGTCGATGATCAATATAGTATTTACAACCGCGCCTGCATAAACTAGTTATCATCAAAAAATTGCAGCCGCTGACTGGACTGCGGTGTCGCCCACTGAATGAAGGGTGGCACCACCATGATGTAAGTGTCAGAACAGATGCCGGTGTTGTTGACTGGAATGACAGCAGCTTTGTAGCTCACAGTTTCTCTGGTTTCTTGTTTTAATTTTACGGCTATGCCTTTGCGTTGTGTCGCAGGCTTAGATAAACAGCAGGCTGTGAAAGACCACATCACACGCTTCAGCTCCAACTGTCATAAGCCTCCTCATGCACTCCTCCTGCACTTTTACGCAGGAGGAGCGCACGAGGAGGGGAAGGATGAATGCATTTACACGCAGCTTTGACTTACTTTCTGTGATCGCATGCTGATGCTCGCCGGTCCGGCCACGTCCCGTCTCTCATTATCACCAGCTGATTCAAACTCCCGCTGATCATGTTTCCCGGTCCTCGCCCAGGTGCTTCTCATCACACCATCACCAGCAGTGCTGTACTTAGCGGCCGTTAGCCAGTCACGCATTGCTGGTCCATAGTATTGTCATCTGTGCTGTTAGTTTGCCAGTATTTTCATCACTCTCACCACGTGTTAGTCACTCCATGTTCGCTGTGGTTCTCGTGCGTCCTTGAAGCGATGTCGGCTCTGGGGCGCACCTGTGGCTAACATGTCTCCTCTCATTCATCCTCTGGGCGCTGCCAGCCCCCGAACGCCATCAGTAAGTGTGTTTGTGTCATTTGTACATCTTCACCTTTTTGGGAATTTTCTGTCTTTCTGTATTAAATGTGCTGCGGTGAACCCTGCACGTAAATCCTCATTATTTCATCCTCCCTCTCCGTGCCCTGCGTAAGAGCGCACGGAGGGTCATGATGAATGGATTTACACGCCCAGATAATACATAATACATAAATACATAAAAATAATACATAATAAACCCGATGCCTGAGCAACAGAGAATACACTGCTATGATTTTATTGAAAAATTGGGTTTAAATAAATTATATTTATGAACAAATAATTTGCTGAAATATCTGTAACAAAAGCATAACGCTCAGTGTTCCCCTGCCGTGTGTTTACCGCTGCTGCTGCGGTAGGCATGTGCGCCTCTCCACTGTCACTCTCTGAGTCTGACTCGCTAGGCACGATGCCCACTTGGCACGGCTAAAACCTATACGGTCTGATGCCCCCAGATTCTTCATTGTCATCGCATTCTTCGGAACTATAATCGTCTGAAGATTGGACAACACAAACCAATTCCAGACTACATGTGCTGGAACCATTGTCGATGTTTTCTACCGCTTCCATCCTGTGTGTACAATGGGCAGCCAAGCGCTGTGTTCTGTCGATGACGTTACAACATGGCCGGGGGGTTTTCCAGCCACTGACGCAATTGGTGACGTGGCACTCATGAAATCGTCGGATATTCACATGAAAAAAACCTGTTTGGCTTAGAACTGCACAGATCTACCTATTTCGTCATATTGTACTATGTGTTGAAAAATTACACTACCGTTCAAAAGTTTGGGGTCACCCAGACAATTATTTTGTGTTTTCCATGAAAAGTCACACTTATTTACCACCATGAGTTGTAAAATGAATAGAAAATATAGTCAAGACATTGACAAGGTTAGAAATAATGATTTGTATTTGAAATAATAATTTTTTCCTTCAAACTTTGCTTTCGTCAAAGAATCCTCCATTTGCAGCAATTACAGCATTGCAGACCTAACATGATTGCACAAGGTTTTTCTAATCATCCAGTAGCCTTCTGACACAATGAGCAAACACATTGTGCCATTAGAACACTGGAGTGATAGTTGCTGGAAATGGGCCTCTATACACCTAGAATAGTCATTTACCACATTAGAAATGTATAGAGTGTATTTCTGATTAGTTTAAAGTTATCTTCTTTGAAAATAAGTGATTTTCTTTCAAAAATAAGGAAATTTCTAAGTGACCCCAAACTTTTGAACGGTAGTGTAGATGAAGTCAAAAATGTGTCATCAGACCTTTAATCCAGTAAACAATCGGTTAACATCCACATTCATGCCCTGCTACCACCATTCCCAATGATACCACCCCAACCCTGGTAAACCCCACAGTAATACACACCCCAAACATGGAGACACACACATTACCAAGTTTTTTTTTTTTTAAAAAAAACATGGGCACTTGATGTGGCAGTTCTGCAAGATAAGCATATTAACTACATAGCCCAGGCAATCACATTTAACCCAACTCATTGCCCCTTGCTACTGTACTGTCTCGATGGAGAGGCCACCACCCGGGAGACTCGTCTGGCGGATCCTGCCCAGAGCTCCTTCGTCTCTTCGCCCCTGAAAATGAGCCACATCGGAGCCCCGACACCTCCTTCTCCCCAATTGTACACCACAGTTCACTGGGGTGTCTCCATGAGTCGCCTGACAGCCGAAGGTACCCGTCCTCCTGAACAGCTACCACCTTCAGCCAACCCTGGTCCTCCTGTCGTTCCCTTTTCCCATGGACTCTCTCAGCCGAGCCTAATCTCTGCGTCTAACCACATCATCGACTCCCATAGGAGCTCGAATCGGCTTCCAATGTCCACAATCTCTCAACCGGGCCTCCTCACTGGGTCGCGCCACACTGGTGACCCTCCGCGAAGCCTTACTCGGCCTCCAGTGTTTCTGTGTGGCAAGTCTGTTTCCCATGCCAGCTGGTCCTTCCCCACTCTCTTTCATTTTGAACGCCAGCAAAACTGTTGCAGCCCCTTGCTTCTCGGTATCTCCAGGCTGAACTCCGGAAGCAGAGGGAGCCGTCCCCACAGCCCCACCAGCCTTCACAGGTGTTCTACCGTGCCACCCAGTTCCCACACCTAGGGTAACTTGGGCCCTGGCACCGGAACCCTCCCGCGATGGCCCTGGGTGGTATTGGTCCTGTCCATCTCCCAGAATACTAGGCCATGTATTGTCCCAAACCGCATCGTCCACCACTTGTGGAATTGGCCAGTCCCACAAACCACAGCCCAACCACTCCTCTCTGCTGCTGCTGGTAATTGAGAAGCCCAGTCCATAAAAAAGGTTGCAGCCCATCACGTTCGACCCACTCGCGGTCACCACGAATTGCAGGCTGGACACCACCTCTGACTTGTACCTCACCATCAGCTCCAGAGAGCCCACAATGGACAGCCTATTACCGCCATACCCACACAATGGCGTCGACAGACCTCTCACACGATGGTAGGGGAAAAAACTCCTCACTGTAGGCCAGTTCAACACGGACTTCACTGTGCCTGTGTCCACCAATAACGGCACTTCCTCAGCGTCCAACATAACGGTTAGATACATATGGCCTTCTGTGCTCGGGGAGATGGTGTGGATAACCATAAGAGTTGTGGTGGGGGAATCCACTTCACGTCGCCATTCCCCTCACTCAAATTTTTTACAGACCCTGGCGAAATGATACAGGAGTCCACATTTGCCACAGCTTTTGCCTTTTGCCTTTTGCCAGACACTCTCTTGCCTTGTACCAGTGCTTGGTAGACCCATAGCCAAAACATCTTGGCGATCCCAGGGCAGACCTTATTTTTATAGCAGTAGCGTATTCTTCTCTGTCTTTCACACTGTCATCGCTATCCAGGTCTACAGCCTGCGCCGCTGATTGTGAGTTGGGTTGCCCCAACATTGTTCTCTCACCGAAGTCCAGTGACAGTTTATCCACTGCTTCAAACTGCTGGGCTATCTCCACAGCCTTGGCCAATGTCAGTTCACCGGAATGTCTTGACAGTGCTGGTGCACACAGTGTGTGCTCCAACAGCTGATCATGGACCATTTCCTCTTCTGAGGTCCCAAACTGGCAACACCCAGCCAGCTGGCACAGGTCTGCAACATACCACTGCACCGACTCTCCAGTCTGCTGGCAGCGCTGGCGGAACTGGATCTTTCGGACGATGACGTTCTCAGGAGCGGGAAAGTAGCACACCATTAGCCCAATCACGTCCTCAAAACTGTTGCTCACACGCAGTATACAAAGAATGCGTTGTCCCTCCATGCCAAGATTATGGACTACAATCGCTCCAACACACAATTTCTCTAGTTCACCGAGGTTCAATGCCACCAGATAATTCTTGAATGCGGCAAACCACCTCTCCCACAGTACTGGCAACTCGCCGGGAAGCTCCAGAAATGGCCGAATGCCCAAAATACTTTTATCCATGTCTTTATCCTCGTCGCCAAATATTATGTCCATAACCAGTATTCCAATAACGAGGCCGGAGGTGCAATAGAACGTGACTTTATTAAGTGACTCACAGTATGACAAGGCGCTCCCGTACAGGCAGAGGCGAAGGTCAAAAGAGACCGTGCCGCTTCCGCATCAGCCCTTTATACTCAGGGTGGCGGCAGGACCGGAAAGGTGGTGCCACCACCCACATCACACAATAATATATCTTTTAATACAAAACACCTAGCACCCTTGGCACTGAAACGCTTTGAGCAGTGGATGCTTTTTTGTTGCGGTGCTCAAGGGTGACAAAAGTTCAACTTTTCAGACTACTATACAGCTGCGCTCGTCAATGTCAGACCTTTCTAAGCAGCCAATCAGAATTAAGGAAGGGCGTGGAGACGCTGAACTTTGCTGCATCAAACAACCCGGTACTCTTTGATCTGACACTAAAAGGATATCATGATCAAAATGATTTTGATCAAAATCATTTTGATTTTGATCAAAATGATCAAAATGATCAAAAAAGCGCAGGCTGTTCCTGCTGAGGAGACTCAGGTCTTTTGGTGTACAAGGGGTGCTGCTGAAGTCATTCTATGACACGGTGGTGGCATCAGCCATCACTTTTGGAGTGGTCTGCTGGGGCAGTGGCATTACTGCAGCCGATAGGAAGAGACTGAACAAACTGATTAAGAAAGCTAGCTCTGTCCTGGGGCAGCGCCTTGATCCGATGGAGGAGATGGGAGAGAGAAGGACGGTGGCTAAACTGTCATCTCTGCTGGAGTCCGAGTTCCACCCTATGCAGGACATACTGGATGCACTGAGGAGCTCATTTAGCAGCAGACTACATCATCCCAGGTGCACAACCGAGAGGTTTCGTAGGTCCTTCCTACCAACGGCTGTCAGACTGTACAACCTAAGCAGGGCTGCTCGCAGAGATAGCAAAAAGATGTAACAAACTAATAGTTTTTTGAATGCAAAAGATGCAATAGACTTACACAATGGTCCTCTCCGGCATACAACTAGGAACATACCGGTCGCTATGGAGGGTGAGAATATGTATGGGTACATAATCATACCATGTAGGATAACTAAGTAGACGGTTATGCTGTTTCATCCCATCTAGCAACAATGCTCTGCACTGTGTGTGTTTATATATTTACATATTTATTCCATCTAGCTACAATGCTCAGCACTGGGTGTGTTTATATTTATATATCTATATATTTATTCCATCTAGCTACAATGCTCCGCACTGTGTTTTTATATATCTACATATTATTCCATCTAGCTACATTGCTCCGCACTGTGTGTGTTTATATACTTGCATATTTATTCCACCTAGCTGCAATGCTCCGTACTGTGGGTGTTTATATATTTACATATTTATTCCATCTAGCTACAATGCTCTGCACTGTGTTCATATATTCATATATTTATTCCATCCAGCTACAATGCTCTGCACTGTGTGTCTGTGTGTGTGTATATATATATTTTATAGTAATATGTACATATGTATATTAGCTGCTCTTGCTTGCTTGCTTTTTTTTTTTTTTCTTGCTATCCCTGTGCTGTTGCAATCCTGGAATTTCCCCGTTGTGGGACTAATAAAGGCTTATCTTATCTTATCTTATCTTAAATTTGAAAGTAAATGCTTGGAGGAAGATGTCCGCATCTGTCGGCGTGCCAGGTGAGCGTTTCTGCCGTTGTCATGGTCATATTTCGTATAAGTTTGTTGCAGTAGATAATATAGATGCTATATGAATTTGTAGTTGATAACTGCAAAAAAATGGTATGATACTGCACTGTTGTGTAATATTGCTTAATAATTATGAACCTTGTCAGTAAACTGTAATGGAGAACAGAGGAGGGAAAAAAAAAGAAAACTGACCTGAAAGATTCAATAAACCACGGTGTTGATTTAAGGTGGAATTGTCCAGCCCCAATGTATGGTCAATACAGTTATGACAGTCTTATTATTATTATTGTACTGTTATCACTACGTGTTGTATACACTGTGTATGTTAACGCAGATCAACAGCAAGCCAAACTCGTCTTTCTTGAGCCAGGAAACCGAGCGTCTTGCTCCTTTATTACAGTCTTCTTAGACAGCTTACAATTCTTAAAATTGTGGCGTTAAAAGCTCAATGAAAGGCCCGAATGCTCAATGAAAGGTCCGAGTGAAACTGAAAAGTACAAACAGAAAATAAATACATTTTAGCTCTTCGCCAAGTAAAAAACAAATGCACCAAAGAAATAGCCAACATCAAAGAACTCACACAGAAATTAACTATAGCTGCTACTAAAGACAAACAACACGTTTTTGCTCTTTTCATATGTTAATTAGATCGCTAGTAGCAGCGTTACTCATGCTAATACACAGCACTCTCGGTGTAAAGCAAGCTAGCGAGCTCCTGGGATAAGACTAATTCCTGGTGACAACATATTCACAAACGATCTCAAGTTCACGTCTCCTAAAACTTATAAAGTTAACATAACATTCATTAAACTCACAGCCATTGCTTTTGAAGGTGTAGAAAAGGATATAACACACAGGAGGAGCGTCTCAGACATTCACAGGCAGGTTATACTTTTCTCCTTTTTTTCTTTCTCTCTCTTACTAACGTCCGCTTCTGCTACCCATAAATCATAGCGACTACTGGCTGCGCCTTCAACGTAAAATACAGGTAAACCAGTACTAACTGCATAGAAGTTACTTTTAACACAATGACTGTTTTTTAGCATGAATTATTACAAATGAATTGACATTTTATTATGAACTTGTGAACTATTTTTAACCTTCTATGAAACACACTCTACTGTGGGCAGAACACTCCCCGCCTGGCATTACTAATGCCACTACTTCCTTTTATCTATTACTTCATTTTCTAAGAGCATAACATCTGAGATAGGACGTAGGTAAGTCTTTGAAATACCCTGGGATGATGTCCTCACTTCGACCTTTCTGACCTTCCCGTCGCTGCTTGGAAAGGTGGATGTGATGATGGCCATTGTCCATTCATTTCTGGGTGCTTGGTCCTGTTTCAACAGCACTATGTCACCTGTCTGTAGGTTGCGGTGTGTTGTATGCCACTTGCGTCTTGATTGGAGGGTGTTGAGATATTCGTTTCTCCAGCGGCTCCAAAATTCATTGGCGAGTGCTTGCACTTGTTTCCACTGGTTTTTTGAGCAGGTCTTTTCCACAAAAGTCTCCTGGTGGAGGGGGGACATGCTGCTTTTGGGTCAAGATCATTGCAGGACAGAGTAGGAATGGTGAGGAAGGGTCTGTTGAGATGGGGACTAAGGGCCTTGCATTGATTATAGACGATACCTCAGCCATTAAAGTACAAAGCACCTCATGTGTCAAACGAGTGTGTTTGTTTTGCAAAAGCATAGAGTCCAGTATTCTGCGAGTGACCCCAATCAGTCTTTCCCAGACGCCTCCCATGTGGGAGGCATGTGGGGGATTGAACTCCCATGTGCAACCGTTGGCATGAAGATAGTTGACAATGTTGGGAGGGTTCTTGTTTGGTTGTGCCATGCCTAACTCCACGCTCGCTGCAATGAAGTTAGTGCCTCTGTCAGATCGCATTTCCTTTGCTGGGCCTCGTATTGCAAAGAATCTGCGTATTGCATTTATGCAGCTGCAAGCGTCCATAGATTCAATGACTTCACTGTGCACGCCTCTTGTGGTCATACACGTGAAGAGTATTGCCCACCTTTTTCCTTGTGCAGCTCCACCATGCGTGTGTCGAGTGACTACTGACCATGGATCGAATACGTCCAACCCAACATATGAAAATGGAGGGCATGTTTTGAGTCTCTCAGGCGGGGGATCTGCCATTTTCTGAGTCTCTAGTTTTCCCCTGAGTCTCCTGCACATTACACAATGGTGGATAATGGACGAGACCAGTCTTTTGCAACCTACAATCCACAGTCCGGCTTGCCTAATTGCGCTTTCCGTGAACTGCCTTCCTTGATGCACAACTTTGGCGTGATAGTGACGGACAAGCAGTTGAGTTACGTGATGCTTGTTTGGGAGAATAGTTGGATTCTTGGATGCTGTGTTCAATGAAGCATGTTTGAGGCGACCTCCAACCTTGATGAGGCTTTCACTAATATAAGGATCAAGAGCCACGATGGGACTTGAACTGCGGATGGTTTGGTTGGCATGGAGAGCAGCATACTCATCGGGAAAAGCGTCTTTTTGAACAGACTGGAGGATGAGGTTACTGACAGCATCCAGCTCCTCTGGAGTGCGTGGCTTGCTACATCGATGCCAGCCCCTGCATGAATGATCTGACAGGTTGCTTGATGAGTGAGAACGAGCTTGGTGAATTAGGAATGCAATGGCACGTACTAATGAGTTCCAACTTGAAAAGCGCTGGAAGCATTCTGGTAAGGGCCTGTTCTTCTGAATGTGAGTAGAAAAGGTAGCGACTTTTCTGATTTCAGAGTCTACTTCAGGCTCGATCAACTCAAAGGATTCAGGTGTCTCGGATTCAGGTAGTTTGTAAAGGAAGTCTGGTCCCTTAAACCACATAGTGTCCATGAGCTGTGATGCAGGTATTGACCTGGTGGCTAGATCAGCTGGGTTTTGCTCTGATGTGACGTAGTGCCACTGTTCAGGGGATGTGGACTGACGTATACGATGAACGTGATTATGGACATAGACATAGAAGCGCTTTGAATTATTGCAAATGTACCCAAGAACCACCTTGCTATCACAGTAGAATTTGACAGCATTTGGTTTGTGATCAAGTTTGTCCAGAATGAGCTCCGCCATCTCAACCGCTAGAACTGCTCCACAAAGTTCGAGGCGAGGTATCGTGGGCTCTGGTTGTGGTGAAAGTTTTGCTTTCCCAAGCACAAATCTGACTTTGCATTGTCCTTCTGCATTGACTGTCTTCAAGTATGCTACTGCCGCAATAGCCCAGCTTGAGGTGTCGGAAAAGATACACAGTTTGGTGTAAGTGGACTTAGAGAGGGAATTTGGTACATAGCAGTGTGGCACTTTAAGACTGCTAAGATCTTGGAGGGACATTTTCCATGTTTCCCATGTGTCCATTTTGTCCTGAGGAAGAAGAGCATCCCAACCTTGGACACCATTCGACAGTTCACGTAACAAGAGTCTGCCTTTGATTGTCACTGGTGACGCTAGTCCCAAGGGGTCGAAGATACTGTTAATTGTTGACAGAACCCCGCGGCGGGTGTAGGGTTTGTCGTCAACAGCAACCTTGAACGTGAAAGAGTCAGTGTTTATGTCCCAGCACAGGCCTAGACTTCTCTGAGCTGGTAGAGTGTCATCGCCGAGACTCAAGTCTTTAATACCGGTGGCCAGGTCTTCTGGCTTGAAGGCTTGCATGACTGAGACACTATTCGAGGCGATTTTGTGGAGCTTGAGATTGGACTCGGCCAAGGATGCGCATGTGCGCTTGAGCAAGTCTACGGCTGCAGATTCAGTGGGAAGCGAAATCAACCCGTCATCTACATTAAAGTGTCTCTCAACAAAGTGTCTTGTGTCTGCTCCAAACTTTGGCTCGCCTTTCTGGATGGCCCTATGTAGGCAATAGATAGCTACCGCTGGCGACGGGCTGTTTCCAAAAACGTGAACCCGCATGCGGTACTCCTGCACCTCTTTTGACAAGTCATTTCCCTCGTGCCACAAGAACCTCAAATAGTCTCTATGGTCTGGTCAGACTAAGAACCCATAAAACATTTGCTGGATATCGGCAGTGACTGCGATGAGCTCCTTCCTAAACCGAATCAGCACGCTGAGGAGGGTATTATTAAGATCTGGACCTGTTAACAGTACTGAGTTGAGTGACACACCAAATTGCTCGGCACTTGAATCAAGGATTTTTAATGAATTAATTGGTAAATTCCTTGGTAAAATAAGTATTTGGTCAATAACAAAAGTTCATCTCAATACTTTGTTATATACCCTTTGTTGGCAATGACAGAGGTCAAACGTTTTCTGTAAGTTATCACAAGGTTTTCACACACTGTTGCTGGTATTTTGGCCTATTCCTCCATGCAGATCTCCTCTAGAGCAATGATGTTTTGGGGCTGTCGCTGGGCAACACAGACTTTCAACTCCCTCCAAAGATTTTCTATGGGGTTGAGATCTGGAGACTGGCTAGGCCACTCCAGGACCTTGAAATGCTTCTTACGAAGCCACTCCTTCATTGCCTGGGTGGTGTGTTTGGGATCATTGTCATGCTGAAAGACCCAGCCACGTTTCATCTCCAATGCCCTTGCTGGTGGAAGGAGGTTTTCACTCAAAATCTCACGATACATGGCCCCATTCATTCTTTCCTTTACACGGATCAGTCGTCCTGGTCCCTTTGCAGAAAAACAGCCCCAAAGTATGATGTTTCCACCTCCATGCTTCACAGTAGGTATGGTGTTCTTTCTCCTCCAAACACGACAAGTTGAGTTTTTACCAAAAAGTTCTATTTTGGTTTCATCTGACCATATGACATTCTCCCAGTCCTCTTCTGGATCATCCAAATGCTCTCTAGCAAACTTCAGACGGGCCTGGACATGTACTGGCTTAAGCATGGGGACACGTCTGGCACTGCAGGATTTGAGTCCCTGGAGGCGTAGTGTTTCTGATGTAGCCTTTGTTACTTTGGTCCCAGATCTCTGCAGGGCATTCACTAGGTCCTGTGGTTCTGGGATTTTTGCTCACAGTTCTTGTGATAATTTTGTCCCTACAGGGTGAGATCTTGCGTGGAGCCCCAGATGGAGGGAGATTATCAGTGGTCTTGTATGTCTTCCATTTTCTAATAATTGCTCCCACAGTTGATTTCTTCACACCAAGCTGCCTACCTATTGCAGATTCAGTCTTCCCAGCCTGGTGCAGGTTTACAATTTTGTTTCTGGTGTCCTTTGACAGCTCTTTGGTCTTGGCCATAGTGGAGGTTGGAGTCTGACTGTTTGAGGTTGTGGACAGGTGTCTTTTATACTGATAACGAGTTCAAACAGGTGCCATTAATACAAGTAACGAGTAGAGGACAGAGGAGCCTCTTAAAGAAGAAGTTACAGGTCTGTGAGAGCCAGAAATCTTGCTTGTATGTAGGTGACCAAATACTTATTTTACCGAGGAATTTACCAATTAATTCATTAAAAATCCTTCAATGTGATTTTCTGGATTTTTTTTTCTAATTTTGTCTCTCATAGTTGAGGTATACCTATGATGAAAATTGGAGACCTCTCTCATCTTTTAAGTGGGAGAACTTGCACAATTGGTGGCTGACTAAATACTTTTTTGCCCCACTGTACTAGCATTCAGTGTTATCGGTGATGGGTGGAGCTATCTCTGCATGATTGTTCTCAAACAGCTTGTCCATAAACTCTGAGAACTGTTCTTTCATTTGAGGGTTTTTTGTTAAGTTGCGTCTTAGTGAGCCGAGTCTAGACAATGCTTGGTCTCTGTTATTTGGGAGTGGCAAGCGAGGAAACTTGAATGGCAGAGGAGCGATCCAGTTGTTATTTCCATCCTGGTGGACTTCTTCCCCCATTATATTTAGAAAGGTCTCATCCTCGAAGGACACGGCACACTTGTTATCGTTCTCTGTGCACTCAAAAACTTTGTCCCCAAGCTTTTCTTCCACTGTATTGGGTTTTGAGCTGTGTTTAGAGAGGCCGTCCTTGTGCTCCCCGCCGTAGCATGGTTTCTCTTTGATGTTGATGCTGTTAGGACAAGGAGTGAAGAAAGATGGGCGTCCGTTGGAGAGCATGTGCGTCTTATAAACATTGACGGTTGGCTTGTGAGCGTTAAGGCACACCTCCCCCACAATTACCCAGCCTAGGTCCAGGCGTTGAGCAAAGGGAGCATTGTGGGGTCCGTTGACTTGTTGCCTTGCTTTGTGGACTTGTAGGATGTCTCTGCCCAGTAAAATTGCCATCTGAGCATCTGGGTCGTACTTGGGAATGACAGGAGCGAGGTGTTTTAAGTGGGCGTGAGCAAGAGCGACTTCGGGCGTAGGTATTTCACCCCTACTCAACATTATCTCATCGCATTCAAGGAGAGGAGGGAGGTCTAAGCGTGGGCCTCCGCCTACTGGCTCGATTTGGAACCTCACTGCTTCCCTGCCAAGCATTTCAGTTAAACCAGCACATGTTCTCATGTGGTATGTCAGAGGGCTACCTTTGATCCCAAACAGCTCGAAGAATTCAGGACGGGCCAGCGATTTATTACTCTGATCGTCAAGGATTGCATACATCTTAACGGAGCGTTCTGGTTGGCCTTTAGGGAAAACTCGAACTAGACATACCTTTGAGCAAGAGCGTGGGGGATTACCTTCGCCGCAGATCTCAGTGCACCGTGACGTTACCTCGGGTGGCGTGTTGTCTCGGGGCTGAGGCTCTGGTTCTGGCATGTTTTCTGGCTGGGTTGCTGACTTGAATCGGGATGCATGGCAGAGCAATGCCTTTCGCTTTGGCACTCCTCGCACTTGAGTTTCATGCCACAGTCCTTTATTGCGTGCATGGGAGAGCAGCAGCGAAAACATTGTTTGTGTTGTTTGAGTATGTTTCGCCTTTCTTGTAGCGGTTTACTCTGAAAAGCTCTACAATTGGCTAGAGGATGCATTTTCTTATGGACTGGACAGTAGCGTGTTAAATCGTCCTCTTTAGTACTAGCTAGTTTTGTTTACAGTTAGAGGTGTTCTGTAGCTAGTTTGTTTGAATGGTGGTCTCTCACCTTTGCTGAAGGGTTGGCTGCTGCATGTCGCAAAACTTGGGTAATTTCTTGCTTTAGCCTCGTCTTGGACAAACTTTACAAAATATGAGAAGGGAGGGAAGGTTACATCACATTTTTTTTTGTATTTTGAGCCTGTGTGGAGCCATTTATCTTGTAAACTTGGAGGTAACTTTTCAACTATGGGCTTAACCCCACGGGGTGTGTCGAGGTAGGCGAGACCTGGGAGATAAGCTTCATCTTTAGCGACCCGCAGCTCTAAGAGTAAATCTCCAAGTTCCCTGAGTTTTACATTGTCTCTGTTTGTAAGGCGAGGGAAGTTATCTAGTTTTTTAAACAAGGTGTTTTCTACTACTTCTGGCGTAGCATAACATTCTTCTAACCTGTTCCATGACAATTGGAGAGCAGCTTTGGGGTTAGTGGCATAGACAGCTCTGATCCTTTTAACGTGCTCTGAGGACTCTTTACCAAGCCACTTGACTAGGAGATCTAACTCTTGGCTATATGTGAGACCAACGTCTTAAGTTGCATTTATGAATGACGATTGCCATGCTCTAAAGTTTTCGGGGGTGTCGTCAAACTTAAAGAGTCCGGTTGTGATTAGCTCTCTGCGCGCGAGGAACCTAGCAAAGTCTGCCATAGGTGGGTCACCATTGTGGGAAGCATGGTAGCTGTTTGGCCTGACATAGTCTCTCGGTATGTCGATGGATTCACTTTTTACGTACATTTTCTTGAATGCTGGTGGAGAGAGAGTTTGTTCAGGTCTCCTCGGAGTGAATAATTGCACCCTTTGTGCAGGTTCGACTTGAGGTGTTTCTTCTTCAGCTGGTCATGCCTGTGACTTTAGCTGGATTTGGTGGTGCACATACTCCATAGTTCTCTGTCTGACAACTTGTAATGGAATTGCGCTCCTTACACTCTCTCCTTCGTCTGGCTCAGCAGCTGCAGCAGCTTCTAGAACTTCTGCTTTTGCTGTGGCGGCCGCTGTTTCCTTCTCTATCTCCAGCATTTCTAGATCCAGTTCTAGCTTTTCTTGTTCTAGCTTTGCTTGTTGCTTTGCTTGTTCTAGCTCTGCTTGTTGCTTGGCTTGTTCTTGTTCTAGCTTTGCTTGTTGCTTTTTAATTTCTAGTTGTTTCTTACTGTACAAGGCTCTAGCATTCGCAGCTTCAGCAGAGGCTCGTGCCATGATGGCTGCTTCCATTATGTTGGACCTCGAGGACAACCTGGAGCTAGAACATCTGGAGCTGATGCTAGCGTTGTATGATGATTAGGCTTCAGAGTTCGCCTTTTCTTCTGCCCTCTTCTCTTGAGTGTCGTCCATCGCTGTGTCGTGAATCTTGTCTTCACCAACTGCTGACGTGGCTTTTCACTGTACTGTTATCACTACGTGTTGTATACAGTGTGTATGTTAACGCAGATCAACAGCAAGCCAAACTCGTCTTTCTTGAGCCAGGAAACCGAGCGTCTTGCTCCTTTATTACAGTCTTCTTAGACAGCTTACAATTGTTAACATTGTGGCGTTAAAAGCTCAATGAAAGGCCCGAATGCTCAATGAAAGGTCCGAGTGAAACTGAAAAGTACAAACAGAAAATAAATACATTTTAGCTCTTCGCCAAGTAAAAAACAAATGCACCAAAAAAATAGCCAACATCAAAGAATTCACACAGAAATTAACTATAGCTGCTACTAAAGACAAACAACACGTTTTTGCTCTTTTCATATGTTAATTAGATCGCTAGTAGCAGCGTTACTCATGCTAATACACAGCACTCTCGGTGTAAAGCAAGCTAGCGAGCTCCTGGGATAAGACTAATTCCTGGTAACAACATAAAACTTATAAAGTTAACATAACATTCATTAAACTCACAGCCATTGCTTTCAAAGGTGTAGAAAAGGATATAACACACAGGAGGACAGCCTCAGACATTCACAGGCAGGTTATACTTTTCTCCCTTTTTTCTTTCTCTCTCTTACTAACGTCCGCTTCTGCTACCCATAAATCATAGCAACTACTGGCTGCGCCTTCAACGTAAAATACAAGTAAACCAGTACTAACTGCATAGAAGTTACTTTTAACACAATGACTGTTTTTTAGCATGAATTATTACAAATGAATTATGACATTTTATTATGAACTTGTGAACTATTTTTAACCTATGAAACACACTCTACTGTGGGCAGAACAATTATTATTATTATTATTATTATTATTATTATTATTATTATTATTATTTCTTCATATAATGTAGTCATATTGCTTTTGTTGTCATTTCTCTGTCTTGTCTGTTAATAATAATAATAATAATAATAATAATAATAACTATTATTATTATTATTATTATTATTATTATTATTATTATTGATTGCATTTATATAGCGTCCTTCATTCAACTTTTCAGGAAAGGTGTGTGATGGCACATTGAACACATGATTAGACTTTGGTGATGATCTCAAAATGCATACCTCCGCCAAGGCTCTCATTTTCTCACACAGTTTAAGCAACAATACTCCAAAACTACTGAATGGATTGGGATGAAACTTTCACCAGGGGTGGCCCTTGGCCCAAAGATGAACTCATTAGATGTTAGAGGTGGCCCGTGAGTGCATATCTCTGCAAAGCCCTATCTCGCAATGTACAGAGGGATGGTAATATGGACAGACAAAGGGACAGAGGTGAGGACAAAGGGAGGGAGGGAGGGAGCCTTGGCGGAGGTATGCGCTGTCTGACTGCCCTCTAGTTTTTTAACATAGACTTCCCTTCAGTCCACACATGTCTTCCATCAGTGTTGCAGCGCTTGGATCCCTCTGTTTAAAAAATGAACCACATTTGGTCAAAATTGACCACTATGAACTTTTCAGCCTGTGAACTTTTCAGCCCCCATATTGTAAAGGGAGGAAAGCATTATACGTATACTGTTAAGAGCCCTTTTTTTAAACCTAATCCTAACTATTCATAGTTTTTAAGATGACGTCCCACGGCTGCCAATTGCTATATGGGCGACCATGTTAGGATAAAAGCTGCAGGGGGTGATTCTATTTCATTAAAGCCCGAAATTGTGTAAATATAATGCACTACTGTGGAATAATTGGTTGCACAAACACTGGTGGGAAGGAGAAAGTGTTGTTTTATCGATTACCTGCAATTATTTTGAACCAACGGGAGTCAACTTGGGAGTTATCAGAGAAACAGAGAAGAATTTGGCTTTCTCATATTAGTAGAGTTGACTTGGCGCCCTCCTTGTATTCCAACTTGCCGGTGTGCTCTGACCGTTTTCTAATATGTTTGTTGAAATAACTGACTAATGTTATTGTTGAAGACATTGTGATGCTCTATGACATTTTCACAGATTAATCTGTTCTCTGTTCTGATTAGCTCAGCTGCTGTCTGCAGCACACTCACAAAGAGCTAAACACACATACTTGTTTGTCTAACGGGACCTATGGAGGATCTGTCCGAGCCATATTAAGAACACTTTCAATCTACAGGCTATTATGAAGATCCAAATCACCGTTTAGCCCTCCTTGCAATGTTTTTACCTTTGACTGTAATCTGTACCATCAGCTGTGTCCACACAGGTGAGACAGAAAATGTCTCCTTCCGCTCAGCTACGCAGATGCTTCTAATCATTCCGGCTTATTAGACCTTCATATGGACCAAGGGCAAAGTGTGTACACCATACACACTTCAAAATAGCAGCCTCCCAGGAAGACAAGACAGATGTGGAGGAGTATGCTGAAACGGTCACCAGCTACATCGCAAAGTGCACAGAGGATGTCACTACAGTGAAGACAATCACTATGGGGGGAAACCACAAGCCCTGGATGACCACAGAGGTGCGCTCGCTGCTTACAGCCAGAGATGCAGCCTTCAGAGCGAAGGACAGGATCGCCCTCCGCTCAGCCAGGTCTGCACTCTCAAAGGGAATTAAGGTGGCTAAGCACGCCTATGCGGAGAAAATCCAGGGACACTTCTGTGACACTAGGAACACCAAGCTGATGTGGCAGGGAGTTTGGACACTGACGGGCTATAAGTCTAGGCAGGGGGTCGATGATGACGATGCTCCAGACAGGCTCAACAACTTCTTTGCACGTTTTGAAGCATCAAACCTGACAATCAGAGGGAGGGCTGGCCCACCCCCACCATCGGTCGGACCAGCTTTTACCATCAACACAGCGGACACAAGGAAGACCCTAACCAGAGTCAACCCACATAAAGCTGCAGGTCCGGACAACATCCCGGGACGTGTGGTCCGAGACTGCGCGAGCGAGTTGGCGGATGTCCTGACTGATATTTATAACATCTCCCTGAGTCAGGCCATCATTCCCAGATGCTTCAAGACCTCTATCATTGTACCGGTGGCAAAGAAACCAGTTGTGTCCTGCTTGAATGACTATAGTCCTGTTGCACTGACACCAATTGTGATGAAGTGTTTTGAACGGCTTATCAAACCACACATTACAGCCTGCCTCCCTGCATCACACGACCCACTCCAGTTTGCATATTGTACAAACCTCTCCACGGAGGATGCTATAGTCACCACCATGCACTCTGTCATCACCCACCTGGACCAGAAAGACACCTACGCCAGACTCCTGTACATTGATTTCAGTTCAGCATTCAACACCATTATTCCCCAGAGCCTGATGGAGAAATTACTCCTTCTTGGTCTGAACACCGCCACATGTCTCTGGATGCAGCTAGCTCTGTCCTGGGGCAGCGCCTTGACCCAGTGGAGGAGATGGGAGAGAGAAGGATGGTGGCTAAACTGTCATCTCTGCTGGAGTCCAAGTTCCACCCTATGCAGGACACACTGAATGTACTAAGGAGCTCATTTAGCAGCAGACTACATCATCCTAGGTGCACAACCGAGAGGTTTTGCAGGTCCTTCCTACCTACGGCTGTCAGACTGTACAACCTAAGCAGGGCTGCTCGCAGAGATAGCAAAAAGATGTGACAACCTAATAGTATTGAATGCAAAAGATGCAATAGACTTACACAATGGTCCCCTCCGGTATACAACTAGGAAAAGACCGGTAGCTACGAAGGGTGACAATATGTATGGGTACATAATCATACCATGTAGGATAACTAAGTAGACGGTTATTGTAGGAAAAAGTCAATTTTGGACAACCTCTAGTAAACCCCCAGAAAACAGTGTTGATTAGATGCTAATGGTTAATATAAATCTTCCTAATAAATGTACCTAATAGACTGTGATTTAAATATTAATGGTAAATGGGAGCATTTATAGGGAATGTGACTAAAGGAATGAATATGAACTGTTAGATGTAAACTGTCAGTGAAAGCAGTAGCGTTTCTACGCCAGAGGTGGCGCTCAGTAGTGATAAGACACTGTATAGTGTTAGAGAACAAGAGAAGAAGAGTAGCGAATGTTCCGGAGAAAGAGTGAAAAGAAAATGGTGTATAGCGATGTGCTGTGTAATTGTGTTCCGTGCCGTGTGTGCTGGTAAAGTCAATAAAAGCCGCTGCAAAGTCTGACAGCTTGGCTTCCTCATCCTTCCTCCCCCCTTCGCCCTCCTGGGTGTAACAAAACTTGGTAGCAGAGGATGGTTCAGTCGTGTCTGAGACGGTGAGTGTGCAAATAAAAAAAAAAAGAAAGGCCGTAACGATGGAGCTGGAGCAGCTACAAGATAAGCTAAGCGAGGCCTTGGTGCCATTAAGGGCCGAACAGCTAAAGGAGGTCTGTTTATTTGCAAAGATAAGCCCAGCCGAGCCGTCTAAGAAGTACACGCTGATACGACTGTTAATCAAGGAGGTGGAGAAAACCATTGAAAGCGAAGAGGAGGATGTAGCCCGCGAGTTTGTGCAAAAGCTAATAGCATGTGCTAACGAAGCTAAGCTAAGCGAACCATTGACGCAGGCAGCGGCAGCGGCCGGCACGAGCCGGGAGGCAGAGGCACTCGCCAGTTTACAGAGCCAGTATGCCGCTCTGCATGAAAGTATCCTTGATTCAGCTAAAAGGGTTGAAGAGGAAATAATAAGGCTGATGGATGATGAGGCCGCGCCGCCACCGGGACGCCATTTTGTGACACAGCCCGAGGCCGCGCCGCCACAGAGCCGCCATTTTGTGATACAGCCCACCGTCCCCGCAGCGCCCCTACTGCCAGAAGTGATCATTAAACGGGAGTTTAAGATAAATGGGCAGATAGGGGAGAGGGGCCAAAAAGACAAGTTGTCTTATTCCAATCTCACTCACCAGATCGATATGGGCTTAAAGAAAAAGCACAGTGAGGCTGAGATAATTGAGGCTGGTAAAGTCAATAAAAGCCGCTGCAAAGTCTGACAGCTTGGCTTCCTCATCCTTCCTCCCCCCTTCGCCCTCCTGGGTGTAACATTATGCCGTTTCATTCCATCTAGCTACAATGCTCCGCACTGTGTGTGTTTATATATTTATATATTTATTCCATCTAGTGACAATGCTCCACACTGTGTTTATATATTTACATATGTATTCCATCTAGCTACAATGCTCCGCACTGTGTGTGTTTATATATTTACATATTTATTCCATCTAACTACAATGCTCCGCACTGTGTGTGTTTATATGTTCATATATTTATTCCATCTAGCTTCAACGCTCCACACTGTATGTGTGTTTATATATTCACATATTTAGTCCATCTAGCTACAATGCTCCGCACTGTGTGTGTTTATATATTTATATATTTATTCCATCTACCTACAATGCTCCGCACTGTGTGTTTATATATTTATATATTTATTCCATCTAGCTACAATGCTCCGCACTGTGTGTCTATATATTTATGTTTATATGTACATATGTATACTCACTGCTCTTGTTTTTTTCTTGCCTTCTGATTGTTGCTCTGAGTGTTGCTATCCCTGTGCTGTTGCAATCCTGGAATTTCCTCATTTTGGGACTAATAAAGGCTTATCTTATCTTATCTTATCTTATCCTGGATTTCCTGACTGAGAGACCCCAGTCTGTCCGGGTTGGAAACAACATCTCCAACTCTGTCACGCTGAGCACCGGATCCCCTCAAGGCTGCGTTCTCAGTCCACTGTTGTTTACACTTCTAACACATGACTGTGTATCCAGACACGAGGGGAACCAGATTATTAAGTTTGCAGACGACACCACGGTGGTGGGACTTATTCAGAGGGATGAGGAATCAATGTACAGGGAAGAAGTTAGAGACCTGGAGGGCTGGTGCAGGGAGAACAATCTGGTGCTCAACGTGGACAAAACGAAGGAGATGATTATCGACTTCCAGCTGTCACAGCCTGAACACGTCCCCCTCAGCATTGGCAGCCGTTTAGTGGAGAGAGTGGAGAACATCAAGTTCCTCGGAGTGCAGATCTCGCAGGACCTGACCTGGAGCAAGAATTCCTTGGGGATCAGGAAGCGGGCTCAGCAGAGACTGCACTTCTTGAGGAAACTCAAACAGGCCTCTCTCCCCATCTGCATCCTCAGGACCTTCTACAGGGGTGTGGTGGAGAGTGTTCTGACATACTGCATTGCTACATGGTACTCCAGCTGCAGTATGTCAGACAAAAAAGCCCTGCAGAGGATAGTCAAGGGAGCTGAGAGGGTAATTGGAGTCTCCCTCCCCTCTGTCCAAGAACTTTTTCAGAACCGTTGTAGGAGCAGGGCACTGAACATTGTCAAAGACTGTTCTCACTGTCTGCATAAACACTTTGAACTTCTGCCATCTGGCAAACAATTCCGGAACATCAGAGGCAGAACCACCAGACTGATCAACAGCTTCCTTCCACAAGCTGTTAGGATGCTGAACAATTGACCCAGAATCTCTCATATTCACTACTGCACCTACGGACATTATGTGCATTATTTGTATATTATAGTTAGTTTTTTCAAGTATGTCTAAGGGATGTGTGAATGGATGGGGGGGGGGGGTGGAGTGGGGGGGAGAAGATATTTGTGAGTGTGTCTTAAATCATGTTCTTCTACTTATATGGATGCCGAGAGAAACGCAATTTCATCTTGCCTGCACTACAGTTGTATGTACAGCGTTATGACAGTAAAGGTTGATTTGATTTGATACCTGGATCCTGCTCACCTCCTGTTTCCTTACAGATGAAAGAAGGCTCCAAAGAGGAGAAAAACAACACAACTTTATTCTTGAGGCTGCTGGCAGCAAACCAGAAAAACAGGGACATTTTGTGCTGGAACAAGCTAGCTGCTAAAGCTAACTTTAACTGAAGTTAAGGCTTTTTCAGAACAATGCTGAGATCAAGAATTCACAACATTCAGGAGTGTCACTTGCTTGGAAAGTTTTATTCTTCTGAACAACAACTGAAGAAAATGAAAGCACCAAGGTACTGATGCCTCGGTGCCAGAGCCTTGGCGGAGGTATGCATTCTCGAATTATTACCAAAATGTTATGGATTCCTCTCTAGCACAAGGACCACCTCTGGTAAAAAATTCATCCAAATTCAATTCAATTCAGCCTTATTTATATAGCACCACATCACAACAGAAGTCATCTCATAGCGCTACAAAATGCAGAGAAAACCCCACAATTTCAGAAAGACCCAGCAATCAGACGATCCCCTGTGAGCAAAAACTTAGTGACGGGGGAGAGGAAAAACTCCCATTTAACAGGAAGAAACCTCTAGCAGAGCCAGGCTCAGAGAGGGGCAGTCATCTGCTGTGACTGGCTGGGGGTAAGGGGATAGAGAGGATGAAGAGGACAGACATAAAACAGAAGCGGGGTTAAGAGACACAAAATCCCTCCCTAACCGTAGGCTATATTAAAAAGGAAGGATTTTACCCTGTTCTTAAAAACAGAGACCTAGTCTGACTCCCAGACCCAGAGTGGTAACTGGTTCCAAGAAGAAGGAGCTTGATAGCAGAAGGCTCTGCCTCCCAATGTACTTTTGGAGATTCTGGGCATTACAAGTAATCCAGCATTTTGGGAGCATAGTGCTCTATTAGGATGGTAAGGTAATATCAGATCTTTTATATATAAGGGGGCCTGATTATTAAGAGCTTTGAAAGTGAGAAGAAGGAATTTAAATTTAATTCTAAACTCTATGGGAAGCCAATGAAGGGAGGACAGAACCAGGGAGATATGATCTCTTTTTCTAGAACCAGTTAGAACTCTTGCAGCAGCATTTTGGATCAAGTGAAGATTTTTTTAAGGATATTTCAGGACAACCTGATAATAACGAGTTACAATAATGTAATTGAGAGCTGACAAAGGCATGGATCAGTTTCTCAGCATCATTCAGAGACAAGATGCTCCTAATCTTGGCAATATTGCACAGATGATAGAAGGCAGTCTTAGAAACAAATTTAATATGTGAATTAAAGGACAGATCTTGATCAAAAATAACTCCAAGGTTCCTCACAGAACTATTCAGAGTGAGAGTGGTGGCATCTAAATTAACAGCATGATTTGGAAAGGAATCTCTAAGGTGTTTTGGGCCAACAAGAATGACTTCAGTCTTATCTGAGTTTAATAGCAGAAAATTACAAGTCATCAAGGTTTTGATATCCTTAAGACAGGCATCTACATAGGTGGACAAAATTGTTGGTACCCCTCTGTTAATGAAAGAAAAACCCACAATGGTCACAGAAATAACTTGAATCTGACCAAAGTGGTAATAAATAAAAATTCTATGAAAATTAACCAATGGAAATCAGACAGCGCTTTTGAATTGTGGTTCAACAGAATTATTTAAAAAAAACTAACTCATGAAACAGGCCTGGACAAAAATGATGGTACCCCTAGAAAAGATTGAAAATAATGTGACCATAAGGACATGTTCAATCAAGATGTGTCCTCTAATTAACATCACAGGTGTCTACAAACTTGTAATCAGTCAGTCGTCCTATTTAAAGGGTGACAAGTAGTCACTGTGCTGTTTGGTGACATGATGTGTCAAAGGAGAGAGTTGTCTCAGGAGATTAGAAAGAGAATTATTGACAAGCATGTTAAAGGTAAAGGCTATAATACCATCTCCAAGCAGATTGATGTTCCTGTGACTACAGTTGTACATATTATTCAGAAATTTAAGATCCACGGGACTGTAGTCAACCTCCCTGGACGTGGCTGCAGGAGGAAACTTGATGAAAAATGGAAGAGATGGATAAAATGAATGGTAACAAAAGAGCCCAGAACAACCTCTAAACACATTCATGGTGAACTCCAAAGTCAAGGTACATCAGTGTCAGATCGCACCATCCGTCGTTGTTTGAGCCAAAGTGGACTTCATGGGAGACAACCAAGGAGGACACCACTGTTGAAAACAAACCATAAAAAAGCCAGACTGGAATTTGCCAAACTGCATGTTTATAAGCCACAAAGCCTCTGTGAGAATGTCCTATGGACAGACAAGACAAAACTGCAACTTTTTGGCAAGGCACATCAGCTCTATGTTCACAGACGCAAAAATGAAGCATACCAAGAAAAGAACACTGTCCCTACTGTGAAACATGTAGAAGGTTCTGTTATGTTCAGGGGCTGCTTTGCTGCATCTGGCACAGGGTGTCTTGAATCTGTGCAGGGTACAATGAAATCTCAAGACTATCAAGGTATTCTAGAGAGAAATGTGCTGCCCAGTGTCAGACAGCTTGGTCTCAGTCGCAGGTCATGGGTCTTGCAACAGGATAATGACCCAAAACACACAACTAAAAACACCCAAGAATGGCTAAGAGCAAAACACTGGACAATTCTAAAGTGGTCTTCTATGAGCTCTGATCTAAATCCTATTGAACATCTGTGGAAGGAGCTGAAACATGCCATTTGGAGAAGGCACCCTTCAAACCTGAGACAACTGGAGCAGTTTGCTCATGAGGAGTGGGCCAAAATACCTGCTGAGAGGTGCAGAAGTCTCATTGACAGTTACAGAAATTGTTTGATTGCAGTGATTGCCTCAAAAAGTTGTGCAACAAAATATTAAGTTAAGGGTACCATGATTTTTGTCCAGGCCTGTTTCATGAGTTTGTTTTTTTTTTTTAAATAATTCTGTTGAGTCATAATTCAAAAGCATTGTCTGATTTTCATTGGTTAATTTTCATAGAATTTTTATTTATTACCACTTTTGTCAGATTCAAGTTATTTCTATGATCATTGTGGGTTTTTCTTTCATAAACAGAGGGGTACCAACAATTTTGTCCACGGCTGTAACTTGGCTAATTGATTACAATCATTGGGCTTCATTGACAGGTATAGTTGTGTGTTGTCTGCGTAACAATGAAAATGTATACAGTGCTTTCTAATGATATTGCCTACGGAAGCATATACAGTATAAACTAAAAAGAGTAGGGCCTAACACAGATCCCTGTGGAACTCCGTGACTAAGCTTAGAGTTGGAAGAAAATTCATCACTGATGTGATCAAACTGAAATCTATCGGACAAATAAGATCTAAACCACTGCAGCCGAGTTCCATTTAGTCCAACATAGTGTTCTAATCTATCAAGTAGAATGGCATGATTGATAGTGTCAAAGGCTGCACTAAGATCTAAAAGGACAAAAGCAGAAACAAGTCCATTATCAGATGCGATAAGGAGGTCATTAGTGACCTTCACTAAGGCAGTTTCAGTGCTGTGATGAACTCTGAACCCAGATTGAAACTCCTCAAACAAACCAACTCCCTGCAAGTGGTCAAACAATTGCACGGCAACAACTCTTTCCAAGATTTTTGAAATGAAAGGCAGATTAGAGATTGGTAAGATAAGCCTTTATTAGTCCCACAATGGGGAAATTCCAGGATTGCAACAGCACAGGGATTGCAACACTCAGAGCAACAATCAGAAGGCAAGAGCAGCGAGTATACATATGTACATATAAATATATATATATATATATATATATATATATATATCTCAATCAATCAAAGACTTTATTCCAGACTCAAGGTCCATCAAGAGAAAAGTAAACAAGTAAGGTAAAAAACAAGACAGTTGAAACAATCAAAAAGTTACAAGAAACACTAAGACATAACTGCTTAAAGAAGTACAAAGACAGTACAGACTTTAAAAAGACTTAAAAAGACTACTGTACCAGTGCCTTCTAAACTGTGACTGACAGCGAATAGAACTGAGCTTAATGCTAGACATGACTTGAATGATTTCATTTCTAGATACATCAAGCCGACAGATGAATTTATACATAAAATTCCTTATTACTGCATGCAGAGTATTTACACGTGATGAGACAAATAACTCGGAAGCACTGCACCATCGAGGCTTTTTAAGTAAAATTCTTAAGGCATCATTGTAGGCAACCTGTAATTTCTGCATACTTAGTTTCCTATAATTTATCCATAAATGAGCAGTGTATAAAGGTGTACAATAGGTTTTAAAAAGAACCAGTTTCACCTCATCTGAACAAAAACCAAATCTGCGTGCAAGAATATTTGCTTGCATGTAGATTTTGCAGCGTTGTCTGAAAATATCATCATCATCAGTCATTCTATCATTAATAACATGTCCCAGATATTTAATTTTATCCCTGACAATTAATTCCCTGTCTGCCAATTCAAAGACAGCGAATTTCATTAACAAATCTTCTTTAGTGCGGCAGATCAGCACACAACTCTTATTTGTATTATATTTTATGTCATTTTCCTCTCCATAAGCACTACACACTCTTAATAACTCCTGAAGACCAGCACTACTTGGGTTGAGAATAACTAGATCATCAGCATACATGAAATGATTCACTAACTTATTCCCTATTAAACACCCAGTTTTACAGGCATTCAGTTGCTTTGACAACTCATCCATGTAAAGATTAAATAGAATAGGGGACAATATACTGCCCTGTCTGACACCACTGCTCACACCAAATGGTGATGAATGACTCTTCCCCCATTTCACCAGCATCTTCTGATGTGCGTACCAGTAAATCAGGATACATACTAAGTACTTGGGCACCCCCCTGTCAATCATTTTCCTAAACAGTATCCTGTGATTAACACGATCAAACGCCTTGGAGACGTCAATAAAGCACAGAAAAACTGAAGAATTTTGATTTCTGTACTTATTTATAATTTCTTTTAAGGCATATATGCACAGTTCTGTTCCATGATGGGGTTTGAATCCAAATTGATGATCAGTAGATTTGATGAATACATTTAATTTTTCAAACATGATTTTTTCCAGTACTTTAGATATTATATTGGCTAAAGCTATGGGTCTGTAATTATCCAGGCTACACAGCTTGCCAGCTTTATCTTTAATGACTGGTACCAACACAACAGACAATAATGATTCTGGTAACATCCCATGAATCATGAAGCTGGTGAAACAGATTGCAAGAAGAGGAGCAATTCTTGAGCTAGCGTATTTAAGATGCTCAGCAGAAATACAGTCTAAACCACTCGCTTTGTTATCTGATAGCTCTCTAATGGCTTTGATCACTGCATGAGTGTCAATCAGGAGCGAATCGTCCCTTTCTACTTTCCCTACCTTGTAAGTTTCATCCTTAGTTGAATTAAATAATGAGTAAAAGTGTTGCCGCCAAAGATCCACAATATTTTCTGTACCTGAAATGCCTTCCAAAGTACAGGGCAAAGGCGTTTTACTGTTACTAATCCGTCTAAGCTCCTTCCAAAATTCTGTGACATTCTTATCTAACAATTTCTTGGCCAGGGAATTACTTCTCATTAGCTGTTCATTTTTAGAGATATGACGAATAGCATACTTAAACTTAGCATTTGTACATTTCTTCATCTCAAATTCTGGCCCTTGTCTGGGTCTCCCAGCCACCACCCATGCTTTATATGCTTCCCGAGCTTCAGAATAAGGCACAGCTACGGCCTCATTCCAGCCAGGTCTAACCTTATGTGTTTTACGTATTTTCTTATAATAAGGCTTGCTGTCCTTATACAGGGAGTTAACTATAGCATTGTACAGACTACAAAGGTCTTTCTTATGTTCAACAATGCTACAGTTCACATCGCTGCACATTACAGCATCTCTAGGAAGACATATTTTACTCAAGGATTTATCTGTATGAACACAATATTCTACAATTTCTTCCTCAGAAAGAGTGTCCCAGTCTAATTTTCCCACCTCATCCTGACTGACATTTTGATAAAGTGCAGGTAGACAGTCAACATTAATTATCATCTCAAACGGTATATGATCAGACATTGCTAACCCATAATGAATACTCATGCCACCCAAAGAAGCATGTGCATCACCCGTGCTGATGCAATGATCGAGCCAGGACGTAGTGTGCCAAGCCTCACTTATATAGGTATAACTATCAGGAGGCATTAGTACCTTACTTGACAAGATTAAGTTGTTCTCATAACAAAAATGATACATATGTTTTGCAAATAAGGAGTCAGTGTCAGATATGTCTGCATTCAAGTCCCCCATAATAAAAATACAGGTATTATTATAGTCTTGCATATAAGAATTGATAAAGGCAAGCTTATTTAAATATTCATCCTCATTCTGTTGACATTCAAATGGCGTATATACATTAATAATAAGGAATTCCTTATCATTACAATTAAACTGCACACCAATACACCAATCTACACCAAGTCGGACCACTTTTATCAAGGAGTCCAGCTTCTTCCTCCAGAGAATAGCCACACCTCCAGGTATCCTCCCCCTGATAATCCCCTTGCTGAGGTCAGTTGTAGACTCCCCAGCACCATGGAAATCAGGGTTAAGACAGTTCAGACGTTCCAAGTCTTGTTCTGAAAGAAACGTCTCCTGAAGGCACAAAATATCACAATTGTTCAATAAATTGTCAATAACTAACCGGCGAGCTTTCTCCCCAGCACTTTGCCCCAATTTAAGGCCACGACAGTTGTAAGACATGACCTTAATACCCATCAAAAAAGGAGGAAGAGTTAAGAAAGATCGCCATCATGCGTGGGTGCCCGCATATTCTCCACAGCAGCCGCTCCACTAGCTCCACCCCTCCCAGCCCCCCGGGGCTCATAATATCGCCGCACCAATGCGCCCTCTGGCCAGAGTTCTGGCTGGTACATGTCCCCCACCTCAGAGCATTCTGCTGTTACTTTAAACGAGCTAACCCTGCCGTTCCCAGTGATGATTTTCTGACATAAAACTTCTCATCCAAGCTTATCTTTAAGATATGCAGATAAAGTGTCAGCTTCCAAATCACGATGAAAACGGGTAGCAAACACACTCACCGTCTTGGTCCGAACTGTTTTAATATTCCCAGAGCCCGTACCCACAACAGGGGCCGCGTTGCTGGCTTTATTCCTGCGGCTGTTTGAAGCAGAGGATGGCTTGGGTTTATCCGCAGCGCGCTCAGATCGTCTTCGCCTCTTTTTCACAACTTGACTCCATGTTAGAGATCCTGGTTTAGAGGCTACTGTTACAGAATTTTCTCCGGTTATAGGCTGATCCACCGGCTCCGAATTCACATCCAGAGCCTTCTCTCCAGCGGTCAAGTGAGATTCCCGTGTGTCTCCAGGTCTTGAGTCAATCATCAGGCAGGCCCCCTCCTCCGGTTCGACATCAGCGGGGCTGGCAGGCTCTCCCAGGGCGGGCGCTTCCTTATCCACGGCTCGTGCGGCAGACTGCTCCAGGCCACTTACACGACGGGCAATATCCGAGGTTATCGTGCGTAGATCTTCACTGGAGCTAGTCTGTAACAGCATGGTTTGTTTCATGGCACAAACCTCTGCACGTAACTGCTCCATTCTCCTCAGTAGGCTTGAGCAGTCCAGGCTGGAAAATGTAACCAGCGGCAAATCATCCAGGTAATGAGAGACGAATCTAGGCAGTTTTTCACCACATTCATTCATCACCTTAAGGCAACTCTTTAAATTATTTGCATCTTTCTGGGCCCCTTTGTGTGTAACACACCTCTGTGTAGTGGGGCAGACCTCAAACAGGACTTTTTTCGAGGCCTCAATCCACTCAGAGTCAAAAGTATTTGAGGCCAATAAGACGATCTCATCCTGACTCAGAGTCTTAATTTTCACTGCAAGGAAATTTAGCAGCTCATCCTCAACAATTATTTTCCCCTCAGAAGTTTTATATACTTCAGGTTTTAAACGAGACCGTTTTACCTCAGGGGCCTCCACAGAGCCATTCCAGCCAGGAAGCCATCTTATATATATATATATATATATATATATATATATATATATATATATATATATATATATATATATATATATATATATATATATATATATATAATATATATACACACAGTGCGGAGCATTGTAGCTAGATGGGATAGGTATATAAATATATAAACACAGTGCGGAGCATTGTAGCTGGATGGAATAAATATATGAGTATATAAACACACAGTGCGGAGTATTGTAGCTAGATGGAATGAATATGTGAATATATAAACACAGTGTGGAGCATTGTAGCTAGATGGAATAAATATGTAGATATATAAACACACACAGCTTGAGCATTGTAGCTAGATGGAATAAATATGTAAATATATAAACACACACAGTGCGGAGCATTGTAGCTAGATGGAATAATATGTAGATATATAAACACACACAGTGTGGAGCATGGTCGATAGTTAGCCAAAACTCCCGATCGAGCGTTGGCTTTTTGAGTAAGGGTTTAATTACAGCAATTTTAAAAGCCAGTGGTACATAACCCAGAGTTAAAG
The DNA here is from genome assembly GCA_020510985.1 of Pholidichthys leucotaenia. Taxonomy (NCBI): domain Eukaryota; kingdom Metazoa; phylum Chordata; class Actinopteri; order Cichliformes; family Pholidichthyidae; genus Pholidichthys; species Pholidichthys leucotaenia. The sequence continues at coordinate 178,860,801 of CM035839.1, read as the reverse complement.
AAGAATTAATTATATGAAGAATACGGCTACCAATAATTGGGAAGAGAATTTTAAATAACCTGGTAAGAATAGGGTTCAAAAGACAAGATGAAGGCTGCAATGAGGAGATTATTTTATCCAACTCTAAGAGGTCGATTGGAGTAAACTTATCTAAACAGATATCAATTGAGGGAGTTGTAGTAGTTAATGTACTTGAGTTTACGTTAGGAAGAATCTGACTGATTTTATCTCCAATAGATAAAATTTTATGATTGAAAAAGTTCAGAAAGTCCTGACTAGAAAGCTCAGGAGGGATGCGAGGATTGACCGAGTCCTGACTCTTTGTCAGCCTGGCTATAGTGTTGAAAAGAAACCTGGGGTTATTCTTATTTGCTTCTATTAATGCAGAATAATAACTTGATCTAGCTTTTCTAAGAGATTTTTTATAAATTAGGAGATGATTTCTCCACGCTACATAGAATTCATCTAAATTAGTAGAATGCTATTTTCTTTCTAATTGACGAGTCTTCTGTTTTAAGCTTCTGAGTTAAACCAAGGGGTTAGAAATCTATGGTTAGACTTTTTCTTTTTTAAAGGGGCTACCAAATCTAGAGTCCAATGGAAAGAGGCTGTAACAATATCTACCATGCTGTCAATTACCAAAGGAGCAGGCTCTCCATCTTTTATTTCCGTTGTGTTGACCCATGGTATAGAGGAGACAATCTGCAAAAATTTGGTAGGAACTTCATCTGAAAGACATCTGCTGTAGTAGTGTTTTCCTTTAGGAGTCAAATAATCAGAAATAGTGAAATCAAAGGTTAACAGACAATGGTCTGACAGTACAGGATTATGAGGAGACACTACCAGATTTTCTATATCTGTACCATAAGTCAAAAGAAGGTCCAATGTATGGTGGAGATAATGGGTAGAATTTTCTACTTTCTGGGAAAACCCCATTGAGCCTAAAATTGAATTGAATGCCTTATTAAAACAGTCACTCTCTACATCAACATGTATATTAAAGTCCCCTACAATAATTATCTGATTTCAGCACTAAATCAGCTAAAAATTCAGCAAATTCGGATAGAAACTCTGAGTAGGCCGAGGGAGGATGGTAAACTATGGCAAAGAGAATTGGGTTCAAGCCAAGATAGCCAACATGCCCCACACTGAGGACCAGGCCCTCAAAGGAATTAAAACATGATTTTTGCTTGACATCAACTAGTAATTTAGAATGGAAAATTGCCGCCACTCCACCTCCACGACCAGAAACTCTGGGGTTATGACAGTTTAAATAACCAGAGGGAGTTGATTTAGTCAAACCAACATAATCATCTTGCCCAAGCCAAGTCTCTGTGAGGGATAATAAATCGATCTAATGATCGATTAATGGATCATGGACTAGAAGAGACTTGGGAGATAGAGACCTAATATTTAATAGACCACATTTAATTTTTAAATTTTGGGGAGGAACAGAGGCCAAATTATTAAATTTAGAGACTTGAGGTTTGATTTGAATTTTACCAACATTTTGTTTAATCACTTTGGGATGTTCATGCATTCTATTTTTATTAACTTTTTTATTAACTTTGGGGGGAGCAGAGAAAGGTTCTCTGAGGGAGAAGACATGGGCAAAGTTGGAGGGGGGGGTGGATGAGGAGGAGCTGCAGAAAGAGTGTGTATTTATCAGGTTGTGTTGTATTTGTCTTGAGTTATAATATTTTGGGTAATGGGAGACAGACACAATCTCTGTAGGGTTATAAATTGAAGGCTGATCCAAACAGTGAAGATTATTTGGATTAATGGGATTAATATGGGAAGTGGAAACAGAACCAAAAAAGGGCTGAATGGCAGACCCAAGAGCTTCAGAGTGAGTAAGCACACCAAGTTTCAGTCACTGTACCAAAAACCACTGAATGGAATAGAACAGATTGTCTCTTAAAGCACATGCACCAAGTCTATTTAGGTGGATGCCATCAAGCCTCATAAGTGATGGGCGGTTCCAAAACAAGTTAAAATTGTCTACAAAACCAATGTTAAAAATAGGACAAGTAAAACACAACCAAGTATTAAGACTAAGAGTTCTGCTAAAATAATTGCAACCTTGTCTGAGAGGTGCCAAAGGCCCAGAGATAAACGCACATCTGCCACAGTTCATAAGAGTGGACAGAAGGCTCTTGAAGTCACTCTTTAAAATCTCCAATGCTTCATCTGGAATGTTATTGCATCCAACATGTACTATGACAGTTTGAACGTGGGGGAATTCATTTAGCAGGTCAGTGATAAGAGCCTCAATGTCAGAGACTCTAGCCCCAGGAAAAAATCTAGTGGTACAGTACCTGCTTCTGACATTCCTCATAATTGAGTCACCAATTACCAGCATCGTCTGGGGGACTTTGTCGGTGGATTCTGACGTAGAGAATAAATTTGTCGAGGGTGTTGTTGTTGTGAAGGCGGGGTGATGCGCTCTCTTCTATTTGGAGCTGGAGTGTAATTTGGCACACCCAGAGTAGTCTTAGTCTGGGGTTTGCAGACCTGAGCCGCCGCTGAGGGAGAGGAAGGAGGAGGAGGGGAGGCCACGGGCGGACGGCCAGCGTCCAGGTGGGAAAAATCCTCCAGAGAAAGGATGTTGAATTTATTTTCCAGGAGCAGGGGAAGAGAAGAGGTGCGACCCTGTCTGGCAGACCAACAATGATTGCCAGCTGGTCCAACCAAGGTCCAGGGTGCACATTGAGTGTGAGAAGTACCAACCGGGGCTTTGGGTTTAGCCCCGAGATGAAGCCAGTGTCAATTGCTGTGGTCCTGGACATCTGAAGAAGCCAGAACCGGAGCAGGGGTGGAAGTGGACGGAGATGGAGATGCGCTAAACTCCCCCAGGTAGGTAGCCGTCTCTGCCAGCTGTGAATCGGTTGCCGGAGCCGTTGTTCACCCGAGTATAATGGTATTGAGATGTTCCTCAGCCTCCCGAATCTTGTAGAGGTTGGAGAGTCTTACTTCCAGCTCAGAAACCTTACTAAGGAGGTATACACAGCGGATACACATTGGGGATGGAGTCATGGCATTCCAGGCGACGAGGTGGAAAGCCAGCCAGCCAGCCAAAAACAGCTAAAACAGCTAAAAACAAGTTAGCTAAAAACAGCTAAAAAGGCTAAAAACAGGTTAGCAGGTAGCCTAGCCTGGTAAAAACAGCCCAGCCGGGGGTCCGACCCACCCGCGTGTCCGTTCGGGCTTTTCAGCGAGGCCAGTACCAAGCTAGAACCAAACAAAAACTAATATCAGCAAACAGAGATAAAAAATTAAAAACAAAATCAATAAAAACAAACAAAAGCAGACAAAATAGCACTCTGATGTGACAAAGCACTAACAGACGCCAGCGCATGCATCTGACCGTTTGTCAAATCCATCCTGTAGTTTTGGAGTACATGCATGCACAGTGAAAATAATCTGCAGTTCACATGGCCATACTGTCGGTGGAAGCCAAGAGCCACAAAACTGATTTGAACAGCTGCAATCCAAACACAAAAGAAGACAATGGTGGCAGACATTTTAAATGGCTGAAGTGATGGAGGTACGTGAAATCAATAACAATCAAGACGAATAGGAGCTATTGCCATTTAGTGCCAGAGGAAGAAAATAGGCAAAAAGCCGGAAATTTGTTCACCCAGTATTGGGGGATTGCTCAGTACTTCCCTCTAGTAGGAGTTTCTGGGCACATGCACAGTTCACTGCGACCATTTGCGGGCAAAGAATGTTGTGACTTGTAGTTTGGGACTTGTAGCGATGAACTGAAAACTCCAGGAAGAAAATATTTTGTCCTTCCTCTGCAAAGCTAAACAGTAAAACCAGTGTGAAAACAATCAATGTCATGAATAAATGGTGTAGTTGCTGAATACATGCTTTATTTTTCAGTAACCGCTATTTTATAACAGGTCTGTCATGGATCTCCTCGTACGCTATTACACAGTGCACGGAGGAGTGAGGAGAAAGGACAGATTTAACTGCAAGGGTTGCACCACAGACAAATTTATTTAAGAAAAGACAAACAGTTCCAAAATCGTGCAGACATACAAAAACAACAAGCAGGGTACACTTACTGGCAAACAGGGACGTGTTGCGGGAACACCACAGTGTACAGTGGCGAGAGCTGCCACGGCGAAACGTAGCCGAGACAGGCACCTATGACAATACAATGATCCAGCAATGGTGGACTGGTAATGAGCTGCTTAAGTACCACCACTGCTTGAAGAGGGAGATACGGTGCACCTGGGCGAGGAGCGGGAAAGGCAATCAACAGGAGAGGAACCAGTTGACCAACATGAGAGAGGGGGCATGGTCGGACCGGCAAGCTGTTAGAGAGCGCCCACACAAATATAGGTCAAAGGAGGCTGTCTCACAGCTACCGGTCAGAAACAGAGGCTACAGGTACGGAAAAGTAACCTAGTGAACATAGAGACTACAAGAAACTCAGAAGATAACACAATACCCAAATACACAGATAAACCTGAGACACAGAAGGTCAGAACCGAGCCCAAAGGACAACCTGGCTCGGTTCATGACAAGTTCAGCTCCATGTGCTGTAAAAAAACGTGCTGTGTTGTGCTGTAAAAAAGTCACACTGTCGCCTCTAGTGGCCTGGGATAGTTATTACAATATCTTTTTTCCTGTCTCCATTGACTGTAAAGGTGAGTTAAATTTGTGTTTATTTCGAAAACATAGACTTATCTCAGAATTCTGGCAAAATAAAAGTCGAGAAAATATGGCAATACAATGATACAAGCCTTTAGTTGCACTTAATTTTGACCGGGCAAGCCAAAACAGACAGGTAGACAGACGGATACACACAAACACACACACACACAAAACCATCCACACACAGACGCATTGAGTGATTACCGTATGCCTCTGTTTCCCCCAAGGCATTTTTTTTTTTTGATTTTGTACACTTTATTGATCCCCAGAGGGGAAATTGAGGGCATCCACCTGGATGGATGAAGCAGCCACGGTACGGCACTATCCCTTTACCATTCACACACACATTCACACCTAGGGCCACTTTTAGAGTTTCCAATTAACCTAACCTCTATGTTTTTGGCTTGTGGGAGAGAACCAGAGAACTCCCGGAGTAAACCCACGCAGACACGGGGAGAACATGCAAACTCCACACAGATCACTGTTGGTCAGGGGCTGGGATCGAACCAGGGATCCCATGGCCAAGGGTGAGTTGCTGTGCTGCCGCAGTGCTAACCACTCTTCCACCGCGCCGCCCAGTGATGGAGTAGTAACCCACGGTTTGCTGTTCTGATGCCAAAATGTCAGAACACCGGCTAATTAGCCTTTGGCTTTGAGGATTATCACAAGGAGCTGAGAGTCTACAAATCAGCTGCTTACTGTGAATGAACAATAAGGAATAACAATAGACACCAAGACAACAATATCTAACTTCATCTGAAAGCAGGGGAGTGTGCTGAATGAAGCCAGCCTTTAGCTAATGCTAATTAAAATTAGATCACATATCAAAAAAAAAAAAAAAAATGAAAACAAAAGCAGAGAAAAACAAACAGGAGAAATTAAGTTGAGGACTCTGTGAATAAGGCTATGGTTACACTGCAGGTTTTAATGCTCAATTCTGATTTTTTTGCACAAATATGACCCATATCTCATTTTTTAAAGGGCCTATATCATGCTATTTTAAGCCTTTCAGAGTAAACTATATGCATGTATGTGATAGCATATTACCTTTGGTACACTGGAGAATGAATTTCTTATGAAATATGAGTTATTTTCGGGAGCCCGGAAGTAGGATGCCTCGATCTCTGAGGCTCTGCCTCTCCTTCTTGTGGCTGCCGCCCATTTCATGACGTAACCCCTGAGCAGCTGACAGTCTGAATGGCACATATCCGACTTTTTCCACACCAGACCCAGGCCACTTTCATATGTGGTCCTAATTCCAATACACATCTATTTTCCAAAGCGATCTCAGTCTGAACGGTCATGTCACATGTCATCCGACTTTTTCCTCATTTACGTGAGACAGACGCTACAATTCTGCTGTGGAGGATGCCGCAGGCATGACAGACAGCTGATTTGTTCTGTCTTCTTTAATCAGTCTTCGTCCCTTTATCACTGGATCATAACTTTGTCACCTCCCATGGCACAACAACTTCAAAATTGTGGGTGGGGGTTGGAGTTCGGGGCTGAAACCGTCAGACATTACAGGCGTACAGTAACGGCACATTTTTTTTTTTTAAAAGTAACGGCACATTTTCTGGATGCTGTAAACAGCACAGTCCTGGCCACTGTAATAAGTAAATGACTGTGGAGTCCACAGTCCAGGAGAGAGGAGTCTCTGGCTGCTCCTGTGCAGGACTGGTATTACGGTGCTGGCAATCGCTAGGATTATTTATTATTAGCCTTATTCATACAGGTAATCCCACTGAGACACGGGGTCTCATTTTCAAGACAGCTGTTTAATGGATCATTTCTGTAGAGCTGTAGTAGAGCTGATCACAGCGGTCATCTGGCCTGTAGAGGAATGAAGCTGGTCTTATATATTTTGTGCATAAATATTTCTAAATGTTTTTAACATTTATTTTGTTGCGCTGCATCAAAGGTGAAGAAGTTCTGTCCCCCCCAATTGTTCGGGTCTCATAATTACTTCCACTGTGGGGAGCCTTGAATAACGAAACTGAATTGCATTTAATTCAAGTTTATTTCAAGCAACCATTCCCACAGTCTGCTCTCATTCTTGAGCAGCGAACAAAGAGGAGGAAACACACCAAAGTTTTCACCTTTATCCATTCTCACATCAAGAAATCTCCCTCGCAGGGGAGGTCACACATCTCCATCATAATCCCTTTATTTACATCACTCCCCCCTCTCTCCTCTCGAGCCTCAGAGGTCAGGGAGTCTTCTGTCCACACCCATTGTCTTCTCTCGCTGTCCTCCACAGGTGTCCCAGACTCTCCGTCTCTTTCATCGTGAGGTTAAATCACATATGTGCTGTCAGCATATCTCTCATATGTCCAACATGTGCATGCACAACTACACAGCACAACTACACAGCCATATCCACAAACACATCGGTGTGTCTGACATAACGTTTTCTTCTGCACATGTGGGTCACTTCATAGCTAGAGACCATTCATATTCCAGTCTGATAGGGGTCGCATTTAAATTATAAAGTAAACGTCCACACAAAAAAATCGGATCTCAGCAAAAAATCGGAATTGAGCAATAAGACCTGCAGTGTGACCGTAGCCTTCTTCTTCTTCTTCTTTTAGATTTGGTTGGTGGTTGGCAACCATCTTACAGGTGCATTACCGCCACTGACTTGATTATCATCACTCTAAATCTTTGTATAAGGAGTTCTAAACAACTCCTTATGTGTGGAAAAAATTATCCGTCCTTGGACTGTGACCGTAGCCTAATTTATGGGCTGTTAAATCACGTCCTGTTTTGCTCACTGTTGGTGTAGCTTGCTATGCTTAGCTCTCCTTCTCCTCAGGATTATCACCTTTAATAGCATTGTAATTGATTTTTTTCCATCTACCGTCACCTCTCACTGCTGTTTAACAAGCCTCTTGCACTTGTGTGCACACTCAGTGTCACCTAATTACCCTCTTTAGCCTTCTGGTCACCTTTCATCAGTGTTTGTGTTAGCTTCGGGTTAGCCACTAGTCATGGCTACTAGCTCTCCTTCATCTTCTCCTCTGACGTGCTCTTTGTATCAGATGTTCAGCTGCACCTCTGCCTCTTTTAGTGATAATGGTAAATGTAATAAATGTTGTCTTTTTGAAGCACTCAAGGCAAGGTTGTTGTTATGTATGCCCATAATAACAACATGCAGCAGAGATGAGATGGTGCAAGCACAGGTGACGTCATCATGCCGTGCTTATAATAGCGGACTGTTGGTGGTAGTTTGGCTTCTTTGGCGCGTCACCTCTAGTAAGATACTAGCCTGTACCCTGTTATAGTTAGCTTACTAGCTTGTTGTACTGTAACACGTGCTGCCAGCTTTCTTTTAATAAAACCACCATTCAGCTCAGCCACCACCTCCGCTGCCCCTCATTTTCAGACATAACAGTTGTGTGATTTGGAATCCTGGTTCCGCTTCATTGAAATACAGTCAGCACCAGGTAATAATGATGGATTCCCATTAGCTGCAGTGGAGCACCATAGCATAGGGCCTGCTAGTCGTCCCCCAGTAACCACCTCTCCTGAGCAGCCAGGAGAGAATGGGTGGGTGACAGTGAGAAGGAGGCATAGCCACAAGTCCCTGGTTCACCACCAACCTGTTCACGTTTCTAATCGATATTCCCCGCTCAGCAACACACCTGCTGAGGAAAAATTCTGATCATTGGTGACTCTGTAGTCAGAAACGTGAACCTACAGACTCCAGCGGCCATAGTCAAATGCATTCCCAGGCCAGAGCAGGGAAGAGCGTGGGCCCGCCACGCTGGCTGCTTGGTGGCTCGGCCTCCCTCCGGTGTCCCTCATGGAGCAAATGCCTGGCTGTCCTGGGGCTTATTGGCCTCAGGACATTTGTGTTTTGTGTGGGGTTGGTGGCGTTGTCCTACTTGCTCAGGGTTTCCGGGGTGGGGGGGGGGGGGCTGCTGTGACCGCCACCCTCGTCGTATGTTTCCTGACAAACCACTCACATGCACACACTTATTTTGCACACGCTGTCATACACATGCACATGTACACACACATATGTCTCTCCTTTAACAGGTGCAGATACCAGACTTGTGACCTCTTCAGTGGAAGAAACAGTTTGCCTTCTGTTTGTTTCAGTTGTTAGTTTATCTTCTTTGTCTGTTCCTCTCCCTTTTCTTTCCACCTCCCCACCCCTCTTTCCCCATTCCACCCCGTTGAGTCCTTCATGGGTGGAACAATTTAAATAAAGTATTAAAAGTTATTACAAGAGGAGTTTATAACAATATACAGTATATATATATATATATATATATATATATATATATATATATATATATATATATATATATATATGTGTGTGTGTGTGTGTGTGTGTGTGTGTGTGTGTGTGTGTGTGTGTGTGTACTGTATAAAGCTCCTTTTGGCAAAGTAAATCTGTTTGGCACAATAAGGGAAGCAGATTGCTGTTCTGCTCACCTAGCTGCCTGACAGGACCATCCATCCATCCATCCATCCATCCATCCATCTTCTACCTCTTTTCTGGAGGTCTGGGTCATGGAGGCAGCAGTTCAAGCAGAGAAGCCCAGACTTTCCTCTCCCCAGCCACCTGCTCCAGCAATTCAGAGAGGATACCAAGGCGTTCCTAGACCTGCTGGGAGACGTAGTCTCTCCACCGAGTCCTGGGTCTGCCCCAGGGTCTCCTCCCAGTGGGACATGCCCAAAACACCTCAAGTGGGAGGCGTCCAGGAAGCATTCTGATCAGATGCCCAAACCACCTCAACTGGCTCCTTTCAATGTGGAGGAGCAGCGGTTCTACTCTGAGCCTCTCCCTGATGACTGAGCTCCTCACCCTATCTCTAAGAGTGAGTCCAGCAATCCTATGAAGAAAGTTCATTTCAGCCACTCATATTTGTGATTCATCATTCTTTCGGTCATTACCGAAAGCTCATGACCATAGGTGAGGGTAGGAATGTAGATTGACTAGTAAATCGACAGCTTTGCCTTAGAGCTTAGCTCCCTCTTCACCACAACAGACTGGTACAACGTCCACATCACTGCAGATGCTGCTCCGATCCGTCTGTCAATCTCTCACTCCATTCTCCCCTCACTCGTGAATAAGACCCCGAGATACTTAAACTCCTCCACTTCATACTTAAATTCCTCCTCCAAATCCTGTCCATAAAAATTATGAACAGGATCGGTAACAAAGGGCAGCCCTGGCGGAGTCCAACTCTCACTGGGAATGAGTCCGACTGAGTGTTGGCAATATGAACTAAACTCTCACAACGGTCATATAGAAACCAGATAGCTCATAACAACAAGCCCGATAACACATACTCCCGAAGCACCCCCCACAAAAAACCACGAAGGACGCAGTTGAACGCCTTCTCCAAGTCCACAAAACACATGTAAACTGGTTGAGTAAACTCCCATGAACCCTCGGCCTGACAGGACAGGGGGAGGGGGCGACCTAGGGACTCCAACTGCCATAGTCAAATGCATTCCCAGGGCCAGAGCAGGTGACATTGAGTCAAATTTGAAAATGCTGGCTAAAAGTAACTGTAAATACTCCACAACTGTTATCTACACTGGCATTCACGACATCCGACTCCAGAAGTCCAAAGTGAGAAAACTTAGCGTGGAATCATGTGTAGCCTTGCCAAAATTATGTCGGCTTCTGTAGTATTCTCTGGGCCCCTTCCCAACCTGACCAGTGATGATATGTTTAACCATGTGTCATCCTTCAACCACTGGCTGTCTGTGTGGTGTCCTGCAAATGATGTGGGCTTCATAGACAATTGGAACTTATTTTGGGAAAAACCTGGTCTTGTTAGGCGAGACGGCATCCATCCCGCTTTGGATGGTGCATCTCATTTACCTAACAATCTGGCATCATTTTTATCAAAAGTTCCAAAGCCTTGACTACTACTCAGAGTTGGGACCAGTAAGCAGAATCGCAGTCTTACATGCTTCTCTGCAGCTTCTCTCTATCCAGCACCCCTCAATTTAGCGTCTGTCCCCCATCAGAGAATCACTGTCTGCTCCCTCTAAAGTAAATATAAATATAATGTATAAGCATCCGAAAGTCACAAAAGACTCCACAACAACATCCAAAGAACTGCAGGCCTCACTTGCCTCAATTAAGGTCAGTGTTCATGACTCCACCATAAGAAAGAGACTGGGCAAAAATGGCCTGCCTCCAGAGTTCCAAGACGAAAACCACTGCTGAGCAAAAAGAACCTGAAGGCTCATCTCAGTTTTGCCAGAAAACATCTTGATGATCCCCAAGACTTTTGGGAAAATACGCTGTGGACTGACGAGACAAAAGTTGAACTCTTTGGAAGGTGTATGTCCCATTACATCCAGCGTAAAAGTAACACAGCATTCCAGAAAAGGAACATCATACCAACACTAAAATATGTTAGTGGTAGTGTGATGATCTCGGGTTGTTTTGCTGTTTCAGGACCTGGAAGACTTGCTGTGGTAAATGGAACCATGAATTCTGCTGTCTACCAAAAAATCCTGAAGGAGAATGTCCGGCCATCTGTTCGTGACCTCAAACTGAAGTGCACTTGGATTCTGCAGCAGGACAATGATCCAAAACACACCAGCAAGACCACCTCTAAATGGCGTAAGAAAAAGAAAATGAAGACTTTGGAGTGTCTCCTCCAGTTGACTTTGGAGTGGCCAAAGTCCTAACCTGAATCCGATTGAGATGCTGTGGTATGACAAGGCGGTTCATGCTCGAAAGCCCTCCAATGTGGCTGAATTACAACAATTCTGCAAAGATGAGTGGACCAAAATTCCTCCACAGTGCTGTAAAAGACTCATTGCCAGTTGTTGCAAACACTTGGTTGCAGTTGTTGCTGCTAAGGGTGACCCAACTAATTATTAGGCATAGGGGGCAATCACTTTTTTACACAGGACCATGTAGGTTTTGATTTTTTTCCTTAATAATAAACACCTTCATTTAAAAACTGCATTTTGTGTTTACTTGTGTTATCTTTGTCTAATATTTAAATTTGTTTAATTATCTGAAACATTTAACTATGACAAACATACAAAAAAATGAGAAATCAGGAAGGGGGCAAACACTTTCTTCACACCACTGTTTGCTTCTGATTGGTATTATTATTAGAAAGCATTGCATACTCTTTCATTGTTATGCAGATGGCACAATTATATTTGTTTATGAAGCCAGATGACAGTATTCAATTAGCCAAATTAGAGGCTTGTCGCAAGAAAATCAGAGCTTGGATGAGTTTTAATTCCTTGCTATTAAATTCAGATAAGACTGAAGTCATTCTAGTTGGTCCAAAAAAACATAGAAATACCTTTCCAAATCAAACTCTTAGGGGCAGATTTACTAACGTGCTGTGCCACCACAAAACCCTTTTTTGGTGTTAAAAAACTACTGTTGAGATTTACTCAAGGGCACAGCGCAAAATTTGTGATGGAAAGGCATGGACTATGTTAATTTTGCGCCTGGCCTCATTGCATACAGAAGTGGACAAAATTATTGGTACCCCTCTGTTAATGAAAGAAAAACCCACAATGGTCACAGAAATAACTTGAATGTGACAAAAGTGGTAATAAATAAAAATTCTATGAAAATTAACCAATGGAAATCAGACAATGCTTTTGAATTGTGGTTTAACAGAATTATTTCAAAAAACAAACTCATGAAACAGGCCTGGACAAAAATGATGGTACCCTTAACTAAATATTTTATTGCACAACCTTTTGAGGCAATCGCTGCAATCAAACGATTTCTGTAACTGTCAATGAGACTTCTGCACCTCTCAGCAGGTATTTTGGCCCACTCCTCATGAGCAAACTCCTCCAGTTGTCTCAGGTTTGAAGGGTGCCTTCTCCAGACGGCATGTTTCAGCTCCTTCCACAGAAGTTCAATAGGATTTAGATCAGGGCTCATAGAAGGCCACTTTAGAATAGTCCAATGTTTCGCTCTTAGCCATTCTTGGGTGTGTAGCTGTGTGTTTTGGGTCATTATCCTGTTGCAAGACCCATGACCCGCGACTGAGACCAAGCTGTCTGACACTGGGCAGCACATTTCTCTCTAGAATACCTGGATAGTCTTGAGATTTCATTGTACCCTGCACAGATTCAAGACACCCTGTGCCAGATGCAGCAAAGCCAGCCCCAGAACATAACAGAACCTCCTCCATGTTTCACAGTAGGGACAGTGTTCTTTTCTTGGTATGCTTCATTTTTGCATCTGTGAACATAGAGCTGATGTGCCTTGCCAAAAAGTTCCAGTTTTGTCTCGTCTGTCCATAGGACATCCTCCCAGAGGCTTTGTGGCTTGTCAACATGCTGTTTGACAAATTCCAGTCTGGCTTTTTTATGATTTGTTTTCAACAGTGGTGTCCTCCTTGGTCGTCTCCCATGAAGTCCACTTTGGCTCAAACAACAACGGATGGTGCAATCTTACACTGATGTACCTTGACCTTGGAGTTCACCATGAATGTGTTTAGAGGTTGTTCTGGGCTCTTTTGTTACCATTCGTATTATCCGTCTCTTCCATTTTTCATCAAGTTTCCTCCTGCGGCCACATCCAGGGAGGTTGACTACAGTCCTGTGGATCTTAAATTTCTGAATAATATGTGCAACTGTAGTCACAGGAACATCAAGCTGCTTGGAGATGGTCTTATAGCCTTTACCTTTAACATGCTTGTCTATAATTTTCTTTCTGATCTCCTGAGACAACTCTCTCCTTTCCTTCCTCTGGTCCATGTTTAGTGTGGTACATACCATGTCAACAAACAGCACAGTGACTACTTGTCACCTTTAAAGTAGGCCGACTGACTGATTACAAGTTTGTAGACACTTGTGATGTTAATTAGAGGACATATCTTGGTTGAACATGTCACTATGGTCACATTATTTTCAATCTTTTCTAGGGGTACCATCATTTTTGTCCAAGCCTGTTTCATGAGTTTGTTTTTTAAAGTAATTCTGTTGAACCACAATTCAAAAGCATTGTCTGATTTTCTTTGGTTAATTTTCATAGAATTTTTATTTATTACCATTTTTGTCTGATTCATGTTATTGCTGTGACCATTATGGGTTTTTATTTCATTAACAGAGGGGTACCAACAATTTTGTCCAAGGCTAGGGTGGTGCAGGACATGTATGAGGACAGTGAGACGTGGTGAGGTGCGCTGTAGGAGTGATGAATAGATTCAAGGTGGTGGTGGGATTACATTAGGGATCGGCTCTGAGCCCCTTCTTGTTTGCCATGGTGATGGACAGGCTGACGGACGAGGTCAGGCAGGAGCCTCTATGGACCATGATGTTTGCAGATTGTTAGGATCTGTTCATAGGCAGAGGACCATGCTCACACTTTAAGTTCATTCTTGTTATTTTCTGTGTTCATCATTATCATTAGTTTCCTGGGTTGTCATTATTATTATTATTATTATTATTATTATTATTATTATTATTATTATTATTATTATTATTATTATATTGCCTTGTATACTCATGTCTTTGTTGGTTTTCCTCTTTGTCTAGTTTATTAGTATTATTCATTATCATAGTCATGCTCCGTCCTTCATTCTGGTCTTGGGCTTGAGTTTAGTTTTGTATGATTCTCTGTTTGCTATTATTATCATTATGATTGTTTTGGTCTTGTCTCCCTTAATACCGTGTTCATGTCTCTGTGTGTTTCCTGTCAGTGATTGTACGTGTTGTCCCGCTCATCCTGTTATCCCATATCCAACATCGCTGTTCTCCCCATGTGTCAGTTGTTAGTCTTAATTAGCATCCTCACCTGTTTGATATTCACTGATCACCCCTTGCCTTATTTATACCGGTGTCTGCCTTCATTCTGTCTGGTGTCTTTAATTGTCATTTAGTGTGATTACATGATTCAGGTCATGTACTGTATTTTGTTCTTGCCTTGCCTCATCTACAGTATATTCCTGCGAGGTTTAATATTATTTGGACCCTTGTCAAGTCTTGTGTTTTGAGCCCTTGAGCTGTGTCGGGGTTAACCAGCTCAAAATAAAATTTTAAAACTTTACACCAGCCTTTGGGTCCTGATTTCTGCCCCGGAGGGGCACTTAGCATTGACACAGATGGCATTGTGATCTGTAGTGACAATAGGAAGCAGGTGGAAGAGAACCTGGAGAGGTGGAGGTATGCTCTGGAGAGAAGAGGAATGAAAGTCAGTAGAAGCAAGACAGAATACATGAGTGTGAATGAGAGGGAGGCAGGTGCAATGGTGAAGATGGAAGGAGTAGCAGTAGTGAAATTAGATTTTAAATACCTGGGGTCAACCTTTCAAAGCAATGGAAAATGCACAAGAGAGATTAAGAACAGAGTGCAGGCAGGGTGAAGTGGGTAGAGACGAGTGTCAGGGGTGATTTGTGACAGAAGAGTAGCAGCAAGAGTGAAAGGGAAGATTTACAAGACGGTAGTAAGACCTGCTATGATGTATGGTTTGGAGATGATGGCGCTGACAAAAAGACAGGAAGGAGGTGGAGTTGGCAAAGAGTTGGTAGAGATGAAGATGCTAAAATTTTCATTGGGAGTGACTAGGAGAGACAGGATTAGAAATGAGTATATCAGAGGGACAGCTCAGGTTGAACGGTTTGGAGACAAAGTAAGAGAGGTAAGGCTGAGATGGTTTGGACATGTGCAGAGGAGGGATTGTGGATATATTGGACAAAGGATGTTGAAGATGGAGCTGCCAGGCAGGAGGAAAAGAGGAAGACCACAGAGAAGACTCATGGGTATAGTGAAGGAGGACATGGAGAGGGTTAGTGTTACAGAGGAAGATGCAAAAGATAGGGTGAGATGGAGGCAGATGATCCACTGTGGCGACCTCTAAAGGGAGTAGTTTTTCAAGGACGGCGAAGTTGTGAAAGAAGTGTTCATTGAGGCTGCAGATGCGCTCTTTGGTAATTTTAAGAACAAAACTGAGACCATTGCCACTATTAAGGACATGCAAATATCCCGAAATTCTGTTACACTGCAGTGTGAGATGATGGCAGAGGATGTCCAGGAGCAATTGAAGAAGGACATTGATGCATGTGAGTGTTTTTCCCTCCAGTTCGACGAGTTGACTGATATGGTGGATGTGGCTCAGTTATGTGTTTTCATTAGGATGGTTTTTGATGACATGACTGTCAAAGAAGAGCTACTCACAGTTTTGTCACTGAAAGGACATACAAGAGGTAAAAATATTTTCAGTGCTTTCATGGAGTTTAACAAGAGCCAACTGCCTCTTTTCAAGCTCATCTCCATCACAACTGATGGTGCTCCAGCAATGGTAGGTCACACTAATGCTTCATTGCATTGTGCAAACAAAGTGAATCTTTTCCAGACACCCTTAATTATCATTGTATTATTCATCAGCAAGAACTGTATGGGAAGATTTTAAACATGAAAGAAGTGATGGATGTTGCTATGAAAACAGTGTGCTCTGTTCATGCCAGGAGTCTACAGAGAAAGTTATTCAGGGCTCACTTGGAGGAGACAGGAGCTGAACACACAGACCTGCGGCTTCATACAGATGTAAGATGGCTCAGCAGAGGTAAATTTTTGGGGAGTGAGTTGTTGTGTTCAGTTATTGTGTTGAGTTCAGTGAGCTTTCAAAACAAGCAGAATGTGCACAGCTTGCGGACTGCCAGTGGCTTTTGGACTTAGCATTCCTGACGGATCTGACTGGCATGCTTAATGATTTGAATTTACAGCTCCAGGGTCAGCATAAACATGTGATCAACACGATTAGTTCAGTGAATACATTTAAAAGCAAGCTGCAACTGCTTTCAAATAGGCTGCAATGCCATGACCTGCAAAACTTTCCTCACATGCAAGCAGAACTCCAGCGTCATGGCAAAGATTCTGCACTGCTGGACACTGCATGATATGAGGAGCAAGTTAAGAGCATCTTTTCAGAATTTGAGAAGCATTTTACTGACTTTACATCTATTCGCCCCTTTCACAATCCCACAATTCCTCGCGCGACCGGCAACATCCGGTTTCCCAGCGCCCAATATAAACACGCTTGAATCTAGCAACGGGGGAGCGATTTTTTACTTATTTGTGGTAAGTTAAACAGTTTTCTATACATATCAAGCTGCAGTAATATACCTAGTAATATTTTCGAGCTTTCTATTGTGTTTTGGTTGTATGCCATGCTATGCTAATCGCGTATGCAGCGTGTTTTTGTGACATATTTAGAAGTTGTAAGTTGCACCCATGACTCATGAGGCATAACCCATGTGAGTGCATGTCAGCAGGTTATCAGCTGCTCAGTGTTGATGTACATTAAACGTTTATTTTCAACTAGTGGTTACACATATATATAGCATTATACATACATTTATCTATACACAATGTGACATCTTTTCCTCATTTCTTGCAGGTGCATAATGCCGTATGGATTCTAGCAGAAAGTGACAGGGAAAGTCCCTAAAACGTACACAGAGGTGAAAGCACTGCCAGCAAAAACACTGAAACACTGCCTGAAGCGGAGAACATTAAGCCAGACAACTCCGATGCAAGTGTAGGGTGTGAATGTCCATGCAACTGTGATTCCTGGTCATGCTGGAGATGTGCGAAGTATAACCAAGACATGGTAGATGAAGATATTCCGTGGTTTTGCATATCCTGTGAAAGGAATTGTCCAAATGTTTACATGAATGTTTAGTATTTCTTGATGGATGGCGCTATAATTTCTGTGATGTTCTTATTCATGTGAATAGCTAGTCATTTTCAGAAACGTTATTAGTTTTTGTCATGATGCAAATGTACTTCTTATGAGAAATATTTTTAGCTTTCAAGTCATTTTGGCTTTTTGTAGCTAGTCATTGGATGTTTCTACCATGGACTTATCATTCCATGATTGTACTATAAAAGTGCACATATGTTTAGCATTGATTGTGTAGGTATTACATTGCCTTTTTTTGTGTTATACATGTATGCATTTAATACAGATTTGTCAGGTTGAATAAAATGGTCTTTATTACTACAAATTCTTATCTAGAACAAAAATACAATACACAATATAAACAATAAATCTTTGTTTAAAGTTTACACCATAGTGACCATGGATACATTTATTAACAAAAACATAATACAGTTTTGACTAACATTCCACAATATCCTATATACAGCTGTACAGAAATATTGATTGTATATGTCTTGAAATTCCTTTTCTGAAATGAGATGAGATGAGATTCAACTTTATTGTCATTACACATGTATGAATACAAGGTAATCTAATAAAAACTATTTTACTTTACTACAGTCTTTAAGTGTGTTGTGTAGTGATTACAAGAAATAGCTGCCCACTTGTTCAAAAAGCAAATTACATGAAATCAAAGATACTTTCAGACTCTGATACTGGACTTGCTAGAACACTGTGAATATTAACAATAGGCATTTGAAAATTAGACAAGTAGGCACAAACTGTAAGCATTTGCTCTGTCACATCCTGTTGTGAAATTTTCAGAGTGGCATCCAGAATGTGAAATGTTCATATTCTCTGGATAATTCTCTCAACATGAATACGTGTGCTCGAGATTGCCTCGCAGTTTGCAGCTTCTTCCACCGACATCTGCGACCGGTCACTACCTTTGTAGTTAGGGAGAATCAGTTTCACCCCCCTGTCTCTAAGTTCCCTTGACACATTGAAACCCTTATCAGCCATAACTGAAGAATTAAGTGGCAAAGCATTCAGGAAGTGGTCACTAGATAATGTGATATGTTGACTTTCTTTGGGGATTCTTCCTTTGGAGTCCACGAATCTTTGCAGAATGGCAATGGAATGACAGGGGAGGCAGAAGTTGATGTCATCGTCTGTTGCTTCTTCGTTTGTCCGGTCCATTTAAACTTCGTAGGAATATATCCCAGCGAACCTTTCTTGTGTGTGCGTACACCTGTTGGATAAAAATAGAAATTAGTTTAACAGATACTAATTATGCCAGAATTTAAATAAAAAAAGGAGGCAGTGTCAGTAGTTACTGACAGCTTTATTATATATGTATAAAGTTCAAATACATATATATGTAAATAAACAAACAAAATACACACACATACAACTATATAATTTATAATGCAGAAGTCTGACAAGACTATATTAACTAATAAAATAAAGAAAATTGATACTATGTTAACTTTGTATTGGATTTGATCAGTGATTAGTTTGGAACCTAAAATTAGACTAAATGCTAATATTTTATTGAGTAATAACAGGTAATACAATATAGATAAATATATTATTCAAACAGTGCTCTTACCTCCTTGAAAATGGTCTGAACAAATTCTGTCACTGGCACTTGAAGTCCATCCTTCACGCCTGATTTTGCTCTCCCAAATTCGCCGAAGATCTGCGTTTTTTTCACCGCTGGGAAACCTATAGTATGATCTTCTTATGCCCTGTTCCTTGTCTGTACCCTGGCGATTACTACAGAAAGGTACTACGCATCTGGAACCCTGATTTGTGGCTTTATTTCGAAGTATCTTGAACTCTGTCTCCATTGTGTATGCATGTGAGCCAGTGTAAACAAACTACCGGATGTTGCCGGTTGCGCATTGCATTGTGGGGAATGTGAAAGGGGCGAATTGAGTCTCTTGCCACTCTTCCACTAAGAGTCTCACCAGGCCAGGTAAACAAAGCACTGAGGAATATCAACCCCCGCAAGGCAGCAGGACCACACAACATACCTGGGTGGGCCCTCAGAGCATGTGCTGCCAAGCTGACTGACATTCTCACAGCAATCTTCAACCTCTCCCTCAACCAGAACACAGTCCCCTCCTGCTTCAAAATGACAACCATCATCCCTCTCCCCAAAAGGAGCCCTCCAACCTGTCTGAATGATTATAAACCGGTAGCAATCACTCCAATCATCATGAAGTGCTTCGAGAGAGTGGTGCTGCCCCTCATTCAGGACAGCATACTGGGCACCCTTGACCCCCTGCAGTATACTTACTGGCCCAACAGGTCCACCTTAGATGCCATTGCTGCAGCACTCCATTATTCTCTCTCCCACCTGGAAGAAAAAGACTCCTACATTAGGATGCTTTTTGTCCACTACAGCTCCGCCTTCAACACAGTCATCCCCCCACAAACTGTCTTCACTTGGCCTGCACCCCACCCTCTGTGACTGGCTACTGGACTTTCTAACTGGCAAGCCCCAGTCTGTCAGGATGGGTAACAGGACCTCAGCCAGCATTATCACAAGCACAAGTGTCCCACAGGGTTGTGTTCTCAGCCCCATCCTCTACAGCCTCTTCACCCATGACCGTGTTGCCTCCCACAAGGAACATATCATCCTAAAGTTTGCGGATGACACAGCAATGATAAGACACATCACTGGCGATGATGAAGCATCCTACAGGAGGGAGGTGGCCAACCTGGTGTCATGGTGTGGGGACAACAACCTCTCCCTCAACACGGACAAGACAAAGGAGATGATAGAGGACATGAGGAAGGGGAGGAGGAGACCTCATTGGCCGCTGTTCATCCGGAAGCTTGAGGTGGAGAGGGTGAGCAGGTCAACAGCGACTGTACTTTCTGAGGAGGTTGAAGAAGTTTGGAATATCCTCCAGGATCCTCAACAATTTCTACAGCTGCATCATCGAGAGCATCCTTACCAACTGCATCACTGCGTGGTACTGCAGCACTACTGCCCTGGACCGCAAACGCCTGCAGAGAGTGGTGAAGACAGTGGAGAAGATCATCAGGACTCCACTCCCCTCTCTGCAGAGCATCTACCACCACAGAGTCCAAAGGAGAGCTGACGCCATCCTCCGGGACCCACCCACCCACACCAGAGACTGTTCACACTTCTACCCTCAGGCCGGAGGTACAGAAGTGGGAAATGCAGAACAACCAGACTGAAGAACTCCTTCTTTCCCACTTCCATCAGACTCCTGAACAGATAACTCCCAAAAATCCGTAACATAGCTTTGCATATAGGAACTCACACACCGGCTGCTAAATTTGCACACTGCTGACCTATACAGTAGATATAGTCTCACCCATCTGATGTCTATATCATCTCTGCTGCTAGTTATCATCTCTGCTGCTACTTATCATGCACAGTCTACTGGTACTACCGTTACAGAAATTAATACCAGGTGCTGATTTGTAGTTTGTAATTATACACTGCTCATTGCACAATGCTCATTTGCACACTGTACATACAGTAGGTCTATGTCATCTTAGGTTCACATTACGTTGCACAATGCTTATTTGCACACTGTACATAGCATTATTAGTACTCATTAGTTTTAGTATTTAGTATTAAGGCGTGCTTAAGGAGCCCTAACTGCCTAACTGTGTGTTGGTGTGTGTGTTAGTAGCATCCATTAGTATTAGGATTGAGCTACTGTAAGTTACTGTGTCATGACCATATAATTTTTGTTAGTGTGTCATGACCTTAGAATTGTTGTTTCTGTACCTATTATACACTTCAATAGCAGAAGTCTTAACAAAAACTTTCCACAGATTCAGGACTATTTAAAACAGCTAGACAGAAAATTCACAGCTATTGCAGTCTCTGAAAGTTGGCTTAACGAAGAGCAGGCGCCCCTGATGGCAATAGAGGGATATCAGATGTTTTATATTAACAGAACTCAAAAAAAGGATGGTGGTGTTGCACTGTATATTGATGACCTGTACAGGTGTAAGCTTGTAAATGAAATGTCCTTAGCACTACCAGGGATTTTGGAATGTGTTACTGTTGAGATTGACCTAGACAAAACAAAAAATCCAATCATAAGCTGCATATATAGAACGCCGGGAACTTGCATTGAGACATTCAGAGATAAATTAGTCGAGCTGTACAATAATATTACTAGTAAGAAAATGGTAGCAATTTGTGGAGATTTCAATATTGACTTACTGAATCCTCATCAACAAAATGTAGTTACAGAGTTCATGAACTCTATGTACAGCATGAGTCTATATCCTACAATAACACATCCCAGTAGAATCACAGTTCACTCTGCTACACTTATTGACAACCTGTTTGTCAATGTTTTCGATAAGAAAATAGAAAGTGGATTATTGATAAATGATATAAGTGACCACTTGCCAACCTTTGCACTTATCCATGGCCACACGGGGCCCAACGCAGAAAAAACTTCAAAATCGTTCAGACACAAATCACCAAATGCAATCAGTTCTCTTAAAGAGGACTTGCTGAAGCAAGACTGGACAGAAGTCTATGTATCAGATGTAAATGAAGCCTATGACACATTTATAAACATTGTAACCACTCTTTATGAA
The DNA here is from genome assembly GCA_020510985.1 of Pholidichthys leucotaenia. Lineage (NCBI taxonomy): Eukaryota > Metazoa > Chordata > Actinopteri > Cichliformes > Pholidichthyidae > Pholidichthys > Pholidichthys leucotaenia. Next base: position 178,838,900 of record CM035839.1, on the reverse strand, counting down.
AAAAACTGCCCATTAGTAATAAAAAAGCTTAAACACAAATTTGCTAATAAGCCATGGTTAACCAAAGGACTACAAAAGGCGTGTAAAAAGAAAAATTTATTATATAAAGCTTTCCTAAAGAAAAGAACAAAAGAAGCAGAGCAGCGGTATAAAACATACAAAAATAAGTTAACATATATAATAAGATGTAGTAAAAGAGACTATTACAGTAAAGAACTGGAGAAAAACAGAGACAATATTAAAAATACATGGACAATACTCAACAGTATCCTTGGAAATAAAAGCAGAAATACAAGCTACCCAACTAATATTCCAAAAAATAATAAAACGACTCAGAGTGTGAATATTGCTTCACCTGCAGATGAATTTAATAATTTTTTTGTTAACATTGGACCTAAACTGGCCCGAGAAATACCCACTACGGTGCCAACAGGTGATACAATATGCAATAACACTGCTGTAAAAGACTCCATCTTCATAAAGAACACAGATGAAAGAGAGGTCATTGAAATTGTTAAATCGTTCAAAAGTAAAGCATCTACTGACTGTGATGGTATCGACATGCTACTAGTCAAAACTGTTATCGAATGCATAGTAAAACCACTGACGTATATCTGCAACCTGTCTCTCCAATCAGGTACATTTCCCAATGCAATGAAAATAGCTAAAGTAATTCCGATATACAAGACGGGCGACAGAGGGGAACTCTCAAACTATAGACCAATTTCACTATTACCGCAATTTTCCAAGATACTTGAAAAAATATTCTATGAGAGAATTGACAACTTCATACTGAAGAATGGTTTATTATGTGAGCAGCAATATGGGTTCAGACACAAGAGGACAACTGCATATGCCCTAATGGAATTTACAGAAAAAATATCAACAGCCATTGAAAATAAAGAGTATTCAGTTGGAGTATTCCTAGATCTTAAAAAAGCATTTGATACAGTAGATCATAATTTATTATTAAAGAAACTACAAAATTCTGGTACTAGAGGGGTAGCACTGTCCTGGTTAAGTAGTTACTTAAACAATAGATATCAGTATGTATGTGTTAGCAACAAAAACTCAGAGTTGCTGAAGGTCACCTGTGGAGTCCCACAGGGTTCAGTTTTGGGACCATTATTATTCAATATGTATATAAACGATATATGTAAAGTCTCAGAAAAAATGGACTTAATATTGTTTGCCGATGACACTAATCTGTTATGCAGTGGAAACAATTTGGAACAACTTCTGGATACACTCGGGAAGGAATTAGGAAAGCTTAAACTGTGGTTTGATTCAAACAAATTAACGCTCAATTTAAGTAAGACAAAATTTATAGTCTTTAACAACCATCACAACAATCCAGTACCCAAACTCAGTGTAAATGGTGTAGAGATTGAAAGGGTATCTGAAACTAAATTCCTTGGAGTAATAATTGATGACAAACTGTGTTGGAAGTCACATATTAATTATATTAAAGGTAAAGTTTCCAAATCAATTGCAATATTACACAGAGTGAAATATTTGCTGAATCAACCCACACTATACACCTTGTATCATTCATTAATACTCCCATACATGACATATTGTAATGAAGTATGGGGAAATACATACAAAACAAACATATATCCACTCTTTATGCTTTAAAAGAGAGCTATTAGAATAATAAACAAAGCAGCTTACAGGGAACCAACAAACCCACTTTTTCTTAAACAAAAAACTCTCAAGTTGAAAGATCTGGTTGACTTTAAAACCGCAATAATAATGTTCAAAGTGAAGAATTTATCACTGCCCGCAAATATCCAAAAGTTGTTCCAAACAAGGGAGAAACGATATCACTTCAGAGGAACATGTATATTTCAAAAGCCTACAGTGAGAACAACCACCAAGCAACACTGTATTTCAGTGCAAGGAGTCAGATTATGGAACGATTATGGACCTGAATTAAAATCATGTACAACGCTTGGACAATTTAAACAAAAACTAAAGGAAGAAATACTCCAAACATATTTACAAGACAACATGTAAACTCACATAAGGATTGACATATCCAGCCTGTGTTGTGCTGTAGCTTAGTTTTTTGGGTTTTTTTTTTTCTCTCTGTGACATTCTGTCTTAGATTTGTCTTGAATAGTAACCGCTTAACTTAGCTTAGCTTAGTTTTCTTTTTTTTTTTTTCTCTCAGTCACACTTTGTCTTAGCTTTGTTCTAAATCGTAATCACTCTTGTCTTGGTTACTCTTTTTTCTTTGAATTCTTGGATGGAATATGGGTGGGCAATATAAGCTGCGGCTTCAGCCATCACCCATTTCGGATAACTCACGTGGAATTGTTTAGTAGAAGGAGTCTTTGTCTAATTTGACCTTGTTGTTATATTATACAGTTTCTTTTAACCTGTACTGTATTATCCGAAATAAATTCATTCATTCATTCATTCATTACCTTGACATTCATTCAGAGAGCAAAGTAAGAATTTCATTGCTCAGGAAATGTAGCATTTCTTAACTGTGCACATGATAATAAAGCCTTTGAATCTTGAATTTTGACTCTTGCCAGCTATCTATGTTTTCCATTTGCGGAGGGCATCGATGTGGATTACACTCCTTCTAAAGTAGCATCACTGTTTCAACTGGATAGCTCTGCTGTTGAGACTGAGATTCTCAAACTGCAAAATGACATTGAGATCAAATCCATGGACCTCATGTATAAAGGGTACTTACACAGAAAAGCATGGCATCCATCCTTTTCCACGGAAAATTGTAGATGTATCAAGAATGAAATGACCGTGGAAATATGCACAGCCCCACGCCAACTTCATGGCTGGCGTACGTACATTTCTACTGTTATTGGTCCATGACAACACTTAGAGGTGATGTTGGGAGACTAATAATGACATGAAAATTATTGTATACACCAGAGACCCGTGATGAACAAACATCCAACTGCGGAATTGTGCAAAGTAGTGCAGAAAATGCCTCTAACAACAATGGCGCTAGAATTATTAGAGGATATTGCAAATCACACAGTGAGAATAGAAAGGGTATTTAGAGCCAGAGAAGATTTTCTGGATCAGGATGATGACTGGCTTGTCAGGCTGGTTTAGGTTTCCATGGGCAGTCCTTGTGGACCTGTGCTCAGAGCTACAGCTGCTCCTGGAGCGCTATACGGCAAGAAGCCATGCGCTGCCCATCCCAGTGCTGACAACATTGGGGTTCTTGGAAACAGGGGCATTCCAGAGGGAGCTGGCAGACCCATCAAGAATTTCCCAGTCCACCTTGAGCCGAGCTATGCCAGCTGTGTATGATGGCTTTATCCGGCTGTCACCCAGGTACATCATATTCCCATCCAGTGCAGTTGAACAGGCCAACATCAATGTGCAATTTGCAGTGAGAGCCGGTTTTTCTAATGATTCTAATGAAGAGCATTGTTGGGAACAAACTACAAGCTGGCACTGTGTAGATGGATGGCTTGTTGGTGAGTAAATTCATGCAATTGTCTTAATAACAACCCACCTCATGCACAACGCACCTGTACACCCCCAAATATCACCCTGTCTTCAAGGCTTCATTACAACTCAGTGGTTTGAGTAAGTGATTTTCTTTTTTTGCTGATTAAACTACAGTTTCACAGCATTCTACAAAGCCCCCAGTTTCCTTTGTGTGTACAGTAGTTATGTCAATAAACACATGCGTAAAGTTTGAAATGCAACAGTGTCACCCTTTCCCCGGTGCACTTCATTCATTTGCAATAGTAGTGTGTGTAATCCATGTAAGTTGTATATAACTATAAAGGATGAGATTTGCATTTTGGGCAATAAATATGTACTTGTCAAGTCTAATATGATCTGCTTTCAACTGACAGGTGACTGTGGCTACCCACTAAATAGGTTCATACTGTCTTCTTTTTTGTGACTGTTTTCCTGTCATTCAACCAACTGATCCACCCGGCTGGTCACAAATCACAGCGATCAGCTGACGCTTCTGAGGACAACTGCAGATGTCAATTGAAACATATCAAGGTTAAATAAACATCTCCTTCTCATCCCTGTCTGAAAGGAAAACAGTAAACTAATCTTATAGGGCCGTGAGCAGGCTATTGAATTATCTGTATCCGGCACTAATGCCGGAGGACAGCGTGCCAAACAAAGCATTTTTACGTTCCTCTACCTCATTCAGGAGCACTTCCAACTCACAGTCTGTGAAATTCCCTTAAATCCATTATTTTTGACTGTGGATACAGGAGAATGAAACGTGCAGTGCTTGTATATATTTTGCATATCTATTTGCATGTAATTGTATATTCAAATGGAGGCGTGTCAAGGGAGGAGTCCGGTATTTCTTCACGTGTGTTCAATTTCAAGTAGATTGGGATGTACAAAGGAAATGTGCTTGGATTCCTGATACGCACTGTTTCATACATCTGGACTTTTTTTGCTTACAGCGTTTTCTTGATTTAAACGTACATCATCTTTCAGTAGGAAATCCACCCAAGTCTTTGTACAAGAGGCCCCAGGACAACATCTGGCATGAAAAGAGACTTCTGGAACCTACTGATGGAACAAAAATATCCCAACCTCAGAAGATGTGCCTTGAACTTGACTGCACTTTTCGGATCAATGTACTTGTGTGAGACTGCTTTTGCTCACATGAAAATCATCAAGTCGAAGTACAGATCCACAATGACAGACATTCACCTTGTGGCCTGCCTACGGCTTGCAACCAGCTCCTACTGCCCTGACTATGAAAAACTAGCTGCCTCCTCCCAGTGCCAGAGGTCCCACTGAGGTGGGGAAATGTATTTATTCTAACTGCTTTGCGACTCACAAACTACTTTTTATTATATCTGAATGGTTTTTCTGTTTGTTGTGTGCATATTAATATGTAGATGGGCAATGGATACAGCCTATGTGAACTGGTAGATCTCAACAGGCTCACAACTTTAAAAGTAGATCTTGGTTCAAAAAAGGTTGGGCACTACTGCTGTAGATAAATGAGTCTGTCATAGAAAAGTTGTCGTGTGCACGGCGCCTGCAGTCACATTTCCTGGGTAAAGAATTGTCCAGACAATACAATTGGTGGAATGCCAACAAAAATATCTCTCTTGCAAGAATATAAAAATAGCTGGTTATGTCACATTTGGCGCAAACCAAAATTTTTAAAACATATCACTTAGTAAAAACAAGGAATATAGTAAAGAGAAATGTACCAAATTCAACTTGTCTAAAAGAAAGTGATCTTTGCATGGTCAGTGGAGAATGGGAGTGTTGCCTCTCTATGTGGGAACAGGTAGTTTTGTTTGAACTGAGAAGCAATATGGACCGTGTGTGTGATTGACAGGAAATTAAAAACAAAATACATTTTGTTTCTCTGTTTAATGTGCCAAGAGTTGGTTTAACAAAATAAATATTAATGTACTGGAATTAATTTTGATCATATTCATTTATTTATTTGTGAAATAAATACTTTTTATTTATTTATATAAATAAAAAGTTTTAAATAGTATATAAAAAATAGTTTCTTTGACTCTGAAGAAGGCACAGACAGTGTCGAAACGTCAGTCTGTGGACCAATAAAGGCTGTAAATTGGATAGTGTGCTCCAGGCTCTCTTTTCATAATGAAATACTTTTTATCCTCAGATTTTGTAGGGAGACTGTGTAATTTATTGAAAGAGTAATGCACCAGTGAAATACTTTTCTTTGTTTGTACATATAGTAATGACCAAAGTCACATTCAGTATGCAGATATGACATTGTGCCTTGTCTCCCCACGTAGTGGGGGCCATAAGACATGAGACATGAATTTTAAAAAATATTTTAGCCTGCCATGCAGTAGGTGATAATCACAGATCCAGATCACAGCTCTGTGGGGGGGGGGGGGGGGGAATTTGTTTTTGGCCCGCTTGGTGTTGTACTCCCACCACCCACCCTGAGAGGGTTTTTTCTTGGTTTTTGTTTTGGTGTTATCCTGGGTTGTCTGGAAGCTGCCCTTGAGAGGGGGGTACTGTCAGGGCATGGACTGGGCCTCATGTCCTCACTCTGAATTATGATTTTGTTCTCAGGCCATGGGTCCTAGTCCAAGATTCAAAGGCTTTATTATCATGTGCACAGTTAAGAAATGCTACATTTACTGAGCAATGAAATTCTTACTTTGCTTTCCGAATGAATGCCAAGGTAAAAGGTACAGAAAAAAACAATTCTAATAGGTCATGACAAATGTTCTGTACATGTTCTCACTTTGTGTTTGTATTTTTGGGGGTTTGTATTTGTGTCACTGACTCTGCCTTTTTCTTTCCTTAAGCTTATCTCTGCCTGGTCTTTGGTTATTTATTATTTGTATTATTTCATGCCTCCTATGTTTTGCATATTTAATAGTCATTATTCAGTCTTATTTGTTAGTTTTATTTTTATCATAGTCATGTTATGTTTTGCCCTGTTGTTTCTGTTGCGTTTTGCTGTCTTGGTTTGGCTTAATTTGGTGATTGTTCTCAGTTCTCTTTTGAATTGTCTTATTGATTTGTTAAGTGCACACATCAGTTGTAATTATGCTTCCACCCATTCACCTGGTTATTTAAGGGACGCAGCCCCTCACCTTGGTGATGCGTTCTCATCATATGTTGACGTTTAACCACACTTCTGTCTAGCCCGATCCTGTCTTGCCACGTTTGAATTATTTTGTACTTTGCCTGTTCTGCCTGCCGTTTGGAATTATTATTTACACCCTCAAGCTGGTCTGGGTTTATACCAGCTCCAACAACACTTTAGGAACTTTAAGTCTTGTGTTTGGGTTCAGCTCCTTCAACTCACCATGACAGAAGAACACAGCCATCATGGACCCAGCAGACCTGAAGTTTCAATTTATGGGCCTCAACGCAGAGAAGGTTTGGATGACACATTTTATTATGGTGGACACTGCACATGTGTTGGCATCTGTAAACGTCACGTTGCATCAAATCGTTATCTTGTCCGCTTTTTGTTTGTTTTTATTAATTTCATGTTTAATTGTTATCTCTTTTCACTAATATTAGCTTTTTACTTAGTGTTAGCTTAGTGTTGGCCTAGCAGAAAGCCTGGTCAGGCACACAGGTGAATCAGACGCCGGGCAGGGCTGTTTTCACCAGGCTAGGCTAACCTGTTTTTAACCTGTTTTTAGCTGTTCTTAGCTGTTTTTTTGCTAGCTAGCTATCCACTTCTTGCCTGGAACGTCATGGCTCCATCCCCGACATGTGTCAGCTGTGTGTCCCTCCTTAAGAAGGTTTCTGAGTAGGAATTGAGATTCTCCAACCTCTATAAGATTCGGGAGGCTGAAGATCACCTAGATACTATAATTCTAGGGTGGACATCAGCCCCGGCAACCGACTCGCAGCTGGCAGAGATGGCAACTTACTTGGGTGAATTTAGCACATCACCATCCACTTTCACCCCTGCTCCGGTCTCCTCAGCTGTCCAGGACCCCAGCAATAAACACTGGCTTCACCTCGGAGCTAAACCCAAAGCCCTGGGTGGTTTTTCACATCCTCAATGCGTGCTCTGGACCTTGGTTGGGCCAACTAGCAAACATCAGGGATTGACCAGACATGGCCACACTTCCTCTCTTCCCCTGTTACTGGAAAACACATTCGACATCCTTTCCCTGGAAGATTTCCCCCACCTGGACGTCAATCATCCTCCCATGGCCGCCCCTCCTCCCTCAGCAGTGGCCCAAACCCGCAAGCCCCGGATTAAAACTACTTTAAATGTGCCAAACTATACACTAGCTCCAAAAAGAAGACAGCACATCACCCCACCATCACAACAACGGCCAAATTATACACCATTTCAGAAGCCACCGGCAAGCCCCACACACACACACACACACACACACACACAGGACGTTGGTAATTGGTGATTCGATTATGAGGAACATCAGAAGCAGGTACTGTGTCACTAAATTTTTTCCAGGGGCTAAAGTGTCAGACATTGAGGCTCTTACCCCTGACCTATTAAATGAATACCCCCACGCTAAAACTGTCATTGTGCATGTTGGATGCAACAACATCCCAGATGAAGTGTCGGAGATCTTAGAGAGTGACTTCAAGAGCCTTCTGTCCACTCTTATAAACTGTGGCAGATGTGTGTTTATTTCTGGGCCATTGGCATCTTTCAGACAAGGTTGTAATTATTTTAGCAGAACTCTCAGGCTTAATACCTGGTTGTGTTCTACATGTCCTACTTTTAACATTGGTTTTGTAGACAATTTCAAGCTGTTTTGGAACCACCCATCGCTTATCAGGCCAGATGAAATCCATCCAAATAGACTTGGTGCACGTGTTTTAAGGGACAATCTGTTCTATTCCATTCAGCGTTTTTTAGTACAGTGACTGAAATTTGGTGCGTTAACTCACCCCGAAGTTCATGGGTCTGCCAACCAGCCCTTCTTTGTTTCCACTTCTCATAATAATCCTATTAATCCAAATAATCCTCACTGTTTAGATCAGTCTTCAGTTTATAACCCCATTGTGTCTGTCTCCCGTTAGCCAAACTATTATAACCCAAGACAAATACAACATAACTTGATAAATACAAGCCTCTCTGCAGCTCCTCCTCATCTGCCACCCCTCAACTTAGCCCCTGTCTTCCCCCTCAGAGAACCTTTGTCTACTCCCCCCAAAGTTAACAAAAATATAATGTATAAACATCCTAAAGTGATTAAACAAAAAGTTGGTAAAACTCAAAATTAAACATCAAGTCTCTAAATTTAATGATTTGGTCTCCCTTCCTCCTCATAATTTAAAAATTAAATGCGGTTTGTTAAATATTAGGTCTCTAACTCCCAAGTCTCTACTTGTCCATGATCTGTTAATTGATCATCACATTGATTTAATATCCCTTACAAAGACTTGGCTAGGGCAAGATGATTATGTTGGTTTAAATGAATCAACTCTCTCTGGTTATCTAAACTATCATAATCCCAGAAGTGCTGGTCGTGGAGGTAAAGTAGCGTCAATTTACCATTCTAAATTACTAGTTAATGTAAGGCAAAAATCATGTTTTAATTCCTTTGAGGGCCTGGTCCTCAGTATGGGGCATGTTAGCAATCTTAGCTTAAACCCAATTTTCTTTGCCATAGTTTACCTTCCTCCCTCAGCCTACTCAGAGTTTTTATCTGAATTTGCCAAATTCTTAGCTGATTTAGTGCTGAAATCAGATAGACTCATTATAGTAGGAGATTTTAATATACATGTTGATATACAGTGGGGTAAAAAAGTATTTAGTCAGCCACCAATTGTGCAAGTTCTCCCACTTAAAATATGAGAGAGGTCTCTAATTTTCATCATAGGTATACCTCAACTATGAGGGACAAAATAAGAAAAAAAAATCCAGAAAATCACATTGAAGGATTTTTAATGAATTAATTGGTAAATTCCTCGGTAAAATAAGTATTTGGTCAATAACAAAAGTTCATCTCAATACTTTGTTATATACCCTTTGTTGGCAATGACAGAGGTCAAACGTTTTCTGTAAGTCTTCACAAGGTTTTCACACACTGTTGCTGGTATTTTGGCCCATTCCTCCATGCAGATCTCCTCTAGAGCAGTGATGTTTTGGAGCTGTCGCTGGGCAACACAGACTTTCAACTCCCTCCAAAGATTTTCTATGGGTTTGAGATCTGGAGACTGGCTAGGCCACTCCAGGACCTTGAAATGCTTCTTACGAAGCCACTCCTTCGTTGCCCGGGCGGTGTGTTTGGGATCATTGTCATGCTGAAAGACCCAGCCACATTTCATATTCATTGCCCTTGCTGGTGGAAGGAGGTTTTCACTCATAATCTCATGATGCATGGCCCCATTCATTCTTTCCTTTACACGGATCAGTCGTCCTGGTCTCTTTGCAGAAAAACAGCCCCAAAGTATGATGTTTCCATCCCCATGCTTCACAGTAGGTATGGTGTTCTTTCTCCTCCAAACACGACAAGTTGAGTTTTTACCAAAAAGTTCTATTTTGGTTTCATCTGACCATATGGCATTCTCCCAGTCCTCTTCTGGATCATCCAAATACTCTCTAGCAAACTTCAGACGGGCCTGGACATGTACTGGCTTAAGCAGGGGGACACATCTGGCACTGCAGGATTCGAGTCCCTGGTGGCGTAGCGTGTTTCTGATGTAGCCTTTGTTACTTTGGTCCCAGCTCTCTGCAGGTCATTCACTAGGTCCCCCCATGTGGTTCTGGGATTTTTGCTCACTGTTCTCATGATAATTTTGACCCCACGGGGTGAGATCTTGCGTGGAGCCCCAGATCAAGGGAGATTATCAGTGGTCTTGTATGTCTTCCATTTTCTAATAATTGCTCCCACAGTTGATTTCTTCACACCAAGCTGCTTACCTATTGCAGATTCAGTCTTCCCAGCCTAGTGCAGGTCTACAATTTTGTTTCTGGTGTCCTTTGACAGCTCTTTGGTCTTGGCCATAGTGAAGTTTGGAGTCTGACTGTTTGAGGTTGTGGACAGGTGTCTTTTATACTGATAACAATTTCAAACAGGTGCCATTAATACAGGTAACGAGTGGAGGACAGAGGAGCCTCTTAAAGAAGAAGTTACAGGTGTGTGAGAGCCAGAAATCTTGCTTGTTTGTAGGTGACCAAATACTTATTTTACTGAGGAATTTAACAGTTAATTCATTAAAAATCCTTCAGTGTGATTTTCTGGATTTTTTTTTTCTCATTTTGTCTCTCATAGTTGAGGTATACCTATGATGAAAATTGGAGACCTCTCTCATCTTTTAAGTGAGAGAACTTGCACAATAGGCGGCTGACTAAATACTTTTTTGCCCCACTGTAGATAGTGACTGTTTTAATAAGGCATTCAATTCAATATTAGACTCAATGGGGTTTTCCCAGAAAGTAGAAAATTCTACCCATTATCTCCACCACACATTGGACATTGTTCTGACTTATGGTATAGAAATAGAAAATCTAGTAGTGTCTCCTCATAATCCTGTACTGTCAGACCACTGTCTGTTAACCTTTGATTTCACTATTCCTGACTATTTGACTCCTAAAGAAAAATACTACTACAGCAGATGTCTTTCAGATGATGGTGTTACCAAATTTATGCAGATTATCTCCTCTATGCCATGTGTCAACACAACAGAAATAAAAGATGAAGAGCTTGCTCCTTCCGTAATTGATAGCATGGTAGATAGTGTTACAGCCTCCCCGCATCAGACTCTAGACTTGGTGGCCCATTTAAAAAAGAAAAGTCTAATCAGAGATTTCTAACCCCTTGGTTTAACACAGAAACTCGTAGCTTAAAACAGAAGACTTGTCAATTAGAAAGAAAATGGCATTCCACTAATTTAGATGAAATCTATTTAGCTTGGAGAAATCATCTCTTAATTTATAAAATATCTCTTAGAAAAGCTATAACAAGTTATTATTCTGCATTATTAGAAAAGAATAAGAATAATCCCAGGTTTCTTTTCAGTACTGTAGCCAGGCTGACAAAGAGTCAGGACTCTGTCAATCCTCGCATCCCCCTAGAGCAGGGGTGGGCAATCATGTGCCATGGAGGGCCATTCCACTGCAGGTTTTCTATTCCACCCAGCCTCTTCAGCAGGTGTTTTCACTGATTAGCAATCCTTAAAGCTGATCAGTGCAAACACCTGCTGAAGAGACTGGGTGGAACAGAAAACCTGCAGTGGAATGGCCCTCACTGCCCACCCCTGCCCTAGAGCTTACTAGTCAGGACTTTTTGATTTTTTTCAATCATAAAATTTTATCTATTAGAGATAAAATCATTCAGATTCTTCCCACCGCAAACTTTAGTACAGCAACTACTACAACTCCTTCAACTGATATCTCTTTGGATAAGTTTACTCCAACTGACTTTTTAGAGTTAGATAAAATAATCTCCTCATCCAAGCCTTCAACTTGTCTTTTAGACCCTATTCCTACCAGGTTATTTAAAAAAGTCTTCCCATTTATTGGTAGCCATATTCTTCATATAATCAATTCTTCTTTAACTTTAGGTCATGTACTGCAGGCTTTTAAAATTGCTGTAATTAAACCCTTACTCAAAAAGCTAACGCTCGATCCAGGAGTTTTAGCTAACTATCGACCAATCTGTAATCTGCCATTCATTTCAAAAATCTCAGAAAGAGTTGTTGCTCCGCAATTATTTGACCACTTGCAGGGAAATGGTTTATTTGAAGAGTTTCAATCTGGGTTCAGAATTCATCATAGTACTGAAACAGCCTTAGTGAAGGTCACTAATGACCTCCTTATCGCATCTGATAATGAACTTGTTTCTGTACTTGTCCTTTTAGATCTTAGTGCAGCCTTTGATACTATTGACCATGATATTCTACTTGATAGATTAGAACACTATGTTGGACTAAATGGAACTTCGCTGCAGTGGTTTAGATCTTTTTTGTCTGATAGACTTCAGTTTGTTCATATCAATAATGAGTTTTCTTCCAACTCTAAGTTCAGTTATAGAGTTCCACAGGGATCTGTGTTAGGCCCTACTCTTTTTAGTTTATATATGCGTCCGTTAGGCAACATCATTAGAAAGCATTGTACACATTTTCATTGTTATGCAGATGACACACAATTATACCTGTCAATGAAGCCTGATGATAGTAATCAATTAGCCAAGTTAGATGCCTGTCTTAAGGAAATCAAAGCTTGGATGACTTGTAATTTTCTACTATTAAACCCAGATAAGACTGAAGTCACTCTTGTTGGTCCAAAAAACCTTAGAAATACCTTTCCAAATCAAACTCTTAATTTGGATGTGGCTACTCTTTGAATAGTTCTGTGAGGAACCTTGGAGTTATTTTTGATCAAGATCTGTTTTTTAATTCACAAATTAAATTTGTTTCTAAGACTGCCTTCTATCATCTGCGTAATATTGCCAAGATTAGGAGCATCCTGTCTCCGAGTGATGCTGAGAAACTGATCCACGCTTTTGTTAGCTCTAGATTAGATCATTGTAACTCGTTATTATCGGGTTGTCCTAAAATATCTTTAAAAAGTCTTCAGTTGATCCAAAATGCTGCTGCAAGAGTTTTAACAGGTACTAGAAAGAGAGATCATATCGGGGCGGTGCGGTGGCGCAGTGGTTAGCACTGCACCAGCACAGCAACTCACCCTTGGCCATGGGATCCCTGGTTTGACCCAGCCCCTGACCAACAGTGATCTGTGTGGAATTTGCATTTCTCCCCATATCTATTTAAGCATCTTTGAGTATTTAGAAAAGTGCTATATAAGACTGATGTATTATTATTATTATTATTATTATTATTATCTGCGTGGGTTTACTCCGGGATTTCTCCGGTTTCCTCCCACAGGCCAAAAACATGCAGGTTAGGTTAATTGGAGACTCTAAAGTGGCCCTAGGTGTGAATGTGTGTGTGAATGGTTAAGGGATAGTGCTGTACAGTGGCTGCTTCATCCATCCAGGTGGATGCCCTCCATTTCCCCTCTGGGGATCAATAAAGTATTCAAAATCAAATCAAAAAAATATCTCTCCGGTTCTGGCCTCCCTTCATTGGCTTCCCATTGAGTTTAGAATTAAGTTTAAAATCCTTCTTCTCACTTACAAAGCTCTTAATAATCAGGCCACTTTTTATATAAAAGATCTGATATTACCCTATCATCGTAACAGAGCACTACACTCCCAAAATGCTGGATTACTTGTAATACCTAGAATCTCCAAAAGTACAATGGGAGGCAGAGCCTTCAGCTATAAAGCTCCTTTCCTGTGGAACCAGTTACCAATCTGGGTTCGGGAGTCAGACTCGATCTCTGTTTTTAAGAATAGGGTAAAAACCTTCCTCTTCAATATAGTCTATGATTAGGGTGGGATCATATGTCTCTTAACCCTCCCTTTGTTTTGCTGTTAATAGATTTAGACTGCCGGGTGACTTCCAATAATGTACTTGGCTTCTCTCCTTTAATGTTTGCTCTCTTTATGTCTGTTCTTTTCATCTTCTCTATCCCCTCACCCCCCAGCCAGTCGCTCCAGAGGACTGCCCCTCCCCGAGCCTGGTTCTGCTAGAGGTTTCTTCCTGTTAAAAGAGAGTTTTTCCTCTCCACCATCGCCAAGTGCTTGCTCACAGGGGATCGCCTGATTGCTGGGGTCTTTCTGCAATTGTGGGGTTCCCCCTACATTTGAAAGTGCTGTGAGATGACTATTGTTGTGATCATCATCATCATCATAGCAGTCTGTATGGTGCTATATAAATAAAATAAAATATAAAATATAAAATATAAAAGTTGAATTGAATTGAATTGAATTGAATTGAACTTCCAGCGTCGAGGACCCCCTCCAACCAGCCCATTGCTCCTGCACACCAGAAGAAGCCCAAATTTTCCTAGTAATAGCTGAAGGGATAATCGGGCCATTTCCCTCATTGCAGCGGTATCCCTAACTCGCCGGAATCCTGCGCTCCATCCCCAATCTGCAGCTAATGTTCCAGGAGCTGAAGGTCACCGGCAGCGGGACAAGAGGGGGAAGAAGGAGAACCTTCATGAGCTGAGGGACATGGCTCGTGCCAACGGACACAGCGGCCCGGCTCTTCATCTCCAGAGGAGGCACTTCAGCCCTCCGTATCCTCTCTCCTCAACACAGCATCACACCACCGTGCAACGGCACCTCGTTGGATGTGCCACGTCACAACCCAGGATGGATTGTCTGACTTCCCAGAGGCAGCAGAACAGGAACAATGGCAAGTACCCTCTTATTTTTTACCATTAATGATTGAAAGGATTTGTCTTGTTTCCAGGGAGGGGGCTCAGCTTCAGCCACGTACCATCACTGCTGTGCTCTCTCCACCACTCTCTGCTGCTTATGCCATCCATCAATCATCACCTGCATTTCCTGTGTCCCCCTGTGTTTTTTCTGAGTGTTCGCCAATTCTGGGTGGAAACCGGATTGTCTGGGAGGGGTGTGCTGCTTCAGAGGCCCCACTAGCAGCAGATGCCTCCACACTGATGCCACTGGACACTGAGGGTTGCCAAATTGGGGTTGTAGCTTTAGAACCCCTGTGTGAGGGTGATTAGGAGGAACAGGAGGAGCGTTGGCAGGCAATGCTAGCCCAGGACCACTTAATGCTGGACTACAACCCGCAGCTCCTACCAGAGCAAGTGTCCCAGCTGGGTCGGATCCAGCTGCCTATGGACATTCCAGCTTCAGTACCTACTCCACAGCTCCACCCAGCTCCAGTTCCTGTTCCACATTGCTCCCTAGTTCCTGTACCTGCTCCGTGTCGCTCCCTAGTTCATGTACCAGTTCCACACCATTTCTCAGCACCACCACCAGCTCCTGTTCCTGCCCTGCCTGTCAGTGTTCCTGCTTCTTTTTCTGAGGTGGTCACCCCAGCGACAGGAGACCAGGAGTTAAGGCAAGTACCCATTCAATTATGTTCAAACACCAATTTTGAAAAGTCTTGACTTGTTCCTAGAGGGGAGACCCCTGTGCAGATTCCACCAGCTGTCGAGCCCTCCCCACCAGTCTCTGCTGTTAATGACTGTAGTATAGCCTCACTGACATCCTGTTTCCCTCCATCGTCAGAGGTGGCTGCGTCGAGGATGGGTCGCAGGAGGATCATGTTAAAGATGATGTTCCTGAGATCAGGAGACCTCTAGTCGATGTTCCTGAGATCAAGAGACCTCTAGCCATCATTCCTGAGGTCAGAAGACCTCCAGCCATTGCTCTAGAGGTTGGCACACCCCCACCTGCCGTTTTGGAGCCCAGCGTGCACCTGTCAGCTGTTCCTGTGGACTGTGTATCTCAGCCACCAGATATGGAACTGATAACTCTCCTGCGATTTGGTTGTGAATTAAAGACTCCTGTATATGTGTCTCCTGAGCCAGAAATTTCTGCTGTAATGTGTCTTGCACCAGAAATTTCTGCTGTTGTGTGTCCTGCACCAGAAATTTCTGCTTTAGTGTGCCCTGAACCAGAAAATTTCTGCTTTAGTGTATCCTGAACCTGAAAATACTGAAATTTCTGCATTTGTGTGTCCTGGTCCAGAAGTTACAGTAGCCATGTTGTCACCTCCAGAAGTTAAAATTGCCATGTTGTCATCTCCAGAGATTGAAATTGTCATGTTGTCACCTCCAGAGGTTGGGGTTGCCATGTTGTCACCTCCAGAAGTTAAAATTGCCATGTTGTCACCTTCAGAAGTTAAAGTTTGTATGTTGTCACCTCCAGAGGTTGATGTTACCACGTTGTCACCTCCAGAGGATAAGGTTGCCATGTTATCACCTCCAGAGGATGAGGCTGCTATGTTGTCATCTCCCGAGGTTGAGATGTCCATGTTATCATCTCTCAATGGGTAAAGTTACCATGTTGTAACCTTTAGAGGGTGAAATGTCCATGTTATCACCTCCAGAAGGTAAAATGTCCATGTTATCACCTCCGGAGGGTAGGGTGTCTGTGTTGTCATCTCCAGAGGTTGATATGTCCTTGCTACCATCTCCTGAGTTTTTGAGTTCCTTGTTGTCATCACTTGAGTTTTTGGGTTCCTTGTTTTCATCTCTTGAGTTTAAAGCTTCCATGTTGTCTCATAATCTAGAAAATCCTGTGTTATCTTTTGAATGAAGAAGTTCTGTATTGAAATCCTTGTTATTCTCGGTATGAGAAGATCCTGTGTTGTTTTCAAAACTAAGGGCTCAGGTGTTTTGTCTTGTTTGGTGACCCAGGGACTTTGGTAGGCCACCCGACACATTATGTTCACCCCTCAGGTGGCTTATGGATTTAGGTGGGCCCCCTGGCCAGTTGTGCTCTCTGGTCCGGTGGCCCTGGGACTCTGATAGACCACCCGACCCTCCTTGTTTTTTGGTCCGGTGGCCCTGAGACTTTGGCAGGCCACCAGACCCGTTTTTGTTTTTGGTTAGGGGCCATGGTTTTTGGTGAAGCCCCACAATCTGTATGTCTGTTTTTTTGGTTCTGTGGGGGGGAGAAGGATTTGTTTTTAGCCTGCGTGGCCTTGTATCCCCACCACCCACCCTGAAAAGGTTTTTTCTTGGTTTTTGTTTTGGTGTTACCCTGGGTTGTCTGGAAGCCACTCTTGAGAAGAGGGTACTGTCAGGGCATGGACTGGGTCTCATGTCCTCACTCTGAATTATGATTTTGTTCTCAGGGCATGGGTCCTAGTCCATGTTCTCACTTTGTGTTTATATTTTGAAGTTTTTGTATCTGTGTATCACTGTCTCTGCTTTTTGCTTTCCTTAAGCTTATCTTTGCCCAGTCCATGGCTATTTATTATTTGTATTATTTCATGCCTCCTATGTTTGCATCTTTAGTAGTCCTTTTTGTTATTCAGTCTTATTTGTTAGTTTTATTCTTATCATCGTCATGTTTGTTTTGCCCTGTTATTTCTGTCACATTCTGCTGTCTTGGTTTAGCTTAATTTCGTGATTGTTCTCATTTCTCTTGCATTGCCTGATTGATTTGTTAATAGCACACACCAATTGTAATTATGTTTCCACCTGTTCACCTGGTTATTTAGGGGATCCAGCCCCTCCCCTGGGTGCTGCATTCTCGTCAGAGGTCTCGACTACAGGTTTTCGGTCAAAAGGTCAAAGGTCAAGGTTAACATTTCCTATGCCTTATTGCTGTATAGTGAGTAAAGTAAGGGCCGCCAAACTGGTACACAGGTTCAGCCTCTGACCCTGGAGTGTGCTTATGGTTTTGGGATTGCAAGGTCAAAGGTCAGCATTAAAATGGCTTTTAAATTGTATCTCAACAACAAAGAAAGCTAGGGTTACCAAACTTGCTATACAGGTTCACCTTGGGATCCTGACTTCAGACTACAGGATTGGGGTTAAAAGGTCAAAGGTCAAAGTTAACATTCCTTATGCCTTACTACTGTACAACGAGAAAAGTTAAGGTCACCAAACTTGGTACACAGGTTCACCTTGGGATCCTGACCTCTGACTATGGGTTTGGGGTCAAAAAGTCAAGGTTAGCATTCCTTATGCCTTATTACTGCATGACAAATAAAGCCTGGGTCACCAAACTTGGTACGTGTGGCTTGGTACCTTGGTAAGTGTGACTGTGATTTTGGGATTGCAAAGTCAAAGGTCAACATCAAAATAGCTTATAAACTATATCTCAACAACAAAGAAATCTAGGGTCATTGTACATTTACTATTACTATAAAATGAGTAAAGCTAGGGTCACCAAACCTGGTACACAGGTTCACATCTGAAAAATTATAGTGTTGGTCAAAGTGTTGCAGTTTGGAAAACAACGTATGGAATTTATCTGATTGTAGTATTTATATGGAAAACCATTGTTGTTTGGAGGTACATAGAATATGTATTTATACAGTATCTTCATGTATATATGCAGTAAATCTATGCATTTTTCCATGTAACCTTGTGACTGCATTATTTTAATTGCTTTTAATCCTAGATCAAGTTTGTTTAGGGTTCAAAATGCATCATAAGTCTTAAATATATCTTGTTATACCTAACTAAGTACTGTTTATCTGTTGAAATATATATATTTAACGGCTAATATAAACCCATAACAATATGGCCCCTGGTGATCATTTTTTGGGCAGCTGATCACTTTTTGGCATGACAGAAAAGGCGACCTCCGTCTCGTAATGTGCCGTAACACCACCCATTACAGAACTGACATAAATATTACGTTTAAAAGTGTAGTCACTGCTTGCGCTACAGACTTGATCTAACAACGGCTGATAACTGAAATATTGATAATTACCGGTCTCCTTAAACGTAGCCGCCGTTCTCTGCCATTAAGAATAAAACTGTTTTTGGATGGTAATACGGGTTTGGAAAAATAAAAGCAGCACTCTCAAAGAGACAACAAAATCCTACATGTTGACAAGTTAGCCCTGCTACTTCTTCTTCTTCTCTCGGTTACTGGCGGATAGCAAACAACTGAAAGGTGCATACCACCACCTACTGTACAAGAGTGTGTACTGTGGTGTTCTGCGGGCTTGCATAAAGGTGCTTCATACTACGTAATGACGTAGCCCTGACGTAATCCTCGACCAGCTCCATATTGGTGGAAAACCAGCTGGTTCTTATGACATCACTGGTTAAGCACTGACACCAGCCCCAGAACCAAACTAGCACTGGTTCTTATTTTGGTGGAAATGAGCCCTCTGAGACCATAACCTCTGACTACAGGTTTAGGGTCAAAAGGTCAAAGGTCAAGATTGGCACTCCCTATGTTCTCTTACTATTGAATGTGTAAAGCTCTCTAGGGTCACCATACTTGCTACACGGGTTCACCTTGCAGTGTTTCCTCTGGCTTAAAGACCTTGGTGCGGTGGCAACATATTTTTCCGGGGGATAGGGGGGGCAGAAAACACATGACACGCTTGTAACCAGAATATGTTAATTTTACGCTATTTATTTTTATTTTTTTTAAATTTTGCACAGTAATATTGCATAATGAAACTTCCGATTTGAAGTATTGTACAACCAAGGCTTGAATACTGGAATATTGGGTCAGTTGGGTTCTCACCCAGATGTCCCGTGTTTGGACTTTTTACTGGTGTCATCCTTCTTTCCTTCCTCTGCTCTCACCTCTCCTGGACCCTCTGCCTGAACACTTTCCTCTCCTTGACTCCTCTCTTCTTTCTCATCTTCCCCTCTCTGAGCTCTGTCTGCTTCAGGTTCTCTCTCTGTCTATGGTGGTATACAACCAGGTTAGAAAATATCAAGCGTCACATTTTGTCCTGCAGGATTTTTTTGCCATGGTTTACATACGTAAATGACAAAAATGTGTTTTTTGTTGTTTTTTTTTGTATTTTTTATTCTGCCCCTCATGGATCGTCACTTTATCATGGTGGGGGGGTTTGTGTGCCCTAGTGATCCCAGGAGCTATGTTGTCCAGGGCAGTTTGCCTCTGGTAGGGCCACCCAAGACAAACTGGTCCTGGGTGAAGGGCCAGACTAGGAACAATCCAACAGACTCTCATGATAAATACGAGAACAAGAATTCAGTGTACCCCGCTCGTTATGGGTTTACCGGGGCCCCACCCTGGAGCCAGGCCTGTGGAAGGGGCTTGATGGCTAGCGTCTGGTGGCCGGGTTTCTGCCCATGGGACCTGGCCGGGCCCAGCCTGAAGGAATTACATGGGTCCGCCTTCCAGTGGGCTCACCACCTGCAGGAGGGATCATGGGGGTCCGGTGCAATGTGGATCAGGTGGCGATTAAAGGCAGAGACCTTGGCGGTCTGATCACAATCTTCCTAAACTGGCTTTTAGGATGCCTCCTGGACGCCTCCCACTTGAGGTGTTTCGGGCACGTCCCTCTGGGAGGAGTCCCCAGGGCAGACCCAGGACTCGCTAGAGAGACTATGTCTCCCAGCTGGTCTGGGAAGGCCTTGGTATCCTCTCTAAAGAGGTGGAGCAGGTGGCTGGGGAGAGGGAAGTCTGGGCTTCTCTGTTTGAACTGCTGCCTCCGCGACACAGACCTCTGGAAAAGTGGTAGAAGATGGATGGATGGATGGATATTTTTATTCTGGTGTTTTTTTTCCATTGAGGAAAAGTAGGAAAGAGAAGGAAAAAAATTCATAATAGTAATTTACTCATGCATACTTTAATTATACGTTCAGAGGTGGGTATAGTAACCAAAAACTCTGCCCATGTAAAAGCAGTGCTATGAAATTAATAATTAAAAGTAGACAACCAAAAATTTCTAGTTGAATTAAGGGTACAAAGTGTACCCACTTAAAAACTTGAGTAATGACTTCAGTCTTGAAGGTTTGAGGTTTTTCTCAAAAATTTATAACAATTTTCTTATAGTTTATATTTTTCTCTGTAAATTTATCTAAATTTGAAACAATTTTCCTTAAATTTGCAATTTCCTCTTGCAAAAATTGACTTTTCTTGTACATTTGAAACTTTATTATAAATTTGTGGATTATTTTATGGCTTATTTTTTTTAAATAAAATTACTGTTTTTTAAATAAATTTGAAACAGACTGGTATTTTTTTTTTCCTTGAAACAATTTATATTTTTGACAATAACTGCAGTCAGAACAGAACAATTATTTAACTCTCATTACAAAGAAAAAATATTAATAAAATTGTATTTAATGATTTAAATTAACTTAAATGACCAAGGATGCTGCTATTTCTGTTATAATATTTCTCTATATTTATAGCTGTTTTATTTTTTTTTTTAGAAATCTCCTCACCACCCAGACGGCAAGAAAAACCTCCCTTATTTTGAAATCAAATGTTGGCACGTTTAGTTTGTCTGAAGGCTGCTGACAGATTAAAGTTACTGACTTCGTGAATTTCGGTCATCTTAACCTGCCAGGTACATAATAGGGAACATAACTTAATATTGTAGTGGCTGATGAAATATATACTCAGCAGTTCAGTAGTCCCCCTTGCCTTTTCCTTCATATGAAGCTGGCTGCATATGAATTCTAACCACATCTCTTAGCTAAGCGACTCTTCCATTATTGTTCCCGTTTCCAGCGGGTTAAAACCATGATAAATGCCTCCAGTGCTTACATACCTCTTCTGATTTTTATCACGTTTAAAGTATTTTAATAAACTCATGGATCTGTCAGACAGTCATGCTTAGCGAAACACTCTGCCTTGTAAAGCCTGCTTCATGCTGCATTTCCCCTCTAGTCCGTCTTGGTTCGCGTACGCTTTGGACGAGCCCGGCACACACGCGGCGCTGTTCATGCTCACTTTTTTCATCTGCCCAGGCCAAGCGGTTGACGCATGCGCACAACCATCATTTGTAGTTTCACTCCTGCCCGATTGGTAGCACCAAGGTGCTGATGCGCCAGGATTTTCACCAACTAAGAAAAGGCGGACTTCTTCACAAAGTTTCTCTTCAAATATAGAGTCCATTTCTGTTGTTTGACTTCCCAGTTTTCACTCCTTTTCCACAAAGATGCTGCTGCCGCTGTGAAAGAAAGTATGTATGTATGATTCATGTATGTTTTTATTCTCGTTTTTTGACTGACTGGAAAGCTTGCGTGGGCGGGGCACTTCTAAACTCCGTGTGGATGACAGCCACATGCGTTGTTCGTGTGCACGCTTGCAGAAAGTCATTGCTTCGTTTATTTTTCTTAAATTCATATCTCCTTATTGACGTGGTGGTAATTTTTATGGCGAAGCAGGCCGCCACCCAGAAATGTTACCAGAGGAAACCCTGCCTTGGGATCCTGATCTACAACTATGGGTTATATACTTTGTTGTATATTCGTGGATGATGGGCTTATAATTTGGTTCTGCCACAGTAATTATATTTAAAAACTGAAAACTGCTCTCCATCAGTAAGTATTGGGATATTCAAAGAAAATGTAGGCAGGGGATATTGCACTTGCCTGAGTGCTCTTGTTGTGTTTAGATTTCATTCACCCTAATAAACATCCCAGGTGCCACCTGGATTACTAATTCACAGTTGATAATATATCTCATGTCATTCTGGCGTATTTTGTCATATTTTTGCCTTGATAGTCCATCAAACTACTAGCATTATTGTGTTCACTAACTGAGACCCAAGGTGGGTAGCTAAAGCTAGCAGTTTAGATTCTCATTCATGAAGGTATCTGTGCTTATTGTACTTCAGGGACCGGTCATATCCTATCAACGCTGAAACCATACATTATTGTTCACCAGTGATGCATTATATTATTCATTCTTTAAGACAAATTTACATCTGTTGGCTCAGGCTTGATCTGAGCTAAGAGCTAGCAAACCAAGATTCACAATAGTGACATAAGAGTGTCCTAGAATTTCCGAATGCAGCAATTTTTAACCACAACGTGTCTACACGCTGTGGTTAGATGCTCTGGACTACTACACTTGTTTCTGTGTTTTTCCTGCCTTTTTTGTACTCCTTCTGCAACGGACTAATTACCTACAGTTGCCAGGAACTTCTAGGCATTGGCTGCCAACTTAACTCCAACATCTCCAGCACTTATTTTAGCAATCAATAACCACATCGCTGAGGAGATCGCCAGACCTCCGTGCACTCCATGGATTGTTATTGGGCCCGGGAAGACGTGCCAACGGTGCTGAGAGAGAAAGAAGAAACAAGGCAGCAGGGCTGGCCCCCGTGCCCAGCTGTGCAAACAATGCACCAAACCATCGTTACCTTCAATTTTCCTCACCAACACCAGATCCCTTGCCAACAAAATGGATAAGATAAGATAAGATAAGATAAGATAAGCCTTTATTAGTCCCACAATGGGGAAATTCCAGGATTGCAACAGCATAGGGATAGCAACACTCAGAGCAACAATCAGAAGGCAAGAAAAAACAACATCTAGTAAACATATGTCCATATTACTATAAATGTATATATATAGACACACAGTGCAGAGCATTATGGCTGGTGAATGTGCAGCAGAAAGTCTAAGCTCTCTCTCCGCGGATGCAGCGGGCCAGCTGGAAGTCTTTGGGCATGATGGTGACCCCCTTAGCGAAGAAGAGACCACCAGGTGGGTCTCGCTGGTCTCCTGCAGAGCCATGACGGCGAAACTCAGGAAACGCAGGACGGTCTTGCGAAGTCTTGAGCAATCTCCCTCACCAGGAGCTGGACGGGCAGCTTACGGATGAGCAGCTCCGTGGATTTCTGGTAGCGACGGATCTCTCTCAGAGCCACGGACCTGTGACGGCGAGGCCTCTTCACTCTGCCGGTGGCCGGAGCGCCTCTCCGAGCAGCCCTGGTGGCTAGCTGTCTCCTGGGGGGCTTCTTCCTCCAGTAGATTTTACGGGCGGTCTGCTTGGTTCTTGCCATCGCTCTTTATTATTCTGTCTTATATTTCTTTCACGCCGCCTAAACTCCAGCCCGGCACCCGCTTCGTTTTCGCTACAGCTCCCGGTATGTCGAGTTTCCCATTAGCACCGGGCGGCGGCCAAGTGCTAGCTAGCACTAGCTCCTCCCCGCTGTAACGTCACCCGCTGCAAACCGTGGCTCCGTCCGCCGACCCGGGAGACCCCCGGGGCGATCCGTGTGTCCGTGATATATATACAGAGTGAAAGGTGTAGAAAGAAGAAGGAAGATAAAAAAAAAAGGCTGTTGCAACAGGCAGCCGACTCGTGTGGCGCCGCCGGTCCGGCGGAACCGGAACCGGAAAAAAATAATATAGACTTAAAATCCTAACCAGCTGTTACTGAAGAGCTCTCACCTCTGGGAGCAAGGTTGAGCATGGCCCCAGCCCGCACTGAAATTTCCTCCTGAGATGCAGCTGTGAAGTCATACTCCGCTCGGGCCACGACATGGTCATCCTCTCCGCTGGCCCAGTTGGTGCCAGTTTCTTCGGAGACGGAGCTGGAGCTCAGCTTCCAGATAAGATAGGGTACACCCAGGACTACAGCAAAAAACAGTAAGATCGGCCAGGACTTAACTGGCTGCTCCTCCACTCCTTTGGAACCATCTGGAGCAACACTCTCACTTGTGTTTCCCCACAAGGCTTCAACCTCAGGGTCTAACCGCCGCCCGAGTAGTCTCTGCAGCCATTGGTAAAGGTACCTCAATGTGCGCACCAGAGCAAACGTTGACAAAACTCTGCTGAGTTGCACACGCAGCCGTGTCATGTGGTTGACTACATCCAGCACGGCACGGAAACCATTGTGCAGTGCTGAAAAAGTGGCGTCCATCATCATGCTAACTGAAGCGAAAGTCTGCACAATGCTCTCAATGGACTGGAAGGCGCTGCGGCTGCTTTCTTCGGCTTGCTGCACAAACCTGCTGGGGGCAACATCATCCACCGGAGGAAAGTGTCTATACCCTCCAAGACCATAGCCACCACCATAGCTACCACCATAGGTGTAGGGGTTGTAGCCGCCATAGATGGAGCTCCTATAGGTGCCATAAGATGGGGCAAAGGAGGTGTAGGATGGATGGTAGGACTGTTGGATGGGGCGAGGTGGTACTGGGGGAGCCACCCTGGTCAGGACAGGAGGACCAGCAAGGCCAGCAGGGTTGGAGGGGCCCGCAGCAGGTCCCAAGTCAGCTGCTCTGTAGTTCACAGGAGCACTCATGGAGCCAGGAATCCGCCTCTCCCACGGCTTTGTCGGAGGCTGTGAATCCATTACCAATTATTTATCCACGAAACAAACGCTAACCACAGGCCTAACCTGGACCTCGTCCCCAACTGAACTGGATGAGCTGCAATCGGAGATTGCCTACAATCGCTACGTCCAGGACTGTTGTATTCTGATTGTGACTGAGTCTTGGCTCCACCAGCTCATCCCAGACAGCGCTGTGGAATTACCCGTCCGAACTACACTCCGTTTCGACTGCAACGCCGATTCTCTCCCCAAAAAGTCTGCAGTTGACAGCCTGAATGGCTACAGATCCATAGCATTCACGTCTGTAGTCATGAAATGTTTTGAGTGACTGGTGTCCCAGCACATCAGAGACTGTCTTCCCCCCTCCTCCGACCCCCACCAGTTCACCTACAGGGAAAACAGGTTTACAGAAGACACCATTGCCGCCACACTCCACAGAGTGCTGACCCACCTGGAGAACCCAAGCAGCTACGTGAGGATATTCTTTGTGGACTACAGCTCAGCTTTCAACACCATCATCCCGGTCATCTTGATAAATAAACTGCACCTTATCCAGAGCCCCCACCCCCCACCCCCACCTGCTCCTGGATAAAAAATTTTCTCACCAACTGCCCACAAACAGTCAGACTTTGCTCCCACCACTCCTCCACACTGTCTCTCAGCACTGGCTCCCCCTGGGCTGCATGCTAAGCCCTCTACTGTACTCCCTGTACACCTTTGACTATACTCCAACCCACCCAACCACCGTTCTTGTGAAGTACGCAGATGATACCACCTTGGTTGGGCTCATCACTGACGACGATGAGAAGGCATACACGGTAGGCCTCTGTATCCTGAGGAAGAACAACCTTGATCAGAAGCTGCTGCTGGCCTTCTGCCTCTGCTCAGTGGAGATTGCACTCACCTACTGTCTGGCTGTGTGGTACACCGGTTCCACGGCCGAGAACAGGAAGGCTACGCAGAAGGTCATCAACAATGCCCAAGAAATCATCAGCGGCCCTCTGCCTTCCCTGGAGGACATGTTCAGATCCTCCTGTCACAGAAAGATCAAGGCCATAACAGGAGACCCCTCACATCCGGCCCACCACCTGTTTGACCTGCTCCCATCTGGACGACGGTTCAGATCAATCAGATCCAACACCTCCAGACAGACAGTTTCTTCCCCTGGGCCATCTGAACTGCAAACAGTAAGAGGCCCCACCCTCTCCCTCCGAACGCTCACATGTACAGAACTGCGGACCTTTTTAATTATCTCAATAACACACCTGTCTTTGAACTCTGCACTTTCCTGTATATTGACCCATCCATGAAACCACTACAATGTATATTTCTCATAATCCTTGGGCCATTTTACTCAACTGTGCAGTCAATTGTGTGTTCCACACTCCATACTCTAATGTACATAGTTCCATCTGTGAAGCCACTACCATATCTGTGTATATTTCCATAATCCTGGGCTATTTTTATTTCAGTCATGTGTTTAATCATGTGTTCTGTAACCGTGTTTTATCTAATCCTTCTCTCTTACTTTATTGTGCAGTAGCCTTGTGGAGCACCCACAATTTCATTTTACTGTACAACTGTACAATGGCAATAAAGTCTGTTCTGTTCTATTCCATTCTTGTGGAAATGTGAAAATGACGAGGCAGTGTTTATCTCACGAGTCAGGTTTATTCACATCTTCCAACATCAGCAAAACAGAAAGACGAAAAAACTCAGACATTCGTCCTTTATATATCCAGGACCTTCAAAGCTCACAGTCACATTGCATTTAATCACAAGAAACAATACATCTTTCCTTAAATCCTATAACATCCTCCTCATAATCTCTGGGAGACCAGGAAATCCTCCAAGGTCGTCTCTTGCATACCAAAGACTAAATTTCACATCCTCCTGTTATCTCACAGAAGGCCCAGTTCTTTGTTCTCTCTGAGATGTGAAGCTTATAGTGATACACATGTGGTCCCACATGACCCCCCCCCAAACATCTAAGATGGAACAACAGAATACAGTCTGCATGTCATGATAAAATCATTACACATTAACCCACATGCTGCTTGGGCCTCAGTGTCCTCCCGTATCTGCTGTAAGCGGGCTTCGCCACTTCTGTGGGGCCATCCCGCTGGGGCGCTGCTGTCTTGGGGTGAGAACTGTTTGTCACTCCCTGTGGGTGTTCTGGGGAATGTCCCCGGGGGGGGTCTGCCGCGCCGAGGAGCCCTGGCCAACAGCACATCCTCGTCCGCCACCACAAAGGCGGGTTTGAGCCTGTTTATGCCAATCTTTTCCTTCCTGCCCCCCAAATCTAGCAAAAAATGTTTGTACCCTGTTTCCAGCACTCTAAAATGATCCATCATAAGGTGGTCGCAGCGGTGGGCGATGGGCATCGTGTCTGACAAAAACAAATTCCGCGCTTTTCAAAGCCTTAGGCACAAAAACGAGCGGAAAACTGTGGTGAACGGGGCCAGGCAGCGTGCCCAATTCTGTGCCACGCTGCAACCGCTGAGACGGGGAGCTATCTGGCGCAGGATTATCTGGGAGAAATTCCCCGGGCAGCCGAAGTGGCTGCACAAAAACTAGCTCAGCCGGGGAGGCTTCTAAGTCCTCTTTAGGTGCAGAACGCAACCCCAATAAAACCCACGGTAGCCTGGCCACCCAATTTGCATCCGTCAGCGACGCTCTGAGAGCCACTTTCAATGACCTATGAAAACGTTCGCATAACACATTAGCCTGCGGATTGTACGCGGTTGTGCGGTGGATCGTTACCCCCAGGCTGCGGGCCATTGCTGACCAAAGTTCGGAAACAAATTGAGGACCTCTGTCCGACGTAATGTCCGACGGGACTCCAAAGCGTGCTACCCATGCTGTTAAAAACGCGCGCGCCACCTCCTCGGCTGTGGTTGATGCCAGTGGGACCACTTCCGGCCAGCGCGTGGTGCGGTCCACCATTGTCAGAAGGTGTGTGCACCCCTGTGACGGCAGGAGGGGGCCTACGAGGTCCATGTGAACGTGATCGAACCTCTTAGCCGGGATGTGAAACGGCTCCAAGGGAGCTCTTGTGTGTTTGTGTACTTTGGCTCGTTGACAGGCCATGCAGGCTGCTGCCCACTCCTTAACTTGTTTGCGCAGGCTCGGCCATACAAATTTCTCTCCTCCCATTTTGACCGACGCGCGCACTCCCAGGTGCGCCAGAGAATGAATCGAGTCAAAAATGCGGCGTCGCCACGCGGCGTCGCTAGACGCGGTCGCCCAGTGGAGACATCGCAGATTAGGGGGGGCATACCGTCTTGCAGCACCCTGTTCTCCAGCCTTAACCCTGTTGGTCCAGACTGGAGCGCGTGCACGTCCGTGTCGCTAACCTGATCTGCGGCCATGGCTGCGTAATCTATCCCTACGCGGACTGGGGCCACCACGGCGCGCGAGAGACTGCCACTACATTCAGTTTACCCGCCACATGCTGAATATTGGTAGTAAACTCTGAGATAGCGGCCAGCTGTCTTTGCTGCCGGCCTGATCACGGTTCTGAAACCTTGGCCATCGCGAATGTCAGCGGCTTGTGGTCAACGAACACGGTGAAACGGCGTCCCTCCAGCCAGAACTGAAAGTGGCGAATGGCCAAGTGGAGAGCTAACAACTCCCTGTCGAATGCACTGTATTTTCGTTCACTATCGCGCAAAGTCCTGCTGAAAAAGGCGAGCAGCTGCCAAACCCCAGCTACATGCTGCTTTACGACCGCCCCTATGGCCACAGTAATGAGCGCTATGCGGGCCGTTGGGTCTGGATGTGCTAACAACGTAGCGTTTGCCAGGGCTGTTTTGACCTCCGAAAATGCTCGCTCTCGCTCTGGAGACCATTCGATCTTATTTGTGGGTTTTTGCTTTTTGAGTGCGGCATATAATGGTTGTAGGAGCTGCGCTGCGCGGGGGAGGAAACGGTTATAAAAATTCACCATTCCCAAAAACTCCTGTAACGCCTTGACCGTTTGTGGCTGGGGAAAATTTGCTACCACTCGCATTTCGTCAGGCAGCGGAACCGCTCCTTCTGGAGAGACGCAATGCCCCAAAAAATCAATCTGCATCACTCCAAACTGACACTTCGCTGGGTTGATTATTAAACCGTGCTCTCCCAACCTCCAGAAAACTGCCGTGAGGTGGTTTTCGTGTTCGTCTTCGGACGCGCTGGCGACTAAGATGTTGTCCAGGTAGACGAATACGAAGGGGAGATCGCGCAACACCGTGTCCATCATGCGTTAGAACGTCTGCACAGCGCCTTTAAGCCCAAATGGCATGTGCAAAAACTCGAATAGACCGAACGGAGTTATTACCGCTGTTTTGGGTATGTCCTCAGCATGCACTGGGACTTGGTGGTAACCGTGAACCAAGTCTATCTTAGAAAAAAAGCGCGCCCCCGCCAAATGAACGGAAAAATCTTGGATATGCGGGATTGGGTAGCGGTCGTGTGCTGTGGCGTTGTTCAGCCTGCGGAAATCTCCGCAAGGTCGCCACGAGCCGTCAGCTTTCGGGACCATGTGCAGTGCTGAAGCCCATGGGCTGTTCGAACGCCTGATGATGCCCAACCTCTCCAGGTTGGCGAACTCCTCTCGCGCTATGGTCAGTTTAGCTGAATCCAAGCTCCGAGCTTTTGCAAAAACGGGCGGTCCGGTGGTAGTAATAAAATGTTCCACTCCGTGTTTAGCGACAGCTGCTGAAAATGTGGGAACCGTGAGTGCTGGGAACTGAGTGAGCAGTGTGTGGAACTTACCGCTTGCAGTTGTGACATTGGCTTGTGCTGTTGGCGGGGTCACTCGGGCTGTACAGGGAATAGAATAAAAAGAAAGTGCATTAACCAGGCGCCTGTTAGCAAGATCAACCAACAAACCATGTGCGCACAGAAAATCAGCCCCCAACATATTGAAATTCACTGCAGCTATAACAAAAGTCCACTCAAATGTACGGCCGTGTAGGGACAGAAGCAGAGCCCTCTCACCAAAGGTCTTAATCTCCGAGCCGTTCGCTGCTGACGCCCCGTGACCTCTGGGAACCGCCAGCCGGTCAGCGGAGGAAGGTGTGATGAAACTCACTTGGGAGCCTGTGTCCACGAGGAATTGCCTCCCCAAGCGCGCATCCTTCAAGTAGAGCAGCTTGTTCTCCTCCCCGAGGGCCGCAGCTGCTACCGATCCCCGGTCTTGGCATTTCCCGAGCGCTTGAACTGGCACGGTGGTATACATTTGCGTGCCTTCTCTGCAAAGCCGCGATGGTAGAAACAGAGGGTGTCTCCTCCGCGATCCTTGGCCCCCTCCGCCGCCGTCGTCGGTGAGTCTGCTACCGCCGTCTCTGGCCCCCCACCATCTCCGGTCGTCGCGCCGAACTCTGTCGCTGCTGCGGTGGCCGCGCGCTGTTTGCTGGCGTTGAGAATCCGGTGCGCCTCCTGGGCCAGCACACAGAAGTCCCGCTGGTCCAACAACGGAGAACTGGCCAGGGTCGCCCTCGTGGCCGACGGAAGGGTCCTGAGTAAAATGTGGGTGAAGAGGAAATTGTCGCCGTCTGAGCCTCTCAACCTCAGCATGTTCTCCATCAGGTCAATGGGCATGCCATCTCCCAAGTCGTTCAGAGCCAGGAGCCTCTCCGCTCTCTCCTCGACTGAGAGAGTGAAACACTGGATAAGTGCATCCTTCAACCCGCCGTATTTGTCGTTGGCAGGTGGCCGCTCCAATAGGCTCTGCACATGCCGAGCTGTGCGGTTGTCGAGCTTTGCGATCACATGGTAGAACTTCGTGTCATCTACCGTTATCCCCCGGAGGGCGAACTGTGCTTCGACCAAGTGGAACCAGGAGCACAGGTTGTCCTGCCAAAAGTCCGGTAGCTGGACGGTAGTGGCATACGCTTGGCTGGGAGCTCCTGACTTGGCTGGCCCGGGGGAATTTCTTTCATCCATGATACGTCTTAGGGTCATCAGTGTGGAAATGTGAAAATGACGAGGCAGAGTTTATCTCACGAGTCAGGTTTATTCACATCTTCCAACATCAGCAAAACAGAAAGACGAAAAAACTCAGACATTCATCCTTTATATATCCAGAACCTTCAAAGCTCACAGTCACATTGCATTTAATCACAAGAAACAATACATCTTTCCTTAAATCCTATAACATCCTCCTCATAATCTCTGGGAGACCAGGAAATCCTCCAAGGTCGTCTCTTGCATACCAAAGACTAAATTTCACATCCTCCTGTTATCTCACAGGAGGCCCAGTTCTTTGTTCTCTCTGAGATGTGAAGCTTATAGTGATACACATGTGGTCCCACATTCTATTCTATTCTATTCTATTGTGACTGTGATCCGGTCTCCAAAGCAAATAGTTCCCATTCAAGTATCATGAACACTGCCGTTTTAGAGGCAGCAGGGATGAGAAGAACCCAAATGCATGTGGATGTGGTGTTTATTAATACAAACAGTCCCAAACAATAAATCCAAAAGGTGAACAGGAGAACAAACACAACTAGAAAAGCACTCGGAGAGCGCAGACCTCCGCCAAGCGCCACAGTTCCCCTCATACAGTGTTTATGTGTATGTTTTCAGATTCCTTGACCATGAAAACATATGAATAGCAATTGGATTCACAATGATAGGATTAGTGGTTCAGTAGTAAAAGCATTACCTCCTTGGCGGAGTTAATAAACTGAAGTGTTGGTGTTGTGTCCATCTCCAAACTCCCAGGCTGCGGGCGTTGCAATTCATCGCACAACCGTGTACAACCCACAGGCCAATGGGTTATGCGAGCGTTTTCATAGATCACTAAAAGCAGCACTCAGGGCTTCACTGACAGATGCAAATTGGGTAGACAGGTTGCAGTGGGTTTTATATTGGGGTTGCGCTCCGCGGCAAAAGAGGATTTGGAAGCTTCCCCAGCAGAGAGCTTGTTTTTGCGCAGCCCCTATGGCTGCCCGGGGAATTTCTGCCAAATAATCCCGCGGCGGACAGCTGCCCGTCTCAGCTTTTGCAGCGTAGCACAAACACAGGCACGCTGCCGGGCCCAGCCCACCACTGTTTTCCACGTGCTTTTGTGCCTAAAACTTTGAAGAACGCAGAGTTCGTGTTCGTCAGACACGACGACCAGCGCCCTCCATTGCGCCTGCACACATGTTGAAAATGGCCGTATCTCACAATGTTAAAGAATCCTTTAAAAAATTCCCGTATCCAGACGGTTATCCGGATCATCCCCAAAATTTAATCAGTTCTTCCTTGTACCATTTCCAACAATGCCTGAAAGTTTCATCGAAATCCGTCCAAAACTTTTTGAGTTATCTTGCTAACCAACAGACAGACAGACAGACAGACAGACAGACAAACGCTGGCAAAAACATAACCTCCTGCGGCCTGCGGCCTGGCGGAGGTAATGAACAGTCAGAGTAATTGTCCCCAGGCAAAACAGTATGGACAATAGTCCCAGAATAAACCCAAACACTCCCAAGCGTAAATGGTGAGCGAGGGTGGAGAATAAATACAGCCCAGAATGCACCTGAAACAAAAGTGCAGCCTGGAGCCGAACAACTCAAGGCTCAACAGGCTGCACCAAGGCAGTGCTGGGAAACACAGAGAAAACCCTTACACTGTAAACAACGGACAAGTGTAGGTACTTACATGGATGAGATCACCAGAGCCTAACTGTGCTCTGATGAGAGGCTGACAATACAATGCACCGACAATCACAAGAGTGCAAGCAGAGCTTAAATAATACCAAACACAATGACTAAAGTGATTGCCGGTGTGCGTGGGTGTGTGTGAGAATAGGACTGAATGGGTGTGTGTTGGGCTGAGTGAGAGCAGGTGTGCAACAGTGTGTGCGTGTATGTGTGTAGGAATGAATGGGTGTGTGCTAAGCGTTGGTAGAGTGCAGGTGTGAATGATTGTGTGTATGTGTGTGTGTGTGTGTGTGTGTGTGTGTATGCATGAGTGTGACAGACACAAATAATAATGACACTCATTTGGCAGGTGCTGGCAGGAGAGGAGGGTGTGGCTGTGAGTAGACAGGGAGCTAAGACCCACAAGGGCTCCCAAAGAGGTGCCTGGAGGCAAATAGGGAATCAAAATACACTTAAACACGAAACAGCCGCTGTGCCATGGAACTGGGCTGCCTAGTCCAGCCAAGCCCATGACATCAAGTTAATGTTCTACTCCCCACCTGGTCCGGACCATTGCAGAAAGAATCTGGTTGTTGGATTTGGGTTGCTAAAAATACGCAACAAGTCTGCTTTGAAAGATGTTGGATCCAGTCAGCAAGAAAATTTCCCGGTATACTTAACTTTTTGTTCATTAAAAAGGACTGTCTTTTTTTTTCTGATGTCTGCTCCTCCACCACTGCGTCAGAGAAGATACACTGGCTACTTATACATTATTAGAGCACACAAATGCAGGTGGAAAGCCGGTACATCACACTTCCTTGTTGTTATCACGTGATCACAATTGGTCCTCATTTGTCTCTCTCAGGACTGTCTTGAGATCTCGCATTATTTTATATAATTCACACATGCTGTTGCAAATTGAACCCTGTTCTTAGCCGTGCCACTTCAAGACACAAATGGCGCTGGCAGAGATTGCTGCAAGGCTCATATTGTATCACAGCCATAACAGACCCCCTCCGGAGTAAGTAGAAATCCTGGACTAGCAAGCAGTTAAATGAGGTCTTAGGGACTTAAAAAGACATCCACTGAAAACAGCCATTCTGAGTGAATTTGCAAACAGTGATTCCCAGTGATGCTGCATTCATTAAATAATCAAAGAAAATTTGACCAAAATGTGTCACAAACATTTCCTTAAGCGACATAATGGCTAGCCCAGGGAACAGACACGGACTCAGAAATGGATTTAGTTATCTTTATTAAACCCAATGTTGTGTGTGAATGTGTGAGTGTGCTGTGGGGTGTATGCGTCTGCTGGCTGGAGACTCTGAGCAGCTGGGAGGAAGCAGAGTGCCGTGCAGCCTGGCAACCTTGTTGCAGGGAGATGGTGGTCGCCCGTTGTCCAGGGAGACAGCGCCCTCGGTCCCAGTGTCGTGGCAGCCGGAGAGACAATGGAGAGGAGAGGATGGAATCCGCCGCCGCGGGGTTCCGCCTGTGCACAGGGGAGCAGTGGAGTGAGTAGAGGATGGCTTACTTGTGATAGCGGAGAGATCCTCTGGGGGTAGATGCCGAGATGGCGAGGCTGAGAGTTGAGTCGGGGATGGCTTAGGAAGACAGGAGACGTGCTTCATAGCCTGGTAGACAGGCTGCTCAGTGCAGGCCAGCGGGCTGAGTGGGTTTAAGTAGGCCTGCCCTGACGAGGAGCAGGTGTGCACCCAGCTGAGGATGATAGTGGCCGAGAGCGAGTCATCACATTAAGACCTATGTGAGCTGTTAAAATGTGGAAAACGTTCAGTCAGTGATCCCTTTAAGTGAAAATATCTCTGATGTTTTGGTGAAAAGTAAACATTTTTTCAACTCAGTTGGACTATGTCAGTCAAGATTAACATAGAGGAGCACCAGAGTGACACCAGACCCAACAATGCAGACAAGTTGAATGCCGCTATCAAAGCAACCTGGGCTTCCATAACACTTCAGCAGTGCCACAGGCTGATTGCCTTCATGCTATGCCACACCGATGCAGTAATTCATGGAAAAGGAGCCCCAACCAAGTATTGAGTGTGTACATGAACATAGTTTTCAGTGGGCCAACATTTCTATTAAAAATCTATTTTATAAAATACATTTTATGTAATATTCTAATTTTTTGAGAAACTGAATTTTGGGTTTTCATTAGCTGTAAGCCATAATCATCAAAATAAAAAGAAATAAACACTTGGAATATATCACTGTGTGTGTAATGAATCTACAGACGTGGACAAAATTGTTGGTACCCCTCTGTTAATGAAAGAAAACAGGCCTGGACAAAAATGATGGTATCCTTAACTTAATATTTTCTTGCACAACCTTTTGAGGCAATCACTGCAATCAAACAATTTCTGTAACTGTCAATGAGACTTCTGCACCTCTCAGCAGGTATTTTGGCCCACTCCTCATGAGCAAACTGCTCCAGTTGTCTCAGGTTTGAAGGGTGCCTTCTCCAGACGGCATGTTTCAGCTCCTTCCACAGATGTTCAATAGGATTTAGACCAGGGCTCATAGAAGGGCACTTTAGAATAGTCCAATGTATCGCTCTTAGCCATTCTTGGGTTCAGGTTCAGGTTCAGGTTCAGGTTCAGGTTACTTTATTTGTACCCGTAGGCAGATTTGATTTGCAGTCTGGTGACATCCATATTTACAAGCCACAAATTACATTCAACATAGACACAAACACAGGCACACATGAAGCTGACTATAAACATGATAAAAATACTCAAGGCTCCATCAATCAGGGTATAAAAGACAAAGAGATGGGAGAAAAACCAGAGGTAAGAGAGAAGGGTCATATTAAAAAGTTAAAAACTAGTCAAAGAGGTTAAAAACTCAAAGGTCTGAAACCCAATAAAATATTTAGAACCCAAATAACATCCTACAAAAATAAGTAAATATAAAATGGGGTTAATAAATAGGTACCTAAATTATGTGCAATATATTGTTACAACTTGTTCAACTCTTTGACAGCAGCAGGAACAAAGCTGTTTTTGTAGCGCTGGGTTTTACTTTTTGGGACAGCAAACCTCCGTCTTGAGGGAAGAAGCTGAAAGTTGCAGTGCAAAGGGTGGGAGTCATCATTTAAAATGGAGGTAGCCATCCTCTGTACTTGTCTGGTGTACAGGGATGTCAAGCTCAGCTGTGACTCACCAAGCAAACGACTGAACCATCTAACTACCTGATCCAAGGATTTCCTCTGTTTCAGTTTTATCTGACCAAACCATGACACTAAAGAAAAGGATAAAACAGATTCAATAAAAGCCCGATAAAACATTGTCATTATGGTTCGGTCAATTTGGAAGCGTGCAAGTTTTCTCAAGCAATGCAAATGTTGCTGACCCTTTTTGCACACCCTTTCACAGTTCCCTTCAAAGTTTAAATTACTATCAATAATCATCCCAAGATATTTGTAGGATTGTACACATTCGGTGGCCTGGCCTTTTAGTACGGTGACTTTGTGCCTGGGAGTTTTCCTCCTAAAGTCATTAATCATGTCTTTAGTTTTTGTGGTATTCAGCTGCAGGTAGGAATCATCACACCAGTGAACAAAATCATCAACTACTGGGCCGTGGCCGCTCTCACCATCCTGGAGGAGACTGACAATAACTGAGTCATCAGCATACTTTATAATGTGTCTGTTGTCATGTCTGCTCCGACACATGTTTGTGTACAGGATGAAGAGTAGTGGTGACGACACACACCCCTGAGGAGAGCCAGTAGAAGAGCACTTTAGGTCAGACAATGTACCATTGACCCTTACTCTCTGCGTCCTGTTGGTTAAGAAATCCAGAATCCAACCCACCAGATTATTGCTCAAATCAAATTGTTGCAGGAGCCTTTCAACTAAAATATGAGGTTGGATTGTATTAAAGGTGGAGGAAAAGTCCATAAACAAAAGCCTGGCGTGTGTCTCATTAAAATCCAGATGTTTAAAAAGCATGTTAAACAGAGTGACAGTGACATCCTCCACTCCTCTGTGAGGCCTATAGGCAAACTGTAGAGGATCCAATGCATGCTCAGTCTGCTTTAGGACCTCACATCTGACCAGTTTTTCAAAAATTTTCATTAAAATCGAAGTCAAAGCAACTGGTCTAAAGTCGTTTACCGTTTTAGGACAGCTGGATTTTGGAACAGGAACAACCACGGCTTCTTTCCAGATCTTAGGCACATGTTGTGTCTGTAAGGACTTATTTAAAATGTAATGAAATATAGGACTCAGTTCATGTGCACAGGACTTTACCGAGCGCCCACATATATTATCAGGGCCCTGACTTTTGTTCACTTTTACAGCACAGAACTCCCTTTTAACATCCTGCACGTCAATATTAAAGTGCTGATTGTTTTTGAGTTTCTGTTTCAAATCTTGGGTTTCTGTGCTAAAATCAAAGGAGTCAAAACGACCATAGAAACAATTAAGAGCATTATCCAGCTCTGTGTCTGAATTAAAACCATCTAAAAACACACGATTGCTGCGTTCTGTGCTCTGAAGGCCTGCAATAGTTTTCATA
Organism: Pholidichthys leucotaenia; assembly: GCA_020510985.1. Lineage (NCBI taxonomy): Eukaryota > Metazoa > Chordata > Actinopteri > Cichliformes > Pholidichthyidae > Pholidichthys > Pholidichthys leucotaenia. Next base: position 178,801,745 of record CM035839.1, on the reverse strand, counting down.
CTGGCCCAGGCTGAACCAAGTTTCTTTGTTGCCATCTTGCTTTCCAGCTATGATTTATAATTCTGTTTTTACCTTTTTTGTTTTTGGGTGTTTTTGGGTGTTTTTGGCTGTGTGTTTTGGGTCATTATCCTGTTGCAAGACCCATGACCTGCGACTGAGACCAAGCTGTCTGACACTGGGCAGCACATTTCTCTCTAGAATACCTTGATAGTCTTGAGATTTCATTGTACCCTGCACAGATTCAAGACACCCTGTGCCAGATGCAGAAAGGAGCCCCAGAACATAACAGAACCTCCTCCATGTTTCACAGTAGGGACAGTGTTCTTTTCTTGGTATGCTTCATTTTTGTGTCTGTAACATAGAGCTGATGTGCCTTGTCAAAAAGTTCCAGTTTTGTCTCGTCTGTCCATAGGACATTCTCCCAGAAGCTTTGTGGCTTGTCAACATGCAGTTTGGCAAATTCCAGTCTGGCTTTTTTATGATTTGTTTTCAACAGTGGTGTCCTCCTTGGTTGTCTCCCATGAAGTCCACTTTGGCTCAAACAATGACGGATGGTGCGATCTGACACTGATGTACCTTGACCTTGGAGTTCACCATCAATGTGTTTAGAGGTTGTTCTGGGCTCTTTTGTTACCATTCGTATTATCCGTCTCCTCCTGCGGCCACATCCAGGGAGGTTGGCTACAGTCCCGTGGATCTTAAATTTCTGAATAATATGTGCAACTGTAGTCACAGGAACATCAAGCTGCTTGGAGATAGTCTTATAGCCTATACTTTTAACATGCTTGTCAATAATTCTCTTTCTAATCTCCTGAGACAACTCTCTCCTTTGCTTCCTCTGGTCCATGTTTAGTGTGGTACACACCATGTCACCAAACAGCACAGTGACTACTTGTCACCTTTAAACAGGCCGACTGACTGATTACAAGTTTGTAGACACCTGTGATGTTAATTAGAGGACACATCTTGGTTGAACAGGTCCTTATGGTCACATTATTTTCAATCTTTTCTAGGAGTACCATCATTTTTGTCCAGGCCTGTTTCATGAGTTTGTTTTTTTAAAATAATTCTGTTGAACCACAATTCAAAAGCATTGTCTGATTTTCATTGGTTACTTTTCATAGAATTTTTATTTATTACCACTTTTGTCAGATTTATGTTATTTCTGTGACCATTGTGGGTTTTTCTTTCATTAACAGAGGGGTACCAACAATTTTGTCTACGTCTGTATATATGAGATTCATTTTTGAACTGAATTACTGAAATAAATCAACTTTTCAATGACATTCTAATTTATTGAGATGCACTTTTACATAAAGTTACAGATAATAAGTGTTTATAGTTGTATGGCTGAGGAGAACAAACAGTCACTGACAAGAGGAAAAAAAAAAACCCTGATCAAAAACTTAACCTACTCCATGTATTTGCGTTCATTACTTTGAAAAAAAATTAAAAAACAAATTAGTGAATAAGTAAATGACTTCAGAAACATACACTCCTACCCTAAAGAAAGAAAGAAAGAAAGAAAGAAAGAAAGAAAGAAAGAAAGAAAGAAAAATCACCTAAAATTTTATTATTTATTATTATATTATTTATTACACCCTTGCCTGACTGAGAGAATGTTTACATGTGCTGTATGGCTGAAATTGTTAAAGTCATAGAAAAAATAAGCACAGTTAGTCAAATACAGTAAAATAAAAGAAGACTAACCTGACAGTAGAATAGTCTGAAATCTGTAAGAGTAAGCTGAATAACACTGAAAATCCGGGTGCACATTAAAATTAGTTCAAATTAACTTGAGAGAAGGGTTTATGGAGGGTTTCTTTGGATTGTTTTCCAGACCTTTGGCATATGTCAGACAGATTAGTAATTCTTGTCCAGTCCACCTACTGTACTCAGTTCTGCAACTCACATCTGTATTCTGATCAACTCTTAGCCTATGTAATACTCTTCTCTGTTCACTTTTTCCCAACTAAAGACAAAGTTATCCTTTATTTATCCCTGTAGGGAAATTCTCTGCATTTAACCCATCTCAAGTTTTTTTGCAGCAGTGGGCAGCAGTGTGCTGTGCCCGGGGAGTAACTTCAGTTCTAAGCCAGTGCCTTGGTCAAGGGCATTTTGAGAATTAACCAATTCCCAAAGGAAAACCACACTTGCACATGGAGAACATGCAAACTCCACAGTGAAAGACCTTGCCCTGCCCTGCCCTGCTCTGCCCTGCCCCGACCTTCCTGCTGTAAGGCAACTGTGCTGCCTACACTACTCCCAGCCACTACTTTGCTACTTCCCTCTACTTCAGTCTACTTAACTCCTCTGTATCACAGCATACTCTGCTGTGTTCCAATCTACTCTGCTCTATAATACTCTTATCCATTCTACTCCATTCTTAAATGTTAAAGTCTACTCTACTGTAATCATTTCTCCTTTATTCCATTCTACACTTCTAGTTTAGTTTATTGGTTTATTTGTGAGGGACCATGTACAGAAAAAACATTAAACAGGGTGTTCTTTTACCTTTATTTACATGCAGTTATACCCTTTTTTCAACTCTACACTATTCTTTTACTCAATTCTCCTTTACTTTTGTACACTCTAGTCTTTTACTCTACGCCAGTGTTTTTCAACCTTTTTGTCACAATCGGGGTACGGCCAGGGACTGTGCCCACACTTTATGTTCATGTTAGTCTTTGTCATAAATTCCCTTGTCAGGGCAAAATAAGGGCTCCAAATGCTGGCTGTGAGTTTGCTAATTTTAATCGTGAAAAATGCACACAAGAACAAGCAAGACCCAACCAAAAACTAGTGAAAATAAGAGACACAGGAGAAGCAAAATAGCTAAGGCTAAGGCGACCGAAGTCATCGGCTAAACCTGGGAAAACTAGCCGTGGAGCGCACGCTAGGAAAACTACAAAAGACACTTACTTGTGTTAGACGACAGTAGGGTGCTGCGCCCAACGATGGTGCACAGCCTCTTAAATAGAGTTACAAACAAAGTACAACAAGAAGTAACAGGTGTGGGCAATCTGAAGGGGCAGGAGAAAATAAAGATACAATCCCGACCAGCTAGGAATAATGAGGGAGCCATCGGAGCTGACACCTGACAGGGCCAAGCCCACACAGAGTAGAATCCCATAAAGCCGATGACAGCTGTCAACCCTGAGAGAAAGAACATAACAGAATACAAATATAATGATAAGCAGAAAGTGAAGGTAGGCAATCTCAAAAATATAATAAACAAACTATAACAAATGCAACCGGAAGAATAAATTATATTGAAAAACAATATAAGATAAGTGACAACTCAAAATGACAACACAGTACAAATAAGACAAAAAAACAGATGACCTGAGCCCGGTGGAATCCCCCAGTGCTCAGAACGTGACAGTCTTTGCTTTTTTCACAGTATCATTATTATTCTGGTTATGATTATCATCATTATTATTAAGCGCTTCTGTGTTCCCTGATCATTGTCTGTCATGTCATGTCATCCCCTGTTGTCTGTGTCTTTTCGTTGTCTTTTGTATTTGGTTATATTCTTTGATCTCGGTTTATTTTAACTGTTTAGTATTGTTGTCCTGCATGTTCATTGTCATGTCTCCTGTGTATCCCCTGTCTATGAGTGTCAGTGTAGCCCCGCCCATCCTGTTTTCGTCACCTACTGCCCTTGATTGTTTGCCCAGCTGTCTGACGTTAAGTTGGTTATCATTGACCCTATTTATGTCAGTTTCTACCTGTGCTCTGTCTGGTGTCATAGTCATTTGTTTCCGTGGTTTCCTCGTGCTCAGTCCTGTTCCATGTAAGTTTATGCATCAAGTTATGTTTTCTGTTCAGCCCCCGTGCTGTTGTTATTTTGTTCCCTAGTTCAGAGTTTGTTTAATAAGTTATCATTTAGCATCATACCCTGTCTGAGCCCATGAGTCCTTCCTGGATAACCTCATCTGCCCAGAGGGTGGATTATGACAGCATACAGTGGTGTGAAAAAGCGTTTGCCCCTTCCTGATTTCTCTTTTTTTTTTGTATGTTTGTCACACTTAAATGCTTCAGATCATTAAACAAATTTAAATATTAGACAAAGATAACACAAGTAAACACAAAATGCAGATTTAAAATGATGGTGTTCATTAAGGGGAAAAAAAATCCAAACCTACATGGTCCGGTGTGAAAAAGTGATTTCCCCTAAACCTGATAACTGGTTGGGCCACCCTTAGCAGCAACAACTGCAATCAAGCATTTGCAATTACTGGCAATGAGTATTTTACAGCGCTGTGGAGGAATTTTGGCCCACTTGTCTTTGCAGAATTGTTGTTATTCAGCCACAGTGGAGGGTTTTTGAGCATGAACCGCCTTTTTAAGGTCATGCCACAGCATCTCAATCAGATTCAGGTCAAGACTTTGGCTAGGCCACTCCAAAGTCTTCAATTTGTTTTTCTTGAGCCTTTCAGAGGTGGACTTGCTGGTGTGTTTTGGATCATTGTCTTACTGCAGAACCCAAGTGCGCTTCAGCTTGAGGTCATGAAAAGATGGCTGGACATTCTACTTCAGGATTTTTTGGTAGACAGCAGAATTCATAGTTCCATTTACCACAGCAAGTCTTCCAGGTCCTGAAGCAGCAAAACAGCCCAAGACCATCACACTGCCACCACAATGTTTTACTATTGGTATGATGCTCCTTTTCTGAAATGCTGTGTTAGTTTTACGCCGGATGTAATGGGACACACCTTCCAAACAGTTCAACTTTTGTCTCATCAGTCCCCAGAGTATTTTTCCAAAAGTCCTAAGGCTCATCAGGATGTTTTCTAGAAAAACTGAGATGAGCCTTTATGTTCATTTTGCTCAGCAGTGGTTTTCGTCTTGGAACTCTGCCATGCAGGCCATTTTTGCCCAGTCTCTTTCTTATTGTGGAGTCATGAACACTGACTTTAACTGATGCAAGTGAGGCCTGCAGTTCTTTGGATGTTGTTGTGGGGTCTTTTGTGACCTCTTGGATGAGTCGTCACTGCACTCTTGGGGTAATTTTGGTCAGCCGGCCACTCCTGGGAAGGTTCACCACTGTACCATGTCTTTGCCATTTATGGATAATGGCTTTCACTGTGGTTTGCTGGAGTTCTAAAGGTTTAGAAACGGCTTTATAACCTTTTTCAGACTGATAGATCTCAATTACTTTGTTTCTCATTTATTCCTGAATTTCTTTGGATCAAAGCATGATGTCTAGCTTTTGAGGATCTTTTGGTCTACTTCACTTTGTCAGGCAGGTCCTATTTAAGTGATTTCTTGATTGAAAACAGGTATGGCAGTAATCAGGCCTGGGTGTTGCTAGAGAAATTGAACTCAGCTTTCCAAAGATGTGATAAACCACATTTAATTTATGTTTTAACAGGGCGTGGGGGGGTGTCACTTTTTCACACAGGGCCATGTAGGTTTGGATTTTATTTTACCCTTAATAATAAAAACCTTCATTTAAAAAAATGCATTTTGTGTTTAATTGTGTTATCTTTGTCTAATATTTAAATTTGTTTAATGGTCTGGAACATTTAAGTGTGACAAACATACAAAAAAATGAGAAATCAAAAAGGGGGCAAACACTTTTTTACACCACTGTACCTGGACTCAGCAGGCAGGAGGGTGGCAGCCAATGGTCCCAGTGTGGATGAGCTGTGACAGCCCAGTTTATCCAGGACTTCGTCTAGGAAGCATGCACCTCCCGCACGCTGGTGGAGGCCCTGGAGAGTCTGGATGCTGTGGCCGGGATAGTGGAGGCGCACCCCGGACTGCAGAGCTACCTCGAGCTGGTGGAACTACTGGCAACCATCTCCAAACTCTACCTGACCTATCGCAGGCCACTGAGGAAATTAATTGGGGCACCGGGGTTTATGCCAATGAAGCAGCATCCCCTGACTCCTGCCTCCTCTTCTCCTCACCACTCACCAGCCTGGCAGCCACACCACGGGCGAGGGAGGTGTTCACCCAAGACCCCAGAGACTGTGCTGATGGGACAGCGTCCCCTGGCCCCAAAGCCTTCAGCCTCTCCTCACTCCCTGCCTCCAGTGTTGTTCCCACACTGCTGTGCTCCCCCTGTGCTTGCTCCATGTCATCATCAACCTCCAGTGCCGCTCCCACGCCGCAGTCAACCACCAACGCTGGCTCCCATGACAGCTGAAATGCCGGCTCCCATGACAGCTGATACGCCAGCTCCCATGGCAGCTGCAATGCCGGTTTTCACAACACCAGTTCCCATGGCAGCGATAGTGCCGGCTTTATGTCACTCCCAAGCTGCAGTGCCAGCTCCCACCTCTGCTACATGGGACCCCTGCCCACTGCTGCATGTGAGAGTGCTTCATCTGCTGTTCCTTCATTGTCTTCAGGGGTAGTCATCACCTCTTCAGCAACAGTGCCATCGGAGTCCTCGCCAACAAAGGAACAGGAGTTAAGGCAAGTACTCTTTTTTAGTATTTATAATATCATTGCTAAAAAGGGCTTGTCTTGCTCCTAGTGGGGAGACTCAGTTGCAGTTTCCATATGCATCTGGGCTCTCCCCAGCTGGATCTTCTGCTGGCTGTTGTGTGGACCTGACACCTACTTGTATCTCTTCCTCCCTGTCTGAGATGGATGCATCAGGGATAGAGGAGCACCCCTCAACGTCTGTTTCCACTGGAATGCACATACATGCTCCAGCAGTCCCCGAGGTGCACGCCACTGCCTCAGCAGTCCCCAAGGTGCACGCCCCTGCTTCAGCAGTCTCTGTGGTGCATGTTGCTGCTTCAGCAGCCCCCAGGGTGCACATCACTGCTCCAGTACTCTACATGGTCGACATTCCCCAGCAGCAGCTTCTCAGTGTGGTCAGCACTCCCCATTTGTCTCCCAGTGTGGTCAGCGCTCCCCAGTAATTTCCCAGTGGAGTCACTGCTCCTCAGTCGCTGTTAGCCCCAGCCCCGAAGATCTCTCAGGTACTGCCTGTAGGGCAAAAGACTCCTCTGGTGCTATCTCTAGAGCGAGAGACTTCTATGTTAATTTCTGTAATAAGAGCTCCACTGTTACCATCTGCTGAGCTCTTAGATTCTATATTGTTGTCTCCTGAGCAAACAATTTCTTTGTGGTCTCTAAGTCAAACAGCTCCTTTGTGGTCTCCAGAGCAAAGAGCTCCAGTTCCACCTCCTGAGTTTAAAACCCCCCATGCAGTTTTCATTTGAGCAAGAGGTTTCTGTGTTATGTCCTGGGTTTAAAACCTCTATGTTGTCTTCTTCTGGGCAAAAGGATCCTGTATTGTTTTTCCCAGAACTAAGAGCTCCTACATTGTTTTCCCCAGAGCAAGGAGCTCCTGTTTTATTTTCTCCAGAGCAGGGAGTTCCCATGTTGTTTTCTTCTGAGGTTAAAGATTTCATGTCAGCCTCTGAGCATAAAATTTCCATGTTGTCATTACCTCCTGAGCCTAAGGTTTATGTTATCTCCAGAGCTGAAAACTCCCCTGTTTTCATTTTATGAATTTCAAGCTCATGTACTGTTGCCCCCGGAGCCAAGGGGTTTTGTGTCATTATCTCCCAAGTCTAATGTTCCTTTGATGTGATCTCCTGAGCAAGGAGCTTCCATGCTACTCCCCATGTTAAAGGCTCTTTTGCATCTGGTATCTGATCACTGCTCTCCCGTTGCACCATTTTCACCCGTCTGGTGGCCTTTGAACTTTGGTAGGCCACCCGATGCACGGTGTCCACCCATCTGGTGGCCCTTGGACTTTGGTAGGCCACCCAACGGGCTGTGTTTTTCTGTCTGGTGGGCCTTGGACTCTGGCAGGCCACCGGATTCATCATGTTCCTCCTCTTGGTGGTCGTGGGACTCTAGCCAACCACCTGATGGACATTGTTTCCTTTATTTATGTTTTGGGTTTTCCCACCATGCCTTGCCCCCTTCCTCCCACCCATCTTGGTGTTACTATGTTTTTTGTTTGTTTGTTTGTTTAGGAGTGTCCGGAAGCCACCCCTTAAAGGGGGGATTATGTCACAATCGGGGCATGGCCAGGGACAATGCCCACACTTAATGTTCATGTTAGTTTTTGCTCTTTTCACAATATCATTGTTATTCTGGTTATGATTATCATTATGACTATTAAGTGACCCCGTGTTCCTTGATCATTGTCTGTCATGTCATGTCATCCCCTGTTGTCTGTGTCTTTTGGTTGTCTTTTGTATTTAGTTATATTTTATGATCTCAGTTTATTTTAAGTGTTTAATATTGTTGTCCTGCATGCTCATTGTCATGTCTCTTGTGCATCCCCTGTCTATGAGTGTCAGTGTAGCCCCGCCCATCCTGTTTTCCTCACCTGCTGCCCTTGATTGTCTGCCCAGCTGTTTGACGTTAAGTTAGTTATCAGTTACCCTATTTATGTCAGTTTGTACCTGTGCTCTGTTTGGTGTCATAGTTATTTTGCCCCATGGTTTTCTCATACTCAGTCCCGTTCCATGTAGGTTTATGCGTCAAGTTATGTCTTCTGTTCAGCCCCTGTGCTGTTGTTATTTTGTTCCCTAGTTCTGAGTTTAATAAATTATCATTTAGCATCATACCCTGCCTGTGCCCATGAGCCCTCCCTGAACACCTTCATCTGCCCAGAGGGCGGATTATTACACCTTTTGTTTGAGCTGCAGCACCCTTCTTACATTGAACAAATCCCGCGGCACCCCACCAACCCAAAATGTTATAAAATAACACACTGTAGCCTATTAAGCCATAATAGGCTAAAAATTTAGTGGGATGATTATGTCTTTAATACATGTTTCAGTTTCCATTAGAGCTGTTTTCAAATATAAGCCACATACCAGCTCATTGACAATACTGGGCTCTTCTCACTGATTTTGTTTCAGTCCAAATTGCTCCAACACAGGAACTCTAGAATTCAGTTTTCTATTTATTTTTCCAAACTTTCTGGAATTGTTGAGCTGTCAGAAAACTCAGCCACCAGTGGTCCTGCTGTGCTCAATTTGTAATTTGTTTATATTCAGTGTGAAAAGTGTCACACTTGCATACAGATCAGCGGTGATAGTCTTCCATCACCAAGAGAATGAATTACGTACTTTGAAAATGAGACTTACCAGGGGCAGAAGGATGGCTGGGCAGGCACAGCTCTCTGACCGTCTCTGGCTGCTGTGGAGCCGACACCAGCCTCTCCTGGTTCAGCACTGGGTAGTCTCCTTGCTTAGTTCCGCTCTCTGCTCATGCATCCCAGTCCTGCAATAACTTTTTATTCTGTGATGCTCTGCTCCTCTTTTCCATGAAAAAAAAGCCCACTTTGTGTGGTGCTGTACATGAAATGCAACACACAAACACACAGCCCCAGTAAATAAAAGTGCAAATGCACAGAGAGAGAGAGCGAGAGAGAGAGAGAGAGAGAGAGAGAGAGAGAGAGAGAGAGAGAGAGAGAGAGAGAGAGAGAGAGAGGCTTTTCCAGTAAATATGAAGGCTCTGTTTTATATTACTTCTGTTACTATACTTCTACTGTGACACTATCCTCCATAGGAATATTACCTTTAAGTCGATTTTATCCACCAGAAATTATATCCTGTAGCTACGTCATTGAAAATGGCAACTAATAGTTGTGAAAAATGACTAGACAAAGTGAGATGGTAAAAGGAGAGTATGAGAGGTGTGGTCCCTCACTCTTTGGCCTTTATACTAAAACTAAACTAATTGTAAGCAGATGTAAAACTATATTAATGAGTAAAGGAAGTGAATCTGGAACCTGAAAGTATAGCAAAGGTTTGCATCTGGACTTGAGCCCCAAGTGCCTTCACAACAGGACTGTCTGTGGTGCTAGTCCCTACCCCATACCCTACCTACTTTCTTGTGCAGGTTTATTTTGAAATAAGCACCACATATTTAATTTTGTTGTACTGAGAGGGCAGGGACTTACAATAACAGTAGGCATATTATTTGAAAGAATTGTTGCCCACTACCATTCCACATCACTCTTTTTCCTTTCCTTTTTTGCCATTATGTGACTTAGAAACTCTTCTTTACTTACCACTACTCCATTCACTCAGTCAATTTTCTACAGATGGCTGATCACTGTATTTTACTTTCTTCCCCTCTCCCATACACAGATCTTTCGTATATTTAGCCATATTTGTTCCCCGTGTTCAGCTCAGATTCCTTTAATTTGTGGTCCTGCTTTTGGTTTAGATCACAGCTATAATGATAGATGCAGACTTGATGCACTGATGCCATTACAACCAGAGTCGCCTGTGATGCCACATTTGTTATGACTGCAACTTTTCATGCCTCTATTTAACTTGCATTTACTTTATGCAACAAGGATTTTATAACTCAAAAAAATGCAGAGCTTTGTCTTAGCTCTCGTGGAGCAGAGACTTTACTGTTCACTGAAAGTAAACCATCCTCTCATTTCTTAACCAGGAAGGTCAGCTGTAGAACTGTGCACTTGCTGCCTGCTTTTGATTGCTCGATTCTCTCACCTAGATTCCTCTGCTGAATGGCGCTAAATTTCCGTGTGTAGACCTTTAATGTAAATAGCAGCATGATGATGGAAACCTCACATTTTCTGCCTCACTTCATCACTTTGTCAGATTAGAAAGTTCAGGTAAGCCTCTAGTCTCATTATTTAGAATGAATACCATCCAATTTTAATCAGCGCCCAACCGAGAGACTTCAGGGCATCCCGAGGGTCTTTATTGTACATGAAGTCTTGATTTTGCCTCAGGTTGTTCTCTCGATATGAGTAGCTCCATCTCCAACCCCCTCCCGAACATCTATTTTTTTTCTCATTAGAACTTGTTTCGGACTTCATTTTAGCTGTAGGGCCCAACAGGGCTCCAATTAGATGGACGACAGAATTAATGAAGTCTGTCTCTCTCTCTCCCTATATCTCTTACTCTTTCTCTCTCTCCTCTCCTCCTCCTTTGCTCCATTTATCCCGGCGCTCAGGGGGACACTCGGTCTGGATTCAGTCAGCGTGGCGGCGTTTCTTCTCTTACAAAATTAAATATGTGTAATTGATGGTTTCATAAACAGAGCTAACCTTGCCGGCAGCAATCGGGCGCTGCCGCTGAGGAGGTCCAAGTGAATATGCATTGTGTCAGAGAGGAGCCCACAACTACTTCCACAGGTCCACAGGTTCCTCACTCACTCCCAACCAGAGACGGAGAGAGAGAAGGAGGGCGAGATGCGAGCAGCAAGATATCGACTGCAACAGTTTCTCACTTTCGCGGGCGTAACACATGACATAATGTCTCCTGCAGACAGCCTGAGCTGAAGGCAGACAGCATTGTTCTTTGGCAAAGTCTCACTTACAGGATGTTCTCTCTTTCTCTACGACTCTGCCTCTGTTCCATTGCACTTTCTTTATCCTGTCATCAAGGCTGTGAGAGATGGAGGTCTGAACTATAGACAGGGAAATGAAGGCTGCTCAACATAACTGTCTTCTTACAGTAGAGAACAGTGAAGAGGATGTCTTTACTGCAGTTTTGTGGGAGCACAAACAGTCTGACAACACACACGAGAAGAAACCTGTCACCAAGGACACCTCCAGCTTCGGCTTTCAACTTAAACTATAAACACATTTTTTGTGTTTGTACAGATGTTAGGTTTTACAATTGGACTTATCTGTGAAAATAAATGCCCTGTATGTACAACAAAGAGGGAAGCAATCTTTTCATATTGTCTCTAGTAGTGACAGTCCAGAATATGAGAACAGTTTCACAGGTGTAACACAGATAAAGGCTGCAGCACATAATGAACATCTAAATGTTTAAGCTAAACACACACACACATATATATCCATCCATCCATCAATCCATCTTCTTCTGCTTAATCCTTTTTGGGTCGCGGGGGGGCTGGAGCCTATCCCAGCATCTTTGGGCGAGAGGCAGGGTACACCCTGGACAGATCTTCAATCCATGGCACAGCCAACACAGAGAGACAGACAACCATTCACTCTCACAGTCATACCTAAGGACAATTTAGAATCCCCAGTTTTGATGCCAGTTAACCTAACTTGCATGTTTTTGGCATGTGGGAGGAAACCGGAGAAATCCCGGAGTAAACCCACGCATACATGGGGAGAACATGCAAACTCCACACAGATCACTGTTGGTCGGGGGCTGGGATCGAACCCACAATCCCACGATCCCCCGGCCAAGAGTAAACTGTGCTGCCGCAGTGCTAACCACTGCGCCACCGTGCAGCCCATGGATTTAATGGGGTGTCCTAATTTTTTCACATGACTGAATATATATATATACACTACCGTTCAAAAGTTTGGGGTCACCCAGACAATTATTTTGTGTTTTCCATGAAAAGTCACACTTATTTACCACCATGAGTTGTAAAATGAATAGAAAATATAGTCAAGACATTGACAAGGTTAGAAATAATGATTTGTATTTGAAATAATAATTTTTTCCTTCAAACTTTGCTTTCGTCAAAGAATCCTCCATTTGCAGCAATTACAGCATTGCAGACCTAACATGATTGCACAAGAGTTTTCTAATCATCCATTAGCCTTCTGACGCAATGAGCAAACACATTGTACCATTAGAACACTGGAGTGATAGTTGCTGGAAATGGACCTCTATACACCTATGTAGATATTACACCAAAAACCAGACATTTGCAGCTAGAATAGTCATTTACCACATTAGCAATGTATAGAGTGCATTTCTGATTAGTTTAAAGTTATCTTCATTGAAAAAAGTGCTTTTCTTTCGAAAATAAGGAAATTTCTAAGTGACCCCAAACTTTTGAACGGTAGTGTATATATATATATATATATATATATATATATATATATATACACACACACACACACACACACACACACGTGTGTGTATGTATATATGTGTGTATATACAGTATATATATAGTGTGTGTGTGTGTGTGTGTGTGTGTGTGTGTGTGTGTGTGTGTGTGTGTGTGTGTGTGTGTGTGTAAGATAAGATAAGCCTTTATTAGTCCCACAACGGGGAAATTCCAGGATTGCAACAGCACAGGGATAGCAACACTCAGAGCAACAATCAGAAGGCAAGAACAAAAAGCAAGAGCAGCTAATATACATACTGTATGTACACATTACTATAAATATATATACAGTATATATACACACAGACACACAGTGCAGAGCATTCTAGCTGGATGGAATAAATATATGAGTATATAAACACACAGTGCGGAACATTGTAGCTAGATGGAATAAATATGTAAATATATAAACACACAGTGCGGAGTAATGTAGCTAGATGGAATAATATGTAGATATATAAACACACAGTGTGGAGCATTGTAGTTAGATGGAATAAATATATAGATATATAAATATAAACACACCCAGTGCAGAGCATTGTAGCTAGATGGAATAAATATGTAAATATATAAACACACACAGTGCAGAGCATTGTTGCTAGACGGGATGAAACAGCACAACCGTCTACTTAGTTATCCTACATGGTATGATTATGTGCCCATACATATTCTCACCCTCCATAGCGACCGGTATTTTCCTAGTTGTATGCTGGAGGGGACCATTGTGTAAGTCTATTGCATCTTTTGCATTCAAAAAACTATTAGGTTGTTACGTCTTTTTTGCTATCTCTGCGAGCAGCCCTGCTTAGGTTGTACAGTCTGACAGCCGTTGGTAGGAAGGACCTGCGAAACCTCTCGGTTGTGCACCTGGGATGATGTAGTCTGCTGCTAAATGAGCTCCTCAGTGCATTCAGTATGTCCTGCATAGGGTGGAACTCGGACTCCAGCAGAGATGACAGTTTAGCCACCGTCCTTCTCTCTCCTATCTCCTCCACCGGGTCAAGGCGCTGCCCCAGGACAGAGCTAGCTTTCTTGATCAGTTTGTTCAGTCTCTTCCTATCGGCTGCAGTAATGCCACTGCCCCAGCAGACCACTCCAAAAGTGATGGCTGATGCCACCACCGTGTCATAGAATGTCTTCAGCAGCGCCCCTTGTACACCAAAAGACCTGAGATTCCTCAGTAGGAACAGCCTGCGCTGTCCCTTCTTGTAGAGTGTGTCAGTATTGTGTGACCAGTCTAGTTTATTGTTCAGATGAACACCCAGGTACTTGTAGGATGTCACCATCTCAATGTCTGTTCCCTGTATATTTACTGGTGCTGTGAGGAGTTGTCCATGCCTGCGGCAGTCCACCACCAGCTCCTTAGTTTTCCTCACGTTGATCTGGAGGCAGTTCCGATGGCACCAGTCCACGAAGTCCTGGATAAGCCCTCTGTACTCAGCTTCATCTCCACTGGAGATGAGGCCAACGATCGCAGAGTCATCAGAGAACTTCTGTAGATGGCAGTGTGTTGTGTTGTGTGAGAAGTCCACAGTATAAAGAGTGAACAGGAAGGGAGCCAACACCGTTCCCTGGGGGGCCCCCGTGCTACCAATGATCGTGTCGGACACACAGTCCCGGGTTCTCACAAACTGAGGCCGGTTCGTGAGGTAGTCCAGGATCCATGATGACAGGTGCTGGTCCACCCCTGCGTGCAGCAGCTTGTCCTTCAGGATCATCGGTTGGATGGTGTTGAAAGCACTGGAGAAGTCAAAGAACATGATCCTCACCACATTCCCGGGCTTCTCCAGGTGGGACAGAGAACGGTGAAGGAGGAAGATCACCGCATCCTCCACCCCAATGCCATGCTGGTAGGCGAACTGGAGTGGATCCATCGCTGGTTCCACCAGGGGGCGGAGGTGAGCAAGGAGCAGTCTCTCCAGGGTCTTCATCAGGTGGGACGTCAAGGCCACCGGTCTGTAGCTGTTCAGGTCTTTGGGGTGGAAAGTTTTTGGTACAGGTACCACACAAGATGTTTTCCACAGCTGTGGTACCCTCCCCAGCTTCAGGCTCAGGTTGAAGATGTACGCCACAATCCCACACAGCTGGTCTGCACAGGACTTGAGGAGCTTTGCGCTGATGCTGTCTGGTCCCGTCGCCTTCCTCGCCTTGATCTTCCTCAGCTCCGTCCTCACCTGGGTCCTGGTCAGGGTCAGGATAGGGGGCTGTGTGTTAGAAGTGGGGGGGGGGGGTGTTGGTGGAGTGGGGAGTGGGCAGCAGGACTTGATGTCTTTAGAGGCAGCAGTGGTTGTTGTTGTGCAGTCAGGGGGGAGGGCGGTTGGTCAAACCTATTGAAAAACAGATTTAGATTGTTCGCCCACTCCCTGCCCCCCATGGCCTGGGGGAAGGTATTCTGGAGCCCAGAGATGGTTTTGAGGTTCCTCCAGACCCCGCTGATGTCGCTCTGTTGCAGCTTGTCCTCCATCTTCTTCCTGAAGCTGTCCTTGCCTTCTCTGATCTTTCTCCTCAGCTCCCTCTGTACGGACTTCAGCATCTCCCTATTCCTCGACCTGAAGATCCTCTTCTTCTCTCTCAGAAGTGTTTTTATCTCAGGGTTGATCCAGGGTTTGTTGTTTGAGCAACACCGTATGGTCTTGGTGGGAACAGATTTGTCCACACAGAAGCTGAGGTAGCCCGTGAAGGTGTGAGTGAGGCCATCGATGTCCTCACCTTGTGGATTGCAGAGCTGCTTCCAGGCAGAGGCTTCAAAACAGCCCTTTAGAGTGTCCAGTGCCTCCTCAGACCATAACTTCACTGTGCGCATGGCCGGAGGTTGTCTGTGCACTAGGGGTTTGTACACCGGCCGGAGATGAACCAGGTTGTGATCCGATCTCCCGAGTGGGGGGAGTTGTGATGAGGTGTACGCCTCCTTAGTGTTTGCGTAGAATAAGTCCAGTGTTTTATTGTCTCTAGTGTGGCGTGTGACATACTGGGTAAACGTGGGTAGAATGGGAGATAGTGAAACATGGTTGAAATCGCCTGAGATGAGGAGAAGAGCATCTGGGTGTTCTGTCTGCAGCCTGCTGGTTACTGAATGGATGACATCACGCGCTGTCCCAGCGTTCGCCGTCGGATTTGCATAAACAACAATGTAGATCACGTGTGAGTATTCTCTCGGGAGATATGTAGGCCGCATGCTAACAGCTAGCAACTCAATGTCTTTGCTGCAGTGACGTTGTTTAACAGTGATATGTCCCGGTCTGCACCAGTTGTTGTTAACATACATTATCACTCCACCGCCCCTTGCTTTGCCACTGTCTGGTGTTCGGTCTGCCCGTATCATGTGGAAACCCTCCAGCTCGATGTTAGCATCTGCTGCTAGTTCAGTTAGCCACGTCTCAGAAAACAAAAGGAGAAAGCACTCCCGGTATGTGCTATCGTAGCGGCAGATAGCTGCTAGCTCATCTACCTTTCCCAGTAACGACCGTACATTTCCCATGACAATAGATGGAAGCGAGGGTCTGTACCTTATATTTTTTGTCCTCAGCCTTACTCCAGCCCGGCAGCCGCGGCGTTTTCGCCTCAGTTTTCTCGGTATGTCGAGTTTTTCCAATAGTACCGGGTGGCGGTTGAATGCTAGCAGCTCTTCCCTGCTGTATCGTCTCCTGCTATAAACAGTGGCTCCGTCCACCGGCTCAGGAGACATTTGGGACGATCTGTGTGTCCGTGATATAAATGAAGTGAAAAAAAAAACGGATCAAAAAGAGAGAGGAGGAAAAAAAGACTCAGAATCGAGCTGCTGTTGCAAAGGGCGGCCGACTCGTGTGGCGCCGGAAGGGAAAAAAAAAAAAAAAAAAATATATATATATATATATATATATATATATATATATATATATATATCGTTAGATAACAGCAGCAAGAAACAATAAAATGTTGGTTCTATGACATACTATCCGATTTATTGATTTCTTTGGCCACTTGGCGGCAGTGTAGCAAGCTGCAAATATAAGAGTCATTTGGAGTGATCTGCATTGATTCTTTTATTTACTGGATCCTGATTAATTATATGATCAAAATTCTAATAATTCAAACTCTAATTAAGAATATCCCCACTGTCACTGGACACAGTTTTTAAAACTCATATCAGATTTCCATTGTTCTAATAGAGAATGTGATAACATTTCACAGGCCTGTAGCTCTTTTAATTTTTTAAAAACCAATTTATTGACAAATGTGGACTATATGGGTCATACATCCATTTGGATCCAGGATTGCATTTTCATCACCACTAACCTAATAAGTCCATTATTCACTCTCTTAACCCTGAGGACCTATGAGTGCTTTTTACGAGCTTTTCATTCTTCATTATTTGATAATTCCCTCCCTTGGCGGAGGTAATGTTTTTAATCATGTTTGTTGGTTTGTTGGTTTGTCTGTCTGTTAGCAACATTACTCAAAAAGTTATGAACGGATTTTGATGACATTTTCAGGAAAGGTGTGTAATGGCACAGGGAACAGATGATTAGATTTTGGTGATGATCTGAGAGTGCATACCTCCACCAAGGGCCTTCTTTGTATTTGTGGAGCAGGATTATACAAAAACTACTAGATAGATTTGGATGAAATTTTCACCAGAGGTGGTTCTTGGGCTACAGAGGAAGCCATTACATTTTGGTGATGATCCGAGAATGCATACCTCCGCCAAGGCTCTTATCTTCTCACAGAGTGTTAGCAACAATACTTCAAAATTACTGGACAGACTTTTCACCAATTTTCGACACAATTTTCATCAGAAGTGGCTCATGGCCTACACACAAGCCCATTACATTTTGGAGGTGATCCATGAGGGATGGAATTAGCCTTAGAAGAGGTATGCCCTCTCTGAGTGCTTTTCTAATTTTGGCTGTGCTCAACTGTGCTTTATTACATCTGGGTGTTAATCTGGGCTTTTGCCTTGGAATTAATCATTTTTGCTACTCTCCACCAGACAGTACCATTTTGTGACCATATCTGGCATATGGATAAAAAAAACATGTTGGTTCTATGACATAAAACCCTGACCTGAGGAAGTGAAGACCATAATAATCAAAGATAAGATAAGATAAGATAAGATAAGCCTTTATTAGTCCCACAACGGGGAAATTCCAGGATTGCAACAGCACAGGGATAGCAACACTCAGAGCAACAATCAGAAGGCAAGAAAAAAAAACAAGCAAGCAAGAGCAGCTAATATACATATGTACATATTACTATAAGATATACTGTATATATACACACACACACACAGACACACAGTGCAGAGCATTGTAGCTGGATGGAATAAATATATGAATATATGAACACACAGTGCAGAGCATTGTAGCTAGATGGAATAATCTTACTGACTTATCTTACTGACAGATCTTACTGACTTAAATAAATATAGATGAACACTGATTAAGAAAATTAAGAGACTATGATAATCCATATCCACACACACGGCAAGAATAGCTCTTTTGTGACATACCATGTCAATGTACTTTAAAAAAAAACAACCCCCCCCCAAAAAAAACCCTAAACAAAACAAACAAAAAAACTTTTGACTGACTTGAGTAGACATCAATTATCCTCAGTTGGAGGAAGTCATTTGACATAGAGTGAGGAAATTCAGACTCTGAAAATATGCCATTATGCTGAACATAAACTACAAGAGATGGAGAATGATATTGATCCTGATAACCACTTTTTCAATAATATTAGATAGATAGATAGATAGATAGATAGATAGATAGATAGATAGATAGATAGATAGATAGATAGATAGATTCTTTATTTCTAACAAAAACGTAAAACAAAAACAAAACAAATGACAAACGCAATAAAGTAACAGTATACAGTGTGCGAAAGGGAGAAGGAAGAAGTGAACACTTATTAATTCCAACTCCTCTTTTCCATAAATGGGGTCTTTCTGCAACTGTGGGGGTTCCCCCCTACAGTTGATAATGTTATGAGATGACTGTTGTTGTGAAATGGCGCTATATAAATAAAGTTGAATTGAAGTGAATTGAATAAATACACCCATGTGAAATATATAGAAATTACCACATTTAAGACCCCAAGTAAACAATTAACTGTATTTTGTACATATCAACATAACACCCATCCATCCTAGTATACATTGATGTCCATACATCAAAACCAGCCTCAAACAACACAGATATACACAGTACTGTCCCACCCACCATTCCATATTGTCCCAGAGTGAGCATAGTGAATCATACATATAAAAACTACCCTTCTAACATATATTCTTTCAGCAAATAATGTTTATACCTCTTTTGGAACTGATTTCTGTTTGTACATAGTTTCAGTTCCGGCTCCAGACTGTTCCACAAATCCACCCCACAGACAGATATGCACATACTTTTCTTAGTTGTTCGTATCTTGGGTTTTGTAAAGTTTAAGTCTCCTCTCAAATTATAATCATTGTCTCTTTTTTTAAATATTTTTTTGTATATTAGTTGGGAGTTGATTATTAATTGCCCTGTACATGACTTATGCTGTCTTAAATTTAACTAAATCGATGAACTTTATGACATGTGACTTTAAAAACAACAAATTGGTATGGTCTCTATATCCTACATTATTTATTGTCCTTATAGCTCTTTTTTGTAATGTGCATATTGACTGTAGGTTGGTCTTGTAGGTGTTTCCACAGACTTCTACACAGTAGTTAAGATAAGGTAGAAACAGTGAATTGTACAGTAAGAACAATGATTTATAGTCCAAGATGTGTCTTGTCTTCCCCAGTATCCCTATACATTTTGCCAACTTGGCCCGGATGTGACTGATGTGAGGTTTCCAGCAGATTTTATTGTCTAGCGTCACCCCCAGAAACTTATTTTCCTGTACTGTTTCTATTCTGGTATCATCTATCGTTACCATTATTTCATGATTTATTTTATAATTTCCAAACAACATAATCTTTGTTTTTTTTCAGATTTAGAGATAATTTATTTTTGTTGAACCACTGCATTAACTTTTTCATTTCAGTTGTGACCACCTCTAAAACCTGCTGCAAATTCTCACCAGTGCAAAGGATATTTGTGTCATCGGCAAACAAAATAAATTTCAGAATTTTTGATACTTGGGATATGTCATTTATATACAAAATAAAGAGTTTGGGTCCCAAAACTGACCCCTGGGGCACACCACAAGTGATGTCCATGAAGGGTGATTTGTGCTCACCAATTTGTACAAATTGTTGTCTGTTACTTAAATAACTTTCCACTCAACTCAGTCCGACCCCTCTTATCCCATACCTTCCCAGTTTCCTTAGTAGTATTCTGTGGTCAGTGGTGTCAAAAGCTTTCTTTAAATCTATAAATACTCCTACAGCAAACCTTTTTTTTTTTTATCTATACAACTAGTGATTTCTTCAATAAGTTCGATCAGTGCCAAAGATGTAGATTTGTCTGCTCTAAAACCATACTGGCTGTCTGTAAGGAGGTTGTGTTTTTCAATGAAATCATCCAGTCTTTTAGTGAAGATTTTTTCAAGTATTTTGGAGAATTGTGAGAGTAAAGAGACTGGCCTGCAATTTGTGAAACAATGACTGTCTCCTGTTTTGTATAGAGGTATTACTTTTGCTATTTTCATTTTGTTTGGAAATTTACCAGTTTGAAATGACAGGTTACAGATGTGGGTGAGTGGCTTAACAATTCCTTCAATTACTTTTTTCACTATTGTCATGTCAGTTTCATTCCAGTCTGTTGATTTTTTTGTTCTTAAATTTACTCACAGTCTCGATAATTTCCTTTTCAGTAACTGCACCCAAAAAGATTGTGTTTGGATTTCTATCTTCTATTTCATTTACAGAACCACTGTTGTTTGTTTCTGTTGTCACTATTGATTTTGCTAATTCAGGACCAACATTTACAAAAAAATTATTAAAACCACTGACCACATCCTCCATATTATTTACCAAATTGCCATTTTCAATAAAATATTCTGGATAATTAGCATTCTTAGGTCGATTACTAATAATCCCATTGGGTACCTGCCATATTCCTCTTAAGTTATTTTTATTATCCTCTAATATTCTGTTGTAGTATTCTTTCTTACAGGTCCTCATTATACTAGTAAGCTTATTTTTATATCTTTTATATTTGATATCAGCCTCCACTGTTTTGCACTTAATGAAATGTTTATATAATGTATTCTTCTTTTTACATGCATTTATTAACCCCTTGGTGACCCAAGGAATATTCTTCTTTTGTTGTATGTCACTGTATTGTTTTATAGGACAGTTTTTATTGTACAATGATTGAAATATTTGTAAAGATTTATCATATGCTTTATTTATATCATTTTCATCATAAACTATCTTCCAGTATTGTATTAATAATTCATTTGTCAGTAAATACATAGATTCTTCAGTTCTTATTCTTTTATATTTAATATTTTTGGTATACTTTTTCTTCCTATAATCACATTGATAGACAACAAAAATCGGCAGGTGGTCACTGATATCATTCAATAAAAGCCCACTCACGATATTATTTTCCATAATGTTTGTGAATATGTTATCTATTAGTGTGGCACTGTGTGACGTGATTCTGCTAAGTCCGGTAATTGTTGGATGTAAGCCCATACTGTACATTGTGTTGATAAATTCTTCTGTCAAACTATGTTGTTTTGAATTCATCAGATCTATATTAAAATCCCCACAGATGAACATAACTTTATGAGTTAGTTTTGCATACATTTTTTTCCATCCAGTCCTTAAATAAGCCAATGTTTGATCCAGGTGTTCTATACACACAGCTCACTACTATAATCTTCACATTGTCCAGACAGATTTCTATTGTAATACATTCAAATAAATCATCCACAGTTACTGACAGATTTTCAACAACCTTGTATTGCAAGCTCTTGTCAACATAAATTGCAACTCCTCCTCCCTTTTTCACTTTTCTATTTATATAATTTAATTCATAGCCATCCATGGTAAAACCCACTCCTTTATCTTCATTGAGCCACCTCTCTGATGTTGCCACTATACTGAATGGCTCTTTAAACTGATGTAAATAATCTTTAATGTTATTAAAGTTTGCAAAGAGACTTTTGCTGTTGAAGTGGATCATAGAAATATTGAAATCAGATGTGACCATTGTGTTAAACTGTTCATCCGTGTAGTAACTACAGTCATTATTGATGGAGCTAAATAAATTATTATCAGGGTCTATGTTATATTCTACATCCTGTGGGTTGTGATCCGTATATTCAAAAACTTTCAGTTCCTGTTGTTCCTGTTTGTTGAGCTTTTGTTTCATGTTATTAAATGTCTTGTTGCAGATGAGTATATCCCTTCAGTGTCCTACAGTTGTCTCTTGTTGCTGTCGACTCCAGTTCATAATATTCATTGATATTTGTCCAGTTCCATAATATTTCAGATGTTAATGACCTTGGCTTCTTCAGGTGATCCATTTAATTTGATGTATATTTTACAGTTTGATGTCCAGGTGTTTTGAATCTTTTTCTGCTTTCTCATGTATCTTGCTTTTCTGGCTATTTCTGTGTTGTCTTTTGTAAGGTGCTTGTTTATGTAAATGTTCGTTCCTTTCAGTTTCCTACCTTGCTTTAGCAGCGCAGTCTTGTGTTTTCTATTCACAAACCTCATGATCACAGCCGGTTTGTCGCTGTTTTTCCTGGGCAGAGGGTGGCAGGCCTCAATGGTGTTACAGTCCAGCTGGATTCCTTTGGACTGCAGGAAGGCCACCACTTGTTGCTCCGTGGATTCATCTTCCAGCCCGTTGAGCCTCACTCTGCTGTCCGCAGCTACCACCAGCGCGTACGATCGGGGTTTAATGTGGAGCCCTGTGATGATCACGTCATTCACCCGGGTGTACTGCTCCAGGTCCGACACTCTGTTCTCCAGATATACCAGCCTCTTGTCCTTCTCGGCGTTGTGGATCCGCAGCACTTTCACCTCCTCGAGCAGGCCCAGGATGTTTTGTTGCTGCTGCTTAACAGCAGAAATCTCTTCAGCCAAGAAGTCGAGCGATCTTTTAATATCGTCCACCTCCTCAGTCTGCTGAGCTTTCTTGGGACCCATGATCCCGGACGATGTATGTTGATTGTGATTGTAGAATAAAAAGAAGGAAAAAAAAAAGAAAACACGTGGGAGAAATCCCTTTGTTCTCCCAGAGTGTGAGGGGACTGATGAATTGCTTCATCAGCCACTACAATATTATGTTATGAGACTGGCAATTTCTCTCTTTTTTCGCACGAGCAGGCGTACCGTTTTTATTCTCCAGCGGCAGTGACAAAGCAACAGCTAAAAACGCTAGCCTAAAAAGAGTTTTAAAGGAAGATAGCAAGAAACGAACTGGGAGCCTTTACCTGTGCATCATCACCTTACATGCCACAACATTCATAATCATTGTGAATATTACACTGAAAAGCAATTCAAAAGTCAAGTGCAACTAGATGGTAAACTATCAATAATACACTTCAACAGCAGAAGTCTTAACAAAAACTTTCCACAGATTCAGGACTATTTAAAACAGCTAGACAGAAAATTTACAGCTATCGCAGTCTCTGAAACTTGGCTTAATAAAGAGCAGGCTCCCCTGATGGCAATAGAGGGATATCAGATGTTTCATATTAACAGATCTCAAAAAAAGGGTGGTGGTGTTGCACTGTATATTGATGACCTGTATAGGTGTAAGCTTGTAAATGGAATGTCCTTTGCACTACCAGGGATTCTGGAATGTGTTACTATTGAAATCGACCAAGATAAAACAAAAAATCTAATTATAAGTTGTATATATAGAATGCCGGGAACTTGCGTTGAGACATTCAGAGATAAGTTAGTCGAGCTGTACAATAATATTGCTAGTAAGAAAATGGTTGTAATTTGTGGCGATTTCAATATTGATTTACTAAATCCATTACAACAAAATGTAATTACAGAGTTCATGAATTCTATGTACAGCATGAGTCTATATCCCACAATAACACATCCCAGTAGAATCACAGTTCACACTGCTACACTTATTGACAACCTGTTTGTTAATATTATTGATAAGAAAATAGAAAGTGGATTATTGATAAATGATATAAGTGACCATTTGCCAATCTTTGCACTTATCCATGGCCACACGGGGGCCAATACAGAAAAATTTTTAAAACCTTTCAGATACAAATCACAAAATACAATCAGTTCTTTTAAAGAAGACTTGCTGAAGCAAGACTGGACAAAAGTCTATGTATCAGATGTAAATGAAGCCTATGACACATTTATAAACATTGTAACCACTCTTTATGAAAAAAATTCTCCATTAGTAAAGGAAAAGTTTAAACAGAAATTTGTCGACAAGCCATGGTTAACCAAAGGATTACAAAAGGCGTGTAAAAAGAAAAATTCATTATATAAAGCTTTTCTAAAGAAAAGGACAAAAGAAGCAGAGCAGCGGTATAAAACATACAAAAATAAGTTAACATATATAATGAGATGTAGTAAAAGAGAGTATTACAGTAAAGAACTGGAGAAAAACAGAGACAATATTAAAAATACATGGACAATACTTAACAATATTCTTGGAAATAAAAACAGAAATACAAGCTACCCAACCAATTTTTCAAAAAATAATAAAACGACTCAGAGTGTGAATGTAGTTTCACCTGCAGATGAATTTAATAACTTTTTTGTTAACATTGGTCCTAATTTGGCTCAAGAAATACCCATTACTGCACCTACGGGTGATACAGGGACAAGAGTTGCAAATTAGCTAATAGCTATACACTCTATGTGCAACACATCAGATTGATTGTCTTTGATTAATTGTCTATGTTTATTGCACTGTCCCTGTCAAATAAACTAATCTACTACTACAATAAGCAAAAACACTGCTATAAAAGACTCCATTTTCATAAAGAACACAGACGAGAGAGCGGTCATTGAAATTGTTAAATCATTTAAAAGTAAAACATCTACGGACTGTGATGGTATTGACATGCTCGTAGTCAAAACTATTATTGAATGCTTAGTGAAACCACTGACGTATATTTGTAACCTGTCTCTCCAAACAGGTATATTTCCCAATGCAATGAAAATAGCTAAAGTAAGTCCGATATACAAGACGGGTGACAGAGGGAAACTTTCAAACTATAGACCAATTTCACTATTGCCGCAATTTTCCAAGATACTTGAAAAAATGTTCTGTGAGAGAATTGACAACTTCACAATGAAGAATAATTTATTGTGTGAGCAGCAATATGGGTTCAGACACAAGAGGACAACTGCATTTGCTCTAATGGAATTTATAGAAAAAATATCAACTGCCATTGAAAATAAAGAGTACTCAGTTGGGGTATTCCTGGATCTTAAAAAATAAACATTTGATACTGTGGATCATAATTTATTAGTAAAGAATCTACAAAATTGTGGTATTGGGGGGAAGCACTGTCTTGGTTATGTAGTTACTTAAAGAATAGATATCAGTATGTATGTGTTGGTAACAAAAACTCACAGTGATTGAAGGTTACTTGTGGAGTCCAACAGGGTTCAGTTTGGGGGCCATTGTTATTCAATATGTATATAAATGATATATGTAAAGTTTCGGAAAAAATGGATTTAATATTGTTTGCCGATGACACTAATCTATTATGCAGTGGAAGCAATTTGGAACAACTTTTGGATACACTCGGAAAGGAATTAGGAAAGCTTAAACTGTGGTTTGATTCAAACAAATCAACGTTCAATTTAAGTAAGACAAAATTTATAGTTTTTAACAACCATCACAACAACTTAGTATCTAAACTCAGTGTAAATGGTGTAGATATTGAAAGGGTATCCAAAACTAAATTTCTTGGAGTAACAGTTGAAAATAAACTGTGTTGGAAGTCACAAATTAATTATATTAAAGGTAAAATATTTAAATCAATTGCAATACTACACAGAGTGAAATATTTGCTGAATCAACCCACATTTTATACTTTGTATCATTCATTAATACCCCCATACATGACATATTGTACGTCATACATGACATATTGTACATATTGTAAGTATGGGGAAATACATATAAAACAAACATACAGTATATCCAGTCTTTATGC
This sequence comes from Pholidichthys leucotaenia, assembly GCA_020510985.1. Classification (NCBI taxonomy): domain Eukaryota; kingdom Metazoa; phylum Chordata; class Actinopteri; order Cichliformes; family Pholidichthyidae; genus Pholidichthys; species Pholidichthys leucotaenia. The sequence continues at coordinate 178,775,861 of CM035839.1, read as the reverse complement.
TTCAGAAGAGAGTTATTAGAATAATAAACAAAGCTGCTTACAGGGAAACAACAAACCCACTTTTTCTTAAATTAAAAGCTCTCAAGTTGAAAGATCTGGTTGACTTTAAAACTGCAGTGAATGAATGAATGAATGAATGAATGGATTTATTTCGGATAGTACAGTACAGGTTAAAAGAAACTGTATAATATAACAACAAGGTCAAATTAGACAAAGACTCCTTCTACTATACAATTCCACGTGAGTTATCCGAAATGGGTGATGGCTGAAGCCGCAGCTTATATTGCCCACCCATATTCCATCCAAGAATTCAAATGAGAAAAAAGAGAAAACAAGACAAGAGCGATTACAATTTAAAACAAAGCTAAGACAAAATGTGACTGAGAGAAGAAAAAAAAAAAAGAAATCTAAGCTAAGCTAAGTTAAGCGGTTATTATTCAAAACAAATCTAAGACAAAATGTCACAGAGAGAGAAAAAAAAAAAACTAAGCTACAACACAACACAGGCTGGATATGTCAATCCTTATGTGAGTTTACATGTCGTCTTGTAAATATGTTTGGAGTATTTCGTCCTTTAGTTTTTGTTTAAATTGTCCAAGCGTTGTACATGATTTTAATTCAGGTCCAAAATCGTTCCATAATCTGACTCCTTGCACTGAAATATAGTGTTGCTTGGTGGTTGTTCTCACTGTAGGCTTTTGAAATATACATGTTCCTCTGAAGCGATATCGTTTCTCCCTTGTTTGGAACAACTTTTGGATATTTGCGGGCAGTGATAAATTCTTCACTTTGAACATTATTATTGCGGTTTTAAAGTCAACCAGATCTTTCAACTTGAGAGTTTTTTGTTTAAGAAAAAGTGGGTTTGTTGGTTCCTTGTAAGCTGCTTTGTTTATTATTCTAATAGCTCTCTTTTGAAGCATAAAGAGTGGATATATGTTTGTTTTATATGTATTTCCCCATACTTCATTACAATGTCAGGTATGGGAGTATTAATGAATGATACAAGGTGTATAGTGTGGGTTGATTCAGCAAATATTTCACTCTGTGTAATATTGCAATTGATTTGGATACTTTACCTTTAATATAATTAATATGTGACTTCCAACACAGTTTGTTATCAATTATTACTCCAAGGAATTTAGTTTCAGATACCCTTCCAATCTCTACACCATTTACACTGAGTTTGGGTACTGGGTTGTTGTGATGGTTGTTAAAGACTATAAATTTTGTCTTACTTAAATTGAGCGTTAATTTGTTTGAATCAAACCACAGTTTAAGCTTTCCTAATTCCTTTCCGAGTGTATCCAGAAGTTGTTCCAAATTGTTTCCACTGCATAGCAGATTAGTGTCACCGGCAAACAATATTAAGTCCATTTTTTCTGAAACTTTACATATATCGTTTATATACATATTGAATAATAATGGTCCCAAAACTGAACCCTGTGGGACTCCACAGGTGACCTTCAGCAACTCTGAGTTTTTGTTGCTAACACATACATACTGATATCTATTCTTTAAGTAACTACTTAACTAGGACAGTGCTACCCCTCTAATACCACAATTTTGTAGTTTCTTTAATAATAAATTATGATCTACTGTATCAAATGCTTTTTTAAGATCTAGGAATACTCCAACTGAATACTCTTTATTTTCAATGGCTGTTGATATTTTTTCTGTAAATTCCATTAGGGCATATGCAGTTGTCCTCTTGTGTCTGAACCCATATTGCTGCTCACACAATAAATCATTCTTCAGTATGAAGTTGTCAATTCTCTCATAGAATATTTTTTCAAGTATCTTGGAAAATTGCGGTAATAGTGAAATTGATCTATAGTTTGAGAGTTCCCCTCTGTCGCCCGTCTTGTATATCGGAATTACTTTAGCTATTTTCATTGCATTGGGAAATATACCTGATTGGAGAGACAGGTTACAGATATACGTCAGTGGTTTTACTATGCATTCGATAACAGTTTTGACTAGTAGCATGTCAATACCATCACAGTCAGTAGATGTTTTACTTTTGAACGATTTAACAATTTCAATGACCTCTCTTTCGTCTGTGTTCTTAATGAAGATGGAGTCTTTTACAGCAGTGTTATTGCATATTGTATCATCTGTAGGCACCGGAGTGGGTATTTCTCGGGCTAGTTTAGGTCCAATGTTAACAAAAAAATTATTAAATTCATCTGCAGGTGAAGCTATATTCACACTCTGAGTCGTTTTATTATTTTTTGGAATATTAGTTGGGTAGCTTGTATTTCTGCTTTTATTTCCAAGGATACTGTTGAGTATTGTCCATGTATTTTTAATATTGTATTTGTTTTTCATCAGTTCTTTACTGTAATAGTCTCTTTTACTACATCTCATTATATATGTTAACTTATTTTTGTATGTTTTATACTGCTGCTCTGCTTCTTTTGTTCTTTTCTTTAGGAAAGCTTTATATAATAAATTTTTCTTTTTACACGCCTTTTGTAGTCCTTTGGTTAACCATGGCTTATCAGCAAATTTGTGTTTAAGCTTTTTTTTTTTTACTAATGGGCAGTTTTTTTCATAAAGAGTGGTTACAATGTTTATAAATGTGTCATAGGCTTCATTTACATCTGATACATAGACTTCTGTCCAGTCTTGCTTCAGCAAGTCCTCTTTAAGAGAACTGATTGCATTTGGTGATTTGTGTCTGAACGATTTTGAAATTTTTTCTGCGTTGGGCCCCGTGTGGCCATGGATAAGTGCAAAGGTTGGCAAGTGGTCACTTATATCATTTATCAATAATCCACTTTCTATTTTCTTATCGAAAACATTGACAAACAGGTTGTCAATAAGTGTAGCAGAGTGAACTGTGATTCTACTGGGATGTGTTATTGTGGGATATAGACTCATGCTGTACATAGAGTTCATGAACTCTGTAACTACATTTTGTTGATGTGGATTCAGTAAATCAATATTGAAATCTCCACAAATTGCTACCATTTTCTTACTAGTAATATTATTGTACAGCTCGACTAATTTATCTCTGAATGTCTCAATGCAAGTTCCCGGCGTTCTATATATGCAGCTTATGATTAGATTTTTTGTTTTGTCTAGGTCAGTCTCAACAGTAACACATTCCAAAATCCCTGGTAGTGCTGAGGACATTTCATTTACAAGCTTACACCTATACAGGTCATCAATATACAGTGCAACACCACCACCCTTTTTTTGAGATCTGTTAATATAAAACATCTGATATCCCTCTATTGCCATCAGGGGAGCCAGTTCTTCATTAAGCCAGGTTTCAGAGACTGCAATAGCTGTGAATTTTCTGTCTAGCTGTTTTAAATAGTCCTGAATCTGTGGAAAGTTTTTGTTAAGACTTTTGCTATTGAAGTGTATTATTGACAGTTTACCATCTAATTGCACTTGACTTTTGGATTGTTTTTCAGTGTAGTATTCACAGTGGTTATGAATATTATTGAAAAAGTGGTTATCAGGATCAATATCATTCTCCATCTCTTGTGGTTTATGTTCAGCATAATGGTATGTTTTCAGAGTTTGAGTTTCCTCATTCTGTGTCAAATGACTTCCTCCAACTGGAGATAATTGATGTCTACTCGAGTCGGTCATAAGTTTTTGTTTATTTTGCTTATTTTTTTTAAAGTACTTAGGCATGGTGTATCAAAAGAACTATTCTTATCGTGTGTATGAATATGGATTATCATTGACTCATAATTTTCTTAATCAGTGTTCATCTGTATTTATCTAAGTCAGTAGCATCTCTGATCATTATACTCTTTGCTTGCTCAGGTGATCCATTTAGTTTAATCCAAATTCTACAATTTCTTGTCCAGGTTGCTTGTATCTTATTTTGTTTTTTTTAGCATCCGTGCCTGTCGTGCTAATTCAGCGGGGGGGTTTTTGTCAGGTGTTCATTTAGGTAAACTTGAGTTTCCTTTAGTTTTTTGGCCTGCCTCAGTATGTCATTCTTTACCCTTCTGTTCACAAAGCGCATCACAATTGATTTCTTTGTTTTGTTATCTTTCTTCGGTAGAGCATAACAGGCTGAGATTGCATTGGCTTCTACCTTAATGTCTCTATTATTAAGGAACTGAAGCACTTGATTTTCTAAGGACAATGATTCACTCATGGGAGCATTTTCACCATTCAGTCCTGTTGCGGCATGGGCATATGACCTGATCTGATGTCTAGTCCACTTATAACTAGGTCATCAATACGAGAACCTTGTTCAAGATCCTCGACACGTTGCTCCAAAAGACGCCCGTGTTGCTCCAGGTCCATAATTTTTTTGTCTTTTTCTTTTATTATTAAATGTAGGGCTTGTACCTGTTCTATTAGGCCTATTATTTTGGCCTGCTGGCTAGTCAGTTTGGCCAATTCCTCTGACATAAAGTTCAGAGATTTTTTGATTTCTTTCATTTCCTCTTTCTTTTGTGGCATCTTACTGACCTGTGGATAGAAATAAACAGAGAATCCGGCTAGGCCTCAACTAGCCCGGCCGCCGCTGGACCCGCCGCACCGAGCTCCCGCACAGCTCCTCCGCCAAGCAACGCCGCACAGCTCCGCAGATCACCGCCGTCGATCGCCGCCGCCTGCCGCCGTCTGCCTGGCCGGTTATGCCGCACACTGCTGGCGCAGCCGAACTCCACCGATCACCGCCGCCGATCACCGCTGCCGATCACCGCCGCTCGCCGCCGTCTGGCTGGGTGGCACCTCCGCTAGGCCCCGTCACCGACCGCCGTCAGTCTGGTAGTTCCTCAGCTGGGCCTCGCGACTGGGTTCCGACTCAGGCCACTGTCCTGCTGGGTCCAGGTGGCCCCCGTCTCTCACCAACGCCACGCCCGAGCTCCCAACCGCTGCCTCGGTTGGTTCCTCCGGTAAGCCCTCACCAGGGACTGAGCCGCTTCGTGTCGGAGTTAGGTGACGCACTGGGGCCAGCGTTAAGCTAACTAGCGTTAGCTTGGCAATCGCTTCGGGTAGAGCGCAGCAGTTCTACCTGATTAAAGGGGCATTCCAACGGGATTCCGACGGAGGTGGAAATTCAGCCCGTGGGTGTCCGCCACGAGCGCCGATCACCGTTGGCTAGGTACTTTCAATGGGAAAATCAGCGAGTTTGTCTCAGCGCTGAAAAAGTGTGACCATCCCGGTCGCCATCTTGTTTTTTTTTTTTTTTTAATAATGTTTAAAGTGAAGAATCTATCACTGCCCGCAAATATCCAAAAGTTGTTCAAAATAAGGGAGAAACAATATCATTTCAGAGGAACATGTATATTTCAAAAACCTTCAGTGAAAACTACCACCGAGCAACACTGTGTTTCAGTGCAAGGAGTCAGATTATGGAACAATTTTGGACCTGAATTAAAATCATGTACAACGCTTGGACAATTTAAACAAAAACTAAAGGAAGAAATACTCCAAACATATATACAAGATGACATGTAAAATCACATAAGGATTGTCATATCCAGTCTGTGTTGTGCTGTTGCTTAGTTTTGTTTTGTTTTTTTGTCACATTTTTTCTTAGCTTTGTTCTGAATTGTAAATGCTCTTGTTTTGTTTTTCTTTTGAATTCTTGGATGGAATATGGGTGGGCAATATAAGCTGCGGCTTCAGCCATCACCCATTTCGGATAACTTATGTTGAACTGTATAATCAGAGGAGTTATTGTCTAATTTGACCTTGTTGGATCTTTTTCCCCTTTGTTATATTATTCTGTTTCCTTTTTAATCTTTACTTTTAATCTATCCGAAATAAAGATTCATTCATTCATTCAAAAAAACATGCTATTTCCACTAGATGGCACTGTCACAACGTCCCTTGATGCCAATAACTCAACACACACACACACACAAAAAAAAAAAATTCCATGTAGCATATTGAAAATTTTTTTTGTTGTTGTTGTTTTTTCCATCTAAGAACATGGTGGCTCCATAACAAAAACCTGGCATTTAAAGGGTTAAAATCTTTAAAAATTAATCAATACATGATATCAATAACTAGGTCAAATGTAGGTGGAAATAATTAGCTCACTGAAAATAGAATATAATATTAATGTATAATTTTTTATAGCTAACGTAATCGCATTTACAATTTTGTAGTTTTTTTTTAAAATGATTTAATGTTAAAAGAACAGTTCTAAACTGTATAATTTACCGTTGCCAAAACAATATAACTTCAAGGGGTATACATTAATGTCGTATTTTTTACAGAAAATTACTGGCAACCACAGCTGCCAGTAATTTACCGTAAAATTCACAGATTTTTTTTTTTTTTTACAGTGCACCTTATGAAAAGCATATTTTTTTTGTGCTTAGCAGTACAAGTGTGACTAATATTTGAAGTGTCCCTGAGGGTTAAACTCTGATTTGGCCTAAACTAAATGGGTCCTTGGCTACATTTTTTTTTCTTGCCTTCTGATTGTTGCTCTGAATGTTGCTGTCCCTGTGCTGTTGCAATCCTGGAATTTCCCCATTGTGGGACTAATAAAGGCTTATCTTATCTTATCTTATCTTATCTTAAAATCTTGGTTACAATCATGTGCTCTTTAATAACATGAAGTTCCATTTTATTCCATATTACCCCTCTTGTGTGGAACCAGCTCCCATTTTGTACAAACACCCTTCTTTTAATGGTATTTCATTATAACTTTTGGAAATGCTTCTAGTTAGACCTTATGGTCACTAGCTGGGCTGCAGCTTCATCTTCTCATTCATTCAAGTCAGAGAGCCTCATCTACTTCTGGGTTGGAAATAAATGGCATGAGGCTGCAGTTCCCTTCAGTACTACAAGGTGTCAGTAAAATCTGAGTTTTCAAAAATTCCATACATTATATTTGGAGTTAGAGTTTTGCTTAAAATCGTTTAAGGCAGCTTACTATGATGGAAAGGTCTTTTACAGTGTATCCGGAAAGTGTTCACAGTGCTTCACTTTTTCCATATTTTATGTTACAGCCTTATTCCAAAAGAGATTAAATTCATTTTTTTCCTCAAAATTCTACAAACAATACCCCATAATGACAATGTGAAAAAAGTTTTTTTGAGATTTTTGCAAATTTATTAAAAATAAAAAACTAAGAAATCACATGCACATAAGTATTCACAGCCTTTGCTCAATACTTTGTTGATGCACCTTTGGCAGAAATTACAGCTTCAAGTCTTTTTGAATATGATGCCACGAGCTTGGAAAACCTATCTTTGGGCAGTTTCACCCATTCCTCTTTGCAGCACCTCTCAAGCTCCATCAGGTTAGATGGGAAGCGTTGGTGCACAGCCATTTTCAGATCTCTCCAGAGATGTTCAATTGGATTCAAGTCTAGGCTCTGGCTGGGCCACACTCAAGGACATTCACAGAGTTGTCCTGAAGCCACTCCTTCAATATCTTGTTGTTGGCAATATCTGGTTGTTGTCCTGCTGAAAGATGAACCGTCGCCCCAGTCTGAGGTCAAGAGTGCTCTGGAGCAGGTTTTCATCCAGGATGTCTCTGTACATTGCTGCATCCATCTTTCCCTCTATCCCGACTAGTCTCCCAGTTCCTGCCTCTGAAAAACATCCCCACAGCATGATGCTGCAACCACCTTTGGCATGGTTATGAGCGGTGCCTGGTTTCCTCCAAACATAACGACTGGCATTCATGTCATAGAGTTCAATCTTTGTCTCATCATACTAGAGAATTTTGTTTCTCATGGTCTGAGAGTTCTTCAGGTACCTTTTGGCAAACTCCAGGTGGGCTGCCATGTGCCTTTTATTAAGAAGTGGCTTCCATCTAGCCACTCTACCATACAGGCCTGATTGGTGGATTGCTGCAGAGATGGTTGTCCTTCTGGAAGGTTCTCCTCTCTCCACGAAGGAACACTGGAGATCTGACAGAGTGGCCATCGGGTTCTTGGTCATCTCCCTGACCAAGGCCCTTCTCCCCGATCGCTCAGTTTAGACGGCCAGCCAGCTCTAGGAAGAGTCTTGGTGGTTTCAAACTTTTTCCATTTTCAGATGATGAAAGAATAGTCCAAGATGGCGCCCACAGCGGTCGACATGGTGCTTCGCTGCGCTCTTTGTTTGTTTTTGTTTGTCAATTGTGTGTCTGCTTGCACTTATACCCGTGAAGAACTTCTAAATATCAGGACTTTCACCCCCACGGACCTCCTCCCAGTTTTTTCTAGCCCCTGCCGCCGATCTGGTTTATTGTTTGGCTCGGAAAGTGAGACGGCGGAAGAGAGGAAGACGAGCGGGCGCTCTCGTACGACTTCGCAGGAGAGGCTCGCGAACGGCGCTGCCTGGCATATTTCTGTCCAATACCAACTCTCTCTCTAACAAGGTAGATGAACTGAGACTGCTGATGCGTTTTAAGGACCTCGCCTCCTCAGCTGTCCTCTGCTTGACTGAGACCTGGCTCCGGGAAAATATACCAGACAGCGCGCTGCGCCTCGACGGCTTTCAGCTCTTCCGTGCTGATCGTGACACAGAGCTTTCCGGCAAGACCACAGGAGGCGGTGTCTGCTTCTACATCAACTGCAGCTGGTGCTCTGATGTAACGGTAATTTCCAAACACTGTTCTCCTGCCTTGGAATTTCTTTTTATCAATTGCAAGCCCTTCTATTCCCCGCGGGAGTTTGCTTCTTTCATAATGATCGCTGTGTACGCCCCTCCCGACGCGGACACGCGCGAAGCTCAGCGCGTGCTCGCGGATCACATTCAACACACAGAGCGGAGTTTTCCAGACTCGCTGATTATTGTGGCTGGCGACTTTAATCAGTGCAATCTGAGCCACGATCTCCCCCGCTACAAACAGTTTATTAAATGCCCCACCAGAGGATTAAACACACTGGATCACTGTTACACCACAGTGAAAGACGCATATCGCGCTGTCCCTCGAGCTGCGCTGGGATTATCTGATCACGTGATGGTTCACCTCATTCCCACATACAGACAGAGATTGAAGCTCACTAAACCTGTTGTGAGCACTACGAAGATACGGACCAGTGATGCTGAGGAGAAGCTGGAAACGTGCATGGAAATATCTGACTGGGGCATGCTTAAAGGAGCCACGCATGATCTGGATGAGTACACGGACACTGTGAACTCATATATCCACTTTTGTGAAGAGAACATTCATCCATCACGCACCAGGGTGAGTTACTCTAATGACAAACCCTGGTTCACAGCTAAGCTCAGACAGATCAGGAAGGAGAAGGAAGCAGCGCTGAAAAGTGGAGACAGGGACTGCTACAGGGAGGTTAAATACCGGTTTAACAGAGAGCTGAAGAGGGCTAAATCTCTATACTCAGAGAGACTCCAGCAGCAGTTCACTGCTAATGATTCGGCTTCCGTGTGGAGAGGACTGAGGCAAATCACCAACTATCGACCTAAGGCTCCTAAAGGTCAGGATGACAAAGCCCTTTGACAAAGACTGTCCCAACACTATGCCCGTTTTGACACCTCGTCATCTGTGTCCAACTCCCCCCCTCCCTCCAGCTCCACAGCCTCCATATTCCCTACTTCATTTAAGGCACCACCCCCCTCCCCTTATCATCAGTGAGCAGGATGTGCTCAAACAGTTCTCCAGACTGAACCCGCGCAAGGCCCCCGGCCCAGACGGCGTGTCTCCCTCCACCCTGAGACTCTGTGCGAAACAGCTGGCTCCTGTCTTCACAGACATTTTTAACACCTCCCTTAAGTTATGCCACATGCCGTCCTGCCTCAAATCCTCCACCATCATCCCTGTCCCCAAGAAGCCACGGATCACTGGACTTAATGACTACAGACCTGTAGCGCTCACCTCTGTAGTCATGAAGTCCTTTGAGCGCCTGGTCCTGTCCCACCTCAAGTCCATCACCACCCCTCTCCTGGACCCGCTGCAGTTTGCCTACCGAGCCAACAGGTCTGTAGACGATGCAGTCAACCTGGCCCTCCACTCCATCCTGCAGCACCTGGACTCCCCGGGAACCTACGCCAGGATCCTGTTTGTGGACTTCAGCTCCGCATTCAACACCATCCGCCCCGCTCTGCTCCGGGACAAGCTGTCCCTGCTCAACGTGCCTGACTCCCTCTGCAGGTGGATCATCGACTTCCTGACGGACCGGAGGCAGCATGTGCGGCTGGGAAAGACTGTCTCAGACTATACTAGCATCAGCACCGGATCACCCCAGGGCTGTGTACTTTCCCCCCTACTCTTCTCCCTTTACACCAACTCCTGCACCTCCAGCCACCAGTCTGTCAAGTTGATCAAGTTTGCGGACGACACCACCCTCATCGGGCTCATCTCCAACGGCGACGAGTCCGCCTACAGGAGAGAGGTGGCCCAGCTGGCGTCCTGGTGCAGCAATAACAACCTGCAGCTGAACGCTCTGAAGACAGTGGAGATGATTGTAGACTTCAGGAAAGTCACCACTCCTCTGCCCCCCCTCACCCTCTCAGGCTCTCCCATCACCACTGCTGATTCCTTCCGCTTCCTAGGCACTACCATCACCAGGGACCTCAAATGGGAGCTGACCATCAGCTCACTCATCAAAAAAGCCCAGCAGAGGATGTTCTTCCTGCGGCAGCTGAGGAAGCTCAAGCTACCCACCAAGATGTTAGTGCAGTTCTACACAGCCATCATCGAGTCCATCCTCACCACCTCCATAACCGTGTGGTACGCAGGAGCCACTGCCAGGGACAGACTAAGGCTGCAGCGCGTCGTGCGCACTGCTGAGAAGGTGATCGGCTGCAAGCTCCCATCTCTCCAGGATCTGTACATCTCCAGGACCCGGAGGCGTGCTGGCCGGATCATAGCCGATCCCTCACACCCTGGTCACGTACTGTTTGCCCCCCTCCCCTCTGGTAGAAGACTTCGGTCCATCCAGACTAAAACCTCCCGTCACATGAACAGCTTCTTCCCCTCTGCCATTAGACTGCTGAACACTAAGTGACTTATTGACTCTCGTGCACCATGTACAGCAGCTCAACCAGACTCATGTCAATCATCACTGTTTTCTTCCTGCATTACCGACTGCACTATATAGTTCTCCACAGTATCTGCTGCTGGCTAATATATATTTTAACTGTTGACCAGTATCACTTAATCTTATCCTACACTTTATTACATGTATAGTTTATTTCTCTTATCTTATCATGTTTAATGTTGCAGCATTGTACCGAGACAAATTCCTAGTTTGTGTACTACATGAACAATGGCAATAAACCTGATTCTGATTCTGATTCTGATTCTGATTCTGATTCTGATGATGGCGACTGTGCCCATTGGGACCTTCAAAGCAGCAGAAATTTTTCTGTACCCTTCCCCAGATTTGTGCCTCGAGACAATCCTTTCTCCGAGGTCTACAGAAAATTCCTTTGACTTCATGCTACGTTTGTGCTCTGACATGCACTGTCAACTGTGGGACCTTATATAGACAGGTGTGTGCCTTTCCAAATCATGTCCAATCAACTGAATTTACCACAGGTGGACTCCAATTAAGCTGTAGAAACATCTAAAGGATGATTAGTGGAAACAGGATGCACCTGAGCTCAATTTTGAGCTTCATGGCAAAGGCTGTGAATACTTATATACATGTGATTTCTTAGTTTTTTATTTTAATAAATTTGCAAAAATCTAAAAAAAAAATCATGTTGTCATTAAGGGGTATTGTGTGCAGAATTTTGAGGGAAAAAATGAACTTAATCCATTTTGGAATAAGCCTGTAACACAGCAAAATGTGGAACAAGTGAAGCGCTGTGAATACTTTCGGATGCACTGTATGTGAAAGAAAACCCATATTGTGGATCAATATGTGATCCAGATTAAGTCCAGATATACTATTAGGGCAAGCTGCACCTCCAGCAAAATCTAAATGGTTCATTAGCAGATGTAATCTGGTCACAGAGAAACATACACTTAGAAATGCTGCTATAGGAACACTTACTCTTTGTTACTGACATAACGCACGGCTCAGGAGAGGCACACACACAGGCTCACAGAAGTTCAAATAGTTTATTAGCAACAGGAGGGAATGAATGTGTGTCTGCGGGATGTAAATGTGTTGGTGGCGGCGTCTGCTTCGGGCACAGAGGCAGGAGGCCGTACAGCCAGACAACCCTATGGGAAAAGCAAAGGAGAAGGGTGACGGGCACACACCAACACAGGAGATTTGCAAGCGAGAGAGGAGCTTACTTGGAGGGCACAGATGACTGGCACAGCAAAGGACGAGGTCCGGAAGACAGCCACCTGGAGTGCTCGGTGCAGCAGCGAGGAATGGGCGATGGAGAGGCGATGTCCGCCGCCGGGGAATCCACCTGTGCACAGGGGAGCAGACTCGAGAGAGAAAAAGGAGGTAAGAGCTTCTTACCCGGGAGAGTAGCTGAAGGTGAAGGAACTCACAACGATGCATGAGAAGTCTAACGGCTTCAGGCCAAAGCTCAGGGCGAGGCGGCTTATATCCCTCGCCGCTGATGATGAGCAGGTGTGTGTGCAGGTGGCGCCGCTGATGAGCGGCGCGGCGTGACAGTACTCCCCCCTCTAGCAGCGCCTCCTGGCGATGGCCTTTCTGGGTGCGCTCGGTGGAAATCAGCGATGAGCGATGGGTCCAACACAGACGACGGGGGTACCCACTGTCGATGATCAGGCCCATAGCCCTCCCAGTCCACCAGGTACTGCAACCCACGACCCCGGCGCCGGGAGTCCAGGATGGAGGAGACGGGCCAGGCCGGATGGCCACCAATCATCCGGGGCTCGGGTTGCGCAGCAGGAGGAGGGCAAAGGGGATCGGAGACTGCCAGCTTCACCTTGGACACGTGGAAGGTGGGGTGGATGCGGAGGGAGGGGGGAATAGCTACACGCACAGCCACCGGGTTGACAATCCTGGTGATGGGATAGGGACCCACGAAGCGCTGTGCCAGCTTCCTCCTCTCGCCTTTTAGGGTAACGTCCCGGGTTGACACGTAGACTCGCTGCCCAACCCTGTACGCCGGGGCAGGTCTTCTGTGCCGGTCCGCCATGGCTCTGTTGCGCTCCGCCGTGCGTAAAAGCGCATTGCGCGCTGACGCCCAGATGGAGCGGAACTGCCTGAGATGCGCCCGTACTGAGGGGACAGTCACCTCACTCTCCTGCACCGGGAACAGCGGGGGGTCGTAACCCAGGGACGCCTTGAAGGGGGCTATCCCTGTGACAGAAGAACGAGCGGTATTATGGGCGTATTCAACCCAGGCAAGGTGGTTACTCCAGGACGTGGGTTTGGACGCCGTTACACAGCGGAGCGCAGCCTCCAGCTCCTGGTTGGTCCGCTCACACTGCCCGTTGGATTGGGGGTGATGGCCGGAGGAGAGGCTCACCTTGGCTCCTAAGGCGTTGCAAAACGACCTCCAAGCCTAAGAGGAAAATTGGGGCCCTCGATCCGAGACCACGTCCACCGGAATCCCATGCAGCCTGACCACGTGTTGGATGAGGAGGTCCGCCGTCTCCAGGGCAGTGGGGAGACCTCGCAGGGGGACGAAGTGTGCCGCCTTGGAGAAGCGGTCCACGATGGTCAGGATGGTGTCGTAGGAGTTGGAGACTGGGAGTCCGGTGACGAAATCCAAAGCGATGTGCGACCAGGGCCTGCCAGGGACGGGCAGGGGCTGGAGCAGACCCGCTGGAGGGGCATTTCCCGACTTGTTGGTGGCACAAATAGGACAGGCCCGGGCGTAGTGGGCAGCATCCCTCTGCAGGCCCGGCCACCAAAAGGACCGCTGGAGGAGGTTTATCATCCGGGAGGAGCCAGGGTGACAGGTGAGCTTGGAGGTATGCAGCCAGTGGATGACCTCTCCTCGAACCGCAGATGGCACGAACAGCCTCCCCTCCGGTCTGCCGCCAGGGTCAGGTTCCACTTCCTGCGCCTTCCGGATCTTGCTCTCAATGTCCCAGGAGATGGCTCCCACGACGCACGACCTGGGTAGGATAGTGTGGAGCGTGTCCTCCGACTCATCAGGGGTGAATTGCCTAGAGAGGGCGTCGGGCAGGCCGTTCTTGGAGCCAGGCGTGAAGGTGATGGAAAACTGGAACCTGGCGAAGAACAAGGACCAGCGCGCCTGGCGGGCGTTCAGACGCTTGGCAGATCGAAGGTACTCCAAGTTCTTGTGGTCCGTCAGGACCACGAATGGCAGGTCCGCCCCCTCTAGCCAGTGACGCCACTCTTGCAGCGCGAGCTTGATGGCCAGGAGCTCTCTGTCCCCCACGTCATAGTTCCTCTCCGCCGGGGACAAGCGCCGGGAGAAGAAGGCGCAGGGCCGTTTGGCGCCGTCGTCAGGCGACCGCTGGGATAGCACCGCCCCCACTCCTGTGTCCGAAGCGTCCACCTCCACGATGCACTGCAGCGCGGGATCGACCTGGCGAAGGACCCGGGAGGAGGAGAACTCCGCCTTCAGCGCCTGAAAAGCAGCTACGGCCTCTTCGGTCCACCGGAACGGGACCTTAGGGGACGTGAGGCGGGTCAGCGATCCGACGATGGTGCTGAAGTTTTGGACAAAGCGGCGGTAGAAATTCGCAAACCCAACGAACTGTTGCACCTGTTTCCTCGATGCAGGTGTAGGCCATTCTACCACCGCCTTCACCTTCTCTGGGTCTGGACGCACCTGGTCGTGAGAGATGATGAATCCCAGGAAGGATGTGGTCTTAGCATAAAATTCGCACTTTTCAGCCTTCACGTATAGCCGGTTCTCCAGCAGTCTTTGGAGGACCCGCCTCACATGGACCTGGTGCTCGTCCCTGGACTTGGAGAAGATGAGTATGTCGTCCAGGTAGACGAACACAAAGAGGCCGATGAAGTCCCGGAGGACGTCGTTGATGAGGCGCTGAAAGACGGCAGGAGCGTTGGTCAACCCGAACGGCATTACCAGGTATTCGAAGTGGCCGTTCAGGTTACGGAAGGCTGTCTTCCACTCATCTCCCTCCCGGATCTGGACGAGGTAGTATGCGCTGCGTAGATCCAGCTTGGTGAACCAGGTCGCCCCCTGGAGGGAGTGGAAAGCAGTGTCCATGAGGGACAGGGTGTAACGATCCTTCTCCGTGATGTCATTTAGAGCCCGATAGTCTATGCAAGGACGGAGGGATCCGTCCTTCTTTCCGACGAAGAAGAACCCTGCCCCCACGGGTGATGATGATGGGCGGATTATCCCAGCACTCAGCGACTCCTTTAGGTAGGCGTTCATCGTCTCCTTCTCCGGCGCCGACAGACTGTAGAGTCAACCAGAAGGTAAGGGTGCCCCCTGGCGGAGGTTGATGGCGCAGTCGTAGGCCGATGAGGAGGGAGAGACATGGCCTTGGTCTTGCTGAATACCATACCCAGGTCGTGAAATTCCAGGGGCACCAGAGACAGGTCCGGGGGTGCAGCGTCCGTAGGGGGGAGAGAAGCAGACGGAGAGCAGGCAGCGGACTGAAGACAGGTGCCCATACAGAACGTGCTCCATGCCGACACCCCGGCTGACTTCCAATCCAGGACAGGGTTGTGGAGGCGTAGCCAGGGATACCCCAGGATGACGGACGACACAGAGTTGGGCAAGAGGAGAAAGGTTATCTCCTCCCGGTGGTTACCAGAGATGATCACCGGGACCGGGATGGTCTGGTGCGTAACTCTCCCAAGGGAGGCACGAGAGAGGTTGACCAGGGAGATGGGGTTTCTGAGCGCCTGGCAGCGGATGCCCAATCGGGTTGCCAGGCCTTGTGAAATAAAGCTGCCTTCTGCGCCCGAATCCACCAGTGCGTGGGTGAGATGCCCAATGGGGTTGTGGCAGAAACGGATGGGCAGCTTTAATTGAGTGAGGGGGTTTAAACGATTGACGTCCGCGAGGCCCCCTACAGTGACTCGCGGACCCCACCGTTTGGCTTCTGTGGACAAAGCTCTACCGTGTGTTGACTATCGCCGCAATACATGCAGAGATTCAACGCACGGCGGCGTTGTCTCTCCGCCGGGAAGAGCTTTGTCCAGCCCGTCACCATCGGCTCCGACTCCTCGGGGTGCGATGGTGGCGGCGTCACCAGGGGGCAAGCTTGGAACTGGCGCGACGAGGCTCCGCGAGGGCGAGAAGAAGACGACTTCCACCCCGAGAAGCGCTCGTGCAGCCTGTTGTCCAAGCTGATGGCAAGGGAAGATAGCTCCGCTAGCGTCTCAGGGAGGTCCCGCCCAGCCAGTTCATCCCTCAGATCATCATTGAGGCTGCGGAGGAAAAGACCGCAGAGGGAGCGTTCCTCCCAGCCTAATTCCTCCGCTGCTACCCGGAAGTCGACCGCATAGTCTGCAGCCAACCGGTTTCCCTGCTGGAGAGCGAGAAGCCGGTCGACCTGGACCGTCTCGGTACGCGAGTGGTCAAAGACCTCCAGGAAGCGCCTCACAAACTGGTCATAAGTGAGGGTGGCGTAACTGGGCCTCGCCATTACGGCGTAGGTCCAAGCCAACGCTCGCCCCTCCAGGAGATTCCCGATATAACCAATCCGACTATGATCCGAGGGAAAGTCTCCGGGCACGCGATGGAACACGGACTCACACTGCATAATGAACCCCCGTGCTCCGCCGAGCTTTCCGCTAAAGCGGGCGGGGGTCGGAATGGGCGTGAGCCGAGTCGGTGCCGCCGGAGCCTGCTGGACGGCCACTGGAGCGGCAGGAGCCGCGCCACCCTGATGAGCCGGGGGGAACGGCTGCTGGGGGTCCAGGCGGTCCAATCGGTTATTAATGTTAATTAATTGGTTTAGGATCACCTGTTGCTGATAGGCTATCTGATCCACCCGAGCCTCGAGAGTGGTAAGCCGGTGTGCGAGCCCGCAGTCTGCCGAGCCGCTCTGCTGAAGCCGTACTGACATAACGCACGGCTCAGGAGACGCACACACACAGGCTCAGAGAAGTTCAAATAGTTTATTAGCAACAGCAGTGAATGAATGTGTGTCTGCGGGATGTAAATGTGTTGGTGGCGGCGTCTGCTTCGGGCACAGAGGCAGGAGGCCGTACAGCTGGACAACCCTATGGGAAAAGCAAAGGAGAAGGGTGACGGGCACACACCAACACAGGAGATTTGCAAGCGAGAGAGGAGCTTACTTGGAGGGCACAGATGACTGGCACAGCAAAGGACGAGGTCCGGAAGACAGCCACCTGGAGTGCTCGGTGCAGCAGCGAGGAATGGGCGATGGAGAGGCGATGTCCGCCGCCGGGGAATCCACCTGTGCACAGGGGAGCAGACTCGAGAGAGAAAAAGGAGGTAAGAGCTTCTTACCTGGGAGAGTAGCTGAAGGTGAAGGAACTCACAGCGATGCATGAGAAGTCTAACGGCTTCAGGCCGAAGCTCAGGGCGAGGCGGCTTATATCCCTCGCCGCTGATGACGAGCAGGTGTGCGTGCAGGTGGCGCTGCTGATGAGCGGCGTGGCGTGACAGTTACTTCCCCATGTTTGCATTATTTTGCATAGGTATTTAGTGAATGTCTTTTCAAACCCACAGTTTGACTATCATTTTGTTTGCTTTTGTTTCCCCATTCATTGCTGCCAAGTGCTTTGCCAGAACAAATTCCTTTTTTTTTTTAACTTTCAATTATGCTACATTTTAAAGTGCCTCGGGGTGACTATTGTAATTTGGAGCTATGTAAATAAAATTGAATTGGATTGAGATGCAATATGTCGCCTTGTAAAGGAGAAGGGGAGCTACAAATCGAGTTAGTGATCATTCTCTGTGGATTCAGCTCTACAGGCACCACATTCCATTCCATATTATTTACAGTTACTTGATTAGTTGGTGACTTGAACATCATTTATATATATAGTATTCATCCACTGTCTTGACACCAGGATAAAGCACAATGAGATAAATGCAGAGTTATAGAACACCTTTCCTATTGATAGTGGAGATTTTCAGCAGTGTTCTTAATCCAGTTACTGTATACTTGGTAAAGCAGGTTTCAAACCTTCCTCTGGTTCAACCAGCCTGCCTGCTTGAGGCTTTATATGAATATTTAATTGCAGTTTCAGTCCAAATTAGATTTCAGCATCTCCTTTTTACAATACAGGTGCAAGCTCTGATGCAAACACCTACAAGGGCAATGAGATGTCACCCCGTAAGGCCACAATGTAATGAATGCATAAAAAAGCTTATGCACATTCTTTTTTCTGCAGTGCTGCTATCAATAACTCAGACACATCCATTAGCAGGAGAGACTCCAGTCCAGGGCAAACACTCCCTCTAGCATTTAAACAAACCTCCTGTGGGACTCATTCTCCCAGACTCCCCTGGGGCGGGGACACACCAGCGCCAGGCCATGCTGCACTGCTGGGATGTGTCTCCTTCACGCCTGCAGTGCTTATAGCAGTGGAGCAGGAGGCTGGCACACCAAAGACTGAAGGGGATAACAAAAAAAAAAAAAAAAAGGAAAAAACACACATCATGGAACACGCTCATGTCTGCCACTGCGGTTGTGTTTGCCTGGAACCGCTTGGTTGGGGCTGAGATATTCAAATTAATGAATGAGAGTGAGGAAAGTGAAAGATGAAAAATGTGCTTGGAGAAAGTCTGACTTTGAGTAATGCTGGTAATTGGAGGGAAACATATAGAAATGCACTGGGCATGTTTTAGCAAATGAATGTGGGGAAAGGTGGGAGGGGGGATCTGGATGTAGGTCTCATTGCTAATTGCATCTTTTTAGACGGGACAAAGAAAGTTGGAGTGCAAACTCAATATAGCTCCTACGATCCAGTGCTTTGGTAAAGAAGCCAGCTGCTTAAAGCTTTCTGCGGTGCTGTCAATTTATCAAGTGTGTTAAAGCTCGAATGCAGCTGAGATCTACTGTTCGAGTGTTACGATCTTACAGGCATGTCTGATTTATCTGCTGTCTGGCTTCAGCACTCTCCTGTGTGTTTAGGTGCTAATTAGAGTACAACACACACTAGCCTCTCTCTCTCTCTCTCTCTCTCTCTCTCTCTCTCTCTCTCTCTCTCTCTCTCTCTCTCTCTCACACACACACACACAAACACCCCCCCCCCACACACACACACACATAGACCATAGTGCAGGGTGATGCACATGGTGTTTCCAGAGATAAAAGAAAGAAAAGTGAGTGTTGCACTGAAAGTGATCCTTAAATTACTGGTGACATCTCAAGCACGGCACTACACACACACACACACACACACACACACACACACACACACACACACACACACACACACACACACACACCCCAGAACAGAACAGAACCTATATGGTGCACCTTAACCCACAAACACACTGGTCTCTGGGACCTTGATCCTTTACTTCACTGCCAGTTTTCCATCCTTTATGTGTCTTTTATGTTCCATCAAAAAATTCTAGACCTCACCCTCACCAACACCACTTCCACTGACCCATACTCCCACCCTCCACGCAGTTCTCGTGCACTGCTCCCCCCCCTCGCCCACCCTGCTCGCCACAGTTCAGTATGTCCAGTAATCCTGGATGCCTCGGAGGGAGAACTGCACCGAATCGCTCCATAAATGTATGAGTGTCCAAAATGAAGAGGAGCTGTGAGAAATGTGTGGGCAGCAGGCTGGGAAGCATGTCCAAGCTTACTAACAGGATGGGGGGGGGGGGGGGTAAGGGGGCAAGTGTACAGTGTAGCCTCAAGTATGAGGGAGGTGGAAAGTGGGAGGTTGTGGGGCCCCATGAAATGAGAGTGATATTAATTGGAAGTGGGGGGGGGTACTGATTTAGATTTTTTAAGAATGAGATTTTGGCCTTCGTAAGTGTTTTTCATTTGTTTTTATCTCTCCATGCTTACCACCATATTGTCTTTTGGCTTGGTATTCTAGACAGTGCAGCAGTTGGGATTAAAGCACACAAATCACAGCCCCCACACACCTCATACCGCTCTCACATACCTGTACTGAAAAAGACGTTTAACACATTTATTGTTAATTCATTGGATGTTTAACCTTCACAGTCGGAAATGAATGATGGACAGAGCTTGGCACTGGGAGGCTGCTTTCACATTCATGTGGCTCAGTTTCTCAGGACTCATCTTTTATCTGACTTCTATACCAGAGAAGAATCTTTTAACAAGACCACCAGTTTCACTCTTTTCAACTCACCATGGCTGCTTTTGTTGTCTGGGGGCTCTCAGTCCTCCTTGGGATGGAAAGCGGTTGTGTGCTCCTTTCTGCTATGTTTGGGGATTCCTCGACTTTGAGCATCACTTCTTGGTGCAGTTTCTGGACCACCGTGGCAGCAGGACTAAGGATTAAGTGGTGAAGTGGATAAAATCTGTAATATTTAGAAATCTTATTTTACAAGAGTGATGACAAAGTACGCATTTGAATGGAATGGTTTTTCAACTTTGTATCTCAAAGTTGATACAACATGATATTTGTGACACACACTGATTTCCACTGAAGCTAGATTTATGCTCCACCTCCGGTTGCGTCTATGATACTCGTACCATGTGGACAAGGCAGGTGTGCACACAGTTGTACATATAGTATGCTTCACTTTTTTCATCTACTATGTCAAGTGTTTAGATGCATGTGCATAGCCCTAAATCTAACACACATATAAAAGAGAAATAAAACAAAGAGCCACAAGAGCCATGTACATTTTCACAACAATAATAGCAACTGCACAAAGAAGAGAAAAGAAACTCCTGCGTTAACTATTTTTACTGCTAATCATCTTCTGTCTTTCTCTCTCTTGTCATGTTCGTCTTTTTATGCTGAATCAGTTGTGCCACCTCTTGAATGGGAGGTTGGACCTTGCGCATGCAGTCAACACACACAGGCAACATGGTTGCAAAATTTGGGCTGCATGCACTCAGCAAGGGCCCCACACAGTCTAGGGGACTGGAGATGATGATGAAATGTATGTCACACAAGTCTCGCACTCGAGCAGATGCACAGAGCAGAGGTGGAGCATACACTTGAAATCAGAAGTTAGCATACGCTGTATAAAAACAACACATAACCTTTTATTTCTCACTGTCAAACATAACATCAGACAAAACTTTTCCAGTTTTTGGTCAGTTAGGATTACCAAACTTTTTTTTTTTTTTGAAGTTTTGAGAATTTGTTAGACAATTTTAGAGAATTTTTAATTACTTTCTTCAAAGTCAGAAGTTTAAATACATTTCCTTACTATTTGGTAGCATTGCATTTAAATTGTATGACTTGAGTCAAACATTTTGGGTATCCCTTCTACACGCTTCTCAACGGTTTGCTGGAATTTTGGTCCATTCTTCCTGACAGAACTGCTGTAACTGAGTCAGGTTTGTAGGCCATCTTGCTCACACACGTTATTTAGGCTCTGCCCATAAATTTTCTATAGGATTGAGATCAGGGCTTAGTGATGGTCACTCCAAAACATTGACTTTGTCTGTTTGGAAGACCCAGTTGCACCCAAACTTTAATTTCCCAACTGACGTTTTGAGATGTTGCTTCAATATTTCCACATAATGTTCTTTTATCATAGTTAGTTATTTACTTCCCTTCCACACCATGTGGTGTATAGGTCAGAATCAGAATCAGAATCAGATTTATTGCCATTGTTCATGTAGTACACAAACTAGGAATTTGTCTCGGTGCCATGCTGCAACATTAAAAACATGATGAGATAAAGAGATAAACTAAAAAAACTAAAAGACTAAAAACATGCAATAAGTGTAGAATAATAAGTAATAATAATAATAATAATAATAATAATAATAATAATAATAATGAGTAATACTAGTCAAGGCAGATTTAAATAAATTAGCAAGTAGCAGATAATATGGGGTACCACAGTGCAGTCGATAATGCAACAGAAAAACAGTGATGAACGACATGAGCTGCTGTATATAGTGCACGAGAGTCAATAAGTCACTTAATGTTCAGCAGTCTGATGGCAGAGGGGAAAAAGCTGTTCATGTGCCGGGAGGTTTTAGTCTGAATGGACCGAAGTCTTCTACCTGAGGGGAGGGGGGCAAACAGTACGTGACCAGGGTGTGAAGGATCGGCTATGATCCGGCCTGCACGCCTCCGGGTCCTGGAGATGTACAGGTCCTGGAGAGATGGGAGCTTGCAGCCGATCACCTTCTCAGCAGTGCGCACGACGCGCTGCTGCCTTAGTCTGTCCCTGGGTGGCGCCTATCTCCATTTCTCTGACCCTAGGCCACACAGCTACTGTAAGTAGTAAAAGCTACAGTGGAAGGTCAGTCCTCTGGTAGCTCTGTGCGTTTGCTTTCCTTTCCCCATTCTGTTATGCTGAGCACCAAGCTAGAAGAAGCAAAGTACCATTTTTATATGGTCTTTGGTATGACCCAGCCTTAAACCCACGACCTCCCAGTTGTGGGGCGGATGCTCTACCTCTAGGCCACCACTCCGGTGTTCTTTCATCATGATGTCATCTATTTTTTGAAGTGCACCAGTCCCTCCTGCAGCAAAATACCCCCACAATATGATGCTGCCACCCCCATACTTCCCATTTGGGATGGTGTTCTCATGATTACAACCTTCCTCTTTTTTCCTCTAAATTTAACGATGATCATTATGGCCAAACAGTTCAATTTTAGGTTCATCAGATCACAGGACATGTCTCCAAAAATTAAGGTCTTTGTCTGTGTGCATTTGCAAACTGTAATCTGGCTTTTTTCGTTGTTGTTGTTGTTGTTGTTTTTGGAGTAAAGGCTTCTTCCTCGCTGAGTGAAGAAGCCAAGAAGAGTGAGATCATATCTCTCCGGTTCTGGCCTCCCTTCATTGGCTTCCCATAGAGTTTAGAATTAAGTTTAAAATCCTTCTTCTTACTTACAAAGCTCTAAACAATCAGGCTCCTTTTTATTTAAAAGATCTGATACTACCGTATCATCCTAACAGAGCACTACGCTCCCAAAATGCAGGTTTACTTGTAATACCTAGAATCTCCAAAAGTACAATGGGAGGCAGAGCCTTCAGTTATCAAGCTCCTCTCCTGTGGAATCAGCTGCCAATCTGGATTCGGGAGTCAGACTCGATCTCTGTTTTTAAGAATAGGGCTAAAACCTACCTTTTTGATATAGCCTACAATTAGGGAGGGATCATGTGTTTTCTGAACCCTCCCTTAGTTATGCTGCTAATAGGTTTAGTCAGCCGGGGGACCTCCAGTAATGCACTGGGCCTCACTCCTTTCCTCACTCTCTATGAAATATTTTTTTTTTGCTGGTCATTAACATTTGTTTGTTCTCTCCCATAGATTGAGTCCCCATCGTGCTGTTTGCTCTCTACATGTCTGTTCTTTTCTTCTTCTCTATCCCCTCACCCCCCAGCCAGTCGCAGCAGATGACTGCTCCTCCCTGAGCCTGGTTCTGCTGGAGGTTTCTTCCTGTTAAAAGGGAGTTTTTCCTCTCCACCGTCGCCAAGTGCTTGCTCACAGGGGATCGCCCGATTGCTGGGGTCTTTCTGCAACTGTGGGGGTCCTCCCTACAGTTGATAGTGCTATGAGATGACTGTTGTTGTGAAATGGCGCTATATAAATAAAGTTGAATTGAATTGAATTGAATTGAGTGGCCTTTGTCAGTGCAGGACTTGTTTCACTATGGATAATGACACTCTTACCAGCTTCAGCCAGCATCTTCACAAGGTCTTTTGCTTTTGTTCTGGAGTTGATATGCACGTTTTGCACCAAAACATGTTCATCTCTTGGACACACAACCCCTCTCCATCCTGAGTGGTATGATGGCTGGACATTCCCATGGAGTTTACACTTGTGTATAATTATCTGAACAGATAAACAGGGCACCTTCAGGCATCTGGAAATCCTCCTAGTATTTACTTTGAAGAAAGTAATACAAAATTCTCAAAAAAAATGTGTAGCATATATACAAAAATATCTAGCAAATAGAAATTATTTTGATAATCCTAACTGACCTAGAACAGGAAAAATTCAGTCTAAATTAATGTCAGACAGTGAGGAAAAAAAAAAGGTTATGTGTGTTTTTATACAGTGTATGCAAACTTCTGGTTTCAACCGCATATATAAAAAATGTGGAAACCCGGAGTGGGGGCCTAGAGGTAGAACATCTGCCCCACACCTGAGAGGTCATTGGTTCCAGCTCCGGCTGAGTTATACCAAAAGCCATATAAAAATGGTACTTTCCGCCTTCTAGCTTGGTGCTCAGCATTACTTAGCCACAGGGGGAGCACAAGCCAGTGTACTCCCTGTGCCGGTCCAAAGCCTGGATAAATGGGCAGGGTTGCATCAGGAAGGGTATCCAGCATAAAAATCCTTGCTGAATCATTGCGATATTAGGTGATGATATTCTGAAAAGGAGCAGTCAAATGAAAAAAAATAAAAATAAAAATGTGCAAACAAGTAATTCATATGTCTTGAACTGTAGAAAACATGGTGTGTGTGTGTGTGTGTGTGTGTGTGTGTGTGTGTGTGTGTGTGTGTGTGTGTGTGTGTGTGTGTGTGTGTGTGTGTGTTTGAGGGTGGAGGGGCTAGCTCAGGGGGAATGAAACACCAATGAGTTTGAAACTTGCTTTTTAGCTTCACCCAGTACTTGTTGCTAATCAAAACTTCATCATACAACCACTGGAGGTTCCTGATCTTTTAAAATATTTTTTTTTGTAACTTTGATTTTTATTCATTTTTCATCATACATATTACATTCAGATCACAGTCTCTATATTTAAAAAAGGAGCTAACCATACAGCCAAAAAGAAAGAGAAGAAGAAAAAAAAAGGGAGGGACGGGGGGGGCATCTCTAAATTCTTCTGGTTTTTCCAGTGTCTTTGGTTATTCTTTCAATTTCTGTCTCGTTGTTGCACTTTGTAGTGTGTCCATTTCCACCATTTTTTTTCATATTGTCCTTCTTGCATTCTTTGTCGATATGTTAGTTTTTCCATTAAACGTATCCTCAACTAGAAAAGCACTCGGAGAGCGCAGACCTCCGCCAAGCGCCACAGTTCCCCCCCATACAGTGTTTGTGTGTACGTTTTCAGATTCCTTGACCATGAAAACATATGACTAGCAATTGGATTTACAATGATAGGATTAGTGGTTCAGTAGTAAAAGCATTACCTCCTTGGCGGAGGTAATAAACTGAAGTGTTGGTGTTGTGTCCATCTCCTTCATGTGCAAAGTCCCAGGCTGCAAGCGTTTTCATAGATCACTGAAAGCAGCACTCAGGGCTTCAGTGACGGATGCAAATTGCGTAGACAGGTTGCCGTGGGTTTTATTGGGTTTGCGCTCCGCGGAAAAAAGAGGATTTTGAATCTTCCCCAGCAGAGAGCTGGTTTTTGCGCAGCCCCTATGGCTGGCCGGGGAATTTCTGCCAAATAATCCGGCGGTGGACAGCTGCCCGTCTCAGTTTTTGCAGCGTAGCGCAAACACAGGCACGCTGGCGGGCCCTGCCCACCACAGTTTTGACGGATGCAAATTGCGTAGACAGGTTGCCGTGGGTTTTATTGGGTTTGCGCTCCGCGGAAAAAAAGAGGATTTGAAGCTTCCCCGGCAGAGAGCTGGTTTTTGTGCAGCCCCTATGGCTGGCTGGGGAATTTGTGCCAAATAATCCGGCGGCGGACAGCTGCCCGTGTCAGCTTTTGCAGCGTGGCGCAAACACAGGCACACTGGCGGGCCCTGTCCACCACTGTTTTCCGCGTGCTTTTGTGCCTAAAACTTTGAAGAAGGCGGAGTTTGTGTTCGTCAGACACGACGACCAGCGCCCTCTATTGCCCCTGCACACATGTTGAAAATGGCCGTATGTCACAATGTTAAAGAATCCTTTTAAAAATTCCTGTATCAAGACGGTGATCCGTATCGTCCCCAAAATTTAATCAGTTCTTCCTTGTACCATTTCCAACAACGCCTGAAAGTTTCATCGAAATCCGTCCAAAACTTTTTGAGTTATCTTGCTAACCAACAGACAAACAAACAGACAGACAGACAGACAGACAGACAGACAGACAGACAAACCCCGGCAAAAACATAACCTCCTCCTGGCCTTCAGCCTGGCGGAGGTAACGATGTCTGTCCATTGCTCTTGGTCAGGAAGAACTTCTGATTGCCATTTTCTTGTGATTGTTTTTTTTTTACATGCAATCAGCATGATTTTAACTAAATATCTTTCCTCAGCCTGTATAACATTGTCTCTTTTAAGATCACATAAATACATCAAGTTACAGTTCATTGGTATATTATATCCTAATATCCTCTGTATTGTCACATGTATAGATTTCCAGAATGATGAGATTTTGCAGCATTTCCAAAACATATGCGAGTGGTCTGCATTTTGAGCCCCACAGCCCCTCCAGCATATAGATTTGGTATTTGTATATTTTCTTTGGATCTGTGGTGTAATGAAATAGCAAATCAGGTTTTTCCATCCAAATTCCCTCCATATCCTTGAACTTGTTGATGTGTGTTGTGTTTTCCATATTTCTTGCCAGTTTTCTTCTGTTATGTTTAAATTTAAATTGTTAAAGTTTAAATTAAATGTTGTTTCTCCCATTTCTCCTTTATATAGTTACTTGAATGTTTGTTTGCCGTAAGTTTCTGATATAGCTTTGAAATAATTCTTATTTTATTTCCTGCATACGAGCTTAAAATGAATTGTATAATCTCCCTCACATCTCTGTGGAGGTTATGCCTAATCTTTCTCATATAATAATCTCTCATCTGCAGATATCTGAAGAAATCAGATTTTTCTAGTTTAAATTTTCTTCTCATATTTACAAAACTCCCAAAATCTTTTTTTTTTTCCCATATTGCCCCATGCTGTGATTCCCTTGTTCACCAGATTTTTGTATCCCCTATCTTGCTTTGCCGGTTCAAACTGACTGTCAAATGCTACCCATTTCAATAGTTTTATGTCCTCCTTTATATTATACTTTTGTACTATTTTATACCACAGTTCCAAAGTAAATTTAGTGATTGGGTCTATTTGTTTGATTTGCTTATATGCATCCTTATCTCCTATTATGCTTTGCACTGGGAGTCCCTCAATTTCCTTTTCCATTTCTTTCCATTTTGCCTCGTATCCTCCGTCGCACCAACATATGATATATCTTATTGGTACTGAGTAGTAATATTCCTTTAGACTCAGTAGACCCATGCCTCCTTTCTCTTTTGGTAATTGGAGAGTTTTATATTTCACTCTTGGCTTTTTACCTCCCCAAACAAATCTTGATATCATCCTGTCCCGCTTTGAGAACTGGGCACCAGGAATCTCTGTTGGTAGAGCCTGGAAGAGGTAAAGCAGTCTAGGGTGTATGCTGATTTTGACTGTCTTAATTTTTGAATTCAGATCTATGTTTAAGATTGACCATCTATCAATATCTTTTTTTATTTCTTGTTCTAATCTATCATAGTTTGCTTTATATATTTTGCTTAAATCTTTAGGTATATTCACTCCAAGGTATTTTATTTCTTTTTGTTTCCAGTTTAGTTTGATCTTATCAGTTATCTGGTTTAAAGGGTTATAGTGGAATGTCAGTATTTGTGTTTTTGGTATGTTTATCTTGTATCCTGATAATTTTCCAAAATTTTCTATCAAGCCCATCATTTCCATTATTGATTCATCTGGTTGTTCAAGGTAAACTATAATATTGTCTGCAAACAGCCCAATCTTGTGTTCCGCTCCCTTTATTGTTACACCTTTTAATTTCTTATTTTGTCGCATCGCTTGAGCCAGTGGCTCTATGAACAGAGCAAACAAGGTGGGCGATAGGCAGCATCCCTGCCTAGTTGATCTTTGTATATTTACTTTGTCTGTTAAGCTACCGTTTATCTTGATTCTTGCCACAGGTTTTTGATACAGTGTCTTTATGCATTGCACTGACTTTTCATTAAATCCAAGGCGTTCCAGCACATTATATAGAAACATCCAATTAACCCAATCAAATGCTTTTTCTGCATCTAAACTCATTATTGCTGCGCTTTTCTTTTCTTTTTCTTTATGTATTTGATTAATTATGTGTATTGTTCTCCTGATATTATCATGTGTTTGGCATCCCTCTATGAAACCAGTTTGATCATCCTCTATCAATTCTGTCAAGAATGTCTTTATTCGTTTACAGATAATTGTTGTATATATTTTATAATCCACATTTGATAAAGAGATTGGCCTATAGTTTCCGCATTGTTCCCTATCTTTCCCTGGCTTTAAAATAACTGAAATAATGGCTTTGTTCCATGATGGAGGCATTTTGTTGTTGTTTAATGTCCAATTAAATGACTTTAGGAGCTGTGGTGTGAGTTCTTCTATAAACAGTTTATAAAACTCAGATGGGTATCCATCACTACCTGGTGATTTACCATTTTTTAGTGACTTAATCACATCTTTAATCTCTTGTGTTGTTATTTCTGCTGTTAGCTTTTCATTTTGTTGGTTTCCTATTGATGGCAAGTCTAATGTGCATAGAAATTTTTTTAATATCCTTAACATTTGTCTCTTCAGGTTGCAAGTATAGTTCTTGATAGTATTTATGAAATATTTCTTTGATGTTTTCTGGGGAAACTGTGGATTTATTTGTGATGGGGTCCTTAATCTTACATACATTATTCACTGTTTGTTGTTTTCTTAACCGTTTTGCCAACAGTTTTGTGGCCTTTGGCCCCGTTTCATAGTATTTTTGTTTTAAATATCTATTTTTCCTTTCAATTTCATCTATTTGTATTTCTTTTATCTTTATTTTTTCTTCTTTAATTTCTTGATATACACTACTGTTCAAAAGTTTGGGGTCCCTTAGAAATTTTGTTATTTTTGAAAGAAAAGCACTGTTTTTTTCAATGATGATAACTTTAAACTAATCAGAAATACACTCTAATATCTAATATACATTGCTAATGTGGTAAATGACTATTCTAGCTGCAAATGTCTGGTTTTTGGTGCAATATCTACATAGGTGTATAGAGGCCCATTTCCAGCAACTATCACTCCAGTGTTCTAATGGTACAATGTGTTTGCTCATTGCGTCAGAAGGCTAATGGATGATTAGAAAACCCTTGTGCAATCATGTTAGCACAGCTGAAAACAGTTTAGCTGGTTAGAGAAGCTATAAAACTGACCTTCCTTTGAGCAGGTTGAGTATCTGGAAAAAATTATTATTTCAAATACAAATCATTATTTCTAACCTTGTCAATGTCTTGACTATATTTTCTATTCATTTTACAACTCATGGTGGTAAATAAGTGTGACTTTTCATGGAAAACACAAAATAATTGTCTGGGTGACCCCAAACTTTTGAACGGTAGTGTATTTTTGGGTCATTTGTGTTTTGATGTTTACGTTCTAATTTCCTCATTCTCTCACATCTTTGTTCATATGATTCCAGTTTAGACTTTTTTGCTTTTCCTGAGTCAACAATTAATTTACCTCTTAACACGGCTTTTAGTGCGTCCCATAGTATTGTTGGGTCCACTTCTCCATTATCATTCTCCTCGATATACTCATTTATGTTTAACTTTATTCTTTCTTTCATTTTCTCATCATTTAATAGTCCTACATTAAGTTTCCATGTTGTTTGTCGCTTTCTATTGTTTAAATATATTTCCATGTATATAGGATTATGATCTGATATTTCTGCCCCTCCAATCCGACAATTTCTCACCCTGTGTCTGTCACCTTCATTCATAAGGAAGTAATTATTCTATTCTAGAGTGTACTTTATGGACTGCTGAATAATGTGTATAGTCTTTTTCGAGTTGGTGCAGGTCCCTCCATATGTCTACCATATCCATTTCTGCCAGTGAGGTTCTTATGAACTTTGTTGCATGTTTTTTGTTTTTTTTTTGTCTTCTTAACACTTGTTGCGTCAACTTCATGATCCATGACGGCATTTAAATCTCCTCCACAAATTAGGACTCCTTCACTGTGTGTTGCTATGAGATCAAACAGATGTTGAAAAAAACCCTTGTTACTTTCTGGTGGAGCATAGATGTTCACTAATGTGATCTGCATACCATCTATTCTTCCCTTTATTATTACATATCTGCCTTCTTTATCCTGGATTTCTTGTTCACATTCAAATTGTATTTTATTTGAAATTAGTATCATAACCCCCCTTTTAGTTCCTCCCTTAAATGAACTGTAGTATGAGTTCTTATAGCCAATTCTCTTTAGTTTCTCATGTTCTGTCTTGTTCAAATGTGTCTCTTGCATAAATATAATTTCGGCTTTTTCCTTCTTGAATTTTCTTATTATTCTTTCCCTTTTAACAGGTGAGTTCAGACCATTCACGTTTGATGTCATTATCTTAAGATTTTTAACCATATTCATATTTTTCCATTTTTTTAACTTGTGCTCCTAGCCCCTTTAACAACAAAACTAACACATATATGTACAAAAACACATTAACGAACCTCGACCTCTGCACTTTGGGCCTTTCTTCTGCCCATTGGTCCCTGTTGGAGGGTGGAGGGAATGTCCTCACCAAGTGAGGGGCCCTCCCTAGCCCTGTAGTTACTATCCAAGTAATAGTCATTAGTCTAGAAATGTCCAACAAAAATCACTTTAACCTCTCCTAGCCATTTGTTTCTCTTTTACCTTGTCTTCTTGGCCTTCATTTCTGCTATGCCTTTCTTAATCTTTGTTATAATCTAGGCTTTCCGTTGAAAGCCTTGCAGTTTTTCTTGGGCTCGGTGCGCCACGTCCGTCTCCCGCCCTCTGCCGTTCACTCGCCTCCACTCTGCCTGTCTCGATGCGCTCCGTGCCGCCGCTGCTCCAGCCGCTTCCTCCGGTACGCTCACCACAAAGCCTCGTTCCTTCATGTCCCGCGCTGCCTCTCTGGCCGTGTTGTAGGTTTTCACGCCATCATCCCAATGAATTCTCATCTTCGTTAGCGGCGTTTGGAATCTAATTTTTTTCTCTTTCAGCACTTTTTTAATGTTGGCATATTTCTTTCGCTGCTGCACAATTTCTGTCGGGCAGTCATGGTCAAAGAATATCTGTTTGTCGCCAACTCGTATCTTTTTTTTTCCACGCTTGTGTCAGGATTCTTTCCTTTACGTCATATTTTAAAAAGTTTACCACAACTGACCTGGGTGCAGAGTTTGAGTTTGGGTTCTGTGCCAAGGCTCTGTGTGCACGTTGGATCTGCAGGTCTGTTTCATTGGGCAGCTCAAGCTCTTTTTTTAAGAATTGATCTATGAATTTCGTCATCGAGTTGCCTTCAATGCCCTCCGGAATCCCGAAGATGCGTATATTGCTCCGTCTGGACCTGCTCTCCAGGTCGGTTATTTTTTCCTGCATCCTCTGTGTTTGTGCCGTCATTCGAGCCTGTGCTTCTGCCATACACGCCCGTTGAGTGCGCAGCTCCTCCATGTTTTCTGCTAGCTTGCGGTCCATTTCTTTTCGGAGACCCATAAGTTCCTCCTTCACCTCTTTTTTCAGTTCTTCCTTAAGAGCCGTTAAATCCTGTTGGAGTTGTCGCTTGAGGTCTTTTATGTCCTTACTTATATTGGCGAAGCCAGTGTTCATAACATCAAGGTTGGCGTCCTCCATTTTCTCTGAAGTCTCCTCGTTTTTGTTGGCCTCATGTTCAGCAATTTCTCCAGTGTTGTTGAAGAGGGATTCTTTAGTTTTACCCTGCTTTTTTCCATGTGCCCGGGTTCTTCGTGTTTTCATCCCTTGGTTTATTGACCTATTAATGTCGAGTTGGCCATTTACCAAAGATTTTTAATCCGACTAGGGAGAGCTCTCTGTTTAAGCGTTATGCCTCTCCGCCATCTTCCCGGAAGTCTATTCGATCTTTTAAAATAATTTTTTAAAAAAAAGTTTTGAATGAATAAGCTTCAGAGATTTAATAAAATATCAAGTGAAATCCATGAAAACAAAAGTAACTTACAGTAGAGCCAAAAGTAGGCTACATTTTATTTCCTCCTAAATATACTCAAGCATGACTAAAAAAAATCTTGCAATACAACAACTCAGAACAGTATAATCTCGTGGAAAAAGTTACTCGATTACATATTTTTGAGTAAATGTACCTGATTACTCCTCTGATGCCAGAAAACAGCTATAAAGTCTTAAGCCATTAGCTATCTACTGAGTTGGTGCTCACCATTGATCACTGAGTATTGTCATGAATCGCCCTTCAGGGCAGAGAGGAGAGATCCACACGCTGGACTGCAGTTTGTGATATTTTTTAACAATAACACAAAATCCCAAAAAGTGCAAAAACAGAAAATCCAGACTGAAAAACTAAGCAGACTTACAGCACACCAGAACAGGGCCAGGATTCTGGTGGAGACAAAAACTGAGATGCTAGCAAAGAGAAATGAAAATAATAGCCCATAAATAAGGCTAGAAACAAAATTACAATCAGCTGTGAGTCACGAGGAGAGAAGGCGGGGCTGACAGTTTGACAGGAGCACCGTCCACAACCTGGCAGTGCCCTTGATGACTGCAATCCCCCAAGAGTGAAAGAAAGAGAAGACACTGGCAAAAATAAAGTGGAAACAAATAAAGACAAATAAACCCCAAATATGTAAATAACAAAACTACACTGAATGTAAACAGGAAAATAAATCATACAAAGAAACAATACTGAAAATATGAAAACAAACTAGAGGTAACATGACAGGCATAGAACTCAAAATATGACATTATACAAATAAGAAAAAACAAAAGGAAAAAGACCGAGCACGGTGGAATCCCCCCGTGCTCAGATCATGACAAGTATGGGTGTTATCTGCAGGCTCATTTCTCCACCTGAGTCTGACATGATTGATAGACCCAGGGGACAGACACAGGCTTGGGAATAGATACAATTATCTTTATTGTAAAGTGTGTGTGTGAGTGTGTGTGTGTGTGTGTGTGTGTGTGTGTGTGTGTGTGTGTCCTATGAAGTCGTAGCTGGGGGTGAGCAGAGCGCCGTACGACCTGGCAACCCTATAGACAGAGTAGAGACACAGATGTTAGTAAAGCCCCCCAGAGGGAACGTATTGTGAATGACTGGGGCTTACTGTTTGCAGAGGAGGTGATGCGCTCAGGTTGGCCCGTAGGCTACAGCCAGGAGGACAGCGCCTGCTGTCACAGTGCAGCTGTTGAGGAGAAGGACTCACGAGAGGGAGCGTGGCCAAGTCCGCCACCAGGAGTAAGGATTCCGCCGCCACGGAACTCCACCTGTGCACAGGGGACCAGCGTAGAGAAAAGGTGAGTAATAAGTGGCTTACTTGAAGGGTAGGAGATGATCTTTCCAGAGGGTTGAGACTGGGAAGGCTTAGGAATGCTGGCAATGGCGAGACGATTTTTAGAAGAAGGTGAAGATGAGAGCAGGACTCTTCAGCCCAAGGAGACAGACGGCTCCGTGCCGATCTGAAGGCAGAGTGGTTTAAATAGCCCGAGGGTGATGGAGAGTCGGTGTGCGCGCAGCTGAGGGAGATAATGATACAGAGCGAGCCATCACAGTACTCCCCCCCCCCCAAGAGGCGCCTCCCGGTGCCCGATCCAGCCTACCTGGGTGTGTCCGGTGAAAGTCCCTGATCAGTTGTTTGTCCAACACAAAGGACGGACGCACCCAGGACCTCCACTCCAGGCCCTACCCCTCCCACTCCACAAGGTACTGCAGGCCACGACCCCAATGGCGGACATCCAGGATGGCGTTAACCCTCCACGCCAGGTCGCCGTTGATCACCACTGGTGGAGGTGGAGACCTGGAAGGGGGACAGAGAGGGCTGGAAACAAATGGCTTAATGTGGGAGACATGAAAGGTTGGACAAATACGGAGGGGGGAGGAGAACCAGGCGCACAGCCACGGGGTTAATGATCCGGGCAATGGAAAAAGGTCCACTGAAATGTTGAGACAACTTCTTCTTCTCTGTCTTAAGGTTAATGTGCTGAGTAGACAGCTAAACCTGTTGGCCCACCCGGTAGGGTGGGGCTGGCCTCCTACAGTGATTAGCGGTCCTGGAGTTGCGCTCCACCGTGCGCCGAAGTGCCATCCGGGTCGCTCTCCAAAGCCGACGACAGCGTCTCAGATGGGCACGAATGGATGGCACGGCGACGTCTCCCTCCTCCTCAGGGAGCAGCGGGGGGTTGTATCCCAGGGAGGCCTCAACGGGAGACATGCCGATCGCCGAGGACACGGTGGAATTGTGAGCATACTCGATCCATGGGACAGCTCCTGGTTCGCCCGCTCACATTGTCCGTTACTCTGTGGGTGGTAGCCGGAGGACAGGCTCACTGTAGCCCCCAGAGCATTACAGAATGACCTCCACACCCGGGTCACAAATTGGGGACCCTGATCGGAGACGATGTACACAGGAATCCCATGCAACCTCACGACGTGTTGGACGAGCAGGTCCACCATGTCCCTCCCCGTAGGCAGCCCCTGTAGGGGAATAAAGTGGGCAGCCTTGGAGAAACGGTCGACAATCGTGAGGATGGCGGTGTGATGATTGGACGGTGGGAGGCTGGTGTTGAAGTCCAAAGCGATGTGGGACCAAGGTCTGCCGGGAGTAGGGAGAGGATGGAGCAAACCAGCAGGAGGAGAGGAAGACGTCTTGCCAGTGGCACACTGAAGACAGGCAAAGATGTATTCAGTGACGTCCCTCCGGAGCCATGGCCACCAGAACGTCCTCTGGAGAAGTTCCACCATGCGAGCCCTCCCCATATGGCACGAGAGTCTGGAGGAGTGGGCCCAGTGAATCACCTTGCCCCGAAAGGAAGAAGGGACAAACAGCTTCCCCTCTGGCCCCCCGCCCGGGTCCAGTTCGGCCTCCTGCGCCCTAAAGACCCTCTCTTTGATGCCCCACGAGAGGGCACCCACGATGCACGAAGAGGGAAGAATGGGTTGGTCCGGCACCTCCGCAGCATAGAAAGTGAACTGTCTAGACAGTGCATCCTGCTTAGTGTTCTTGGCCCCAGGGCGGTAGGTGATAGTAAAATTAAAGCGTCCAAAGAACAGGGACCAGCGGGCCTGGTGAGTGTTCAGGCGCTTGACCGTCCTGAGGTACTCCAAATTTTTGTGGTCCATACAGACGATAAAAGGCTGGGCAGCCCCCTCCGGCCAGTGACGCCACTCCTCCAGCGCGAGCTTAACTGCCAGGAGCTCCCTGTCATCAATGTCATAATTCCTCCTGCCGGGGACAGACGGTGGGAGAAAAACGCACAAGGGCAGATCATACCATCCACTGGAGAGCGCTGGGACAGCACAGCTCCCACCCCCAAGTCCGAGGCATCCACCTCTACCAGGGACTGAAGGGCGGGGTCCACCTGTGTCAAAATAGGGGAGGAAGAGAATTCAGACTTGAGCTTAGCGAACACTGCTGCAGCCTCCTCCGTCCACTGGAAGGCCACCTTAGGTGAAGTGAAACGAGTCAGAGGAAGAGCAACAACACTGTAGTTTTTAACAAAGCGATGGTAGAAATTGACGAACCCCAGGAATTGTTGGAGCTGCTTCCTAGAGGAGGGGGTGGGCCAATCAACCACTGCCTTCACCTTATCGGGATCAGGGATGATCTGATTATGGGAAATAATGAAGCCAAGAAATGACATTTTGGAGGCATGGAATTCGCACTTCTCACCCTTCACGAAAAGTTTGTTCTCCAAGAGCCGCTGCAGGACTTGCCTCACGTGCACCCGATGCTCATCTAACAATTGAGAAAAGCTCAGGATGTCATCCAAGTACACAAAGACGAACAAGCCCAAAAAAATCCCGTAGCACATCATTAATCAGGCGCTGGAAGATGGCAGAAGCATTGGTCAACCCAAACGGCATTACCAAATACTCGAAATGCCCGCTAGGGGTCCGAAAGCCAGTCTTCCATTTTTCCCCCTCCTGGATCTGCACCAAGATGGTACGCGTTGCAGAGGTCCAGTTTGGTGAACCAGGAGGCCCCCTGGAGAGAGTCGAATGCCGTGTCCATCAGGGGAAGAGTATACTTGTCTTTGATGGTAATGTCATTAAGGGCACAAAAGTCAATGCACGGCATCAGGGAGCCATCCTTCTTCCCAACAAAAAAAAAAATCCAGCCCCCACAGCCAAGGACAAAGGACGGATGATGCCAGAGCTGAGCGACTCCTTAATATAGGTCTCCATCGCTTCCCGCTCTGGAGCAGACAGGCTGTAAAGGCGGGTCAACGGTAGCGGGGCTCCAGCCCGAAGATTGATGACACAGTCGTACGGGCGGTGGTGGTGGTGGTGGTGGTGGGGGGGGGGGGGCAGCGCTTGGGACTTACTGAAAATGACCCCCAGGTCATGATACTCAGGTGGAACCCTGGACAGGTCGGGAGGAGTGGTGACGGGACGCAAGGCTGCACCCAAGGTGGTTCTGGGCTGGAACAGAGCTGCACCTGCATGGCCCCGGGCTGGAGCTAAGCTGCACCCGCATGGCTCTGGGCTGGAGCAGAGCTGCACCCACGGTGGCTCCGGACTGGAGCAGAGCTGCACCCACGGTGGCTCCGGGCTGGAGCAGAGCTGCACCTGCAGTGGGCCCGGACTAGGTCAGAGCTGCACCCTCGGTGGACCCGGACTGAGGAAGAGCTACACCCTCGGAGGTTCTGGGCTGGGACGGAGCACAACAGGTCATTGAAGTGTATTGTATACAGGTGGTGGTTGAGAAAAGAGACTTGTTGAGTTGCAGTTCAATGACAGAAAATGTTGAATTATAGAAGGTCAACATGAGCATTTCTTTGGATGCCGGTGTGCCCAGTTGTCCCTGGACATCTTTTTTTCCCTTCCTTGGTCTTGGATATTCTTGTCAAAATCCTGCTTTATTGCATAATCACAACTTCCCCAGTGCTTTGATAACATGCTTTCCTCCAAAAAATGATAATTATGATCCACAGATGAAGTGACTTAGTTAGGGTTCAATTATTCTGATTGAGTGGGACTTAATTGATGGATCTTTATAATCACAAACAATACTGAATATTTGAAAACAAACTAGAGATAACATAACAGGCATAGAACTCAAAATGCCACATTTTACAAATAAGGAAAAACAAAAGGCAAAAAGACTGAGCATGGTGGACCCCCCCCCCCCTTCCCTGTGCTCAGATCGTGACAGAGCCCCCTCCTCAAGGGGTGGAAACCAGACACCCCGGGCAACATCAAAAGAAGAACAAGAGCCCACCCACACTAAGAACCCACCCCACCAAAAGACAAGAAAACAACCCCACCCCGGGTGGGAGGAAGCGGACCCAGGCAGGGAGGGACCAAAACAAACCAGAGAAAATAATAAGAACTCCCATGACTCACACCCGAGCAAAACCCAGGCTAGGAGAAAACAAAAAACAAAAACCCTGCTCAGGATCCACAACAGGCAGAACCAGGGACCTAGACCCCTTGGACCAAAGAGCTAGACAGTTCCAGTGGCCAGCCGAAGTCCCAGGCCTGGCAGACAGCGAAGTGGTAAGAGTCGGGTGGCCTGCTGGAGAATATGAGCCATCCAACCCAATGGCACAGTCTGTCAGGTGGTCAGCCAGAGATCTTTAACCACCAAAACATGAAAGGTGGTCCAGGGGATGGCCGCCCAACTGAGATGACCAGAGACGAGGAGGATGAAGGAGTAGGGGAAACCACAACGACGTCAGGCAGAGGAGGGGGAACACCAGCGGCGTCTGGCGGAGGAGGGGGAACCATGACGGTATCTGGCAGGAAAGGGGGAACCACAACAGCATCTGGCAGAGGAGGGGGACCCACGACGGCATCTGGCAGAGGAGAGGGAACCATGACAGCCTCAGGAAGAGGAAAGAGAACCACGATGGCCTCAGGAAGAGGAAAGAGAACCACAATGCTTTCAGACTGCTCTGCAGCACCCTCGGCAGTCCTGGGCTGGAGCAAAGCAGCACCCACGGTGGCTCCAAGCTGGAGCAAGGCTGCACCCACGGTAATTCCGGGCTGGAGCAAGGCTGCACCCACGGTGGCTCTGGGTTGGAGCAGAGCTGCACCCGCGGTGGCTCCGGGCTGGAGCAGAGCTGCACCTGCAGTGGGCCCGTACTGGGTCGGAGCTGCACCCTCGGTGGACCTGGACTGAGGAGGAGCTGCACCCTCGGAGGTTCTGAGCTGGGACGGAGCACCCGTAATGACCTCAGCTGACAGGGAAGCAGCACCCTCAGAGGTCCCGAGCTGGGACGGAGCCCCCGCGAAGACCTCATCCGGAGAGGGAGCAGCATCCACGGAGGCCCCAAGCTGGGACGGAGCACCCGCGACGACCTCAGCAGGAGAAGCTCGACCCATGAAGACCTCAGGCAGTGAGCCCAAGTCCACGGAGACCTCTGACAAAGCAGGATGATCCTCGGTGACCCTGAGTAAAAGCTCAGATAGGAGAGGCAGAGAAACAGGGTCAGGGTCACCGGCAGCAGTGGAGCCCGGTGAGAAGAGTGCAGGTGCAGCTGACAGCTGCACTTGGCTCTCCCCACCAAGAGCCAGACAAGACCTCTCCAACGCTGAAACATTGGAAACAAAGAAGAGCACTTGCCTGGGCTCAAGCTCCACCGCTGTACAGGACTCTGTCAATCCAGACAACAATTCCTCGGGCCCTGCCTTCTGGAGGTTAAGCTCAGACTCTGTTGCGGCAGCCCCAGCAGCAGACGTGGTGGTCAATGCAGTCCCGGGACCCCCTAGCTATGTGACCCATGCAGGTGGCTCGCCGAACGTGGACACAGGAGGTCGGCTTCCTGCTGGCGCTGGATCCTGTTCTGCTGTGGCCAGGAGATGCTCCATCATTAGCACAGGCTTCAGCTCGGTTGAAGTGCTCTCCTTCCATCCAGACTGTAACTGCGGGGCTGAGACCAGGCCCTCCAGGACCACAGGCTCCTCCATCATCTGGCAGCTCATTCCCAGGGCCGGCGGACACTCGGGAGAGAGGAGGAAGCACGGAGTTAGCAGGTGAACAATTAATGTCTGCAGCAGGCGGTGAGGACTCAGCAGACTGCATAGGCTGAGCCCCACCACCTGGAATTAGGCAAGATAATTCTTTTTTAGGTAACTGGAAATGAAAATACACTTGCCTGTATTCCCGGGGCACGATGATTTCTGATGCAGCAGGCCCAACGTCTTCCCTCTCAGTGGCTGCAGCAGTAATGGACCCCTCTGAAGAGCATGGAGGAGCCGCCCCTGCCAACTCAATGGTGGGGGGCACTGGGGATGAAGCAGCCGGATTGTCAGCAGCAGGGGGAACGCCATGGAGATGAGGGAAGCAGCATCAGCGGAGGAAGAGGGAACTGACGGGATAGCCAGCGCAGAGGAGCTCGGACGAGAAGGGAGGCTGCTACGGAAATTTTTTGACACGGCGGAGGAGGAACTGCTGGCAGAGAGGTGGAGGTATTCCTCCGGCGAGATCTCCCAGAGCGACGGCGGGGAGCGGGAGGTGGAGTCATCAGCTTATGGCGAGGTGGAAGAGGATCCAGTGAACCCTCCTCCAGCTCCTGGGCAAAAATCCAGGAGGAGCCATGGTTTATATTCTAGGAGGAGCTCTGTCTCCACTAATTGGACCCACCTGCGCTCCTCCAGCTCCTCGGCTGATGGAGTGGGCCGCAGTTCAGGAGGAGAAGGTGGGGCTGCTTTGTCTGGGCTAGACTGTGTCCACTTGGGACCTCCGGGAACCGTCTGATGGATAGACGAGGGTACAGGTTCCGGAGAGGATGAGCGAGTCCGCTGCACAGAGTTGGCAGTGTGTGTCGACCACCGAGGTGAGAATAAGTGTGAGGCCCGGGTAGCTCCAGAGACTGGGATGATCCTCTATCACCCGAGCCACGCCGTCCACGAACCTCCAAACCTCCTTGGGAGAACGGGAGGCTCCAGCCCCCAAGGCAAAACTGGCGATGAGCGTAGCCACAACACACTCCTCCTCACTCAGCCCCAGAGCTGAAAAAATCTAAGGCTGCAGACATAACCAAACCCCAGGTAAAAAAACAAAAACTGGGGGTAAGAAGAGAAAGGCTACCTTCGCCGCCACTGGTGAATTAAGTTGGCTGGGTAGTTTCTGGCCATGTCAACAACCAGAAATCGGCAACTCACAGGTGAGAGAAACAAAAAAAAATCCACAAACTGCAGTCGCTGGATCTCTGACTGGCCAGCATCTACTGTCATGAATCGCCCTTCAGGGCAGAGAGGAGACTGCAGTTTGTGATATTTATTAACAACAACACAAAATCCCAAGAAGTGCAAAAACAGAATATCCAGGCTGAAAAACTAAGCAGACTTACAACAAGCCAGAACAAGGCCAGGATTCTGGTGGAGACGAAAACTGAGACGCTGGCAAAAAGAAATTAAAATAACAGCCCTTAAATAAGGCTAGAAACAATCAAACACAAATAGTACCCCGTGTGAATCACATGAGCGGGCTTGGGAGAAAATGATAATCAGCTGTGAGTCATGAGGAGAGGAGGCGGGGCTGACAGTTTGACAGGAGCACCGCCCACAACCTGGCAGTGCCCCTGACGGCTGCAAGCCCCCAAGAGAGAAAGAGAAGACACTGACAAAAATAAAGTGGAAACAAATAAAGACAAATAAACCCCAAATACTGCATGTAAACAACAAAACTACACTGAACGTAACCAGGAAAATAAAGCATACAAAGAAACAATACTGAATATGTGAAAACAAACTAAGAGATAACATAACAGACATAGAACTCAAAATACGACATTATACAAATAAGGAAAAACAAAAGGAAAAAAGATCGAACATGGTGGAATCCCCCCGTGCTCAGATCGTGACAAGTATGGGTGTTATCTGCAGGCTCATTTCTCCGCCTGAGTCTTGTTAAATAGTAGAGTATTCTAGTAATAGCACATTAGTCCCCGTCTGTCAGTCTGTTGGGGGACAACAGTTGAAGACTACTGCATGGAAAGATACATGCGGCATACTCATAGACGTTCAAATTCTATCTTTTACTGTTCCTAAAAAACAACATTTTGGGATTTTTTTTTACAATAATTTCAATTGTCAGGGTGGCAGTGGCTCAAGAGGTAGAGCAGGTCGTCCAATAACCGGAAGGTTGGCGGTTTGAATCCCGCTCTCCCCAGATATCCTGCCGTTGTGTCCTTGGGAACGACACTTTACCCACCTTGCCTCCAGTGTCCATAACACTGGGTATGAATGTGTTTAAATGTTTGGTAGTGGCCGGCGAGGCTGTTGGTGCGGATTGACAGCCACATTTCCGTCAGCCTGCCCCAGGGCAGCTGTGGCTACAGTAGTAGCTTGCCTATACCATTGTCTGTCTGGAGTGAATGAATAATGTGTCCATTTGTAAAAGTGTCTATGATAAAGCGCTATATAAGTCTGATGCATTATTATAATGCAGGCTCAACCCTACAAGGTCAGCCCAGTGCCCACCTGTGCAACAGTCATGCTGTTTAATCAGCATCTTGAGATGTGGACAGATTACAGAAATCCACTCTTACCACTGCTGGCACTTCAAACATATTCTTGGTCTTGATATGGAATGTAATAGCATGGACATTGGCTTTTTTGTGGTATCCCATGAGTAACTGTTAGTATTGCTAATTTGAAACTACCATCATCCATTGGTCTTGGATATTCTTGTCAAAATCCTGCTTCATCGCATAATCACTCCTTCCCCAGTTCTTTGATAACATGCTTTCCTCCAAAGAATGATAATTATGATTCACAGATGAAGTGACTTAGTTAGGGTTCAATTATTCTGATTGAGTGGGACTTAATCGATGGATCTTTATAATCACAGCACAAGTGGGAAATCATATAAGCCCATGTAGAAGTCCATATGTTAAACACAACAGATCAATGAAGCGTTATGTATGCAAGTGGTGGTTGAGAAAAGAGACTTGTTGAGTTGCAGTTCAATGACAGAAAATGTTGAATTCTAGAAGGTCAACATGAGCATTTCTTTGGATGCCGGTGTGCCCAGTTGTCCCTGGACATCTTTTTTTCCCCCTTCCACTACACCGGATCCTCGTCCTCTACTTGTCCTCTTTTCCATTCCCCGGTCCTTTTTGGAATGATGCACATTTGTTCTCCCTGTCACATCTTTGCCACTCTTCCCTCATCTATTCTCTCTGTTGTGTGTCCCTTCCTCAGCCCAGCTTAACCAGCCTCCCTCCTCCTCTCACTCTCGGGATGACTTTAAATGACTTCAGGGAAAGTTATTTAGAGTTCAGGTAGAGTTCAGATGCAGACCCAGTAGCCCCTCTCTATTCTATCCCCATCTAAGCCGACACGTGGAAGTCTCCCCTGGCATCCTCTTGACATGGGATCAGCCTCGAAGCTCAAAGCCCTCAGAATGGCAATCGTAATTCAGTCCCATGTGGCTCGGACTTTACGTTTGATCAAATAAGCTGCTCTATCTATGTTTGACATTGGGCTCGTTTGTGTTTAATGGAATTTTCTTTTGCTTTTTAGCATCAGCAGATAAGACAATGGGCCCTAGAGCAACATCTAAAAGCCTCCCTACCTCCAACATAGAAACAAGACACCCAAGCTGAAAGAGATGTTGTCACTGCATTATGTCTCCTTTTAATCACTTTGTCTTGCTCTGTCATTTAATGTGGTTTAACTCCATAACTACACTTATACTTTATACTCTACAGTATGTCTCTACAGGATTTTCGCTTCGTCTTGGTTGCCTTTATTTTTTCAGTTTTTAGTCTGTCCTAGTTGTGTTGTGTGTCTTTATAGTTTTATTAGTATTTTATTGTGCAAGTTTCTGTCTTTTATGAGTAATTTTTGTCCAAAATATTTTTGCATCCTTATTACCTCCACCAAGGAGGTAATATAATTGGGGCGGTTTGTCTGTTTGTCTGACTGTTTGTTAGCAGGATTACGCAAAAAACTACTGGATGAATTTTGATGAAATGTCCACCAGAGATAGCCCTTGAGCCGAGAATTAACCCATTAAATTTTGGTGATGATCTGAGTGTGCATACCTCCACCAAGGACCTTGTTCGCATTTGTGCAGCAGGATTACACAAAAACTACTGCATGGATTAGGATGAAATTTTTACTAGCGGTGGTCCTTGGGCTAGAGAGAAACCCATTACATTTTGGTAATGATCCAAGAATGCATACCTCCACCAAGGCTCTTATCTTCTCACAGTGTGTTGGCAACAATACTCCAAAACTACTGGATAGATTTACACTTTCACCAGGCTCGTGGCTCGTGGCCTACACACTAACCCATTACATTTTGGAGGTG
Organism: Pholidichthys leucotaenia; assembly: GCA_020510985.1. Taxonomy (NCBI): domain Eukaryota; kingdom Metazoa; phylum Chordata; class Actinopteri; order Cichliformes; family Pholidichthyidae; genus Pholidichthys; species Pholidichthys leucotaenia. The sequence goes on along the minus strand of CM035839.1, from coordinate 178,732,842 downwards.
ATCCATGATTGATGAAAGGAACCTTGGCAAAGGTATGTGCTCTCTGAGTGCTTTTCTAGTTTGCCCTTGTGTTCTAAGTCATTTTAATTGTTTCGCTTTTAACTGGGATGTCATTGGAAACAATTTTATTTTTGTTCCTTTTTGTTGTAGTTTTACATATTTCCTGTTCCTCATTTGCTTATTTCTTCTTCTTCTTTTAGATTTGATTGGCGGTTTATTTGTGTCCTAGTCCTAGTAAATTTTGACACTTTGTAGTCAGAAAGACTCATTGTTTTTTCAGTGCAGACTCGTTGATTTTGAGCCAGTCATTTTAATGGTTTCACACCTGCTTTGCTTTGGTTTTATTTGTGGTGTGTTGATGGTTTCTGAGTTCTTCAAAGTAATGTTCAATCAATTTATTACTGTAGTTACTTTTGGCTACCAACACAGGTTAAGCCACTTGGGTTGGGCCGTTACTCCTGTCTGTAGATGTCTCTCTGGCTCTATTGTGACAACAAATGAAGATAGAGTTACCAAACCTGGCAGACAGCTTGACTGTAAATGAATACATTTGACTTTGGGATTAAAAGGTCAAAGGCCAAGGACTGGAGTGAAAAAATGTCAAGTCAGTTTTGGACCTTAGCAACTTGGGGCTTGGTCATTTTATAGTAGAAGATATGAGACTTTTTGAGTACCTAAATTTTGATCTTGATAATCTATACAAACATAAACAATTTGGTTTAAAGAAACAGTGTCATCTTCAACTTGAGGATCGCACTGTATCTGCATTTTGAGTGCATTCACATTTGCTTGGAAACCTGAAACTAAATCTCTGAATTCTACCAGTCAGTGTACATTCCTAAGCCTTCACTTATCTGTGAACAGACTTAACAGCTACCCTAACTTCATGACCAAAAGAATAAGATCACAGATACAAGCAATCAAAAGTAGTTTGCTCTGCAGGATGCCTAAGCTCACCCTTATGGAGCTCGGTCATTTGGGGGAGCCTCAGAGTGAAGCTCCATCAAAAGGAGTCAGGTGAAGTGGCTTGTGCATCTGACTGTTAGGCCTCCTGGACACATCCAAGTTGTAAGGTCTCTTAGCCATGGCCACCTAGGAGGAGGCCCCATGACAGAGCCAGGACACTTTTTTAAAGATTATGTCTCTGTACTCTGAATGCCTCGGTATCAATATAAAGCTGGAGCTGGTGGGTGGACAGAAGTCATTCTGGACATCTGTTTAGAATGCTGAACCACCCAGACCCCTGAAAGACTGGTAGAAGATGGATGGATGGAAGGCATTCAAGTTATACTAGTGTTTCTACATAGTTTTTTGTCCACTTGAATCCCTTTCTATTCATCCACGAACCCCAAGTAACTCTTTTACATTTTGCAGTTATTTTGTGTCCAACTTCTGTGTCTCTTTCAGAAACATTTTTACAGGTGAATCAAAACTCTCAGGTGCTGCCGACGGGTGAAAAACAGCAGCTGAACTTTACCTTGCAAGATTTAAAGGAAGCCTGCCTGACTGATGTTCAAAGCTTCCTGTCACTGCATATCCACACTAACACTCAGATATTATACTAAATACTCTGGCACACTCTGCAGCCTATCCCCAGGAAGCCATCAAAGCAAGGCTGAGACACAGGTTCTGTTACCTTTAACCAGAGCTGCTCTGCTGTCAAGCAAATTTTAACTAGCTATGCTTCTGTGACTGAATTTGAAATGATGCTGGATGCCAAAAATCCTGGGATCAAACCCCAGAAAAAAAAGAGGGAAAAAACACACTTATGGCAACCTTATTTAAACTAAGCACTTTGGTTCTTTAGAAATAGAAATACCACACTGTAGTTCTGGCCTGCTGACCTCTTGACTCCTGAGATCCTGCACCTGTGCTCAGTCGGCTGTATCAGTAACACATTCCAGCTTCTCAGGCAGGTGTAAGCTGGAATTTACAGAACAGTTTGATAATGAATTAATTCAACTTTATTAGACCAAAGTGCTGCCAATAAGAACTAATATACAGTACATATGCATAACATGATCTGTTGCTCAGCTGAACAACACGACAATGGGATAAGTCATGCGTGTAATTGCAGATGCAGCATTTCAGATCGTTATGAGGGGCTTCAGTGCCTTATTTGTCTCAGTTTAGCAAAGCTCACCCTTGCCTCCTAGTGGACACTGAGGCGGTTGCAACCCTCCAGACGTGCTCTTTTTCAGAATGAGGGTGTCTGTCTGGTATCCGCTTCTGCCTGTGTGGGTGTGTTGCCGCCAGAGGCCTGTCCTTCTAGTCCACAGGCATCCTGCAATCTGCCTGACATGCACATGGCCCCCAGTGACTGCCTGTTATTAGGCCCATTAAACAGCTTGGGATGAAGTTGAATTTTCATTAGCTCAAGCGAATGTGTGCGCAGGCTTAAGCACTTGTGCACACGTGTGTGATGAGTACGTAATTTGTCTGACACCAGCCAGCCACTGGAGAGATGAAGGATGGTAGCTGGCCGTTCAGGGGACAGAGAGAAGGAGACGCTGAGTGACTGGAAGGGACCAGTGCTTGACGTGTCTTACAAATGCTTGTTTGTAAATTGCACTATAGATGGCTGTTACATGGCCTCCATATCTAAGTGCATCAGTATGACTTTTGAGGTTTCTAAACCCACCACTCGATTAAATTCAAGCCGCAACCTAACTTTATTTGGTGCATTTCCTATTCAAGTCAGGCCTCTAATTCCACAACATTCTCCTCTCTCTCAGCCATATCGTCCTATTCCACACTCATTTGTTGCCCCTCTATCATATCACAGTGCATTTCCCAACCAAGAAGCGGAGGCACTCTTCTGTAGAAATGTATTTATCTTTCGCATAAACTCCGTTCTGGCTCCACTGGTCTCTCTCCAGTAGCTCTCTCTGGCACTTAATTTCTATTAATGGTTCTGCAACTGGCACTCGAAACCAATTCACTGTTAGTCAGGCCGCAAAGGGAGTGCACGCGAGGAAATATGCAAAGGCAATTATCCTCTGTAATGTGCATATCCCCACCACTAATGCATCTGTGCTCATTGTGTGATGCAGGAAACATTGTGAATCAGTGCCTCTGTAAATGAAAAATTAGCATAAATGCATCATTTACTGTGATGCAGAGGCTAACATGGAAGGTAAGAAATATGCAGGGTGCATATGTGTGTATTTGTCAGGTTGCATTTTTGTGACCATGGCTTTGTGGACAAGCAAACAGAAGGACTGCTGGGCACTTGCGCGCGCGCGCACACACACACACACACACACACACACACACACACACACACACACACACACACACACACACCTGGTGTGTATCAGGGCGGTACAGCAGCAAACTGACTCATGATAATAATCAGCAGCAGCACCGTAAAACTGAGTAGCTTGCAACCCTCATTTTTTTTTCCTGCTACAGTGACAGTGTTTCTCTTGCTGTAGCATTGTTCCTGGAGAGTTCTCCAATATCTGCTCAGCTGTCTGCTAGTTATAGATTTAACACAGCTCACTGGGACAGTGACAGGAGGCCAATAACAGGCTCCTGGGCTTGTAAAGCCTCCATCTGCAGAGGAAACACTGAGCAAATAAACCTGAGGAGCAGGCACACATGCACAACCCTATTAGATTTGCTGTAATGACACTGTGGAGTGTGTTCACATACACACTAAGGGGTATAAAAGTTTATAGTGTAGGATCAGTGATGAGGTGAGCTTAGATATGATGGGATGGGGCCTAATAGTGTTTAATAGATGCAGTGTGTGTGATTGTGTTTACATGTGTGATGACTGTCTTTCTGTGTTTGTGGTAAAAAAAAAAAGCACTATTTTATACAGCTGCCATCACTGTGTGTGTTTGTGTGTGTGCGTGTGTGTGTATGCCCTCAGCTGTACAGTGATATTTTTCTGTCATGCTGTCATGCTTATCAGCCACCTTCAGATCTGTGCAGTTCACTTAAATGTTAAATGATATGGATGGAAGCTGAGCCTCTGCATCATTCCCTCTCCTTCTGAATATGCCAAGATAGCTTCAACACACGCACGCACACACACACACACACACACACACACACACACACACACACACACACACACACATCTGCACGCAAGCACGAAATCATGTACCAACCTCCTGACCCTCCCTGATATGAAAGTTTACCGGCCATCTCTTGCTGGTGGAACGCTGAATGTTTGCTTCACTTTGTGCTTGATAAGCCTCTGTGTTTTTTCACTAGACATCCATCTACTCCTGTAAAACCCTCACCCCAACACAGTCTATTCTTTTTAGTTTTCTTTCACTCTATTTTGCTCTCAAGGACAACAGACAGAGAGGAAGTTCCTATTGTAGCTGTATTATAGAGACAGGTATCCTTTCCTGCTGTATTTGTAGACCGATAATAAACTTGTCAGTCAGATTCTACAATTTTTTGAGCAAAAGAAGGGCTTAAAAGATACATTAATAGGAATGTTTGATTGAAGAGAATAATAATGAAGATAAGCGGAATGCTTAAATTCTGTGGATTTAAAAAACATACAAGAAGAGAGGCTTGCTCTGGTACAAATTCCCTATGAAAGAAAAAAAAAAAGATTTCAGATGGTTGTGCTAGGAATTACTGAGAAAGTCAACTGCCTATGTGGGGCCAAGCAGTTAGCCTGTGATAGATGGTGAGGTCATTTTATTTAAGGTTAGATAGAAGAAAGCAAGAGTTATACAATGTATACAATGGTGCTGGCTAACTAATATATGCTTATACAGGTGCATCTCAAAAAATCAGAATATCATGAAAAGTTCAATATTTTTTGTCACTCATTTCTGAAAGTGAAACCCATATATTATATAGATTCATTACACATAGAGTGATATATTTCAAGTGTTTATTTATTTTAATTTTGATGATTATGGCTTACAGCCTATGAAAACCCCAAATTCAGTTTCTCAAAAAAAAGAAAGAATATTACATAAAATTAATTAAAAAAATAGTTTTTAATAGAAATGTTGGCCAATTGAAAAGTATGTCCATGTACACACTCAATACTTGATCGGGGCTCCTTTTGGATTAATTACCGTATCAAAGTGGCGTGGCATGGAGGTGATCAGCCTGTGGCACTGCTGAGATGTTATAAAGGTCCAGGTTGCTTTGATAGTGACCTTCAGCTTGTCTGCATTGTTGGGTCTGGTGTCTCTCATCTTCCTCTTGACAATATTCCATAGATCCTCTATGGGGTTTAGGCCAGGAGAGTTTGCTGGCCAATCAAACACAGTGATGTCATGATCATTAAACCAGGTTTTGATACTTTTGGCATTGTGGGGGGCGGGTGCCAAGTCCTGCTGGAAAGTGAAATCAGCTTCTCCATAAAGCTTGTCAGCAGAGGGAAGAATGAAGTGCTCTAAAATTTCCTGGTAGACGACTGCGCTGACTTTGGTCTTGATAAAACACAGTGGACCAACACCAGCAGATGACCTCTGTTCAGATAAAAGTAAATTTTGCATTTCATTTGTAAATCAAAGTCCCAGAGTCTGAAGAAAGAGTGGAGAGGCACAGAATCTAAGTTGCTTGAGGTTTAGTGTGACATTTCCACAGGCAGTGATGATTTGAGGAACCATGTCATCTGCTGGTGTTGGTCCACTGTGTTTTATCAAGACCAAAGTCACCACAGTCGTCTACCAGGAAATTTTAGAGCGCTTCATGCTTCCCTTTGCTGACAAGCTTTATGGAGAAGCTGAATTCATTTTCCAGCAGGACTTGGCACCACCACACACTGCCAAAAGTATCAAAACCTGGTTTAATGACCATAGTATCACTATGTTTGACTGGCCAGCAAACTGTCCTGACCTAAACCCCATAGAGAATCTATGGAGTATTGTCAAGAGGAAGATGAGAGACACCAGACCCAACAATGCTGATGAGCTGAAGGTCACTATCAAAGCAACCTGGACCTTCATAACACCTCAGCAGTGCCACAGGCTGATCACCTCCATACCACCCCACATTGAGACAGTAATTAATCCAAAAGGAGCCCCGACCAAGTAGTGAGTGTGTACATGGACATACTTTTCAGTTGGCCAACATTTCTATTCAAAAACTATTTTTAAAAGTAATTTTATGTAATATTCTAATTTTTTGAGAAACTGAATTTGGGGTTTTCATACGCTGTAAGCCATAATCATCAAAATTAAAATAAATAAACATTTGAAATATATCAGTCTCTGTGTAATGAAACTACTGTATATAATATATGGGTTTCACTTTCTGAAATGAGTGACAAAAAATATTGAACTTTTTCATGATATTCTAATTTTTTGAGATGTACCTGTACTGTATAACCAGATGTGTTACATCTCACTGTAGCACACCTGGACACATGCAGCATGTATCCATCCGAAGGTAGGGGTGCTGTTGGCAAAGGTCCTAGGTACTGGATGCTAGGAGCAGCTCCTCCACAGGACAGCTGTGGTGCAGCAGTTATTCAGAGAATGGCAGGGATGTTAGTGCTACCAGACATTAATAATTAATCAAAATGAATACTTAATACAGGCATTTAAAAAAGATCCACCCTACTGTACCCCTTTGCCTTTTGACTGTACTAGTATATACGTACAGGTGCATCCCAATAAGAATATCATCAAAAGTTAATTTATTTCACTTTCACTAATTCAATTTAAAAAACAAAACTCATATTATATAGATTCATTGCACACAGTGATATATTTCATGCATTTATTTCTTTTAATCTAGATGATTATGGCTTACAGCTAATTAAAACCCAAAATTCAGTTTCTCAAAAAATGAAAATATTACATAAGATCAATTTTTTTTAAATGGATTTTTAATAGAATTGTTGGCCAACTGAAAAGTATGTTCATGTATACACTTAGTACTTGGTCGGGGCTCCTTTTGCATGAATTACTGTGTCAGTGCGGCGTGGCATGGAGGTGATCAGCCTGCGGCACTGCTGAGGTGTCATGGAAGCCCAGGTTGCTTTGATCGCGGCCTTCAGCTCATCTGCATTGTTGGGTCTGGTGTCTCTTATCTTCCTCTCCATGCTTTCTCTATGGGGTTTAGGTCAGGCAGATTTGCTGGCCAATCAAGCACAGTGATACCATGGTCATTAATTATATTACATCATTAATTACCAGGTCACCAAATCAGGTGTGAAGTCCTGTCATTTGAAAATAAAGGTGACAGAGTCTGCAGGAGGAGGGGAGAGGCACAGAACATTTAATCTAGTTTTGAGTATTTCTTGACATTGTAAGGATAGGTTTTGGATTTTGTACCTCCAGACATGCCCAATTAAGGCCAGTTAAGGGAGAGTCATGTTTTCTGTGCTAATTTGAGTTTAGTAACATGACACTTAATTTTTGTGGTGTATTCCCAGTGGTGTGAAAAAGTGTTTACCCCCTTCCTGATTTCTCTTTTTTTTTTTTTTTTGTATGTTTGTCACACTTTCAGATCAAACAAATTTAAACATTAGACTGTGGTGCACATATGTAGTTTCACGGGCTCACATGTATATGACTGTTCATATGCTCTCATGTATATTCCTGTGGGCTTACTTTGGCTTCACGTCTGAAGAGGAACAAAAGGTCTGGACCTCCTAGGGAGATGAGGAGGATGTGAGTGTTGACCTTTGGATATGCAAAGAGATGGACATGAAGGATTTCCTGACCACCGAGGTTTGGGTGGAAGAGTTAGGAACTGCAGGGGGGATGCATTGTGTTTGGGATTTAAAGACAATGGAATTTTGTGCTTTGATGTCAAGGGTATAAAACTGGCAGAGTTTGGGGGTTCTGCCTCTTTTCTGATTTGTATGTTGGAGAGTGTGTTGAGAATAAAATGGAACTTGAGAAATAACTCAGCCTCATCCTTTCCACACATCTCCACAAGACAAAGATAACACAAGTAAACACAAAATGCAGTTTTTAAATGAAGGTGTTTATGATTAAGGGAAAAAAATCCAAACCTACATGGCCCTGTGTGAAAAAGTGATTGCCCCCTAAACCTAAGAAATGGTTGCACCACCCTTAGCAGCAACAACTGCAACCAAGCGTTTGGGCCAAAATTCCTCCACAATGCTGTAAAAGACTCATTGCCAGTTGTTGCACTCATCTTTGCAGAATTGTTGTAATTCAGCCACATTGGAGGGTTTTTGAGCATGAACCACCTTTTTAAGGTCATGCCACAGCATTTCAATCAAATTCAGGTCAGGAATTTGACTAGGCCACTCCAGAGTCTTCATTTTGTTTTTCTTAAGCCATTCAGAGGTGGACTTCTTGTTTGTTTTCGATCATTGTCCTGTTGCAGAACCCAAGTGTGCTTCAGCTTGAGGTCACAAACAAATAGTCAGACATTCTCCTTCAGGATTTTTTGGTAGACAGCAGAATTCATGGTTCCATTTACCAGAGCAAGTCTTCCAGGTCCTGAAGCAGCAAAACAGTCCCAGACCATCACACTACCACTAACATATTTTAGTGTTGGTATGATGTTCCTTTTCTGAAATGCTGTGTTACTTTTACGCCGGATGTAATGGGACACACACCTTCCAGAAAGTTCAACTTTTGTCTTGTCAATCCACAGAGTATTTTCCCAAAAGTCTCGGGGATCATCAAGATGTTTTCTGGCAAAACTGAGATGAGCCTTCATGTTCTTTTCGTCTTGGAACTCTGCCATGCAGGCCATTTTTCCCCCCATTCTCTTTCTTATGGTGGAGTCATGAACACTGACCTTAACTGAGACAAGTGAGGCCTGCAGTTCTTTGGATGTTGTTGTGGGGTCTTTTGTGACCTCTTCGATGAGTCATCACTGCGCTCTTGGGGTAATTTTGGTCAGCCGGCCACTCCTGGGAAGGTTTACTACTGTTCCATGTTTTTGCCATTTGTGGATAATGGCTTTCACTGTGGTTCACTGCAGTCCCAAAGCTTTAGAAATGGCTAGAAAATTGAACTCAGCTTTCAAAGATTTGATAAACCACAGTTAATTTATGTTTTAACAGGGGGCAATCATTTTTCACACAGGACCATGTACAGCTGTGGACAGAATTGTTGGTACCCCTCTGTTAATGAAAGAAAAACCCACAATGGTCACAGAAATAACTTGAGTCTGACAAAAGTGGTAATAAATAAAAATTCTATGAAAATTAACCATTGAAAATCAGACAATGCTTTTGAATTGTGGTTCAACAGAATTATTTTAAAAAACAAAAACAGGCCTGGACAAAAATGATGGTACCCTTAACTTAATATTTTGTTGCACAACCTTTTGAGGCAATCACTGCAATCAAAACCATTTCTGTAACTGTCAATGAGACTTCTGCACCTCTCAGCAGGTATTTTGGCCCACTCCTCATGAGCAAACTGCTCCAGTTGTCTCAGGTTTGAAGGGTGCCTTCTCCAGACAGCATGTTTCAGCTCCTTCCACAGATGTTCAATAGGATTTAGATCAGGGCTCATAGAAGGCCACTTTAGAACAGTCCAATGTTTCGCTCTTAGCCATTCTTGGGTATTTTTAGCTGTGTGTTTTGGGTCATTATCCTGTTGCAAGACCCATGACCTGCGACTGAGACCAAGCTGTCTGACACTGGGCAGCACATTTCTCTCTAGAATACCTTGATAGTCTTGAGATTTCATTGTACCCTGCACAGATTCAAGACACCCTGTGCCAGAAGCAGCAAAGCAGCCCCAGAACATAACAGAACCTCCTCCATGTTTCATAGTAGGGACAGTGTTCTTTTCTTGGTATGCTTCATTTTTACCTCCGCCAAGGAGGTTATGTGATCATCGGCGTTGGTTTGTCTGTCTGTCTGTTTGTTTGTTAGCAAGATAACTCAAAAAGTTATGGACGGATTTTCATGAAATTTTCACAGATTGTCAGAAATGGGGTATCCGACAGATGATTAGATTTTGGTGGTGATCCGGATCACCATCCAAAAGAAAACCGCCATTACGGAAAATGCCATTTTCGTGAATAACTACTGAACCACTAATCCTATCATTGTGAATCCAATTGCTAGTCATATGTTTTCATGGTCAAGGAATCTGAAAACGTACACACAAACACTGTATGTGGGGAACTGTGGTGAAAACCGCCATTACGGAAAATACGATTTTCGTGAATAACTACTGAACCACTAATCTTATCATTGTGAATCCAATTGCTAGTCATATGTTTTCATGGTCAAGGAATCTGAAAACGTACACACAAACACTGTATGGGGGGAACTGTGGCGCTTGGCGGAGGTCTGCGCTCTTCGAGTGCTTTTCTAGTTGCGTCTGTGAACATAACGCTGATGTGCCTTGCCAAAAAGTTCCAGTTTTGTCTTGTCTGTCCATAGGACATTCTCCCAGAAGCTTTGTGGCTTGTCAACATGCAGTTTGGCAAATTCCAGTATGGCGTTTTTATGATTTGTTTTCAACAGTGGTGTCCTCCTTGGTCGTCTCCCATGAAGTCCACTTTGGCTCAAACAACGATGGATGGTGCGATCTGACACTGATGTACCTTGACCCTGGAGTTCACCATGAATGTGTTTAGAGGTTGTTCTGGGCTCTTTTGTTACCATCCGTATTATCCGTCTCCTCCTGTGGCCACGTCTAGGGAGGTTGGCTACAGTCCCGTCGATCTTCCATCCATCCATCCATCTTCTACCGCTTTTCCGGAGGTCCGGGTCGCGGAGGCAGCAGTTCAAGCAGAGAAGCCCAGACTTCCCTCTCCCCAGCCACCTGCTCCAGCTCTTCAGAGGGGATACCAAGGCGTTCCCAGACTAGCTGGGAGACATAGTCTCTCCACCGAGTCCTGGGTCTGCCCCGGGGTCTCCTCCCAGTGGGACGTGCCTGAAACACCTCAAGTGGGAAGCGTCCAGGAGGCATCCTAATCAGATGCCCATACCACCTCAACTGACTCCTTTCAATGTGGAGGAGCAGCGGTTCTACTCTGAGCCTCTCCCGGATGACTGAGCTCCTCACCCTATCTCTGAGGGTGAGTCCAGCAATCCTACGGAGAAAGCTCATTTCAGCCGCTTGTATCCGCGATCTCGTTCTTTCGGTCATTACCCAAAGCTCGTGACCATAGGTGAGAGTAGGAACGTAGATTGACTGGTAAATCGACAGCTTTGCCTTAGAACTAAGCTCCCTCTTCACCACAACAGACCGGTACAACGTCCGCATCACTGCAGATGCTGCTCCAATCCGTCTGTCGATCTCTCGCTCCATTCGACATTCCACGTACCAAAAGCCAGTTTAGAAAGCTTGGGATCAGTCCGCCAAGGTCTCCGCCTTTGACTGCCACCTAATCCACATAGCACCGGACTTCCATGATCCCTCCTGCAGGTGGTGAACCTACTGGAGGGCGGACCCATGTAACTCCTTCGGGCTGAGCCCGGCCGGGTCCCATGGGTGGAAACCCGGCCACCAGACGCTAGCCTTCGAGCCCCTCCCCCAGGCCTGGCTCCAGGGTGGGGCCCCGGTAACCCCATACCGGGCGGGGTACACTGAATCCTTGATATACAATTTATCATGAGAGTCTGTTGGATCGTTCTTCGTCTGGCCCTTCACCCAGGACCAGTTTGTCTTGGGAGACCCTATCAGAGGCAAATTGCCCCGGACAACATAGCTCCTGGGATCACTGGGGCACGCAAACCCCCCCACCACGATAAGGTGACGATCCATGAGGGGGCCCGTCGATCTTAAATTTCTGAATAATATGTGCAACTGTAGTCACAGGAACATTAAGCTGCTTGGAGATGGTCTTATAGCCTTTACCTTTAACATGCTTGTCTATAATTTTCTTTCTAATCTCCTGAGACAACTCTCTCCTTTGCTTCCTCTGGTCCATGTTTAGTGTGGTACACACCATGTCACCATACAGCACAGTGACTACTCGTCACCCTTTAAATAGGCCAACTGACTGATTACAAGTTTGTAGACACCTGTGATGTTAATTAGAGGACACATCTTGGTTGAACATGTCTCTATGGTCACATTATTTTCAATCTTTTCTAGGGGTACCATCATTTTTGTCCAGGCCTGTTTCATGAGTTTGTTTTTTAAAATAATTCTGTTGAACCACAATTCAAAAGCATTGTCTGATTTTCATTGGTTAATTTTCATAGAATTTTTATTTATTACCACTTTTGTCAGATCCAAGTTATTTCTGTGACAACTGTGGGTTTTTCTTTCATTAACAGAGGGGTACCAACAATTTTGTCCTCGTGTGTAGGTTTGGAATTTTTTTTTTACCCTTAATAATAAACACCTTCAATAAAAAACTGCATTTTGTGTTTACTTGTGTTATCTTTGTCTAATATTTAAATTTGTTTGATGATCTGAAACATTTAAGTGTGACAAACGTACAAAAAAATGAGAAATCAGGAAGGGTGCAAACACTTTCACACCACTGTATGTAGCCCGAGTTGTTTATTCATTGGCACTGAACATGCAAATTTTATTTGTGTTTGTGTAACAGGTAGAACTGTACCTGTGTGTAGGGGATAACTATAAGCTTCTCCAGATGGTTGGAAGATCAAAGGATCTTGTCCTGATACCCCAGCCAATTAAACCCACATTCACTCTGTATTCAGTAAAAGGAGCAAGCTACAGGATTTAAAGTGTCACGGGCTAAACCTGGAATGAGGTTTTGCACCAAGGGTGGTAACTGGGACCTGTGCAGTGAATCTGACTCATGCTTGTACTTCCCTTACAAACCAGTAGTGCAGGGGTCACCAACTGGTGGACTTCGGTCCAGATCCGGACCCCGAGAGTCCTCCATCCAGACCCTGAAGCCTTTTGATACAATTTGGGAAAAAGGGAGACTGTTTTGTTTTGATGGGGAAAAAAAGCAGAAAAAAGTGGAAATGAATTGCTGTATTGGCAACTGCCTGGACAGATTATGACACGAGCCCTTGGGCACTCTCCTGCTGCAGACTCCCCTCTCCCATGAGCGCCACTCTCACTATGCAGCTCCAACCGCTCCAGAGTATGTAGCGGGTTGCAAAATCACAGTTTGCTGTGGGTGACACACACACACTCACACACACAAGGTCAACAGCCAGGACATCCACCCTGGAAGGACACACCTTGTTTCAGGTCTGTAACCATGAAATGAAGTGCTGTTGTGAAACTGAATGTATTTACCAGAGCACTTCCTCTATTCTGCCAAGTGTAGTCCATGCTGGGATGCAGGGGTGAGGTCGCTGGTTATGGAGGCCCTTGTTGTATCCTCCGATATCACATAAAAACTCTGTAAAAGCTCAGTGTGTTACTGAACATGAAAAATTCCACCTCCCATTTGCCTGTAATCACAGAAATACACCTCCATCCATGCGGTAACAGAGTTTACTGTTGAGATTTTAAAAAAATAATGTCGGAGGAATTTTGCAGTCCATCCACCCATCTTTGCTTATCCGGGTGGAATTATATTTTGTGTCCATTTTTGTTCTTTTGTCTTACAGTTTTAAGCAGTTTTTCTACACTGAAAATATTGTACTGTATATAGATGGAATTTTTGTGAAATTTAGTTTTTTAGATACTAATCTTTTTTAATGCAATACAGTTTAGTTTGTGTTCTGGAAAATATTTTTAGGATTTTAGTTGCAGATTTTAGAATTTTGTTCTCCCGTATTTTCTTCCTCTTCTTCTTCTGGCTGCTCCCTTTAGGGGTCTCCACAGGGGATCATCTGTCTCCATCTCACCCTATCCCCTTGCATCTTTCTCTGTAACACCAACCGTCTCCATGTCCTCCTTCACTACATCCATGAATCTTCTGTGGTCTTCCTCTTTTCCTCCTGCCTGGCAGCTCCATCTTCAACATCATTTGTCCAGTATATCCACCATCCCTCCTCTGCACATGTCCAAACCATCTCAGTCTCACCTCTCTTATTTTGTCTCCAAACCGCTCAACCTGAGCTGTCCCTCTAATATACTCATTTCTTAACTTGATGCTCCTAGTCACTCCCAATGAAAATCTTAGCACCTTCAACTCTGCCACCTCTTGCTTCACCTCCTGTCTTTTTGTCAGTGCCACCATCTCCAAACCATACATCATAGCAGGTCTCACTACTGGCTTGTAAATCTTCCCTTTCATTCTTGCTGCTACCCTTCTGTCACAAATCACCCCTGACACTCATCTCCATCCTGCCTGCACTCTCTTCTTCATCTCTCTTGTGCATTTTCCATTGCTTTGGATGGTTGACCCCAGGTGTTTAAACTCATCTACTTTCACTACTGCCACTTCTTCCATCTTCACCATTGAACCTGCCTCCCTCTCATTCACTCATGTATTCTGTCTTGCTTCTACTGACTTTCATTCCTCTTCTCTCCAGAGCATTCCTCCACCTCTCCAGGTTCTCTTCCACCTGCTCCCTACTCTCACTGCAGATCACAATGTCGTCTGCAAATATCATGGTCCACAGAGACTCCTGCTTGACCTCGTCTGTCAGCCTGTCCATCACCATGGCAAACAAGAAGGGGCTCAGAGCCAATCCCTTATGTAATCCCACCCCCACTCAAATCCATCCATCACTCCTACAGCGCACTTCACCACCAACTTGCTGTCCTCATACATGTCCTGCACCACCCTCACATACTTTTCTGCCACTCTTGACTTTCTCATACAGTACCACACGTCCACTCTTGGCACCCTATCATATGCTTTCTCTAGATCCACAAAGACGCAGTGCAACTCCTTCTGACCTTCTCTATACTTCTCCATTAACACTCTTTGTTATAGCAAACATTGTATCTATAGTACTCTTTCTTGGCATGAAACTGTACTGCTGCTCACTGATTGTCACCTCTCCGCTTAACATGGCTTCAACAACTCTTTCCCATATCTTCATAGTGTGGCTGATCAACTTTATGCTTCTGTAGTTACTACAGCTCTGAGCATCACCTTTGTTCTTGAAAATTGGTACCAAAACACTTCTTCTCCAAGATTGTGTTAAACAATCTGGCTAAAAAGTCCACTGCCATCTCTGCTGAACATCTCCGTACCTCCACAGGCACGTATGTCATCTGGACCAACCGCCTTTCCATTCTTTATCCTCTTCAAAGCTGCCCTCTCTTCTGCCTTGCTAATCCTCGTGACTTGTTCACCATCTTTTCTTCATCCATCATCCTCTCTCTTAATTTCTTTATTCATCAGCTCTTCAAAGTACTCCTTCCACCTTCTCAACACACTCTCATCATTTGTTAGTACATTACCATTTCTGTCCTTAATCAACCTAACCTGCTGTACATCCTTTCCAGCTCAATCTGTCTGTCTAGCTAGTTGATACAACTTCTTTTCTACCTCCTTAGTGTCCAGCCTGTCATACAACTCACTGCATGCCTTTTCCTTTTCCACCTCTCTCTTTGCCATGTGCCTAGATTCCAAATACTCCTGTCTACTTTCTTCATCTCCCTGACTATCACACTTTTTCTTTGCTAACCTCTTCGTTTGAATACTTTCCTGTACTTCCTCGTTCCACCACCAAGTCTCCTTGTCTTCCTTCCTCTGTCCATTGAATACAATACATACCCTTCTACCTGTTTCCCCTCAGTACTTTTGCTGTACTTTCCCAGTCATCTGGTAATTCTTCCTTACCACCCAGAGCCTGTATCAACTCCTTCCTGAACTCTGTGCGGCCTTCTTCCTTCTGTAATTTCCCCCACTTAATCTTTGGCTCTGCCTTCACTGTTTTCCTCTTGCTGCTTTGCAAAGTCATCCTACAGACTACTTTCCAATGCTGTCGAGTTACAGTGGGGTAAAAAAGTATTTAGTCAGCCACCAATCGTGCAAGTTCTCCCGCTTTAAAGATGAGAGAGGTCTCCAATTTTCATCATAGGTATACTTCAACTATGAGAGACAAAATGAGAAAAAAAAATCCAGAAAATCACATTGAAGGATTTTTAAAGAATTTATTTGCAAATTATGGTGGAAAATAAGTATTTGGTCAATAACAAAAGTTCATCTCAATACTTTGTTATATACCCTTTGTTGGCAATGACAGAGGTCAAACGTTTTCTGTGAGTCTTCACAAGGTTTTCATACACTGTTGCTGGTATTTTGGCCCATTCCTCCATGCAGATCTCCTCTAGAGCAGTGATGTTTTGGGGCTGTCACTGGGCAACACGGACTTTCAACTCCCTCCAAAGATTTTCTATGGGGTTAAGATCTGGAGACTGGCTAGGCCACTCCAGGACCTTGAAATGCTTCTTACGAAGCCACTCCTTTGTTGCCCGGGCGGTGTGTTTGGGATCATTGTCATGCTGAAAGACCCAGCCACGTTTCATCTTCAATGCCCTTGCTGGTGGAA
This sequence comes from Pholidichthys leucotaenia, assembly GCA_020510985.1. Taxonomy (NCBI): domain Eukaryota; kingdom Metazoa; phylum Chordata; class Actinopteri; order Cichliformes; family Pholidichthyidae; genus Pholidichthys; species Pholidichthys leucotaenia. Next base: position 178,716,566 of record CM035839.1, on the reverse strand, counting down.
GGAGGTTTTCACTCAAAATCTCACGATACATGGCCCCATTCATTCTTTCCTTTACACAGATCAGTTGTCCTGGTCCCTTTGCAGAAAAACAGCCCCAAAGTATGATGGTTCCACCCCCATGCTTCTCAGTAGGTATGGTGTTCTTTCTCCTCCAAACACGACAAGTTGAGTTTTTACCAAAAAGTTCTATTTTGGTTTCATCTGACCATATGACATTCTCCCATTCCTCTTCTGGATCATCCAAATGCTCTCTAGCAAACTTCAGACGGGCCTGGACATGTACTGGCTTAAGCAGGGGGACACATCTGGCACTGCAAGATTTGAGTCCCTAACGGCGTAGTGTGTTACTGATGGTAGCCTTTGTTACTTTGGTCCCAGCTCTCTGCAGGTCATTCACTAGGTCCCCCCATGTGGTTCTGGGATTTTTGCTCATCGTTCTCGTGATCATTTTGACACCATGGAGTGAGATCTTGCGTGGAGCCCCAGATCGAGGGAGATTATCAGTGGTCTTGTATGTCTTCCATTTTCTAATAATTGCTCCCACAATTGATTTCTTCACACCAAGCTGCTTACCTATTGCAGATTCAATCTTCCCAGCCTGCTACAGGTCTACAATTTTGTTTCTGGTGTCCTTTGACAGCTCTTTGGTCTTGGCCATAGTGGAGTTTGGAGTCTGACTGTTTGAGGTTGTGGACAGGTGTCTTTTATACTGATAACAAGTTCAAACAGGTGCCATTAATACAGGTAACGAGTGGAGGACAGAGGAGCCTCTTCAAGAAGAAGTTACAGGTCTGTGAGAGCCAGAAATCTTGCTTGTTTGTAGGTGACCAAATACTTATTTTCCACCATAATTTGCAAGTAAATTCTTTAAAAATCCTTCAATGTGATTTTCTGGATTTTTTTTTCCTCATTTTGTCTCTCATAGTTGAGGTATACCTATGATGAAAATTGGAGACCTCTCTCATCTTTAAAGTGGTAGAACTTGTACAATTGGTGGCTGACTAAATACTTTTTTGCCCCACTGTACATTGTCCCCTGTGTTCTCCTGCATTATAAAATTTTAAATTACATATTTTGTTTGAAATTGAACAAAGAACTCATTTTAATTCAAAGAATTCTTTTTTTTTTTGGTTAAAAATTAATATAGAGCTAAAGGCAGCTAAAACACAGTGGTTGACCGTGTATTTTACAACTAGGCCTTCAGAGGTTATCTACCCGATTTAAGTGCCATTCATACCAAGCAGTGTGAATGGCACTTAAGTATCCTAGGGTCTTATTCATGAGTGAGGGGAGAATGGAGAGAGAGATTGACAGACGGAATGGAGCAGCATCTGCAATGATACGGACATTGTACCGGTCTGTTGTGGTGAAGAGGGAGCTGAGCTCTAAGGCAAAGCTGTCGATTTACCGGTCAATCTACCTTCCTACCCTCACCTATGGTCATGAGCTTTGGGTAATGACCGAAAGAACTAGATCGCAGATACAAGCGGACAAGCGGCTGAAATGAGCTTTCTTTGTAGGATTGCTGGAATCACCCTCAGAGACAGAGAGAGGAGCTCAGTCATCCGGGAGAGGCTCGGAGTAGAACCGCTCCTCCTCCACATTGAAAGGAGCCAGATGAGGTGGTTTGGGCATCTGATCAGGATGCATCCTGGACGCCTCCCACTTGAGGTGTTTCAGGGCACATGCCTCTGGGAGGAGACCCCGGGGCAGACCCAGGACTCACTTGAGAGACTATGTCTCCCAGCTGGTCTGAGAACACCTTAGTGTCCTCTCTGAAGAGCTGGAGCAGGTGACTGGGGAGAGGGAAGTCTGGGCTTCTCTGCTTGAACTGCTACCTCCGCGACCCGAACCTCCAGAAAAGCGGTAGAAGATGGATGGATGGATAATACCAAGCACCATAAAAATAGCCTATAGCAACGTCCACACAAAGCATGTTAAAGATAACTTTAACTATAAAATTATAGTTTAAAAATATTTACCTTTTCGTTGTGGAGTTCCATTTCCCTGCAAACTTGTTCATTGAGCTGAAGATCCACTCCTTTTCCCCAAAGGTTTAAAAGTACTGTTGCTTGTACATAAGTGTCTGGCTGGCAGCTGTGCTTTGCTGCTGCCTGGGTCACACTAGATGATTTAGGCAGCCAAAACATATGAAAAATTTAGAGAATACGGTGGCGTACATCGAATCAGTTATGGCTAAGTTTTGTCTAGGTTAGGAGCACGCTGAAGAACACTGAAGTAAGCATAGTTTGGTGAGCTCCTCTGAAAACTGATTTTCAGCATGCTGAAAATTTTCCAACGTATCCAATGTATGGCTGATATAAGATAAGATAAGCCTTTATTAGTCCCACAATGGGGAAATTCCAGATATGATATGTCTCACATTCGCAGAGCAAATGACATATTTGCAGCGTTGGTTCACAGGAAAAACCCATACAGAGCTATCTGTCTTCAGCGCATACACATACAGTGGGGCAAAAAAGTATTTAGTCAGCCACCAATTGTGCAAGTTCTCCCACTTAAACGATGAGAGATGTCTCCAATTTTCATCATAGGTATACCTCAACTATGAGAAACAAAATGAGAAAAAAAAATCCAGAACATCCCATTGAAGGATTTTTAATGAACTAATTGGTAAATTCCTTGGTAAAATAAGTATTTGGTCACCTACAAACAAGCAAGATTTCTGGCTCTCACAGACCTGCAACTTCTTCTTGAAGAGGCTCCTCTGTCCTCCACTCGTTACCTGTATTAATGGCACCTGTTTGAACTCATTATCAGTATAAAAGACACCTGTCCACAACCTCAAACAGTCAGACTCCAAACTCCACTATGGCCAAGACCAAAGAGCTGTCAAAGGACACCAGAAACAAAATTGTAGACCTGCACCAGGCTGGGAAGACTGAATCTGCAATAGGTAAGCAGCTTGGTGTGAAGGATTCAACTATGGGAGCAATTATTAGAAAATGGAAGACATACAAGACCACTGATAATCTCCCTCGATCTGGGGCTCCACGCAAGATCTCACCCTGTGAGGTCAAAATGATCATGAGAACAGTGAGCAAAAATCCCAGAACCACACGGGGGGACCTAGTGAATGACCTGCAGAGAGCTGGGACCAAAGTAACAAAGGCTACATCAGTAACACACTACGCCACCAGGGACTCAAATCCTGCAGTGCTAGACGTGTCCCCCTGCTTAAGCCAGTACACGTCCAGGCCCGTCTGAAGTTTGCTAGAGAGCATTTGGATGATCCAGAAGAGGATTGGGAGAATGTCATATGGTCAGATGAAACCAAAATAGAACTTTTTGGTAAAAACTCAACTTGTCGTGTTTGGAGGAGAAAGAACACCATACCTACTGTGAAGCATGGGGGTGAAAACATTATACTTTGGGGCTGTTTTTCTGCAAAGGGACCAGGACGACTGATCCGTGTAAAGGAAAGAATGAATGGGGCCAGGTATCATGAGGTTTTGAGTGAAAACCTCCTTCCATCAGCAAGGGCATTGAAGATGAAACGTGGCTAGGTCTTTCAGCATGACAATGATCCCAAACAAACCGCCCGGGCAATGAAGGAGTGGCTTCGTAAGAAGTATTTCAAGGTCCTCGAGTGGCCTAGCCAGTCTCCAGATCTCAACCCCATAGAAAATCTTTGGAGGGAGTTGAAAGTCCATGTTGCCCAGCGACAGCCCCAAAACATCACTGCTCTAGAGGAGATCTGCATGGAGGAATGGGCCAAAATACCAGCAGCAGTGTGTGAAAACCTTGTGAAGACTTACAGAAAACGTTTGACCTCTGTCATTGTCAACAAAGGGTATATAACCAAGTAGTGAGATGAACTTCTGTTATTGACCAAATACTTATTTTACCGAGGAATTTACCAATTAATTCTTTAAAAATCCTTCAATGTGATTTTCTGGATTTTTTTTTCTCATTTTGTCTCTCATAGTTGAGGTATACCTATGATGAAAATTGGAGACCTCTCTCATCTTTTAAGTGGGAGATCTTGCACAATTGGTGGCTGACTAAATATTTTTTTTCCCCACTGTACATGTATTTATTTGTATAACGGGACCTGTCAGGGTTTTTCCATTTGACTGAAGTCTCTACCATCAGCTGTCCAGTGTTGATAGATATGCCCAAATGTCAGAACCCCGGAGGAGGTGGATCCAATCAGGTGATCGGCTGAAGTGCAGAGCGCAGCTGTTTTCCGTGATAAATCACACTTTCCTGTTGGCTGCGCCTCCCAGCAAAAGCATACTCCATGCATTATCTTGTTGGGTTTTTTTCACTTTATTGAAAATAAACTTTTTATCGCCATCAGTTCGCGTGCCTTTGAGCCACGTTGTGACAACTGTCATCTGATGTTCCTGACGTGTCACATCAGCTGTTTCAGGAGTGACCAACCTGACAGATATGACAGCTCTGCAAGGTCGGTCACAGCCCCCACCGTGGTCTCTGGAGTGGAGAATCAGCTCGGTTGAACAGAGATAACCACCCACACCTAGGATTCATGGATCCGGAGGCAACAGCAGCTTGGCATGACTGCGCTATGCAAAAGTTAGACTATTGTTGCACTTAAGTTGTGAACGTCAGCAACACGCTAAGTATTAGTTGTTTTAAGTTACTTATAAGTTATGGAGATATTCTGTATGAGTTACTAATACATTATGTATATGTTCAAGTCATTATGGATACACAATACATACGGCCAAAAGTGAAAATTTCGGCATATGGCGGCGTTTTAGACCAATTTTTATACGTTTGGCGAATGCTGCCTGAATCGTCATGGTGTGACTGTAGACAGCTCAAGTTTGCAAACCCTGTCTGGCTCCATCTACCCCATCAGTAGCAAACAACAGGCATTCCCAGCAAGATAATTTGCAGCACTCCTTGGAACTTGTAATCCAAGGATACTGCTCGTTGCTAATATGGAAGTGATGGACAAATCCTTTCCCTGGCTGAGACGGGTCTGCTAGCTTTGGTGTTGGCCGACCTGTCTTCACAATGACCAGCCTTTCTTGAAAAGTCTGTCTGGAAAAGTTATTTTTTTAAATATCAGCGACCAAATCATTTTCCTCTCCCCTGTCTGTCATTGTGGGTGGAAAACCAGCTATTATATTTAAACAGATACAGTATATTGTAGCTGCTTAAGCAAGTCCTTGCACTGGTATTTTGCTCGCTAGGATCCTCTGCAGTGTGGGTGGAGGAGTCTAAACATTCAATCAAAAGACGTGAAAATGCCAACATTCTTGGATGCCTTCTATGCGTACCCCTGGACATACAGAAGCATCTGATTGGTTAAAGCAACAGCATAAGTTTAACAGTTAATTTATCCTACAGAGTGCACTGTTAATTCCTGAAGGCCCAAGGCAGATTTACTTTATCCTGGCAACACGGATGGCTGAAATATGATTGGACAAAAAAATTCTAACATGCATGACACTACTGGAAGGAGTGCAACCAAGAGAAAAGCTACAAAATGAAGAGAATAGACTATTGGGGATAATTTAATACATCCTCATGGAACAAATATAAGAATGTAGGTTGTAAATGCAATTCTGATAGTGTTTAGGTCAGCAGAGAAGGCTTTGCTGGCCCTGAGGGTCCACCACTGATAAAACATGAGCTTAATAAAATATTGTGTGAAAGCAAGTTAAATGATATTGGCACTGGTCTGGAGACAGCTGTGGTCTTCTGAAAAAATGTCCATGAAAGGATGACAGTTCTTAAAAGCACCTTTTGAAATAAATTTGTCCACGTGCCAGATTTTTCTTTCATTTGTTTTAATAAAAGATGCTGGAAGTAAATTCATGGGTGAGACTTTGCTTTAAAAGGGCCGACTTGTCACACAGTTGGAGGGAAAAATCCTGAATAGAAAAAAAAAAGCATCAAGATGCACTGAGAATGGTTTTAGAATTAAATCGGAGTTCTGAATCATAATCAAATCATGAGGTGCCTAAAGATTCCCACACCTAGTTCAGACCTCGGCTGGGGAGGAGGACCAACTTATGGGACCGCTTGCGGTTTTGGTTGGTGACCCCTGCAGTAGTGGGTGCAGGTTACCCCTACTCTGGAGAATACAACTGATGATCAAATCTATGCTGTCTTTAAAACAAAATAGGTTTATTGTCAAGATTAAAACACATAAAATTTACTGTGACTGACCCAGGTTCACAAGAAAACTAAAGTGGTATGATCACATATTACAGCAGGCTTAACCCTGTAACACTCTCTCAAATAAGAGCAAACGTCCGTCTCTACCAAGTTAGTCCAGGCAGTACACCAAGCACGTGTTACTCCCTCGACAAAACACGGAGGAAAAGATATAGAAAGAATAGAGAAAAGAATAGAAGAAAAATAAAGAAACCACAGCTGGTAGATAGTGTTAGTTAACTACTTTTACTTGAACTACAAAAGAGGACAGGTGCCACCGACAGTATACGAGCAAGAGCGCACACTTCTTTGTGTTGGTGATGTAAGCTAGCTGCTAGCAGCAGCCATCCTCTTAGGCTGGTGGTCGCTCCTCTTCATCCAAGGGACACGAACACTCCACTAACTGGCACTTATTGCGCCTACTAACTACTGCAGCAATGTGCACGCACCACAACACACTTAGCGCTACTACCTCGACACAACCAGGCTCTCTTCACAGCCTGAAACACAGTCCTTCTCCTCGGCTGCTCTGCAGGGTGTCTTCCCCAGCCAGTGTTGCCAGATGGAAAATGTTGAAGCATCATACCCACGGCTTAAAATTATCGTATTTTGAGGAAAATTATCATACACACCCAGTTTTCATTTTTCATTCTGACGTGACTCAGGATCATCTGCTTCAGTAACACATTTCACTGGTGGCTATATTCTGTCATGTTTGCCCCTTTTGAGGCAGGGGGACAAACCCAAGCGCTGAATGGTGTTTGTGACATTTATTAACAAAAATAACATAAAGTTCAAAAAAGGTGCCAACAATACAAAAATGCCAAAACAAGAGCAACTTACAGGTTGAGCCTCAGAGCAGAGAGTGCTCTGGAGAAGTAGAGGATACTTCAGAGGCTGGAACAAGTGGAGTGAACAATGTAGATCCAATATAGCTGCAAGGGTAAACTGAACACACAGAGCTTAAATAGTGGAGAATGGAATGCCACAATGAGTAACAGGTGCGTGGAGCAAGAGCAGACTGGTGACCTAATTACTGAGTACTCACAGCTGAGCTGACTAAGAGAGCAGACAGTGAGTAAATAACCAGATGGGGATTTCTGGGAGAGAAGGAATAGTGACCCTGCTACAGGAAAAGTTAAAACACTCTTAAACTACATAACAAAATAACAATACTGAAACAAATAATAAATAGAACAATAAATCATAAGAAATCAAAACACAACAAGACACCACAACGCTTGGAAAACATTCAGAAAAAATTCATAAATAAATTGAGAGACTGAGCCCGGAACAACCCGTGCTCAGTCCTATGACAGAGCCCCCCTCCCTCACCCTTTAAGGGGTGGATCCCAGAAACCCCAAGGTAACACCAAAAGCATCCCCCCCCCCCGAAAAAAAAAAAGGTACAGCAAAAAAACAAATCAGGGTGGGAGGTGGGGGAAACAGGTAAGGGGGGAGCAAAGCTACAGGACCCACTCAAGACCCACACCATGCTACATAAAAGGCCCTGGGACAGTTCGGGTGGCCGGCCAAAGTCCCAGGCCAGCCGGATGGCCAGGTGGAAAGAATCAGGTGGCCTGCTGGAGAATAAAGACCACCTAACCTGGCGGTTCCGTCTTTTGGGCGGCCGGCCCTAGTCCTTAAGCCACTGAGACCCAAGGGGTGACACAGGAGTTGGCTCAACCACCGGAAGGTGTAACACAGGAAAGCAGGGCCAGAGGAGGGAGACCACAACGGTGTCTGGTGGCGGAGAAGGAGGGGGAATCCCGACGGCGTCCAGCAGAAGAGGAGAGGCCTCAGCGTCCCCGGGCTGGCCGGCAGCACCCTCAGCGGTCTCGGATTGAGACAATGTAGTACCCGCGGTTGCTCTGGGCTGGAGCACTGGAGCACCCGCAGTGGCTCCGGGCTGGAGCAGAGCTGCACCCTCAGTGGGCCCCGACCGGGCCAATGCTGCACCCTCGGTAGCCCCCGGACTGGAGAATAGCAGCCATGTAGGATTAATGCTGGGGCGCAGCACCCACAAGGATCCCCGGCCGGAACGCAGCACCCACGAGGACTCGGACCAAGGAGGAACCCAGACAACGGCTTCAGGCAGATGAGGAGCTGCACCCACGGAGGACCCGCCCTGGGTCGGAGCTGCACCCATGGAGGTCCCAGGTTGGGCCGGAACACTCATGATGACCTCAACGGGGGAAGCTGGACCCAGGATGACCTCCAGTGGTGAGCCTGGACCCACAGAGACCTCTGGCATCACTGGTGCATCTCCGGTGACCCTGACAGAAAGCTCAAACACACATAGAGAAGAGGGTTCAGGGTCATAGGCAGCAGCGGAGCCCGGCAAGGTGAGCTCAGGTGCAGTGGGAGGCTGCACCTGGCTCTCCTCACCAAGAGCCAGGCAAGATTCCTTTAAAACAGACAATAGGAAAACAAAGGAGAGCACTTGCCTGAGCTCTAGCTCCACCGCAGTCCAGGACTCCGACGATCCAGGCGTTGGTGTTTCTTCGGGCTTGGCCCTCTGGAGATCCAGCTCAGTTGCTGACTCTGCCGCTGCAGCGGCCTCTGCATCAAGCATGATGGTAGTCGCTGTCTTCATCACCCCAGCTGCCGTGACCCATGCTGGTGGCTCCTCCAACGTGGAAGCTGGTGATCAGCTCCTTGTTGGTTCTGGAGTTGGGTCCTCCAGGGCCACAGGCTCCTCCATCATCTGATGGCTAAGTTCTGGAACCGACGGACACTCAGGGATTGATGGGGGAGACACAGAGAGGATAAGTGAGGGTTTAACAATTGCAGCAGGAGGAGAGAGCTTAGGGGACTGCTTAACCTGAGTCTCTCTCCCGGGAGTCAGACAAGGTACATCATTATAAGATGGAATAGAATGGAATAGCACTTGCCTGTCATCCTGGATCTTGGTGTTGTCTGCTGCAGGAGATGGACAGTCATCCCTCTCCGTGTCAACAGTAAACGTGGGCCCCTCAGTGGATTGTGGAGGAGCCACTCCTGTGGACACAGGAGTGGGCGTAACCAGGGAAACCCTGGAGGACCTCTCGGCAGCAGGAGGGAACGTTGAGGCGACAGGAGTTGCGGCAGGAGTGGTGAGAGGCTCTGCTGCGGGAATTGTCGGGCTCAGCGTTCGGGGATTGGCAGCCAGAGAGGAGGAGGGCTTCCTCCAGCGGTCCGATGCGGGATGATGCTGTTTTTTAGGAGCTGGAGCTGTTGAGCTGGGAGAAAGGATGGGCTTCTGCAGTGGGGAGCGCCTCTGCTTCGGCTCTGCTGCGAATGCTCCTATCCTCAAATCAAGAAATGATTGCAGGAGCGCAGACACCGTGGATAGCAGCTCTGAGAATTCGAGATATCTCCACAGGCTGGGATGTGCCTCTAGGATTCCCACCGCTCCATACAAACATTCCCATACCTTCTTGGGTCCTTGGGTTTCGAGAGCCTTGTCCACATAACTTCAGACGAAGTCTGCTGCCCACTCCTCCTCCAGGGTTGGAGCCCCCAGTGCCAATCCTCCTTTGCTTGGATGAGGCCAACGAGTGGGGGACATAATGAGCTCCAAAAAACAGGTGGGTGAAAAAACACAAAAAAAAGATGAAAAAATGCACAAACACCACAGCTAAGTTTTTTCACTGGCGGCTATATTCTGTCATGTTTGTCCCTTTGGGGCAGAGGGACAAACCAAAGTGCTGAATGGTGTTTGTGACATTTATTAACAGAAATAACATAAAGTTCAAAAAAGGTGCCAATGATAATGCCAAAACAAGAACAACTTACAGGCTGAGCCTCAGAGCAGAGAGTGCTCTGGAGAAGTAGAGGATACTTCAGAGGCTGGAACAAGTGGAATGAACAATGTAGATCCAATATAGCAGCAAAGGTAAACTGAACACACAGAGCTTAAATAGTGGAGAATGGAATGCCACAATGAGTAACAGGTGCATGGAGCAAGAGCAGACTGGTGACATGCTGGGCGCATGCGCACGCAGCGACCAGCAGCTTGGTGATATAGTGCGTGTGTGCGTGTGTGTGTTTTTTGTACTTTTTTACGTTTTTAGAAAATCCTCTGTGTCGTTTCTGCCCTGGAGCGTTGGTGGAATATATGGCGAACAGCTCCCTGGTATCTGCAACATGGATTTCCTGTCATATCTCGCACTACTGCTTTCTGTGCTGTGGCTCTTTGTCTCTGAGGTAAACGCGTTCGGCTCCATGGCGAGCAGAATAGCGGGCAGAATACAATATTCCAGGGACGTGTTGCTGCGCTTTAACACAGCTGGTGCAGAGTCTCTGATTGCGCCCAGATTTCAGCTGCCGGACTTTATTTTGAGAGACGGACACAGCGGTGAAAAAAGAAGCGGCAGGAGGAAGCGTGGAAGACGTGGAGGTGTGAAATTGCGCCTTAGGAGACGTCAGTTTGGTAACATTCCTCTTCCTTCGATCATTTTTGGGAATGCACAGTCTGTGAGAAACAAGGTGGAGGAAATTCAAGGCAACGTACGTTACCAGAAGGATTTTAAGAACTGCTGCGTCATGGCTTTCACTGAATCTTGGCTTACTGCGCATGATCGAGACGCAGACCTGTGGATTGACGGCTTTGGAGCTCCGCTGCGCTCGGATCGGCAGGAAGAGGTAACGGGGAAACGTCAGGGGGGCGGAGTATGTTTATACATTAATAAGCAGTACTGCACATCTGTCACGGTCAGAGAGCGCATCTGTACACCCCATGTGGAGCTGCTGTCTGTGTCGCTTCGCCCCTTTTATTTGCCTCGAGAGTTTCCCCAACTTTTCATCACAACTGTGTACATTCATCCGAGGGCAGACGCTGACTCCGCCTCCAGCACCATCTCTGATGTGGTGCAGCGGCTGCAGTCAATTTCTCCAGAGGCGCCAAACTTCATTCTTGGGGATTTTAACCATGTTTCTTTAAAGAAGACACTTAAAAACTTTCATCAGTATGTCTCCTGCCCAACCAGGCGAAAAAAGACATTGGACCTGTGCTATGGATCCATAGAGAGGGCCTATAAATCACTCCCCCTTCCTCCTTTAGGATCATCAGATCACAACTGTGTTCATTTGCTGCCCACATATAAAACTGCTCTCAGAAGAGGCAAGGTGGAGATGAGAGACATTGATGTGTGGACAGAAGATTCAGAGCACAGCCTCCAGGAATGCTTTGACTGTACAGACTGGAAGATGTTCATAATGGCCTGCGGGGATGATTTGGACTCTCTGGCTGAGCTCACATGCTCATACATGGCTTACTGTCAAAATAAGTTTGTTCCACGTAAACGTGTCAAAATATATCCCAACAACAAACCATGGGTTACTAAATCAGTTAAATCCTGCTTACCGAGGAAAGCACTTGCCTTTAAACAGGGGTCTGTTTCTGCGCTACAGGTTGCCACTAAGGAGCTAAAGGCCGAAATTTTAAGAGCAAAACAGAATTATAAATCAGAATTGGAAAGCAAGATGGCAGCAAATAAACTTGGTTCGGCCTGGGCCAGTATGAAAAAAATTGCAGGCCTTCAGAGCACAGAGTGCAGTAATCGTGTGTTTTTAGATGGTTTTAGTTCAGACACAGAGCTGGCTAATGCTCTTAATTGTTTTTATGGTCGTTTTGACTCCTTTGATTTTAGCACAGAAATCCAAGATTTGAAACAGAAACTCAAAGACAATCAGCACTTTAATATTGAGATGCAGGATGTTGAAAGGGAGTTCTGTGCTGTAAAAGTGAACAAAAGTCAGGGCCCTGATAATATATGTGGACGCCTGGTAAAGTCCTGTGCACATGAACTGAGTCCTATATTTCACTACATTTTCAATAAGTCCTTACAGACACAACATGTGCCTAAGATCTGGAAAGATGCCGTGGTTGTTCCCGTTCCAAAATCCAGCTGTCCTAAAACGGTAAATGACTTTAGACCAGTTGCTTTGACTTCAATTTTAATGAAAATTTTTGAAAAACTGGTCAGATGTGAGGTCCTAAAGCAGACTGAACATGCATTGGATCCTCTGCAGTTTGCCTATAGGCCTCACAGAGGAGTGGAGGATGCCACTGTCACTCTGTTTAACATGCTTTTTAAACATCTGGATTTTAATGGGACACACGCCAGGCTTTTATTTGTGGACTTTTCTTCTGCCTTTAATACAATCCAACCTCATATTTTAGTTGAAAGGCTCCTGCAACAATTTGATTTAAGCAATAATCTGGTGGGTTGGATTCTGGATTTCTTAACCAACAGGACGCAGAGAGTAAGGGTCAATGGCACATTGTCTGACCTAAAGTGCTCTTCTACTGGCTCTCCTCAGGGGTGTGTGTTGTCACCACTACTCTTCATCCTGTACACAAACATGTGTCGGAGCAGACATGACAACAGACACATTATAAAGTATGCTGATGACTCAGTCATTGTCAGTCTCCTCCAGGATGGTGAGAGTGGCCACGGCCCAGTAGTTGATGACTTTGTTCACTGGTGTGAGGATTCCTACCTGCAGCTGAATACAACAAAAACGAAAGATATGATTATTGACTTTAGGAGGAAAACTCCCAGGCACAAAGTCACCATACTAAAAGGCCAGACCACCGAATGTGTACAATCGTACAAATATCTTGGGACGATTATTGATAGTGGATTGAACTTTGAGGTGAACTGTGAAAGGGTGTGCAAAAAGGGTCAGCAAAATTTGCATTGTTTGAGGAAACTTGCACGCTTCCAAATTGACCGAACCATAATGACTATGTTCTATCGGGCTTTTATTGAATCTGTTTTATCCTTTTCTTTAATGTCATGGTTTGGTCAGATAAAACTGAAACAGAGGAAATCCTTGGATCAGGTAGTCAGATGGTCCAGTCGTTTGCTTGGTGAGTCACAGCTGAGCCTGACATCCCTGTACACCAGACAAGTACAGAGGATGGCCGACTCAATTTTAAATGATGACTCCCACCCTTTGCACTGCAACTTTCAGCTTCTTCCCTCCAGACGGAGGTTTGCTGTCCCAAAAAGTAGAACCCAGCGCTACAAAAACAGCTTTGTCCCTGCTGCTGTCAAAGAGTTGAACAAGCTATAAAAATTATATTGTACATATTTTATATTTACCTATTTTGTAAGATGTGTGCCTGTGATTGTGGCTTGTAAATATGGATGTCACCAACTGCAAAACAAATCTACCTACGGGTACAAATAAAGTAACCTGAACCTGAACCTAATTACTGAGTACTCACAGCTGAGCTGACTAAGAGAGCAGACAGTGAGTAAGTAACCAGATGGGGATGTCTGGGAGAGAAGGAATAGTGACCCTGCCATAGGAAAAGCCAAAACACTCTTAAACTACATAACAAAATAACAATACTGAAACATACAGTAAATAATAAATAGAACAATAAATCATCAGAAATCAAAACACAGCAAGACACCACAAGGCTTGGAAAACATACAGAAGAAATTCATAAATAAATTGAGAGACTGAGCCCGGAACAACCCATGCTCAGTCCTGTGACAATAACGCAGTTTTACCTTTAAATAATCTAACAAATCAGTTGGAAGAAAAACACCTCTACCTGTGTGGAGTGCAGGATAAGCTGTCTTCTAACTATCTTCTGTATGCCTTCTGTTGAATCATAATCTATCAAGGTGTTGCTGTCATGACTCGCCGCTCATCAGCGGCGCCAGCCGCGCGCACACCTGCTCCTCGTCAGCGGCGAGGTATTTAATCCACTCTGCCCTGGGCTTCGGCCTGAAGCCGTCTCTCAACTTCGGCACCTTTTGCTACTACGGATCTCAAACCTACTAGCAAAGATTATCTGGGTAAGCTCCCCTTACCTCTCTCCTCTAGCCTTCCCCTGTGCACAGGTGGACCTCCCCGGCGGCGGACTTCCTCATCTCGTCGCTGTCCCTACGCTGCTGCCACAGGTACTGCAGGTCGCTGTCTCCCGGGCCTCGCCCTTGTCAACGCCAGCCACCTGTCGTAATCAAGGTTGTCCGGCTGTACGGCCTCCTGCCCCCGTGCCTGACGCAGACGCCACCACCAATACATTCTTATTCCACAGACACGCAGCCACACACATCCCTGTTGTTAATAAAGCTGTTAAATCTACCCTGAGCCTGCGTGTGTGTCTCCTGAGCCGTGCATTATGTCAGTTGCCTCATAAATATTTTGAGAAGTACTCTGTTTATACATTAGAAATAAACATCAAAATCAATCCACCTAAACTACTACTAAAATGCCTACTTCTACTTAAAATAATTTAAGTAGAAACCCGTTTCACAGTTTGATTGAGAACTACAATCCAGTGACATTTTTGCATACATTTGCATGTTTTCAGCAACAACAGAAAGCTTTAGTGCTTATTGCCAACAAGTGGTTTGAGCTACCCACTAAAACTGGGCTCTGCCCCCCTTCCCCCACACACAATTCGTTTCTCAACTTGCTGGTGATGTTGCTTACTTGTTGAGTTTGCCGTGCCTGCATTAGTGCTGTAACGTATGCGAACAATTCGATCGAGTGTACTAGTTTTTATGAATGAATGTACTGTCCTCAATCACTCACCAGAGCTGTACTTGAAGCCAGGGTTCACCACCTGAATCATCCACCTGAGCAGCAAATGAGCCCTGCCCACTCGGTTCAGCCGACTCTCAGTTCAGTGAGTGGTAGACAGTTCGAGCTCGAGTGCAACACCAAGTAATTTGGTGTACCATTATTTCAAAGGGATTTTAGCTTGACTGATAGAAAAATTTCATATTTGTCTTAAATTTGTGAATTGCTTTGTCTCAGAGTCAGCCTCAGAGTCTGTGTAAATGTGTCAAGGTTGCAGCTGCACTAGTTATCATCTTGTTTTTAGTCCATTCTGTGTTGCTCCCGTGTGATTGGTACTGAGTGAGCGTCATAGTTCCTGAGAAAAAGATAATCTGTACACCAAGTTTTGACCAGATGTACTGGACCAATCATGATGGACAAGTTGCCCCGCCACCTCTCAGATAACGGAGGGCTTAAAGAACTGAGTGATGTGTGTTTGAGTCAGAATGGTGCTTGAATAGGCTTTGAGACTATTTTTGTATGGTTCTCCACTGGCCAGTGTAATTAAATTTGCTGAAACTCTGATCCAGCCTGGTTTTTGACTGAAGGTTAAGAGGAATTTTTTTAACATTGACTCAGTATGTTTCAGTGAACTGTGGAGCCCATCAGTAGCCTACATCCGAGGCAGCCTTTCTGCTACCGTGACACACAAGTCTTCCATCTCCTTTTCCACTCTCCTTACTGAGTGTGTTAATAAAGTATCTCAACTGGAACCCTTGGACTGTTTTGTGATTTGACCAGTCACTTCAGTGGTGGGCTGTGATTTTCTGAACCCAAGTATATAAGAGAGGCCAGTGTCAGTCATTCGTTTTCTTTCATGGACCATAGATTAATAACGTAATTAATGTTAATGGAACGATAAAAGCAGACTCTTAAACATGGAAGTGGGCGCCCAGACAATATTTGTCGTGGCATATACTAAATATGTTCATATCTGTGTCTGCAGCACTCAACACCGGCACAAAAGATATAGTCAATGCATGTGCATGAAACCTGACCTCCACAGCCTTGGCTAGACCAAAACATGGAAAGACTGAAACCAGCAGATAGGAATGTTTCTATTTGTCATTAGAAATGTATATAATATTTCTTTCCTTTTCTACTTTTCTAAGTAGTATTATACAGATGTCTTTTCAGTATTGGTAAGTATCCCCCGCCGGTCAAAGCCCAAACAGGTCGGTGAGCCCTTTGGGCGAAAACCAAAGGGGGATTACATTATGGAGCCTACGTCCGTACGTCTGTCCCACTTTTGTGAAATCAACTCCTCCTACAGTTTTGGCTGATTGTTTTGAAACTTGATATCATGGTTTGATATGCACTGAGGATGGGTATATGGCAATTTGGTTCTAACTGGATGATTTTTGCAGGAACTGTAGCCCCTGACCTATGACCTCCTGTTTCACCTCGCTTCAGAGACAGTAACTGTCTTGTGAAATCAACTCCTCCTACAGTTTTGTTCTTATTGTTTTGAAACCCGGTACCATGGTTTGATACACTCTGATGATGTGCATATTGCAATTTCACTATCATCAGATGACCCTGAGGTCAAAGGCCAGATTTTCACTAAATTTTCTAAACACAATAACTCCTGAAAGAAATGATGTAGGCTTTTCAAATTGATACAGTAGTTGTATCTAATACACATTTTAGATGACTTACACCCTGACCTAACTATGTGTTTGGGGTCAAGGGGTCAAAGTTCAAAGTTAACATTGCAGTTGCACTATGGTAAATGCTACATTTACTATTGCTATAAAACAACTAAAGCTAGGACCACCAAACCTGCTATACAGGTTCACCTAGGAATTCTGACCTCTGACTATGGGTTTGGGGTCAAAAGGTCAAAGGTCAAGGTTAGCATTCCATTTCCACTGTTGCTATAAAAGGAAGTAAAGCCAGGGCCACCAAAACTGGTACACAGGTTCACTTTGGAAACCTGACCTCAGACTATGGGTTTGGGGTCAAATAGGTCAAAGGTCAAGCTTAACATTCCTTATGCCTTATTACTGTACATCGAGTAAAGCTAGGGCCACCAAACTTGGTACAGTGTGACTAAGGTTTTGCCATCACAAGGTCAAAGGTCAACATCATAATGGCTTATAAACTACAGTATATCTCAACAACAAAGAAAGCTAGGGTCTCCAAACCTGGTGCACAGGTTCACTCTGAGACCATAACTTCTGACTATAGATTTGGGGTCAAAAGGTAAAGGTCGGCACTCCCTATGCTCTCTTATTATAGAGCATGTAAAACTCTCTAGGGTCACCATACTTGCTACATGGGTTGACCTTGGGATCCTGACCTACAACTATGGGCTGTATCCTTTGCTGTATATTCGTGGATGATAGGCTTATCATAATTTGCTTCTGCCACAGTAATTATATTGAAAAGTTGAAAACTGCTCTCCGTCAGTAAGTATTGAGATCTTCAAAGAAAACAGAGGCGGAAGATATTGCACTCGCCTCAGAGTGCTCTTGTCTGATATTGTAATGCAGCATTTTTAAAAGTAATGTTAAGGGCCTGTACTTCTTCTCGTCACAAAGACAAATCAAAAGTGCTTAACTAGTAACTACACTAATCCTCTATTCTAAGAGCCTTCAGATATCTAGCAACAATTTAGAGTCATCAATTAACCTAAGATGCATGTCTTTGGATTGTGGGAGGAAACCGGAGCACCTGGAGTAAACCCACACAGCAACGGAAGAACATGCAAACTCCACAGACAAAGGTTCCCACCTCTGCCAGCCTGGGGATTTGAACCTGGAACCTTCTAGCAGTGGGGGGAACAGTGCTGACCACTGTAGCACTGTGCTGCCTGTGTTATGCAACACTGTAAATCACTGATACTCAGGTACGGTATTTGTTGGTCTCTCAGACACTGTATACATGACATAGAGCAGGGCTCACCAATGCCGCTTTTCCACTAGCCCAGCTCACCTCGCCTCGCCTCGCCTCGATTCGCTACTACTCGGTTCGGCCTCGGTTGTGTCTCTATAGCAGCTGTGTAAAGCTGGGTTAAGCTGTGGTGGGCGGGATTTTTTTTACAGCAAGGCGGCGCCACACTCCCGTGACGTAAAACACACGACCCAAGCAAAACATAACACGTGGCGGCTGTACAAGGCGACTCCTCGGTCTGTGGCTTTTTTCACCGTAAATGCCAAAAAGGACCGCCAGACAAGGGTACAGGCAGCGAGACGAAACACTCTGGAATAGTGCTGCAGCTTCTGGGAGAGCTGAAGACGTGAGGATACAAACTAGGTCATATATGACGGTAACCTAATGGTTGCTAATGCTAGTTTGCTATAAGTACGTCGTACTACACTGTAACGTCTGCAAGTTATCACTGTTAGGTACTAAAATATGTATGCTGTGTGTGTGTGTTTCAGATGGCTCTGTTGTGAGAAAATTACCGCTTCAAACGGTCGGTCTGGGCGTTCAACACAGCCTGTCACTGATGTCAACACAGCCTGTCACTGATATCACCCTAGCTTCACAAACGATCAGTGGTTATATCAGTGGTTATAGAGCTTAAGAATGTCTGTAGAAACGTTTATTTCCTGTGCAACAAATTGCTCTGATCTGCGTGAAAATCATGGAGAGACTGTTGAGACATCATGTCATGTACCTGCTCCAGCAGCACTGAGTCTGAGGTGGTGTCATAGCAAAAAATGATCAGCTGACACAACTTGATCGCCAGGTTAATAACTATATTAGCCACAAAATATACATTCAAAAAGTAAACAGTACTGAGTTAGGTATAATAAGATATATTTGACAATTATGATGCATTTTAGGCCAAAACAAACTTAATCTAGGATTAAAAGCAATTAAAATAATGCAGTCACAAGGTTACATGGAAAATACTTGATTTACTAGATACATGTACTGTAGAAATATATATTCTCTGCATCCACAATTTACTATACATGCATTCATGTAATATTGCACTGGGAATTGCACTGACAATAAACCTCTGAAGTTTTTGCAGATGTCTCTTTTCTATATGTGAAGGTTACCACCATGTGGCACAAATTAAATACTAACAGCTGTCTAAGAACAATCCAGCAGTTTGAGAAATCACTTTTGGTTTGGTGTAAGTCTGTCAACACAATATGAACCATAAAGCAGTTTGTGTTAAAATGTTAAATCCCATTAAACCCTAAACCGGGGGCTTCCAATCATGTGTCATGGGGGCCAAGACCCTGCAGGTTGTCTTCTACCCAGTCTCTTCAGCAGGTGTTCTCACTGATCAGCAGTCAGTAGAAGAAGTTCAATGGAATCTGCTGTTGAAGACACTGGTTGGAGGTAAAGCCTGCAGGGTCTTGGCCGTCCATGGCACATGATGGGACACCCCTGCCCAAACCCATTATGATGAAGAGCAGATGCTAATATGACCCAGAATTCCTCCATATACTGGTACTGTCACTAAAGTATGCAGGGTCTTCTGCGGTGGCACATCCAACAATACAGTCTTCAGTTAATAAAATAATTGTTTTGGCTACTTTTTTCTTAAAAATGAGCCATTATTTTCAAGGTCACCGATAAATGCTTTGTACTGTTGATTCTTTTCCCGCCGGTGTCTTAACAGACAAAATAGAAAATCATGATGCAAACACATAGGTCAATTGTTTATTACAATCAGCAACAAATTCCAGATTATTCAGAATGTGCAAAATTCAAACTGTAAAAAAAAAAAAAAAGAAACTGGAATGGGTCACACACGCCAGCCACGCTGCCTCACTGAGAAGCAACTGGATCGGCGCCTCGTACTGGTCCTGGTTCAGCAGATCTTCAGCCTGTATCTCTGTAAATAGTGAGGCAAAGTCCGGTTTGGGTGGATCGTTTCCCTCTTGCCTAGACAAAAGACAGAAATGGGTAGTGGTTAATTAAAGCAAGTTTAAAACATATGTGGGAAATACACTTGTTGCTAAAAGCCAGTGGTGGAATGTGAATGAAAGAATGAATCTTTATTTCGAACAGATTAAAAGTAAAGATTAAAAGAAAATAGAATAATATAACAAAGTGGAAAAAAATCTAACAAGGTCAAATTAAATAATAACTCCTCTGATTATACAGTTCAACATAGGTTATCCGAAATGGGTGATGGCTGAAGCTGCAGCTTATATTGCCCACCCATATTTCATCCAAGAATTCAAAAGAAAAACAAAACAGGAGCAATTACAATTTGAATGTGACAATAAAGTACTTCGTTGTTGTATTTAACCACAATTTTCATGTAGCTGCGCTTCAGTAGAGTAGATTTTACAAGGGCTGGGTTCCATTTAAAATCATCTGGTTTTACTGTGGCCTCAGCAATCAGAATGAATTAATACATTCACTTGAATGGAATCTAGTACTTTAACTGAAGGTGTGCATCACCGAGTATGGAGTTGCTCAGTCAAAATATGGAGTTTTTATCAATAAAAGTTTGTCTTGTCTGTAAAAGTGTCTCTTCAGGTTCAGGTTCAGGTTCCTTTATTTGTACCCGTAGGTAGATTTGTTTTGCACTCTGGTGACATCCATATTTACAAGCCACAAATTACATTCAACATAGACACAAGCACAGGCACACATGAAATTGACTATAAACATGATAAAAATACTCAAGGCTGCACGGTGGCGCAGTGGTTTAGCACTGTGGCAGCACAGTTTACCCTCGGCCGGGGGATCACGGGGATCATGAGATTGTGGGTTCGATCCCAGCCCCCGACCAACAGTGAGCTGTGTGGAGTTTGCATGTTCTCCCCGTGTTGCGTGGGTTTACTCCGGGATTTCTCCGGTTTCCTCCCGCATACCAAAAACATGTAGGTTTAGGGCGCTCGCGCACGCAGTGACCGGCAGCCGGTGGCTTGTCACCAGACTGCAAACCAAATCTACCTACGGGTAACCAGAGGTAAGAGAGAAGAGTCATATTAAAAGTTAAAATTAGTCAAAGAGGTTAAAAACTCAAAGGTCTAAAACCCAATAAAATATTTAGAACCCAAGTAACATCCTACAAAAATAAGTAAATATAAAATGGAGTTAATAAATAGGTACCTAAATTATGTGCAATATATTGTTACAGCTTGTTCAACTCTTTGACAGCAGCAGGGACAAAGCTGTTTTTGTAGTGCTGGGTTTTACTTTTTGGGACAGCAAACCTCCGTCTTGAGGGAAGAAGCCGAAAGTTGCAGTGCAAAGGGTGGGAGTCATCATTTAAAATGGAGGTAGCCATCCTCTGTACTTGTCTGGTGTACAGGGATGTCAGGCTCAGCTGTGACTCACCAAACAAACGACTGGACCATCTAACTACCTGATCCAAGGATTTCCTCTGTTTCAGTTTTATCTGAACAAACCATGACACTAAAGAAAAGGATAAAACAGATTCAATAAAAGCCCGATAAAACATTGTCATTATGGTTCGATCAATTTGGAAGCGTGCAAGTTTTCTCAAGCAATGCAAATGTTGCTGACCCTTTTTGCACACCCTTTCACAGTTCTCTTCAAAGTTTAAATTACTATCAATAATCGTCCCAAGATATTTGTAGGATTGTACACATTCGGTGGTCTGAACTTTTAGTACGGTGACTTTGTGCCTGGGAGTTTTCCTCCTAAAGTCAATAATCATGTCTTTAGTTTTTGTCGTATTCAGCTGCAGGTAGGAATCCTCACACCAGTGAACAAAATCATCAACTACTGGGCCATGGCTACTCTCACCATCCTGGAGGAGACTGACAATAACTGAGTCATCAGCATACTTTATGATGTGTCTGTTGTCATGTCTGCTCCGACACATGTTTGTGTACAGGATGAAGAGTAGTGGTGACAACACACACCCCTGAGGAGAGCCAGTAGAAGAGCACTTTAGGTCAGACAATGTACCATTGACCCTTACTCTCTGCGTCCTGTTGGTTAAGAAATCCAGAATCCAACCCACCAGAATATTGCTCAAATCAAATTGTTGCAGGAGCCTTTCAACTAAGATATGAGGTTGGATTGTATTAAAGGCGGAGGAAAAGTCCATAAACAAAAGCCTGGCGTGTGTCCCATTAAAATCCAGATGTTTAAAAAGCATGTTAAACAGAGTGACAGTGGCATCCTCCACTCCTCTGTGAGGCCTATAGGCAAACTGCAGAGGATCCAACGCATGCTCAGTCTGCTTTAGGACCTCACATCTGACCAGTTTTTCAAAAATTTTCATTAAAATTGAAGTCAAAGCAACTGGTCTAAAGTCGTTTACCGTTTTAGGACAGCTGGATTTTGGAACGGGAACAACCACGGCTTCTTTGCAGATCTTAGGCACATGTTGTGTTTGTAAGGACTTATTGAAAATGTAATGAAATATAGGACTCAGTTCATCTGCACAGGACTTTACCAAGCACCCACATATATTATCAGGGCCCTGATTTTTGTTCACTTTTACAGCGCAGAACTCCCTTTTAACATCCTGCACCTCAATATTAAAGTGTTGATTGTCTTTGAGTTTCTGTTTCAAATCTTGGGTTTCTGTGCTAAAATCAAAGGAGTCAAAATGACCATAAAAACAATTAAGAGCATTAGCCAGCTGAATTAAAACCATCTAAAAACACACAATTACTGCGCTCTGTGCTCTGAAGGCCTGCAATAGTTTTCATACTGGCCCAGGCTGAACCAAGTTTCTTTGTTGCCATCTTGCTTTCCAATTCTGATTTATAATTCTGTTTTGCTCTTAAAATTTCGGACTTCAGCTCTTTTGTGGCAACCTGTAGCTCAGAAACAGACCCCTGTTTAAAGGCAAGTGCTTTCCTCTGTAAGCAGGATTTAACTGATTTTGTAACCCATGGCTTGTTGTTGGGATATATTTTGACACGTTTACGTGGAACAATCTTATTTTTACAGAAAGCCATGTATGAGCATGTGACGTCCACCAAAGAGTCCAAATCATCTCCGCAGGCCAGTGTGAACATCTCCCAGTCTGTTCAGTCAAAGCATTCCTGGAGGCTGTGCACTGAATCCTCTGTCCACACATCAATGTCTCTCGTCTCCACCTTGCCTCTTCTGAGAGCAGTTTTATATGTGGGCAGCAAATGTACACAGTTGTGATCTGAGGATCCTACAGGAAGAAGGGGGAGTGATTTATAGGCAATCTCTATGGATCCATAGCACAGGTCCAATGTCTTTTTTCGCCTGGTTGGGCAGGAGACATACTGGTAAAAGTTTTTTTTTTCTTTTTTTCTTGTTGCCCTGGGTTCAAGTGTGGGCGGTGTTTTGTACTTGTATTGCTAAAATATAAAAGGATGCACTACAATGGGTCTCAAATATTTGTAATGTGTCCTGTTACTGCATGAGTTTATTGATGATAGACTATAAACTACACATATAAAGTAAATTATATTGATGACTGAACAACTCACATTCCCCAAAATATACAGTTATGAACATAACTCACAAAGGATCATACAAGTGATCTGACAAAAAAATAAATACATTAACAAGGGGTTTATTTTACAGTTGATGTGCCATTCATTTTCAATTATTCTGTCCTTAATATTCACACAATCAAATAAATCTCAGTTCAGTCCCTTTTATATTAAGTGGAAATTGTGCTACTTTGGTTTTGACACTTTACCTATAGTAAAGGATTTCAGTACGTTCCACAGTGGCGAGGTCCATTGTGGGGCGGCTGTTTTCCTCTTGCCTAGATGAATGACAGAAATGGATGGTGGTTAGTTACAGCAAGTTCAACACTAATACAGGCACATCTCAAAAATTAGAATATCATGAATATCATGAAAAAGTTCAATATTTTTGTCACTCATTTCAGAAAGTGAAACCCATATATAGATTCATTACAGGGACAGTGATATATTGCAAGTGTTTATTTTAATATTGATGATTATGGCTACAGCCCATATTAACCAACACCTTAGCAGCCAACATTTATATTTAAAAACTATTTTTTTAAAGTTAATTTTATGTAATATTCTAATTTTTGGCCAAATTGAATTTGGGGTTTTCAGGGGCTGTAAGCCATAATCATCCAAATTAAAATAAATAAACGCTTGAAATATATCACTATCTGTGTAATGAATCTATATAATATATGGATTTCTCTTTCTGAAATGAGTGACAAAAAATATTGAATTTTTTCATGACATTCTAATTTTTGGACATGTACCTGTATTAGGGAAATACACTTGTGAAAGTCAGTGGTGGGATGTGACAAAAATGCTTTGTTTCCCTGACAAGCATTGCAGGAGCCACTCTGTACAGGTACAAGTACATTATCAATCCAGAGATTTATGGTGGAACAACACAACAACACTGTTCCAACACCCTTTATGGAAAATCCACAGAACAGGTGTGTGGGTCTATTCTGACGCTTTAGAAAATTATATGAATGACTTTATAAATCACTGGTTTGAAAAAGCACTTTTAATATGTTGACATTTCGGCTCCTGGCCTCAACTTCACCTGTATCCACAATATAAACACTGAGGGAGGCTAAACCCTGGCATGTGGAAACACATTCTAGCATTAAATTGCACACAATTTAATGCGCAGCACCAAAGTGCAATACTTACACAAACCAGGACTTTAACCAGGATTAACATATTTCATCGTTTTGCTCTCACAAGCGAATACTTAGGACAAAACAAGCGCAAATAAGCAGAGTTGGCTACTAGCTAGCTACTAGCTAACACTCATTAGCCAGCACAGGACGGCGCTGTATGGCTCAAAAAAAGTGAGCTTACCACCAACAGGATAAATAAGCGAACAGATGCACAATACTACAAATCCCACACCATCGATGGTTCTCTCACGTTCGTCTTCAGCTTGTCCGTAGTCCGGTTCTATGCTGGGCTGCATCTATATCGGTGCGGGTAGCTCCTCTCACTGTAAATCTGCCACCAAGCAGAGAAAACTCTGCACCTCTTCATTGAACCATGGTGTAGATTTCCGCAAAACCTACAACGCTGTCTGTATTAATATCATATTTACTCCGTGAGCGAGTTAGTCTGTGTGAAATATTGCAAATGGCGGTCGTGTAAATTCCACTGAAGACGGATGCTTTCGTGACGTTACGCACTGACCAATCAGTGGCTCGCAGTCTGTTGACGTCACATCTCGGCTCGACTCAGCACGGTTGTACCCTGCCCTCGATCAGGCACGAAAATAGCGCCTGTTAACCGGTGCTGGGTACAGTGGAAAAGGCTAGAAAGCGAGTCGAGTCGAAGTGAGTAAGGCCAAAGCGATACTAGTGAAAAAAGGCCTCAACTGGCAGACTCTGGTCTGATCTGGACTCTAAGAGTACAGAGCACTCGGGTAGCGACAGAGGAAAAACTGTATCAATTTTTTCCTAAATTGATACAATTTTGGAAAAAAAGGGCACTGTTTTGTTATGGCTGAAAGAAAAACGTGGAACTGAAAAACTGTATCAGCAGTTGCCTGGACAGTTTATGGCGCAGGCCCTTGGGCACTCCCTGCAGACTTCTGCAGACTCCATTCTTCTCTGCTCTCTGCAGAGACTCTCTGGATCTGACCACTCCAGAGAGTATGCAGCGGGTCGCAAAATCACAGTATGCTGCGGGTGATACACACACACACACACACACACACACACACACACACACACACACACACACACACACACACACACACGCACAAGACCAGGATATCAACTTGGGTTCCTGGTCTGTTAGAATTTCATAGCTATTTGGTGTCAACAAACACATTTAGTGTTTTCCTGTATTATAAAGTTTTACAGTTAGGCCCAGAAATATTTGGACAGTGACACAATCTTCATGATTTGGGCTCTGCATGCCACCACATTGGATTTTAAATGAAACAACTACAACGGAATTGAAGTGCAGACTTTAAAGTTTAATTCAAGGGGTTGAACAAAAATATATGATTAAACATGTAGGAATTGTAGCTATTTTTATACAAACGCCCCTCATTTCAGGGGCTCAAAAGTAATTGGACAAATAAACATAACCCTAAGTAAAACGTTACTTTGCAATATTTTGTTGAGAATCCTTTGCAGGCAATGATTGCCTGAAGTCTGGAACCCATGGACATCACCAAACATTGGGTTTCCTCCTTTGTGATGCTTTGCCAGGCCTTTACTGCAGCTGTCTTCAGTTGTTGCTTGTTTGTGGGTCTTTCTGCCTTAAGTTTTGTCTTGAGCAAGTGAAATGCATGCTTGATTGGGTTGAGATCTGGTGATTGACTCAGCCATTGCAGAATATTCCTCTTCTTTGCTTTTAAAAAACTCCTGGGTTGCTTTTGCAGTATGTTTTGGATCATCGTCCATCTGTACTGTGAAGTGCTGTCCAATCAACTTTGCTGCATTTGGCTGAATCTGAGCAGAAAGTATATCCCTATACACTTCAGAATTCATCTGGCTGCTTCTGTCTTTTGTCACATCATCAATAAACACAAGTGACCCAGTGCCATTGGAAGCCATGCATGCCCATGCCATCACACTGCCTCCACCATGTTTTACAGAAGATGTGGTGTGCTTTGGATCATGAGCTGTTCCAATTCTTCTCCAAACTTTCTTCTTCCCATCATTCTGGTACAGGTTGATCTTAGTCTCATCTGTCCAAAGAATGCTGTTCCAGAACTGGGCTGGCTTCTTCAGGTGTTTTTTGGCAAAGTCAATTCTGGCCTTTCTATTTTTGAGGCTGATTAATGGTTTGCACCTTGTGGTGAATCCTTTGTATTTACTCTCATGAAGTCTTCTCTTTATGGTAGACTTAGATACTGATACACCTACTTCCTGGAGAGTGTTCTTCACTTGAGTGGATGTTGTGAAGGGGTTGTTCTTCACCATGGAAAGGATTCTGCGATCATCCACCACTGTTGTCTTCCGTGGACATCCAGGCCTTTTTGAGTTCCCAAGCTCACCACTGCACTCTTTTTTTCTCAGAATGTACCAAACTGTTGATTTGGCCACTCCTAACATTTCTACTATCTCTCTGATGGATTTCTTCTTTTTTTTCAGCCTCAGGATGGTCTGTTTCACCTCCATTGAGAGCTCCTCTGACCGCATGTTGTGTGTTCACAGCAACAGCTTCCAAATGCAAACGCCACACCTGGAATCAATTCCAGACCTTTTAACTGCTTAATTGATGACAGGTTAACGAGGGAAGAGCCCATGCAGCCTTATTATTTTATTTATTTATTTATTTTTTTTTTTGCAGCCTTCTGAGTCAATTGTCCAATTACTTTTGGTCCCTTGAAAAAGAGGCGGCTACGTATTAAAGAGCTGTAATTCCTAAACCCTTGCTCCAATTTGGATGTGAATACTCTCAAATTACAGCTGAGAGTCTGCACTTTAAGCCTATATTGATTATATAATTGTATCCTGAATATGTTTTCGTAAACAGCTAAAATAACAAAACCTGCGTCACTGTCCAAATATTTCTGGGCCAAACGGTATATTACATGCTTTGTTTGAAATTGAGCCAAGAATTAATTTGATTTTTTGTCTTTAAAAAATGATACAGAACTAAAAAGCAGCTAAAACATGAGCTTAATAAAGCAATGTGTGATAGCCAGTTAAATGATACTGGCCTGCCTGGAGACAGCTGTGCTCTTCTGAAAGAATGTCCATGAAAGGCTGTCAGTTATTAAAAGCACATTTTCAGATGAATTTGTCCATGTTACTTGCTGCATTTCTTTTCCATTTGTTTTATTGAAATATATTAGAAATAATTTCATAGGTCATTGCAAACACTTTTCTTTAAAACAGGAGTGTCCAATCATGCGCCATGGAGGGCCAAGATCCTGCACAATTTTTTTCCTCCCTCACTGATCTCTCAATGATCTCCACACTTGTGTAAAAGCTGTTCTCGACCCTCTGGAAATGTTTCTCTTCAGAGACAAGACCCAGAGACTCCCAGTCTCCCAAGAAATGCTCAGCAGTCTCCATGGTCGACCAATTAACTCTCAATGATCCTTCAGTGATCTCTCCTGGTCTCTCAGGGATCTTTCAAAGATCTCTAAAGCTGTCCATGAAAATCTTACAACAATCTTCTAAATGTTTACACAAAAATTGTTTTTTTGAGGTTTTAGGAGATCAAGCCACATTAATACAAATGAATCACTCCTGATTCAACAAACACTCATATACGTAGATATACTGTAGGTCGGGGGTGTCCAATCATGTGCCATGGAGGGCCAAGACCCTGCAGGTTTTCTCTTCTACCCTGTCTCTTCAGCAGGTGTTTTCACTTATCAGCAATCAGTGGGAAGAAATTCAGTGCAATCTCCTGTTGAAGACACTGGTTGGAGGTAAAGCCTGCAGGGTCTTGGCCCTCCATGGCACATGACTGGACACCCCTGCTTTAAAAGTATTAAGTTGTCACACAGTGGGAGGGAAAAAATCCTGAATAGAAAAAAAATGCATCAAGATGCATCAAAATTCTTTTAGAATCAAACCAGAGCCCTGATAATCAAATCATGAGGTGCCTCAGCTGAGGAGGAGGACCGACTTATCAGACCTCTTGCAATTTTAGTTTGTAACCCCTGACACAGAGTATACCAACATGTAAATTCTGCCACATGCAGACTCCTACAAATGTGAGTGCGAGTGTAGAAATCCACAATCAGCAGTTGGCTGACTGCAGTTTACCTGCCAACTACAGCTGTCAGGAATAATATTTTTTGTTATGCTGAGCTTCTTTAATTACAACTGAGTTTTCTTTTTTGCATGTTGACCAATGCCACTGTACAGTTCACTCGTGCATAGAGGTCTGCTTTAAAAGCATGCCTGTGGGGAATGAAATTCTATCCAGCGAGCTCCATCCCTGAGCTAAATTACACAAGCCAGCCATGATTTCATGCTTCACTACATCACTTCTCCCTTTTTTCGCTCTGCTCTCCATACTCTCGCCTCCTCTCCTCTCTGTCTCATTTACCTCTGCTTTAACCCCACATGGATCTTATCTGGTTAAAGAGCAAAAAGAGGTGAACCACACAGCTGTGCAGCATGAATATTTCATCTGAGTTTGGATTACCATTTTCTCCAAAGATTCATTGTTCTATGTATAATACATGGCGCGCCGCACCCCAGCGCCTAGATCATAACCCCTGCCCTTCTAATCATAGGCAAAGCATGCCCTCACCTAGCCAGCCATGCCAGTGTGTGTGTGTGTGTGTGTGTGTGTGTGTGTGTGTGTGTGTGTGTGTGTGAGTAAGGTCTGTTTATGTGTAGATGGATGCATGCTCACACAACTCTGTTTTATATATATATATATGCAAGTGTGTTTGTGTGTGTGTGTGTGGGGGGGGGGGTTACAGCAAGGCTAAGACGGGCTCATCTTTCACACACATACAAACACACTCCCCTGCCCTCTGGCTGGATTAGATGATGAGGTGGAAGAGTGAGTGAGATTGGAAAGGAAAGAAAAAATGTGTTGGTGTGGAGAGAGAGAGAGGGAGAGTAACAGATTAAGACTGAATTCAAGTCTCTCGAATGCTGGCTGGACTCCAGCTTTATGTTGCGGCGGTAATGTTCTTTGAAATTATCCACCTCCTGTTGTATATACTCCAGTGTGAGTGCGGACTCGCCAACCTCCACCATTTGGCTGTCTGGCTCACTTCTACCTTCATCTCCTGCAGTCCTTCTTTCACTAAATGAGCAGTGAATAAAGCATTGGATGAGGCTGTATAGATTTGAATGGCTCACTTGCTGGGTGTCAGATGGAGAAAATGGGTCCATGAGCTATTCTGACCTAAACTGCCCATATCTCCTGAGGTCCACAGAAATTGGTTCTTTTAAATGTATAGTTTCTCCTAAAATTACCATACAAGTAATTCAAAACAGTGAAGCGGTGAGTCAAAGCGGTTGACCCAGTTGCATCTGAGAAATCTTGGAACATTAATCTTAAATGTGTTTGTGTGTGTGTGTGTGTGTGTGTGTGTGTGTGTGTGTGTGTGTGTGTGTGTGTGTGTGTGTGTGTGTGTGTGTGTGTGTGTGTGTGTGTGGCGTAATCGTTCTTTTTTGTGTAGCCTTATCACAACTGAAATAAGCCTATTCACATCATAAGCAATTATTTCTATAATATGTCTCCAAATGGTTTGCAGTAGCAGATCTGCATAGTTTCTGTCTGGTATTCTCTGGGATTTGGTTGCATCTATTTAAATAGTCCATGTGGGAAGTAAATGAAGGCCCACATCTACTGAAATGCAACCTTGAAGCCATCAACTGTCAACAATTAAGCTATTTTTTTTTTTTACTTCACAGCTATGTTCTTTGCCCATATTCACTGGCTACACTTGAAAACCCTTCATATTCATTCTTTTAATATCTTCCTGCCTGCCCCAGGGACTACAGATGGAAATTAATGAGAACACTATAATCTGGTACAGAGCTTCTTTACCCTGTGTTTAATGTTTTTTCTGTACATGGTCCCTGACAAATAAACCAATAAACTAAACTAAACCAAACATATTGGCCATCATCTTACAGACTAACTTCTCAGATAATGCTGTAGCTATAATGTTCCAGTAGTCACATTCCAAAGTGGCAGCTATTCAATGAAAGGACACTAGTGAGATTCATTAGATGTCTTCTGTCCTCCTTACACCAAGCCCAATCTCTCTATATAAAAGAGATTCTGCAGTGTGGGCATGTATGTAGGTATGGAGAAAGTTTGTCCCCCTACTAACTCAGAGGCCACTTGACCGCGGGCTCTCATCTCTTGCATGGTGATGCCAAAATACCTGAAGGGTGCTCCTGACATGGTTTCACTGACTGCTTGACCATATAAAAGAGGTCAAAGATGACCTTTTTTTAATCAAACCTTATCAGTGGAGGTGTACACCGGGGAGGAATCAACAGCACCCACCACAGTCAGCGGAGTTTAGGATCCGCAGGTCTCTCTCCACGATACAGGCATTGTGAACTGATGGGAAGGTGATTGTACAGGATACCGCTGGGTGCTGGGACACCAAAACTACACTACCGTTCAAAAGTTTGGGGTCACTTAGAAATTTCCTTATTTTTGAAAGAAAAGCACTTTTTTTCAATGAAGATAACTTTAAACTAATCAGAAATACACTCTATACATTGCTAATGTGGTAAATGACTATGCTAGCTGCAAATGTCTGATTTTTGGTGCAATATCTAGATAGGTGTATAGAGGCCCTTTTCCAGCAACTATCACTCCAGTGTTCTAATGGTACAATGTGTTTGCTCATTGCGTCAGAAGGCTAATGGATGATTAGAAAACCCTTGTGCAATCATGTTAGGTCTGCAATGCTGTAATTGCTGCAAATGGAGGATTCTTTGACGAAAGCAAAGTTTGAAGGAAAAAATTATTATTTCAAATACAAATCATTATTTCTAACCTTGTCAATGTCTTGACTATATTTTCTATTCATTTTACAACTCATGGTGGTAAATAAGTGTGACTTTTCATGGAAAACACAAAATAATTGTCTGGGTGACCCCAAACTTTTGAACGGTAGTGTATATCTGACCAGACAGCAGACGGGTGGACTGCAGGTAAGGCCTGGTTTATGCCTCTGTGTGGGGTTTCACTGAACAATGAATGGGACTGAATGATACCAAACATGAACTCAAAAGAAATCAGCCAAGATATCCGGAACAGACTTGTGGACCTCCACAAGTTTATCTTTGCCTGAAGGTTCCACATTCATCTGTTCAAACAATTATACGCAAGTAAAAACACCCTGGGAATGTCTATCAGTCATACTGCTCAAGATGAATGTGTTTTGGTGCATATCAACCCCAGAACAAAAGCAAAAGACCTTGTGAAGATGCTGGCTGAAGCTGGTAAGCGTGTAATTATCCACAGTGAAATGAGCCCTGTACAAACATGGGCTGAAAGGCCACTCAGTGAAGAAGAAGCCATTACTCCTAAAGCAACGCCTGATTACAATTTGCAAATGCACACAGGGACAAAGACCCTAATTTTTGGAGACATGTCCTGTAGTCTGATGAACCTAAAATTGAACTGTCAGGCCATAATGAACATCATAACACTTGGAGGAAAAAGGGGAAGCTTGTAAGCCTGAGAACACCATCCCACCTGTGAAGCACATGAGTGGCAACATCATGTTGTAGGGGTGTTTTGCTGCAGGAGGGACTGGTGCACTTCACAAAATAGATGCCATCATGAGGACAGAAAATTATGTGGAAATATTGAAGCAATATCTCAAGACACCAGCCAGGAAGTTAAAGCTTGGGCACAAATGGGTCTTCCAAATGGACAATGACCCTCAGCATACCACCAAATTAGTTGCACAGTGGCTTAAGGACAACAAAGTCAGTGTTCTGGAGTGGCCATCACAAAGCCCTGATCTCAATCCCATAGAAAATTTGTGGGCAGAGCTGAAAAGACGAGTGTGAGCAAGACGGCCTACAAACTTGACTCAGTTACAGCAGTTCTGTCGGGAGGAATGGGCCAAAATTCCAGCAAACTATTGTCAGGAGCTTGTGGAAGGATACCCAAAATAGTTTGATCCAAGTCATACAATTTAACTGCTTAAGGATTACATTTGATTACATGATCTGCCTCTCCTGTGACTGGTGTCGCAGATCTGCGCCTGTCACGTGATTGGTCAAAAAGTATGGGGAAAAAAAACCCAAAATAAACCCAGATGTACCAAGCATTTCACATCACTAGATGGTAGACACATATAGCTTACTGGTCTGCACTGGAAGACTGAGTTCAGCAAAACCAGAACTGCATCGAATCTGATATCACTTCCGCGGCGCAGGAGAAGAGATGTATAAACAATTGTGCAACATATATTCCACAGGGGGGTGGCGTGGTGGCGTGGTGGTTAGCACTGCGGCAGCACAGCAACTCACCCTTGGCCTGGGGATCCTGGGTTCGATCCCAGCCCCCGACTAACAGTGATCTGTGTGGAGTTTGCATGTTCTTCCAGTGTCTGCGTGGGTTTACTCCAGGATTTCTCCGGTTTCCTCCCACATGCCAAAAACATGCAAGTTAGGTTAATTGGCATCAAGTGGGGATTCTAAATTGTCCTTAGATGTGACTGTGAGAGTGAATGCTTGTCTGTCTCTCTGTGTTGGCCCTGTGATGGACTGACGATCTGTCCAGGGTGTACCCTGCTTCTTGCCCAAAGATGCTGGGATAGGCTCCAGCCCCCCGTGACCCGAAAAGGATTAAGCGGCAGAAGATGAATGAATGAATGAATGAATTCCACAGGGAGGAAGCATTTGCTCCAAATTTTGCCAACTAGGATTCTAAAAGGGATCTTTTAGCTTCTGAAGGGAAATACAGTGGGGCAAGAAAGTATTTAGTCAGCCACCAATTGTGCAAGTTCTCCCACTGTAAAAGATGAGAGAGGTCTCCAATTTTCATCATAGGTATACCTCAACTATGAGAGACAAAATGAGAGAAAAAAAATCCAGAAAATCACATTGTCTGATTTTTAAAGAATTTATTTGCAAATTATGGTGGAAAATAAGTATTTGGTCAATAACAAAAGTTCATCTCAATACTTTGTTATATACCCTTTGTTGGCAATGACAGAGGTCAAACGCTTTCTATAAGTCTTCACATGGTTTTCACACACTGTTGCTGGTATTTTGGCCCATTCCTCCATGCAGATCTCCTCTAGAGCAGTGATGTTTTGGGGCTGTCGCTGGGCAACACGGACTTTCAACTCCCTCCAAAGATTTTCTATGGGGTTGAGATCTGGAGACTGGCTAGGCCACTCCAGGACCTTGAAATGCTTCTTACGAAGCCACTCCTTCGTTGCCCGGGCGGTGTGTTTGGGATCATTGTCATGCTGAAAGACCCAGCCACGTTTCATCTTCAATGCCCTTGCTGATGGAAGGAGGTTTTCACTCAAAATCTCACGATACATGGCCCCATTCATTCTTTCCTTTACACGGATCAGTCGTCCTGGTCCCTTTGAAGAAAAACAGCCCCAAAGCATGATGTTTCCATCCCCAAGCTTCACAGTAGGTATGGTGTTCTTTGGATGCAACTCAGCATTCTTTGTCCTCCAAACACGACAAGTTGAGTTTTTACCAAAAAGTTCTATTTTGGTTTCATCTGACCATATGACATTCTCCCAATCCTCTTCTGGATCATCCAAATGCTCTCTAGCAAACTTCAGACAGGCCTGGACATGTATTGACTTAAGCAGGGGGACACGTCTGGCACTGCAGGATTTGAGTCCCTGGTGGCGTAGTGTATTACTGATGGTAGCCTTTGTTACTTTGGTCCCAGCTCTCTGCAGGTCATTCACTAGGTCCCCCTGTGTGGTTCTGGGATTTTTGCTCACCGTTCTCGTGATCATTTTGACCCCACGGGGTGAGATCTTGCGTGGAGCCCCAGATCGAGGGAGATTATCAGTGGTCTTGTATGTCTTCCATTTTCTAATAATTGTTCCTATAGTTGATTTCTTCACACCAAGCTGCTTACCTATTGCAGATTCAGTCTTCCCAGCCTGGTGCAGATCTACAATTTTGTTCCTGGTGTCCTTTGACAGCTCTTTGGTCTTGGCCATAGTGGAGTTTGGAGTCTGACTGTTTGAAGTTGTGGACAGGTGTCTTTTATACTGATAACGAGTTCAAACAGGTGCCATTAATACAGGTAACGAGTGGAGGACAGAGGAGCCTCTTAAAGAAGAAGTTACAGATCTGTGACAGGCAGAAATCTTGCTTGTTTGTACATGACCAAATATTTATTTTCCACCATAATTTGCAAATAAATTCTTTAAAAATCAGACAATGTGATTTTCTGGATTTTTTTTTTCTCATTTTGTCTCTCATAGTTGAGGTATACCTATGATGAAAATTGGAGACCTCTCTCATCTTTTACAGTGGGAGAACTTGCAAAATTGGTGGCTCACTAAATACTTTCTTGCCCCACTGTATTTACCTTCTGTGACAGCACAAGATGGAAAGGAGCGGAACACTTCATCCACCATTGACGAAGCTGCACGTGAGGGGGAGAGGACAATACTGCCGGTTCGGTAGGGTAAACTAACCGAAACTGAGGTGGAATAAATCAGAAGATAAATGTAATTGTTTCTGGATGTGGGAGAGAAAGCGTAAATGACCGACAGAAGACAAATAAGGTCTGGGGTGAGCCCATGAACGCATGGCGGCACATGACGAGTGGTAGGTCTGATTTTTTTTATCAGTTTGTTTACATTCTACTGATTTTCTGGTTCATATATTTTGAAGATAAGAAAAAAAAAACAAAAAAAAAAAACAAACAAAGACTGTCAGGAACCGAGCCAGCTTGGCTTCCCCCGGCTCGGTCCTGGCCGCTCTATGGGTACGTGCCACATTGTATGTATGTTAGTATGTATTTCTGTGTGCTTTGCCGTGTCCATAGCCACTGCCTTCTGGCCGGCAGCGGGGAGGCAGCCTCTTGTGCTCACGCTGGAGTGAGCGCTGTCTAACTGTCTGCCGGTCGGACCCGGCCCCCTCTCTGTTGCTACCAGCTGTTCCCATTCCCGTATGCCATCTTCCCGCTCCTCGCCCTGGTGTAACTAATTTGGGAAACCAGCAATGCATATTTTTTTAAGGAGCCTGTCTCCAATCATGCATTGCTGGGTCACTGTACTTCATTGACGGTCTTCGCATGGAGTCATGTCAACCAAGGATGGTTGCCCTTGGGGCTAATTTGGATCATTGGACTGCTCCAGCTCTGTGAGTAACTGCTGTGTGTGTTTTTCCCTGGTGTCTCTCCCGGTTGACTGTACAGCATCCAGCAGGACTCTCTAGCCTCTGAAGAAACATTAACTGTAACTGTTCATCTGCTTGTCATATCAATAAATGTGTCTTGGTGTTTAACCTGCGCTTAAATCCTTGTCCTTTTTCTCCCCTCGCTGTGCACTATGGAGAAGTGCACAGGGAGCTCATGACAAAGACAAAGACAAAAAAAAAAACCATCCTTTGTGTAAATATGTCCAAAGTCCACTTTGACCGAAAGTTATGTAATCTGATGTGGCTGCCGTCACATTATGCAAATAAGATGCATAAATTTACTCCTATCATAAACTTTGGATCATATTCTACATCTTTCTCATTGACAGTAAGCCATTATCTCTTACCACTTTCAAGTTAATGCCTTTTGAATTTGTGATATCTAAACGGAACATTTTCTTGAAAAAAATCTTTGCCACCAGAGGGTACATGCAGATGGTATGGTTCTGCAGCCTAAATCCTCAAGTAGTTAAAGGCAATGCTACCCAGTGTTGGGCAAGTTGCTAAAAAATAGTAACAAGTTACAGTTACTAGTTATTTCTTTTCAAAAGTAATTGAGTTACTTACCAACTACTGCATGATTAAAGTAACTAGTTACTTGGAAAAGTAACTTTCACGTTACTTTTAAATGCGTACTTAAATCATCTTGAACACATAGCTAGATAATTTAATTAATGGATTACATTACGGATTTTTTTGTCATAAACCCCCTGTAACAATATATGAGTTAATAATTATGATCAGGTATCCATCCATCCATCCATCTTCTTCCACTTAATCCCTTTTCAGGTCGCGGGGGGTCTGGAGCTAAAAATTATTTAATTTATATTAATGTCTTGGAACCTGAGATGAATTCTCGGTTCATACACACAGGAAAAATTGATAACACTCGTGTAGGGGCACCAGCTTCCTTTAGGAAGCAATTCAATCTTTAATTTTACCTTATACCTGTTTAATCACTCAATAAATTAATTAATAATCAGTCTCAAAATTTTAGTGAATTCGATACTGGGGACTTAAACCAGACTCAGAATGAAATAAATTCCCAACAACTTCTCTCATCTTCACATATTTATTAAATGAAATTATAATTAAAAGACATTAAAATGATTTCATTAACCATGAAATTAAACTTGTAAATGATAGATTAACAATGTCAACATTTGCAGAACCAGGGTTTTTGTCCAGCAAATATTCGGTTGTCACCAGATGAGATTTTGATGTGTTGATCACCTGGGCTGCGGTCCAGCCCAAGATGTCTACTCTTCGTGGTATGCTGATTTCTTCAGCTGTGTGTGATGGCGGACTGTGTCGAGAATCTGTGGCTTCCCATGAGGAATTCAAGGATTATTAAAAATCTGATCCGATAGCAAAATTAACAGATCTTTGGACTTTAGATAAAAGAACTTCTGGTGTGTACGTTGGTCAATATAAAAGATTAAAACAAAGTCAAGATTAAAAATGGTGAGTTTAAAGAAAGTTTAACAGGAAAAGTTATAAAAATAAACGTCTAGGATTGGAGTTTTAACTCCTAATTAGAATTGAGCTCAGAAAGAAAGAATTCCTAGGCATTTAAAGAAACATTATGATACAAAGAGGTTACCAAAAAAAAAAAAAAAAACAGGATACTTCAGGCTCTGTGATCGTAGAGAAGAAACACGTGGGATAAGTTCCTTTGTTCTCCCAAAAAGTTCTCTGCTGTGGACAGACATGAAGACAATAGAAGTAAAAAGCTGAAAAAAGGACAATGGGCAAGAGACAAAAAGAGCGATGGTGAAAAGAGGATGAAAAAGGGCATCGTTTCCTTTATATCTGGGGAAACTTTTGCACACCTCCATGATTGACAGGAGCTCTGACCAATAGCCTTCCTTCATGGGCAGGCTTTATGAACTTTAGTCCAAGGAACAAACAGTCTTTTGTCTGAACCTAGGGAGCGCTGTTGTCAAGCAGAGACTGGCTGCTGGCAGTCACATGATTTGAGATGTCTTCACAAATTCTAATACACAAGTTTCAATACTGCAATATTCCTCTATACATTTATGTATAACTCTAACCTATTTCAGTGTTCATGCAACTTATACCCAGTGCTTATAAATTAACAGGCAGGAATAAACATTCATCTAAAAACTTTAACATGCACATACTGTATCTAAAATCATGGATTAATATATTTCAAACTCATTGATTGATTTTCACATTAAAAAATAAGGGTCCATTTACTTTTCTTGGCATCCTGGAAAAGAAGAGAAATGTTTAGAATTGAGTTAACACAGATGTGATGAAAAGATTCAATGGTTAAATCTGGCATGTCCCAGAGTTGCCAGTAGGGGGCAATGTTGAGCTTCTTTGTGGGCCATATGAGGGGCTCCAGGGGCCTGTCTCTTGTCCACCATTTATTGGGCCATAAAGTCAAAACAGGAAATGCATTAGGATGAATTCCTTAGACTTGTTTTAACAAAAGAATGTGGGTTCAGTTGTGGCCTGGGGTAAAAGAGCAGTTTCTGGCTGTCCTTTTCCTGAGTGAAACAATGTCTTTAAGCTGAAGAATAATTCTTATTGATGAGCCAAAATGAGATGATGCTCCACCCCCCATGTGCCCTTCCATTGTGCACCGTGGGGAGAAGGAGGGGTGAGGATTTAAACGCTAGGGGTTCACCAAACACACATTTTGTTGACATGAAACAGTTCAAAACTGTCATACCCGGCTCTAGGGAGCCGGGCAATCAGAGCCAGGGACAAGCCAGTGAGTCGTGATATTTTATTCAGGGAAAAGGGGAAGGGATGAGGAGAGCACAGATACTCATGCAGACGTACACTCACAGGTTGCACAGCGCAGAGGTAAGCAGCTCGTACCGGACGTGGGGGTAACAAGACGTACATACTCACAGCGGGATACAAACACAGGAATGCTGCAAGAGGAGTATAAGCTGACACCAGACGAAGGGGCTTCAGCTTAGCAATGTGTTTATGTCGCAGCCCCGAGTCATCGAGGCTGCTCCTATTTATCCTCATTGGCAGCGCCCCAGCTGATGAAGACTAATTGGCCCCAGCCGTCCATAATGCTGCCAGCTGGGGGCCAGCTGAGACGCTGCTCAATGGGAAGCAGGGATGAGGGAAAACATGGGCTGAGTGCCAAGACGGCATCTCAACCCATGGTGACAGAGCCCCTCCCTCAAGGTCGGGCTCCTGAACGACCAGGAACATCCCAGCCCCCCCCCACCCCCCCCACCCACCTAGGGTGGGAGGAAGGGAGGCGGACCGGAGGGGAAGAAGCCAAGGGAAGGACAACACCAATGGGGCAATGTAGGGTAGCGGGAAAGAAAAACCCAAATACAATACTGACAAAACAGAATAATTAACCCAGGTACAGATGGGGAGAAGAACTGGGTCAGCACGCCGGTTACATACTACCCAGAGAGTACCAACCATGCGTGACCCAGAGCAAGGAAAAAAGAACCACCAAAAAGGTACAGGGCAAAAAATGCTGAGTACGGTTAAATAAAGGGGAACCTATACACAACGCTAATTTAAGTACATACACAGTCACCAAGAAAAGTGAGGGTGACTGGAACAAATGACAATTATAGAGCATGGTGTTACGGAAAACAAAGCACATGACTCTATAATGAACCAACAGGACAAAAAAGAAATACTGAGTGCAGGCAAAGAAAAACCCACACACACGAATATATAAATACCCAGTCACCTAAAGAAATGAAAGTGACTGGAATAAATGGATAACTGCAGAGCATGGTGTTACGGAAAACAAAACATAACTCTACAATACAAAAAACGAGGCTAAAAACATGGCACAAAAAGTAAAATGCTGAGCATGAGCGATGGAAAACACAGCACTATAAAAACAAATCCACCAACAGGACAGAACATTACACCCGAGTGACCTTAATAACAAAAGAAAAAGTGACACCCGAGGTGAATGGCAGGCAGAGTCCAAAAATGGCCGAGATGGCTCCGGAGATCTCCCCGCCCATTGTCCAGCTGGCGAATCAGGGAAAGAGAAGTGTTCGGACGGCGAACTCTGGACCCAGATCCCAGGAATCCAGTCCACCGGCAGCCGAACCAGGCTGCCCAGAGGGAAACACAGACCAGTGGGGGGAACCAGATCACCGAACCGAAAGTTCTGTGGGTCGGGTCGTCGACCCGCATCACTCAACCACCAGGACCGTTGAGACGGGCGAAGGATCAGAGCGGATCCCGGTGGAAGAGGCTCAGGGGAGAGCCGATGACGAGGGCGGCGGGCGTCAGGCCGCAGGAAAACGGCCACCTCCTCACCGGACCTGGACAATACTGGGGCAGCACCCACGTCGGACCCCGATCGGGCCTCAGGCGAACCCACGTTGGACCCCGACTGGGTCTCGGGCGAACCCACGTTGAATACTGCACCAGAACCGACCTCCAACGTTGAACCCGGACCCTCCAGCACCACGAGGAACAGCAACTCCTTGCCGGTGACCCTGGAAGAAGGCTCAGAAGAGAAAACAGAACCGGGATCAGGATCACCGGCAGCGCCAGAACCCGGCGAGATGAGCTCAGACGCAGCGGACGGCTGCACCCGGCTCGTCTCCCCTGGAGATAGGCTGAAGTGCTCGGGGATAAAAAGAGAGAAAAGAAAGGAGAGCACTCGCCTGATCTCGGGTTCTGACGCCGTCCAGGACTGTGAAGATCCAGGATCCGTCGTCAGGAGGTCGTTGTCCCATCTAGCCGCGTCGGGCCCCGCAGCCAGCACGATGGTCAGCGCAGCTTGAGATTCCTCCAGCTCAGGTGACCCCGCCGACGATCCACTCGGCGTGAAGCCAGAAGAATCTCATCCCGCCGGACCGAACCGCTCCTCCGTGGAGACCCGGGGACGCTCAGTCGTCGGCGTAGACTCCACGCAGCAGTCAGTCCCCCTCCTCCGTCCGCAATGTAGCTGCGGAACCACAGGCCCTCTCCATATCCCACCACGTTGACCCGGAGCCGGGGACCGCTCGGCGGAGAGAGACACAGAGGATGCGGGATTAGGCATACAGGTTACAGCAGGTGGGGAGAGTTCAGGGAGCTGCGAACCCTGAACTTCTCCTCCAGGGATGTGACAGAGCAAATCATTAAGCAGGTGTGAAAAAACAATGACTTGCCTGCCCCCTGGAGGTTGAGTATCGCCTGCTGTAGTGGATTCTGCTTCTTCCTCTCCCCGCCCGGCGATAACGGAGGACCCCCCGGGAATTCGTCTGAGGGTCGCTCGCGTTGTCTCCAGCAGAGAGCTCACCAGGCCGGGATTCCAGGCACACACAGCGGTCAGGAAGCGCGTCGAGGAGGAGGGGGAAACAGCCGGGGTGAGCCAGCCCGAATGTCCAGGAATGACAGCGGGGGAACGAGGCTCAGGGGACGAGGCTGTAGAATCTCCACACTGACGAGGCGAAGGGATGACAGCTGCGTGGGAGGAACGGTCCTGACGATGACCCAGAACTGGATCCGGACGAGGTTCGTGCAGAGGTGACTCGGCGATGTGATGACGACTACTCCCAGGGGACGAAGCGAGGGGGAAACCCAGGATTCGCCGCTCCAGATCGGAGATCGAGACGAGGAAGGCGTCGAGCACGGGAAAGCTTCGTAGCCCTGAAGTCCTCACCATCAATCTCACTGCCGCCGCCACATGCCTTAAGGTGGTGACAGGAAACACAGTAGAGCTCGCGACAGCCACTCGACCCCGGACATAACTGCTGTCAGCTGCGGCTCCTAGAAGGGAATCCCGAGTGACGTGGCGCAGGTCGGGGGAAGTCCTCTGGTTGGCGCGAACTCCCGGACTGGAATGGCGGCAGGAACGGGACTCCGAAGCGGGGAAAGACGTCGCCCACTTCGACTCCCTGCCGGGATTTCCATCCACCCCGTGGAGCTTCTCTCGCTGTGTACCTGCAGCGTCTATCCTGGCACTGTCCTCCAGATGGTACAGAGAGTGAGGGTGACAGTCCAGGAGTTCCTCAGCACGGCCCGGATGCCAGCGTCTCGCGTTGGAGGCGTCGTGCAGGGTGAAGAATGTCCCGTCGACAGCCTCCGAGATGGACCTTAGTTCGTCGCCCTGTCGCCGGAAGTGACTCCTGGGAAACGGCATGCTAGCAGCGCTGACACTCGGACAGAAAGGTACATTTCCACAGCGACTCACGGCCGCCGGCAACTCTTCTGGCTGCGACATACTGTCATACCCGGCTCTAGGGAGCCGGGCAATCAGAGCCAGGGACAAGCCAGTGAGTCGTGATATTTTATTCAGGGAAAAGGGGAAGGGATGAGGAGAGCACAGATACTCATGCAGACGTACACTCACAGGTTGCACAGCGCAGAGGTAAGCAGCTCGTACCGGACGTGGGGGTAACAAGACGTACATACTCACAGCGGGATACAAACACAGGAATGCTGCAAGAGGAGTATAAGCTGACACCAGACGAAGGGGCTTCAGCTTAGCAATGTGTTTATGTCGCAGCCCCGAGTCATCGAGGCTGCTCCTATTTATCCTCATTGGCAGCGCCCCAGCTGATGAAGACTAATTGGCCCCAGCCGTCCATAATGCTGCCAGCTGGGGGCCAGCTGAGACGCTGCTCAATGGGAAGCAGGGATGAGGGAAAACATGGGCTGAGTGCCGAGACGGCATCTCAACCCATGGTGACAAAAACATAAAGACTTACAAAAAGGTAGTGATGTACACAAAATGGCTGATGCCGAAGCGACCAGCGGGCAGACCATTGTGTACTGTGGCCACAGGAAAATAATACTATACAGCTGCGCTCAGGAGAGCGGGGAAGACTCTAGGAGGTTCAACTGACCCAGGGCAAAGCAAACCGGACAACAGCCTAAGCGTGGCAGTAGATCAGCAGAGAAAAATGCTATCAGCTCAGCATAGCAGAAATACTGCAGAGAGAAACGCTAAACAGTTTTCTCACGAGTAGGAACCGTCCGAGTAGTCCAAATCCCCCATCAAGCATGAATCACAATTCCTTCTGATCTGACGGTTACACCATGGAGAGTAGAAATGACTCGTACAACAACCCAGCGGCATTTGTCTAGTGAATAGCTGCTTAAATCCAAACACCGCTGTTCACACAAATTGGGAGCACCTGTGCGGGACAGATAATTACCGGGGCTGGGACAGCTGGTGGAATAGGGAGGTGAGGGGGCGTGGTAGGACCGACAGACTGTCAGCAGCATGGGAAAAAGATCACAAGACTGACTAACAGCTGCCGGTCAGGTAGCGGCTAAAGTGAAGGAATGAAAACACAATGCACATTCACAGTGAAGTTAGAACCTACAGAGAGATCAGGGCTGAGCCAGGGAAAACCAAGCCGGCTCAGCTCATGACAGAGCCCCCCCCCCTCTAAGGGGTGGATACCCAGACACCCAGGGTAACATCAAGGAGCCCCCCCCCAACAGTTGTGACAACAACACAAACTCTGGTGGGCGGAAGGGGGAAACAGGAAGGAGGGAACACAATGCCCCGCCCAGGGCCCACACTTAACCTCCCCAAGTCCATGGGTGTTGGGGCTCAGGAGGCCGCCCAGAGTCCCAGGCCCAGCAGAAGGTCCGGTGGACAGCGTCCGGGACCCTGCCGGAAAACGTGGGCCACCTGACCCGGGGAGTCCATTCTTCCGGCGGCCGGCCAATGTTGCTCAGCCACCAGGACTGAAGGGGTGAAGCAGGAGGCGGCCTGCCCACTGGAAGGCTCACTGATGGGCAACGGGACCGGGGAAAGGGGACCTGCACGGCGTAGGGCAGGGATAAGGGGACCACGGCGTCCTCAGGGTGGTCCATAGTG
Source organism: Pholidichthys leucotaenia (assembly GCA_020510985.1). Lineage (NCBI taxonomy): Eukaryota > Metazoa > Chordata > Actinopteri > Cichliformes > Pholidichthyidae > Pholidichthys > Pholidichthys leucotaenia. The sequence continues at coordinate 178,673,346 of CM035839.1, read as the reverse complement.
GCACCCGTGGTGGCCCCTGACCAGGCCAGCTCCGCTGCGCCCACAATGGACTCCAGAGGGAGCCTGGCTGTGCCCACGGTGGCCCTTGACTGAGATTCAGCTACACCCACGATGGCCACCAACTGGGCCGGCTACACTGCACCCACGGTGACCTCTGGCTGAGGCTCAGCTACACCCATGATGGCCTCCGGCCAAGGCTCAGCTGCATCCACAATGAGAGGGCCAACCCACAGAAACACCAGACTGAGGAGGCGATCGATGGGGGGAGCCCTGACGACCTCGGCAGGAGGGGCTGAGGCAGCGACGTCCTCCCTCGGGCCAGACCCCCGGCAACTTCCGGCGGCGGCTCTACAGCCCCCACGGTGGGCCCCGATTGGGCCAGAGCTGCACCCACGATGGGCTCCTACTGGAGCACCATTGAACCAGTGGTGACCCCCTTCGGGGGCCTCATTGTTCCCACAGTGGCTAAGCGGGGGAGAAAGCGGCTGCAGACTGTGAAGCACGTTCCTGCTTGGGCTCCGCGAGGAACGCTGATCTCCCCACACCAGGAAACGTGCACTGGAGCGCGTAGACCAAAGCGATCAGGTCCGCATACTGATGGTAATCCCAGAGACTAGGATGCGCTTTGAGAATTCCCTCCGCTGTGTCCAGGCTGCTCCACTTCGACTTGGGTCCACGGGCTCTATGGGCCTCATCCATAAAGTCCTGGATGAAGGTCGCCGCCCATTCTTCCTCCATCGTGGGATGCCTTGCCGCTAATCTCCTCCGGCCGGCATAGGAGCGACGCGCTGAAGGCATAGTGGAGCAAAACTGGTGGGTGATAAACAGTTCAAAATGACACAGAAAGGAAAAAGGGATGTGTGGGTGAACCCACTAAATCCTCTTGACTGGCTGGGTGATTCTGTCATAAATCCCCTGTGCGCCCTTCCATTGCGCATGATGGGGAGAAGGAGGGGTGAGGATTTAAACGCTGGGGGTTCACCAAACACACATTTTGTTGACATGAAACAGTTCAAAACATAAAGACTTACAAAAAGGTAGTGATGTACACAAAATGACTGACGCCGAAGCGACCAGCTGGCAGACCACTGTGTACTGTGGCCACAGGAAAATAATACTATACAGCTGCGCTCGGGAGAGCGGGGAAGACTCTAGGAGGTTCAACTGACCCAGGGCAAAGCAAACCGGACAACAGCCTAAGCGTGGCAGTAGATCAGCGGAGAGTAGTCCAAATCCCCCATCGAGCACGAATCACAATTCCTTCTGACGTGACAGTCACACCATGGAGAGTAGAAATGACTCATACAACGACCCAGCGGCATTTGTCTAGCGAATAGCTGCTTAAATCCAAACGCTGCTGGTCACAAAAAATGGGAGCACCTGCACAGGACAAATAATTACCGGGGCTGGGACAGCTGGTGGAATACGGAGAGTGAAGGGGGCGTGGTAGGACCGACAGACTGTCAACAGCGTGGGAAAATGATCACAAGGCTGACTAATAGCTGCCGGTCAGGTAGCGGCTAAAGTGAAGGAATGAAAGCACAATGCACATACACAGTGAAGCCAGAACCCACAGAGAGATCAGGGCCGAGCCGGGGAGAACCAAGCCGGCTCAGCTCATGACACTATTAATGTCAGGCTGTTTTCAGCCTGACATTTAAAACAGAGCTTTTAGAACATGTTCAGTCTGCTTTGTCCAGCCTTGAGAGCTCTTATTGTGGGAAAAATCTGAAAAAAATCAACACAAAATTGCCAGTAATTTTCTCATTTTGGAGTGAGAAATAGGGTTTGTGGAGTAAGAGAGAGGAAAAAAGAGTGAGAATCACTCCAAAAGAGTGAGTTGGCAACACTGTATAAAGCTGTCAATGTTTCTTACCTTCAATATTATGGATTTAATCTGATATGCAGTGGTCCAAAGAAAATGTCCATTATCAACAGTCTAAATGTCTGTTATGACAGAGACATGACCCAATCTCTTGAATTCCTTTTGGAGATCAAAATCCATTTTTGAATAATCTTTATCCAGGTAGCAAGTAAAAGTGTTTTAACTTCAATTTAACTTCAGTGGATCACAGTCTCAGCTGTCTGACAGGAAATGACTGTTATCAGATCTTCCTTCTGTAACGACGTATCTGGCAATCAGTCGGTTTAATTCTTGCTGGGTCACAAGCTGTCCAGATGTATACCTGTGCTTGAAATCCAGCGTGGCTGTTAAGATAGAGTAAATCCACTAATAACACGGTGTAAGCATAGCACTCGCTTTGAGCTTGATGCTGCTCTCAAGTGCTTCTGAAGATTGCCGTCGGTGTCACACGGCCCACCAACATGCTTTTGTCCTTAACTACGACAAAGAAAAAAATAATCTGTCTATTTCCACAAAAACAAAGTAGCGTCATCTTTTCCCAGCAGGAGAAAGCTCTATTTGAGCCTGCAGAAGTGGAGAGGCTCTTTGACTGATGGCTGCGTCAGCTACATAGAATCAGTTTGTATTTATTTACACTAAAATTTTCTATACATATTAATAAAACGAGTAACACGAGTAATACATCTAATCAAATTTCAGTAACTGTAACGCATTACTGAATTTTTAAACAGTATTTCTGTTTCACAGCATGTTACTGCAAAAGGAGTGGCGTTACAGTAATGCGTTACTCCCAACACTGGTGCTACCAAATACTAAGGGAGTATATATAAATTTCTGACTCTGAAGAAAGTAATAAAGAATTTTCTAAACAATTATTTAGCAAATAAATATAAAAATTATTTAGTGACTATAAATAATTTTGGTAATCCTGACTGATACAAAACAGGAAAAGTTTAGTCTGATTTAATGTCAGACATTGAGAAAGCAAAGGTTATATGTCTTTCTATTCAGTGTATGTAAACTTCTGTTTTCAACTGTAGATGTAACTCCATTATATTAAAAATTGTTTGCTTGTTTGTTTGGTTTTTTTGCTAAATTTGGGTAATTTACAATATGAATGCCTCCTTTGTGTTTTCAAAACAGATAAAACAGATCTTTAATTGTTGCTGTGTAAACAGATTTAGGACTCATGATAAACATACGTGCTAAAGAATTGATTCTCATCTCATATTTTCTTAAATTCTGTAAAGATTTACCGGAATCCAAACCTGCCTGCAATAATGTATTTTGTTTGCATTTAGCAGTACCTAGAAATGTCACAAAAGTCACATATATGTGTTCCAAGTAGAATTTTGTCATGTACTTTTTAAACTGAAGCTACATTTTCAGTTTTCAGTAAAAAAGCAGGAAAAACATAAAAGAGAGCAGAGATCTTTCATAGCAACCGAACCAAAGCATTTACCTTTTTGCCCATCAAGTGCTGATGAAGACTGTAAAAGATGAAAGTCAGCGCTGTAGACTACTTTGAATTAGACTTCATCTTTGAAACTGCACTTGTTTGTTTGTGGAGGCAAAAAGCCCCCTGCATTTGTAATCAAACCCCTCGGGACTGCCGAGTGTTTTTTCACTCTTCAAGCTGTTTTATGCATCTCATTGTCTTTATACTTAGCTCTTCTCCTTCTCTTTGTGGGCATGATGAAGAATCTCGGGCCGAGCTCTGACTGTCCTGTATCCTCTTGTCATGCTCGAAGGCTTCATGGAAGTTTCAGCAGCTTGCGGCATGCTGAGAGCTGTTGTTGTGCAGTTAAAACCAAGTTATAAAAGACGAGCCACTCTCATGGGAAATATCCATTTAAAGGCATAGAACTGTGCTCCTCCAGTGGCCTCGAGTACACCTTCAAGTTTGTTGATTTTCATCTCTCTTTGCTGCAGTCATCTCAAATGTCAGTGCAGCAAAATCAATACAAAAGAGTGCTGCTGAGAAAGGAAAATATCCTTTATTCTGATTGTTCAAAGGGATCATTATTTTTAGCCAAGGCACACAAAACTGGTTTTATAGTGCTGGTAATGGCAGATGCCACCATTACAGTCAGTTTGACCGATTGGTGAAGCTCGCGTCTCATTCTCTTCTTGATCATCATCATCCTCTTCCTGTCAGGCTTAAATGTTACAGTCCTGGGTTCCAGCTGTTTTGTTTTGATGTTGAAGCAGAACCTCACAAGTGCTCTTGTACTTAGTCTTTGGCTACTGTTGTTATGATTTCCCTTAAATTCTCAGTTGCAGTCACCACTGGAACTGAAGCTCAAGGTTCAGCCAGCCCCTCTACAAAGTGAGGCTTCAAGATCCTGGTTAAAAAAAATAGTTTTTTGTAAACTGGACTACGTTAAAAGCAAATATGATCAGTTCCAGACAATAAAAGTGAGTACCTACAGCAGGAGTGTCCAATCACGTGCCATGGAGGGCCAAGACCTTGCAGGCTTTACCTCCAACCAGTGTCTTCAACAGCAGATTGCACTGAATTTCTTCCCACTGATTGATGGTAAGTGAAAACACCTGCTGAAGAGACTGGGTAGAAGAGAAAACCTGCAGGGTCTTGGCCCTCCATGGCACATGATTGGACACCCCCGACCAACAGTATATCTATAGGAGTGTTTGTTGAATCAGGAGTGGTTCATTTGTATTAATGCAGCTTGATCTCCTAAAATCTCAAAAAAGCAGTTTCTGTGTAAACATTAAGAAGATTGTTGTAAGATTTTCATGGACAGCTTTAGAGATTTTTGAAAGATCCCTGAGAGACCAGGAGAGATCACTGAGGGATCATTGAGAGTTAGTTGGTCGACCATGGAGACTGCTGAGCATTTCTTGGGAGACTGGGTGTCTCTGGGTCTGGTCTCTGAAGAGAAACATTTCCGGAGGGTCAGGAACAGCTTTTACACAAGTGTGGAGATCATTGAGAGATCAGTGAGGGAGGAAAAAAATTGTGCAGGATCTCTCAGCAATCTTGCAATGATCTCTCAATGATCGTCAAGATCTCTCAATGATCTTCCAGTTATCTCCACAGTCTCCACAGTTGAGAAATTGTTTTGACTCAGTCCAAAACAGTCTCTCAGTGATCTCCAAAGGGAAGTGACCTCTCAACAATCTCTCATTGAGTGCTCAACAATCTCATCAATCTCCCAGTGATCTTCCAATGATCTGCTATTGGTCTTTCATCAAACACACAGCAAACCCTCACTCATCTCTCAGCCATCTCTACTTTTGTTGTAGAAAAATTTGGCATTTGTTGAAAGATCACTAAGAGCACATTGGGAGATCCCGGAGAGATCTTTGAGAGATCAATGAGATTGTTGAGTGGTCAAGGAGAACTCAATGAGCACTCAACGATCTCATCGATCTCCCAATGATCTTATCACTAGCTAGCCTTACATGGCAGCAGCCCCTCCAATTCTATGGTGTTATCAACATTGTGAATAGAAGAAACGTAATTTCATTTTCTCAGTTTGCTGTGTATAGTGTGCATGACAGAAAAAGTTGTCTGGCTTTGGCTTTAAGAATGTTAAAGATTTATATCTGTAAATTTTGGAAACAAACATTACACCATCTATGAAAAAGCTGAAGCTTGAAAGAAGATAGATTCTACAATAGGATAATAATTCACCACAGACTAGATCAGTTTTGGGATGGTCCTCACAGTCAGTGAAAACCAGTGGGTTGTGATGGGATCTGCAGTTCACTAAATGTACTGAATCACTTTGGTTCGTTCACTAAAAGAAATCTGTTCTAAAGATTCGTACACCGAATCACTCAGTGGAGCTCTAACTGCCTGCCACTCACTGAACTCAAAAATGCGACTGAACTGAGCAGGCGGGGCTCGCTCCTTCACTGCTCTTCAGTACGCTCACTGACTGCACTGAGGAGAACGTGAGGAATCTGCAGCCGGGGTGAGGCGCCTTGGATTTGTGCTATGCATTTAAACATGGTAGACAGTCACCTCTTATGAGTCTGGCATTTTAGAGGTTTGCTTGACAATTGTTAGATATGACTGTAGGTTTTATTACGATTTTTTTTAAGTTTTTTTAACTGATCTGGATCATGTTCTTAGATTTGCTAAGTCCAATTCCAGCAGTTAAAGCAGCTGTCTCACTCAGAGTTCACATACAGTATGCCATTACCTTGCATTAAAGTTTCCTTATTGACATATTACAGATTTTACCATGGAGTGTAAACAGGGAACAAGGTGAGATCAGAGACGGCATACTTTTTAAGTTTCTTTCTTTTACTGTAAAGCACTTTCATATGGATTGTGTGCATGACAAGAGTTTACAAATAAAGTTTATCATTTAAAGTTTATGATTTTTGTGAGAAAGTGTGCTAAAACAGCATTGTCAGTGTAACTATCTTGTGTTAACTCCCTAATATTGAATTTAAGCTAGGGGATGCAGGCAAACACTGTCAGTGTGTCACAGATTCTCTACCGCTGCGGTGCAGACAGCCAATCACTGTTGTCTACTGATTGATTTTTTTTTTTTTTTCCGCTCCCTGTTCATTGTCTATGTGGAAAGCTTTGTGGCACATTTTGGGCAGGTCACACGTGATTTTTTTCAGCTGTTGAATGGAGTCAACTAAAAACTTTTAAAGAAGAAGATGTGTGTCATATAAAAACAGATTCAGCAACTAAATGATATATTTCTCACTTCAAAATTACTTTCGCTGTTTCCTTTTGTGTTGTTGAATCCATGCATAGTTACTTCCTCATTCCTGCAGACCAGGCAGGAGGAGCCTTTTGTGAATGACATGTCCAATAAAAGCAGCTCCTTCTGCTGTAAAAGATTAGGAGAGCTACCAGTCAATGACGTGTATGTGATTAGGAAGCGGGGGATTAACTGACCGCTATTTTCTAAGTGATTTGTTCACTTACGGTAAGTGATTCAGTACAGTCCATTCACCCAAAAGAACTAGTACACTCAAACGAATCGTTTATGAACATTACAACTCTATCAGCGGTTAGATTTCAGAACTGTGGATTCAAGATTATTGTAGAACTAGAGATCTTTTCAGAAGAAGAATGGGAGGAAATATTACACATTCTCAGTATTTCAGTTATAGTGACTGTTTGCCACTAAAATCAATAAAAAGGGAATGGTTAAGGTAAAAAAAAAAAAAAAAAACAAGTGGAGGGTGAGGAGATAAGCCTTTCACGTGTTACAAATCTCATCCTCACAGCAGCTCTCTAACTCTGCCATCTCACTGCATGTAGCTGTCGCTCACAACAGTAAGAGAGCTCTTTAGTACTTGTTCTACGTACATAGTCATTTATAGCCCTGCATAACATGGCCTGTGCAAAGATTTTCCATTTGTCGCCCCATAGCTGCAGCAGCATAGCTGGTGCGATCACAAATTAATGCACTGTGGAGCAGAAACATTCACGGAAAGAAAAGGGAGTTTTGTTTTATAGGAGGATTTAACTGAGCAATCTGTAGAGCAGGTGTGTGGTGACAGTAGCAAAGATTAGTGAGTTACTGTCATCATTAAGGTAGGAGAAAGAAGATAAAATGCATTTGTTAATTAAAACTGTTGTAATTTTTTACTCTTTAAATAGCTTTAACAAACAGGTAAACATAACATTTTTCTCCTAGTTTGGAACTCATCTTTGAATTACACCTTCTAAGGCAGCATGATAATTTTTTTTCAAAGCAATTTAGGTGCATAATATTCTACAATCTAAGCAAACAGGTGAACATGGCTCTGAAAGAGGAGGGAGGGTGGGGGGCAGCAGCCAGCACAGATCCAATTAGGGGTGCAACACTCAATGTTATTGTGCGGCTGTGAAGAAAATTACAGCACAATGCATCATTCATATAATCAGGTTAGACTACTTCATGCAATTTATTTATTTTTGCTCTTACAAGAAATTCAATGAATTACAAGTATGTTGCACAATGCCCTAAACTGAAAGTATGCCATTGCTCAAAGTAGTCATGCTGTGTGTCAGATAATCTTTGAATTAAATTGACTTCATTTTGCTACTTGACTTGGGCCAAACATTTTGGGTATCCTTCCATAAGCTTCTGACAATAGTTTGCTGGAATTTTGGCCCATTCCTCCTGACAGAACTGTTGTAACTGAGTCAGGTTTGTAGGCTGCGTTGCTCACACACGTCTTTTCAGCTCTGGACATAAATTTTCTATGGAAATGAGATCAGGGCTTTGTGATGGCCACTCCAAAACATTGACTTTGTTGTCCTTAAGCCACTTTGGCCTGCAGCAAAACACCCCCACAGCATGATGCCCCCACCCCTGTACTTCACAGTTGAGATGTTGTTCTCAGGCTTGCAAGCTTCCCCCTTTTTCCTCCAAATGCAACAATGGTCATTATGGCCATTAAGGTCTTTGTCCTGTGTGCATTTGCAAACTGTAATCTCGATTTTTTTTAATTTTATTTTTTTTTATGTTGCTTTTGAAGTAATGGCTTCTTCCTTGATGATTGCCTTCAGCCCATGTCAGTAAAATACTCTGTTCACTGTGGATAATGACAATCTTTTACCAGCTTCAGCCAGCATCTTCAGAAGGTCTTTTGCTTTTGTTCTGAGGTTGATACATACTACTTAATAACCTAAATGACTTCTTCGGCTGCTTTGAAGCACAAAACAGCACATTAACACGGAAGAACACTTCTTCCCCAGACGAGCAGGCTATAAGTCTGGCTCCAGCCAACGTAAAGAGGACCCTTTCCAGGATCAACCCACATAAGGCAGCTGGACCAGACAATATACCAGGTCATGTTCTGAAGGACTGTGCAGAGGAGCTCAAGAATGTTCTGTCCAACATCTTCAACATCTCCCAGAGTCAAGCTGTTGTCCCCACGTTTCAAAACTGCTACCATAATACCAGTCCCAAAGAAGCCTGTGCCATCCAGCTATGATCATTACTGCCCCAAGGCACTGACTTCCATCATAATGAAGTGCATCGAGCGACTGGTCATGCAGAACATCAAGTCTATCCTCCCTCCCTCCCTCCCACGACCCATCTCAGTTTGCATTCAGGTCAAACAGATCCATAGAAGATGGCATCTCTGCTGCTCTTTTTCCAGCCCTCACCCATCTGGACTCAAAGAACTCCTATGTGCAAGTGCTGTTCTTGGACTTCAGTTCAGCATTTAACACAATCATCCTCCAGCACCTAATACAACAAGAGCACTCTGACATGAGTGCAATATCCCCCGGCTCTGTTTTCTTTGAAGATCCCAATACTTATTGACAGAGCTGTTTTCAGCTTTTCAGTATAATTACTGTGGCAGAACCAAATTATGATAAGCCCATCATCCATATATACAACAAAGTATACAACCCATAGTTGTAGGTCAGGATCCCAAGGTGAACCTGTGTAGCAAGTATGTGTCATGAATGCTCCTATGGAGCAGATGGACAAACCCACACGCAGGATAGTGTCAGTGCAATTTATTACAGAAAAAGAGAATAAACATCAAGCACTCCCAAACCAACTGGCGAGCGAGGGACAGATAAAGAATTTCACTAAGTGCTTCAAAACTGGGACGCACCCAGGATTACTTACAAAGAGAGATTTCACCAGAGCAGGCAGAGCTCCAGTGAAGGGGAGAGTAGCAAACACAAAACAGCCGCACTGCCCTGGTGAAACTGCAGTGCTTAAATATACACAGAAATAGGCTGCAGGTGTGAGAGCTGAGACTGGCAGAGTGACCTAATTAGGCAATCACCCACAACTGGGTGGCCGGACCGGAGGAGGGGGAACACAACGGCGTCCAGTGGTGGAGGAAGGGGGACCACGACGGCATCCGGCAGAGGAGGAAGAGGAACCCCAAAGGCCTCTAGCAGAGAAGAGAAGTCCTCGGCATCCTCAGGCTGGCCGACAGCACCCTCGGTGGTCCCAACTTGGGACACAGCTGCACCGTCGGTGGATCTGGGCTGAAGCTCAGCTGCACCCGCAGTGGCTCCGGGGTCAAGCTCAGCTGCACCCACAGTGGACTCAGGTTGGGCCAACGCTGCACCCACGGTGGACCCGGGCTGGGGCATAGCCCCCATAGCAGCCACGCACTGGAGTGCAGCACCCACGTTGGGCTGATGCTGGGGCATAGCCCCTTGAGGGCCCCCAGCTGGGACGCAGCATCCACGGAGACCTGTACTGTGGAGGGGGAACCCAGACAACAGCCTCAGGTAGAGGTGACGCAGCACCCATGGTGGATCTGGCCTGGGCCATAGCTGCACCCACGGAGGTCCTGGGCTGGGACGGGACACCTGTAACGACCTCAACAGGTGAAGCTGGACCCTGGGCGACCCCCAGAGGTGAACCCAAACCTTTGGAGACATCAAGTGGTGCTGGATCATCTCGGGTGACCCTGGGAGAAGGCTCCGAAACAACAGAGAGAAAAGAGGGATCAGGGTCACCGGCAGCGGCGGAGCCCAGTGAGGTGAGCTTGGATGCAGTGGGCGGCTGCACCCGGCTCTCCTCACCAAGAGTCAGGCAAGATTGCTCTAGGACAAAAAATAGAAAGACAAAAGAGATCACTTCCCTGATCTTGAGCTCCTCCAACATCCAGGACTCCGACGATCCAGGCAGTGATGGCAATTTGGGCTCGGTCCTCGGGAGGTCCATGTTGGGTTCCCACTCAGCTGCAGTGGCCTCCACAGCTGGCATGATGGTCATAGCAGTCTTAGTAGCCCCAGCTGTCATGGCCCAACAGATGGCTCTTCTGGCGTGGAAACTAGGGGTAGGCTCCGTGTAGGCTCTGGAGTCGGGTCCCCCAGGGCCACTGGCTCCTCTGCCATCCGACGGCTTGGTTCTGGAACCAACGAACACTCAGGGATAGGCGGGGAGACACGGAGAGGATAGGAGAAGGTTTAAAAATAGCAGCAGGAGGAGAGATCTCAGAGGACTGCTTAATCTGAGACTCTCCCCTGGGAGGTACACAAGGCTTATCAATACAATGTGGAACAGAAAGAAAAAGCACTTGCCTGACCTCCCGGATCTTTATGTTCTCAGCTGCAGGGGAAAGGCAATCATCCCTCTCCGTGTCAACGGCGATCCTGACTCTCTCAGTGGATTATGGAGGAACCGGCTCAGACAACACAGAAGTGGGCATCATAAGGGAACAAGCAGATGACCTCTCAGCAGTGGGAGAGCACACCAAAGGGAAGCGAGGAGAGGCTGGTACAGGTTGGAGAAAAGCTGACGAAACAGTGGGGGAAAAAGGACCGAAGGCTGTACCGGTGTGGGAGGCTTCAGCTTCAGTGCCAGGAAAAGGGCTGCTGAAGAGGTAGTAGTCCTCCGATGAACTGAAGTGGGATGACTTTGTCTGCCTGGAGCTGGAGCCAGTGGCGAGTGTGCAGAAGTCATCGCAGGCATCAGAATCACCTCCCTCGGCCCCTCACCTGAGCACGGGATGACATAAATGGAAGAGAGGATATCCATTGCTTTCGAGTGATTCCAAAGGTTGGGAAACGCCTGTATCACTTGCGCTGCATCATCTCGGCTCTCATGGACCGTCCTAGGAGAATGGGAGGCTCACGTCCGCGACCAAATGCGCTCCAGCAGGCACACTGCCCGCCGCTCCACCTTGTTCATGGTGAACTCCAAAAACAGGTGAGTGGAAAAAACACACAAAAGGTGAAAAGATACACTGACACAACCGCTGGGTCTTTCACTGGTGGCTGTTTTCTGTTATGAATGCTCCTACGGAGCAGATGGACAGACCCACACGCAGGATAGTGTCAGTGCAATTTATTACAGAAAAAGAGAATAAACATCAAGCGCTCCCAAACCAACTGGTGAGCGAAGGACAGATAAAGAATAACCCTAAGTGCTCCAAAACTGGGAGGCACCCATGATAACAACAGATAAAGAATTTCACTAAGTGCTCCAAAACTGGTAGGCACCCAGGACTGCTTACAAAGAGAGATTTCACCAGAGCAGGTAGAGCTCCAGTGAAGAGGAAAGTAGCAAACACAAAACAGCTGCACTGCCCTGGTGAAACGGCAGTGCTTAAATATACACACAAATGGGCTGCAGGTGTGAGACCTGAGACTGGCAGAGTGACCTAATTAGGCAATCACCCACAGCTGGGAACTGGGAAGCAGACTGTGGGTGAAAGGTGAGTGACTGAGAAAATGAGGGAGGAGGCTCTGAAAGAAAACAACCAAAATTACAGAAAACAAACAAGAAAATAACAGACATTAAATACTTAAAAAATACATAAAAGTGTCTGAGCTGTGCTCAGACACATGACAGTATGGTAACCCTAGAGAGCTTTACACGTTCTATAGTAAGAGATCATAGGGAGTGCCAACCTTGACGTTTGACATTTTGAACCCAAACCTGTAGTCTGAAGTTATGGTCTCAGAGTGAACCTGTGTATCAGGTTTGGTGACCCAAGCTTTCTTTGTTGTTGAGATATACTGTACTTTATATGGCATTTTGATGTTTACCTTTGATCTTGCTATCCCAAAACAATAGTCACACTTCAGGGTGACAGGGTGAACCTGTGTACCAAGTTTGGTTATCCTAACTTTACTCGTTGTACAGTAATAAAGCATAGGGATTGTTAACCTTGACCTTTGACCTATTTGACACCAAACCCATAGTCTGAGGTCAGGATCCCAAGGTTAACCTGTATACCAGGTTTGGTGGCCCTAGTTTTACTCATTTTATATTAATAGAGCAAATGGAATGCTAACCTTGACTTCTGACCTTTTGATCCCTAACCCATAGTCAGTGGTCAGGATTCCAAGATGAATCTGTGTACCAGGTTTGGTGGCAGTAGCTCTACTCCTTTTATAGTAATAGTAAATGTAGCATTTACCATAGTGCAACTGCAATGTTAACTTTGAACTCTGACCCCTTGACCCATAAACCCATAGTTAGGTGAGGGTGTAAGTCGTCCAAGATGTGTATTAGATACAATTTCTGTATCGATTTGAAAAGCCTACATCATTTCTTTCAGTCGTTATTGTGTTTAGAAGATTTAGGGAAAAATCTGACTTCTGACCTTTGACCTCAAGGTCATCTGATTTTGGATTTTTTTTTTAGATTTAGTATACTTTATTGATCCCCAGAGGGGAAATTGAGGGTCATCCACCACCTGGATGGATGAAGCAGCCACGATACGACGCTATCCCTTAACCATTCACACACACATTCACACCTAGGGCCACTTTAGAGTCTCCAATTAACCTAACCTGCATGTTTTTGGCATGTGGGAGGAAACCGGAGAAATCCCAGGGTAAACCCACGCATACACGGGGAGAACATGCAGACTCCACACAGATCACTGTTGGTCGGGGGCTGGGATTGAACCCACGATCCCACGATCCCCGGCCAAGGGTAAACTGTGCTGCCGCAGTGCTAACCACTGCGCCACCATGCAGCCCATCTGATGAGAGTGTAATTGAAATATGTGTATCATCGGGGTATTTCAAAGCATGGTACCAAGTTTCAAAACTGCAGGAGGAGTTGATTTCATAAGACAGTTACTGTCTATGAAGTTGTTATGGTTCCTGTCTGTACTCTGTATCCCTGCATCGCTCTCTCCCTCTGATTAGGCTCACTTCCTGCAGCTTTGCTGTCCACCTGCTGCTAATTACAGGAGCTCTTCAAATAAGACACTCTCCGTTCACTCTGTCTGGCCACCTCAATGTTGTCATCAGCCTGTATCCTGCCTGTGCCTTGTAGTCATGATCTCTGTCTTGCCTTGCCATGCCTTTGACTTTTTTGCTTGCTCTAGACCCTGAATCTGCCTGATGTCTTGGAACTTGCCTGCCCAAATTGTGCTGCCTGCCGTGCAATGACCCTCTGCCTGCCCTGGACTCATGAGCTCGCCCCACAAATTGGATTTGGAAATTCTTGGATCGTGTGCACCAACCCCCATCCCCAAGTAAGTCGACATAGCATCGTTTTTCCTCACTGCATCCTCCACCTTCTCCCCACCACACAGTCCTGGCCAGCCTGCCCCCAGCCTGTCCTCCTGCAGCCCCTGCTACTCTTCAGCACTGGTATCCACTCTCACCATCACCATTTTTTCAGTCCCTCAGGTGGCACTGCATTAGATGCATGCATCGAGCTGGCGCATACTGGCTGCCGCTCCGGCACTTGCGCTCCCTGTGTGTTTTCTAACTTCCTGACATTTGTATTCCCGGGACATCTGTCCTTTGCAGCGATACTCTTCTTGAGTTTTTTGGATTCCTATGTGACTCATTATAGTTTGCTAAAGTCACCAACTGATTATTAACTGATCGGGTTAGTGGAAGCTAACCCGGAGTTAACTACTGCTACACCATCGGCTACCATCGGCTACTGGAGTTAACCCGCAGTTAACATGCATTTTTCTCTCGCTTCTGGTGTGATTTACCTCTGGTTTGTGCTTGCCTGGGTTTTCCTGTCATTCATCCGTCTCCCTGTGACCGGGATCCTCCAGTACTCGGAGGCAGAGGTCCTCCGACTCCGCTTCCTGCAGGCTGGGCCGCCGCCATCTCTGCTTCATCTCCACCCGGACATCGTTGTCTTCCCCGGGCGAAAATGCATCCACCGGGGCTCTCGTCGGAATTATCATTCAGATAACTCCAACCAGATAAAGTCTATCTGGTCCACGTCTAGACGCCCTCATCGGAACACCGGTCGGACTGCTGATCACAGTGTGCTAGCTAGCCTGGCTAGGTCAACTAGCCCTGCTGTCAACACCAACACTGCCGTAAGTTTCGGCCTGCTGAATATCCGTTCGCTGACTGGTAAGGGGCAACTCGTCCAGGATCTCATCGTCGACCGTGAGTTGGATTTTTTATGTTTGACTGAAACATGGCAACAGCCAAATGACAACGTTTCTTTGAATGAAGTTAATCCGCCTGGGTTTGTTTACAATTGCAAATCACGTGACTCTGGCCGGGGAGGAGGTCTCGCGTTGTTTTTCCGCGAGCAGTGGAGAGTCTCACCGGTGTCTGTCCCCGCCTCCTCCTCGTTTGAGTCTATGGTCTCAGTGCTGCCTGGTCCTGTTTCTACAATTGTGGCAGCAATTTACCGTCCACCAAAGCCTAACAAGGACTTCATAAATGAATTTTCAGCTTTTTTGGCTGAGCTTTCTTCATGCTCTCCCAATATAGTAATTCTTGGTGATTTTAACATACACATAGACGATGTAAATAATAACCTTGCCAGGGATTTTATGTCCTGTCTTAACAGTTTTGGTTTTCAACAGTTTATCACTGTTCCAACTCATTCAAAAGGACGCACCCTTGATTTAATTTGCTGTTTAGGTGTTATTCCTACCGGTTGTAAAACAGATGTGCTTCCCTTTTCTGATCATTTGTTAATTTCTTTTGATGTTAATCTGGTTCTTTTAAAAAACAAGTCCTCCCGTGACATTTCTTTCCGTAATATCAAGGACATTAATCTGGACACTCTTTCAGCCGGTATTAATTCTCTATCTCACCCTGACAGTCTCTCCAGTCCTGATGAACTTGTCTCATACTATAATAACAGTCTTCAGAGTCTTCTCAATAACTTGCCCCCCCTGAAAACCAGATCAGTCACATTTACCCGTTCTTCACCCTGGTTCACTCCTGCTCTTAGACAACTTAAAGCCAAGGGACGCCAGTTGGAACGTCTCTTTAGGAAAACTGGTTTAACTGCTCATCAAGAAATGTACCAAAATCATATCAGTCATTACAAGGACTACTGCAAACATGCCAAATCCACTTACTACACCAGTTTGATTAGTTCATATGAAGATGACACTAAGGCCCTATTCTCCTTACTGAAAACCATCACTCAACCGCCAGACTCCCTTCCCCCGCACATGGTCTCCCCTGCGTTTTGTGATAATTTGATCTCATTTTTTACCTCCAAAATTCAGAATATTCATCAACAGCTTGTCCCAATGATCTCTCACAATCCTCTATCAACACTTCCTCTTGTGTCTCCTACCTTCTCCTTTTCTGCATTTACTCTTCCCTCCATCACTGCTATTTCTGAACTGATAAGCAAATCCAAATCATCTACCTGTTGTCTAGATCCCCTTCCAACCATTCTCGTCAAAGCATCTCTGTCCTCACTTGCACCTCTTATTACTCATATCATCCACTCCTCCCTCACTACTGGTCTAGTCCCCTCACCCCTAAAAACAGCTGCCATTACCCCTATACTCAAGAAGCCTGGTCTGGATCCCAACAATCTAAACAACCTTCGTCCCATCTCCAACCTGCCATTTTTGTCTACGATTTTGGAAAAATCTGTAGCAGCCCAAGTCCACTCCTACCTTTCCTCTAATAACATTTATGAAGAGTTCCAGTCCGGTTTCCGTCCCCACCACAGCACAGAAACGGCCCTTCTTAAAATCACAAATGATTTGTTAATGTCAGCAGACTCTGGGCTCCTCTCCATCCTCATCCTTCTTGACCTGACTGCAGCCTTTGATACCATTTCTCACCCCATCCTCCTCCATAGACTGGCATCTCTTGGTTTTTCTGGTACTGTTTTAAACTGGTTCACATCCTACCTTTCTGATCGCTCCCAATTCATCCAGTTAAAATCATACACATCCCAGCCATCGTCCATCTCTTCTGGTGTCCCCCAAGGTTCAGTCCTTGGTCCAATTCTTTTCATCATTTATCTTCTTCCTATTGGTCATATTTTTCGTAAATTTAATATTCAATTCCATTGTTACGCTGATGACACCCAGCTATATCTTTCCTCCAGACCTATTTCCAACCTCCCTTCCACCTCCCTCTGTGACTGCCTCTATGAACTCACTTCCTGGTTTTCTTCCAACTTTCTTAAATTTAACAGTGATAAAACAGAAGTCCTTTTAGTCGGTTCAAAATACACAATTTCAAAGTCAAACAATATCACCATCACTATTGATAATACTACTGTTTCCCCTTCCCCTCAAGTCAAAAACCTTGGGGTAATCCTGGACACCACCCTCTCCTACAAATCCCATATTAATAATGTCACCCGGTCAGCATTTTTTCATTTACGTAACATCAACCGTCTTCGTCCCTCCCTCACCCCTGCCAGCACTGCTATCCTGGTCCATTCTCTTGTTACCTCCCGTATGGATTATTGTAACTCTCTTCTTTCTGGTCTCCCCCTCAAAACGCTTAAAAAACTTCAACTGGTTCAGAACGCTGCCGCCCGGATCATTACTAGAACTCCATTCACCCATCATATCACCCCGTTCTGCAGCACTCCATTGGCTCCCCATTAAACACCGCATTGGACTATAAAATCATCCTTATCACTTACAAAGCCCTCCATGGCCTTGCCCCCCCCATACTTGGCTGCACTCATCTCCGTTCATATACCATCCAGAACTCTTAGATCATCAAATACCATCAATCTCATTGTCCCTTCTGCACGTATGACCACCATGGGCCTTCGATCATTCAGCTGCACCGCCCCCCCGCCTCTGGAACTCCCTCCCACCGGACCTAAGGAATTTAAATTCACTCTCCACCTTCAAATCCCATCTCAAGACTTTTTTGTTTACTAAGGCTTATTCTGTGTGATTTTTTGTACTTGTGATGTGTTTTAAATGTTTTATTCTTGTTTTTATTGTACGGCGTCCTTGAGTGTCTTGAAAAGGGCGCCTCAAATAAAATGTATTATTATTATTATTATTATTTCCCCAGCGAAGGAGGATCTGTACCTGATTCCAGCACCTCACCCGCTGAAGATCCTATAAGCAAAAAAAGCACAATTAGGTCACCATCATCTTTCATTCCATTATACATACTTGTGTTCTGCTCTATTCTCACAGGGTTGCCGGATCCTAGCTGGAGATTATCATTTGCACATTTTGGCACATTATTGTAAGTAAAGATTCATTGTTCCACTTTATTCCTTGTTTCCATCCATGGTCTGCTTTTGGGTCAGTATTCCTGAACCCTGACAGAAGTAAGGTGAATTAGGAGGTCATAGGTCAGGCACTACAATTCCTGCAAAAAATCATCTGATCAAAACCAAATTGAAATATGTGCATCAACAGAGTATATCAAACCATTGCACCAAGTTTCAAAACAATCAGAACAAAACTGTAGGAGGAGTTGATTTCACAAGACAGTTATTGTCTATGAAGCGAGGGTGAAAAAAGGAGATCATAGGTCAGGGGCTACAATTCTCACAAAAATCATCCAATCAGAACCAACAAACTGCAATATACAACATCCTCAGTATATATCAAACCAAGGTACCAGGTTTCAAAATAATTGATCAAAACTGGTGGAGGAGTTGATTTCACAAAAGTGGAACAGACGGATGGATGGATGGATGGATGGATGGATGGATGGATGGATGGACTGACCCATAACATAATCTTCTGGGTGAACCAGTCTTCATCCAAAGGACTCTTCGACCCCTTTGGGCTTCAACTGGCGGGGAATAAAAACACAGACACTTGGGACTTGGGTGCTCTGTAGCTGGGTGCTGGATTTTCTCACAGGGAGGCCACAGAAAGTGCAGGTCAGCAGTAACACCTTCAAGATCATCACACTGAGCACAGAGGCCCCACAAGGGTGCATGCTCAGCCCGCTGCTCTTCACCCTGCTGACCTATGACTGTGTACCAGCCTACAGCACCAACCACATCATTAAGTTTGTGGACGACACGACAGTGGTGGGCCACATCACCAACAATGAAGAAGCCAACTACAGAAATGAGGTGAGCCAACTGGTCCAGTGGTGTAAATACAACAATCTCTTCCTGAATGTGGGAAAACCCAAGGAGATTGTGGTCGACTTCAGGAGAGGACACACACAGTGTCCTCCTATGATCATCGATGGTGCTGCTGTGGAGAGAGTGAGCAACACCAAGTTTGTGGGGATGCGCATCTCTGAGAACCTCTCCTGGTCCAACAACACCCCATCACTGGCCATGAAGGCTCAAACTCGCCTCTATTTCCTCTGCAAACTGAGGAGAACATGAGTCCCACCCCCCCATCATGTGCTCATTCTACAGGGGCACCACTGAAAGTATCCTCAATAGCTGTATCACTGTGTGGTACGGAAGCTGCACCACCTCCTGCCCAAAGACACTATCACGCATAGTGAACACAACCAGCAAGATAATCAGTGCCCCTCTGCCCTCCTTCACAGACATCTACCACACCCACCTCACCCACAGAGCCATCAACATCGCATGTGACACCTCCCACCCCTCACACTCCCTCCTCAGCCTCCTCCCCTCAGGGAGAAGGTACCGGAGCCTCTGGACCCGCTCCACAAGACTGCTAAACAGCTTTGCTCACCAGGCTGTAGGACTCTGAACTCTGTCCATTTCCTCCCTGCCCACTGCCCCTGGACAGTAACACACTCATTTATACAAAAACTCTACCTCAGCTGTTTGCACAGAAAGACTCAGTGCACCAAAAGTATTGCATCTGCTGCTGTATATCTTGCATTTTACTACAACCATTTGCACTAATGTCACATCGGCTGCTGTTTGATATTGCACTACTGCCCATGCGCATTCCAGACTGTCACTGTTTGCACCTCCTCTACCGCATTGAATTTGCACTACTGGTATTATTATTGTACATAGGATTATTGTTGTTTTTATCTTTATTCCTTTTTTCTTATATACAACTTCTTCCGCTTAATCCTTTTTTGGGGTCGCGGGGGCGGGGGGGGGGGGTGCTGGAGCCTATCCCAGTATCTTTTTGGGCAAGAGGCAGGGTACACCCTGGATAGATCGCCAGTCCATCGCAGGGCCAACACAGAGAGACAGACAAGCATTCACTCTCACAGTCATACCCCTAAGGAACAATTTAGAAATCCCCAGTTTTGATGCCAATTAACCTTAAACTTGCATGTTTTTTGGCATGTGGGAGGGAAACCGGAGAAATCCCGGAGTAAACCCACGTAGACACAGGGAGAACATGCAAACTCCACACAGATCACTGTTGG
This sequence comes from Pholidichthys leucotaenia, assembly GCA_020510985.1. Lineage (NCBI taxonomy): Eukaryota > Metazoa > Chordata > Actinopteri > Cichliformes > Pholidichthyidae > Pholidichthys > Pholidichthys leucotaenia. The sequence goes on along the minus strand of CM035839.1, from coordinate 178,653,559 downwards.
TCGGGGGCTGGGATCGAACCCAGGATCCCCCGGCCAAGGGTGAGTTGCTGTGCTGCCGCAGTGCTAACCACTCCGCCACCACGCTACTAAGAGAGAGAGAAATGGCATTTCAATTCTCCTGTATGTCCTGTACATATAGAGTACTGACAATAAAAAAAATCTTTGAAACTTTGAATCTTGAATCTTTGATACGCACATTTCACACCAAAACATGTTCACCTCTGGGACACAGAACTCATCTTCTTCCTGAGTGGTATGATGGCTGGACATTCCCATGATGTTTATACTTGCATGTAATTGTTTGAACAGATGAACGCAGGACCTTCAGGCATCTGTAAATTGTACCCAAGGATGAACCAGACTTGTTAAGGTCGACAGTTCTCTTCCTGATATCTTGGCTGATTTCTTTTGATTTTCCCATGATGTCACCCAAAGACACACTGTGTTTGAGATATGCCTTAAAATACATCCACAGGTGTACCTCTAATTAACTCAAATGTTGTAAATTAACCCTTGAGAAGCTTCCAATGCCATGATATCATCATTGGGGCTTTTCCAGTTCAAATTTGCATTTATGTTTCTTAGCAGTCAACCGTCATTGCCCCAGAGTTTGTGTCAGTGTATTTCTGGTTTTATTTTGAAGGTTATTTACCTATTGTAGTTTGTTTTCTCTTTGCTCATCACCTTTTAGTTCTGCCAGGATGCCCGGTTTCACCCTCCATGCCCTAGGAAGGGCGGGGATGCCGGTTGAGTCGCCGACGGCATGACTAAAAACATCATCTGCCACAGGTCTGTGGTGGACCACTCCCAGTTACACAGGGTGAGACTGGACATCCTGGCAGATAAACACATCTGTCACAAGGTCTGTGGTGGACTGTGCCAGTCGGTGCATTGTGACATGCACTACAAAAAGAGCAGAGATAAACAAACCTATCATCTGGTCTGTCACTGCAACAGATACTGGAGTCAGTTTGTCTTGGCTTGTCCTTGCCACTGATATTACCTTTATCTGCCAAGAATGTGCTGCTAGTCCAGCAAAAGCTAGCAGTACTCAAATACTTTGTGTCACGATGGCCCTCACGGACCATCACAAGACGCCACAGTCTCCAGTGAGTTTTGCAGTGATGTTTATTAATAGTGTAGGTAAGCAGGCATAGGATTACACACAAAGGAAAGGTGACGTCTGAGCCGGGGAGCGCCCGATGCGCCAGACGAGATAATGGACAAGGTGTAGTCATACAGAACGTACCTTACAAGCAGGACCGTTAACCGATGGGATTACAGGAGATGCCCGAGTCGGCTAACAGTGGATCACGGAGATCAGCAAGGATACAACAGGGATTAACAGGAATTAACAGAGGTTGCCGCATTGGGGAATATTCAGCACCTGCTTTTATCTCTGGCAGCTAATGACCCCAATGCGGCGCAGCTGCTCGACATGACAGCAGCGCAGCAGCTGACTTTGACAGCAGGGAGCTCCCCCGGGCGCCTTCACAATAAGAGCCCGAGGAGCTAGAAGGAATCTTCTGCTGCCAAAGCCAGGGAAATATGATACAAGACCCGAGTGTGGACAGAACCGACACTCGGGCTATGACAGTACCTCCCCCTCGAGGCCGAGCTCTGAGCGACCCGAGTAACACCCAAGCCCCCCCCACCCCCCCTAGGGTGGGTGGATGGGGCGCTGGCAGGAGGGAGAGAGACAAAAAAAAAAAAAAGGACAAGCAAGTAATAACACCAACAAGGCAGTAGAGACAGGAAAAAAAAAACCATACTCCCTTGAACGTGGGTGACAAGAACAGAATCAAATAGGCCGTACATATATCGGCAAAAAACAAATTGACATTAGGTGGAGGGAAGAGAACCAAACACAGGAACAAGAAAGGTGTGAGCCACAAAAAACACAAATCAATCCCCCCCCCCCGCACACCCCAACAGTCTCACAGACATACTCAGAACCCCGGGGAGGGTGCAGTCCTGACCCTGAGGGATGGGGGAAAAAGTTCGAGGGGTCGTCCGGCATCAAGAGGCCACAGAACAGGGAGGGGAAAAGAGGACAGCTCGGGCGGCCTATCCCGGTCCCATGCTCGGAAGCAGAGAGTTTCAGGCGGCCGGACCAGGTCGCCACACAGGGAGTCCAAAATGTCGGGAGGCCGGCCCAGAGAGCCAAACCGGCGAGACAGTCCTTCAGGCGGCCGCCCCACATCGCTAGCCCACCAAAACCGTTGGGAAGAAGCAGCCGGCGGTCCCGCTGAAAAGAGGAGAGACGAGGGAGAACCGGGCGGAGCGTTCGGGACCCCAACGGTCCCAGGTGGAGATGGGTAGCGCTCCTCAGGGAGACGAGGAGGATGACGGTGGTGAAGAGGGGAATGAGGGGAATGAGCCTGTCCAGCATCTGGTGGCCGGGGATCCTGCAGCTCCCTCACCAAATCCAGGACCTGCTGGTGCTTGCCACCCACGTCGTGACCCCGATGGGCTCCGGAAACCGAACCCGCGACGGACCCCGACTGGGTCGGCGTCGCACCAGACTCGACCTCCAACCCCGAAACCGGAACCTCTGACGCAGCAGGCGAGAGCAGCCCCTCGCCGGCGACCCTGGGAGAAGGCTCAAGAGACAGAGAAAACCCGGGATCAGGATCACCGGCAGCGCCAGAACCCGGCGAGATAAGCTCGGACGCAGCGGGTGGCTGCACCCGGCTCATCTCCCCTTGAGACAGGCAAAAATGCTCTAAGAGGTGAAGAAGAAAGACAAAGCAGAGCACTTGCCTGAGCTCGGGTTCTGACGCCGTCCAGGACTGCGAAGATCCGAGCTCAGATGTCAAGAGGTCGTCCTCAGGCTCCCACTCAGCTGCGTCGGGCTCCGCAGCTGGCATGATGGTATGCGCAGCTTGAGAGTCCTCCGGCACCGCTGTCCACGCCGATGGCCCACACGGCGTGGTGGCAGGAGAACCTCGACCCGCTGGACCGGACCGCTCCTCCGTGGAACCCCGGGGATGCTTCCTCATCGGCGCAGGCTCCACGCTGCAGTCCGCTCTCCTCCTCTGCCCACGGCATAGCTGCGGAACCGGAACCAGGCTCTCCAGAACTGCAGGCCCCCTCCTCATCCAGCGACGTTGGCCTGGCATTGAGGACCGCTCAGCGGAGGGAGACACAGAGGAAGCAGGGTTAATTCTTTCATCCACAGCAGGTGGAGGGAGCTCGGGGAGCTGCATACCCTGAACTCCACCCCCAGGAGTCAGAAAAGGCAAAACAATATCAAGATGAGAGAAATTATCATGCACTTGCCTTTCTCCTGAGGTTGAGATGGTTCCTGCTGTGGGGGACGTCGTTCCTCCCTTTCCCCGCTGGATGGCGACAGAGGGCCCTCTGGGAAGACGAGGTGAGGCCACTCCAGATGGTTCCAGGATGGGACTCGCCAAAACGGAGCCCTTGCGGCGACCCGGAACTGGATCCAGACGGGGTTCTAACCGAGGTTGTGTGCCGGTGTGACGACGGTTCCTTGCAGGGGGAGAGGCGAAGGTGAGATCCGGAAACCGCCGTTCCTGAGCAGAAACAGCGGCAAGCAAGTCGGCAAACTCAGGAAACTCACGCAACGCTGGATTCCTCTCCACCAGTCTAACCGCCGCCACCACATGCTTCTTTATGGAAGAAGGATGCTCAGCGGAGCAAGCAGCAGTCACCCGGTCCCAGATCTTGATTGCTGTCAGCTACAGCTCCTCTGGGGGAATCCCGAGTGACGACATGCTTGGTGGGGAAAGACCTCCGGATGGTACGAACTCCCGGGCCGGAACGGAGGCAGGAGCGAGATCCCGAAGTGAGGGGCGTCGTCTCCTCCTCTTCGGCTTCCTGCAGGGATTTCCCTCCAGCC